>JAVJGG010000024.1:17924283-17937714 GCA_035590195.1 Aviceda cuculoides | reverse complement strand
CATCCAGCGCTGTTTGCCTTTGTTCTATAATAAACTTATAAAATTCATGAAATTAAGTGTGAGTGCATTTCTCACAACAATGCATCACGTAAAATGTCAAAAGATTGGGGATAGGGAAAAAGAGAAGGAAAAAAGGCAGCTTAAAGGAATGATGGCAAAGGTTACAGAGACTGTGTGCAGGGTATGTCTGGTCAAAGCCCTCTCTCTTCCTCAATGCCACAAAAGATCTCTCCCTTCGCTGTCTACCCAGACAGATTGACACACAACCAGGTGAACACTGAGTATAAATTAGATCACCTTTGGTAAGTATGCCAAGGGAATCTGCTTTCTATGAACAAGCCAAGCTATCTTCTACAAATAGGTTAGAAAGCCTTCTCGCAAAGTGACTTCAAACTTCCACGCTCTGAACTACTCCAATTTTATTCTGTAAAACTTAAGGAAAAAGAATAAAATTTAAAATTGAAGGAAGTCTCATGTTCTTTTTCAGCTTAACATACACCTACAGTCTGTCGGAAAGCTAGCTAAACTATTTCAACCTTGAGCTTCTAAAGTCCCACATTTTCACTGTCTGTAGTTTTGTGTAACATGAATTCAAAGGAGGAGTGCACGCTTTTTACTTGCAAATTAATTTACTTACAAATTAATAATCAAGATAGTATCATACCTGCCACAATAGCTTTCTCTCTTTCCAGGGAATTCTTTGCAGCTAAGCTCTCTTCATCAGTGGTTGGATTTCTGAACAGTATCTCTGGGCACAGCTTAAACTCAAGTACTTCCAGTTTGCATGATTTCTCAACTTCTGAGACAGAAGCATCTCTTTTCACATCTAGGCTGTTCTGTGACACTTTGGGCTTTATAGGCCAGATGGGTCTGACAGGTGATGTCTCTAGTTTTGTCAGGTATATGCGTTCCTGTGCTGTACGTTTAAATGCAACTCTGTTCAGGTAGTGTTTTTTTGGTTCCTTTTGAATATGCAATTTTAATCTGTTATTTCTTCTATTTAAGTATAGCAGATTTTTATCAGGAAACATTTTCTCAGAGCACTTGTCTTTGTTTTGAGCATCGAGACGCCTCTCTTTGTTAGAAAAGTAGTTTGAGATGGTGGAAGATCGAGCCCTTTTTCTCTGTAGTTTAAGCACAGAGCGATCTGCTAATGAACTCTTTGATTTCCAGCCATTTTCTCCATTCAATTTTTTAGCTTTGTCAGTGTTTATCATGCAATTATGTGAAAGCTGCTTGGAATTCTTTGCTTCAGATTGTTTCAGTCTTTCCTCTTCCACTTTTGTTTTCTTAGGGTCTCTCTTCCCAATCTTATTTTCCTTCCTTTTTCGTTTGTACGACTGCTCCTGTGATGGATGAACTTTAATAGATTTAGGCTGAGAATATTTGGGGTTTCTTGACTTTAAGTCTACAGTGCCAAGATTTGGGAACTTTATAGCATCAGCACAGTAACTATTCAGCTTTTTATGTTTTATTTCTGCTGATAATTTGGCTTTCTCTTTGATGTTAATTCCTACATCTTGCCCAAGTATCTCCTTTTGTTTCCTACCATTCTGTTCTTCAGCTGAATTCTCTTCACATGTTTTAATTTTTTGTCCTTCATTGACTTCAGCATGCTTAATTTCAACAGGTTCTGACTCTGTAAATTTGTGAATGTCTGTTTTGGATTTCATGGCCAAACCTCTTTTGGTTTTATCTTTTGAAAGGGACTCCATTGTGAAAACTCTCTCTTTCTTTTTGGATGACTTTGTTATGTTGTCTGCATCTGTATGACCAGCTGTCTGATGTTCTTTTTTGTCAGAATGAAATTCTTTGCCTAACAATGGGACTTCTCTGTCGATTTGCGGCTCGATTTGCGGCTCTTTTTTCGAGCTGCTCCTTTTAGATTTATCAGAATCCTGGTTTTCAGAGGAATTATCTGGTCCAATTATTTCCTGTTGTATTGTAAGTGGTTTGTATTCATTATTCACCTTTAGCCTAGCTTTTTTGTTCATTTCAGAGGTGTATTTGCAAGTATCTTTTTTATTTTTGCTAACACTGTTTGGGATTTTTTCAGAAATTGGCAGGTTTCCCACTGCGCAGTTTTTCTTCATTGTGGCATCAGATTTACTGTTGTTTTCTTGCCTCTCTGCAGAGCTAGTATTTTCAGGTTTTGAAAGCTGACCATCGTTTTTCTCTGCACCAGATGTTCCAAATACACAGGGGCACTGTGGCATTTCACATGCTGCAGATAGCCAACCCACTAAAGAACAATCTTTTTGGTTTTCCTCCTTGCAGTTGGATGTTTGTTGTTGGTTTTTTTTCTTCTCACATAGACTCTGATGAGGCTGAATACTGCCTTCAACGTTCTCCTCAGCTGAAGCCTTTCCTGACTGTTGACTTGCTACTCTCTTGCTGTCACTAGAGGAACACCAGTTGTGTTCAGGAAACAGTTCTTGTATCTGATCAAAGCTTAACACTTCAATTTTTATCTGATCTACTGGGTCCTTCAAATGAGAATTCTCGTCACAAATTTGAGTCTCTTCTTGAGGTTTATTCTCCATCCACTCAGCCACAGAATCATTTTGTACAGGTTCTTTTGTTAGCATATCAGCAATGCCATACGGAAACTCTTCCACTAGTTCAGACAGCTGATTGTTTAGATATTTAATAGGTTCTGCTCCAAAACTGTTCATCTCTCTCTCTGCGCTATTTTTACTGGACATGTAATTTTGTTTACTGTTGTCTCTTGGAACAGTGAATGCATTTGTTTCAGCGGTTACACTGATTGAGAAATCTAGAGAATTTTGAGCTAACTGCTGGTTTATGCTTGCAAGAATTTCAAAGTCATTTTCAGGATGCTTCAAAGATGCATTGAATGACATTTTTTGTTCTGAGGTAGAAATTGTTTTAAGAGGATCGTCACTGCTTTCTTTCTCCAAATGTCTAGTTATGATACCATCTGAAATCTTACCTGCTTTATTCATGCAGCTTGATGATTCTTCCAACATATTTTGCAGGAAGCTCTCTCTTTGGAGACTGTTATTGCTCAGCTCATTTTTAGACAAGTCCAGCTGTTGTTCCTTTTGCCTTGGGTCAGATGCATTTCCTTCTGACGAGGTATCACTTAATGCACATGTCTCAGGGACTGACCTGAAGATACTTGCTATTTGTGGATTATAAAACATATGACCTTCAACAAGAGAACATACACTAGAAATACAAAACATCTGTTCTTCCAACACAGCTGTGGACATATCTCCTGTCTCTAATACAGCCTGCTTGTCTTTATGGTCTCTTATACCTTCTTGAAAGATTTTACTAGAAAAATTCATGACCAATTCAGGAAGAGAAGGCTTGTTTTGTAACCCAAGCTGCAGATTTTGTCCGGCATCTTGTGCCAATCGACCAACTTTCCTTTGGTTTTCATCACATGAATTATTTGCACTCACACTGCTTTTTACTATTCTGTTTCCATCAGCTAATTTGGTCTGCTGCAAATGTGAGTCCACTTTCTGTACCAGATCACAATCACCTGGTGATGACCAAACAGTTTCTATTGTTCCTTTATCGGTATTTACCACACTTAAAACATTCTTCCCCTGTTCTTGCAAGCTACATATGCTACCTGAGTCAATCACTGGATAGGTTTTACCTGCAGATGTCGGACTTTTGTCTGCCTGCTCACTCTGTGTTCTCTGTTCAGAAAGTACTAAAGGAGAGACAACTGCAACTTGGAGTTCAAAACTTTTTATCAAATTGCAACTCAATGTATCAAGCTTTTGTGCTACAGAAGCAGTTGTTACAGGCAAAATTACTTCATCTGTACTAACCAGAACATTATTTTGTTCTCTATTTTTTGTGGTTTGGCTGCAAGGCGAAATATGATTTGCTATGGGGCTTTCCTTTGACTGGCTATTTTGCACAGTTACAGATTCTGACGGATGCTTTCTCCACAAGCCCAGGCATGCAGTTAGCTCTTCCACAGAGTAACTATAATTGCTCTGATTAACAGATGTACTTTCAGTAAATGGTGTTTTTTTCTGAGCTACATCACTCTGGAATTTAGTTTCACCAGATTTGGTTGTTTCTGATACAGGAGACTTTGTGTGAACCATGACTGCCTGCTCACTTTTCAAGCTTTCTGTGTTCTTCTCACTAGTGCCTTTTAGTAAGCTTCCACCTGAGGTAGATGTATCTACCAGTGGTTTTTCACTACACAGGAGACTAGTCAGTATTTTATCAGCAATAGCACCAGCTGTCTTCTCTTTCAATATATTTGTGCTGCTCAATACGAACTGAAGAAATGATGAATTCTTGGGGTTAGCTGGCACATTCTTTGATGCAATTTCGATAGAGCTATCCACTTGACTAAAACATGAAGCGCTGTTCAAGGATGGCACAGTTTTTTGAGAAGAGGCCAAGGCACACGCATCCCTTTGTTCCAAGATGGGAGTACTCTCACGATTATTTAATTGAGCTGGGAGTTTGCTTTGAGAGGGAATAGGAACAGAGCTTGATGAAAGGCTTCCCTGCTCCACCTCAGGGTTACTTCGAGTCACCTCTAATCCTCTGTTATCAGCATCGGCTACATTTTTGTAATTTCTTTCTTCAGGTGAAGAGTTAAGTATTGGACTCTCTGTCGTCACTGTTTCAGATGGGGAAGGTGGTACATTTTGTTTGGGCACCCATGAAGGACAATTAGCAAGAGTAGCTTGATAACTTGGAGGAAGTGAGGGAGTACTTTTGCCATGTTTTGAAGCTGCAAAGAGTTTTCTTCTATAACGATGCATTCTTTCAAGCAGGATGCATTTTTTTTTAATAGTGAGCAGCTTTTGAGCTTCCCAAGCTAGTCTGTCCTTTGTAATTGTTCTTCCATCTGCTGCTGCTGAAGAAGTTTGGGAATTAACAGGCCCATTCATTAAACTACTAGTCTGGCTTTCCTGAACTGAAGCACTATCACTCAGTGGCTTTGATGCAGCCACCGAAGAAAGAGTTTCCAGTTCTTTCACAATATCATACAGTTCTTTGGAAATGCCAGCGTGTGGCATAGACTTTTCATTTAAAGGCCAATTTGCTGTCACATTTCCATTTGAATTACTGACATTCCTAACTGACTGACTGACTTCTCCAGATTGCTGTTTCTGAGAGTGTTGCTGAACACTGTTAAAATCAGAAGCATTTTCTGGATCTGATGGGCGCCTCTGTTGGCTAAGGGTGTATCCATTAGGCACATTTTGAATTGTCTGTGGTACACCTATTAAAGACTGTGCTGCGGCTCTTGAATCACAGTTGGCAGGCAACAAAGATGGTGCAGAACATCTGCTAGGAGCTTCTGACTCCATCTGACTTGGTTGATACTGTAGCAGCTGTACATTTGCTTCAGTATTTTGATTCAGTGAGTGTAAAACTTTAAACTGATTGTTGGAATGATATATTTGGTTTTGGACACGTTGCCCAGATGTACCAAGAGACATAGAACTATTCTGGGAATGAATCTTACTTTGATATAACATTGTAGTTCTCACAGAATTATGCTGCTGTATTTGTGGCTGTACAGTGTAACCGTTTCTGGGGGCGTACTGAGGTTCCTGAAGTACATTCCTCGTGTTACTTCCAGCGTTCATTTGAGATGGGTGAGGTAACTTTCTACAGGAATAAATGTAGCCATGGGAATTTGGCCAAGAAGTCTGAGTCATCTCTGCCTGCAAAAGCGATGTCTGACTGGGAGGGTTTGGAGTGTTTGGTACACAGGACAGTGGATGTCGAACAAGTGAGTATTTTGAGATGAAAAAATCATTACTAGCTACAGATGCTCCTGGTAAGGCCCGATATGAAGTTTTGAATCTTCCAGCATTGACAAGAGGGAAGGCAGCATTGCTAGTTGGCAGATACACCATTTGGTTATTTCCAGCGTCAGTGCATACATTTTTAGAGGAATTGGCATTTATCAGAGGAAAAGCATGTGCATTAGGAAGCGATTGAGTATAACATGCTTCTTTACTGTGCAGGTTCTTATTTACATCAGCATTCTGGCATGGTCTTACATTCCAGTCCATCTTTTTTATAATTTCTTTTTCTTCAGCCAAAAGCCAAAATGCTAAAGAAAAAACAACCAACGAAACAAACAAAAAAACAACAAACCGAACCTTAATCTTTCGATCAGAACCTATTTCACCTAGCAAGAAGTGATTTAGAATGCATTATGAACAGAACCATTGAACTTAAATTGCTAGGCAGAAGAGCAACTCCATTGGCCCATCCCATGGACATCAATGTTGTCCATGTCAAGCTGCATACATTATTTCCCAGAACACAGTTAAGGTGCAAGATGACAGAGCAGCAACTAAGTCTATTGACTGTCTAATGAATAACAAAATCCTCACATTACTTTTCTAATTCATTCAACTTTTTAATTTAACAAGATTGCTCTATTTACCTTCTCATCCAAAAACGATGGAAAAAGCCCAATGTATTTGTATAACATGATACAATAAAGAATGCTTAAGAGCTGAGCATAAGAAGCACCTACACAATATAATACAGGTCAGAGATTCCAGACAAGAAGACTAGACTTCAATTATACCTTCAATTACCCTGAATTTGGGTTCAGCAAAGATCTCTCATAATAACGTGGCCCACTTGTTTTTATTCTACGTGTCCTTTGCTCTTCCTCGACACTGTGGGCAGTTACTAATTTTTGAAAAACACAAGTCTGTGACTCTAGTTAACAGCACACGTAGCTACAAGCAAACCACCCCTAATTCAGTTTGGTAGCGTTAACTCAGTCAGCAGAAGGCATGAAGCACGGAGATGACATCACCACCTCTGCTATTTCAGTAAGTACACCTCCAGGAGGTCAGTCACAGTGTCACAAATCATGTGTTATATTCCAGAATTTACACCAGTTACCAACAAGCCCAACTGGGTGAGCACGTTACTTCTGAATGACCTCTGGAATGTTGTTAGAGACAACATCTTCAAAGTCAAACACTATTTCAGTCTTCAAAAATGGAAAAGCACAAAAAAAACATGACAACCTACAAGCATGAATGCTGTTTGCATCTCGGTAGGTTCCTCTCAGTGTGGTCAAACCCATCTAGGACAGAACAAACAGCTCACTTTGTGAAGGGTATTAGACAATTTCTCAACAAAATGTTTCAGGTAATTTCTCTCAGATCACCCAAGGTTCCTGACTTTCTTTCACAGACTCTTTTAGATTTTAAGACTCTCCTGATTTCAAACTTAGGAATTAGAAGCATCACTTAGATCTAGCTTGTAAGAGTCACAAAGTTATAATTTCCAGGTGTTACTATTAAAATTCAAAGACAGCTCTATCTTCTTCACTCTCTTACTTCCTCTGCTCTCAAAGGACACCAATAACAAAAGAAAACAGGAAAACAAAGTCACATATGAAATTCGTAAAAAACATCAACAACAGTATTAAGGCAGTACTTAGAGTGATGCAAGAATCTTAGATGAGAAAACAGGCTTTTGCATGCAAGCTAAAGATTTCAGACTCCTAATGTTACACTGGTATTTCCTGAAAAATAATCAGGGGATAAACCAACCATGTCTTTGAATTAGATAACTGCTGAAGAAATTTATGACATTTATACATTCCAGAAACATGATTGAGATACGTAAACAAGACTAAGACGCCAACTAGCAGTAATCGTAAAATCTTTGCTAAACAGAGAGGAAACTTTGACTACATGCAACACAAAACTTGGCCAAAAGTAAAACCCAATTCTTGTCACTGTCAAGACTATAAAAATGAGTACAACCTTAGTTCACCATCATTATTAGCTGGATTAAGAAAACTAAGTTTGCAACTGTGATCACAACCTTCAAATTTTTTTATTAACTTTAATGCAACAAAACATGCTACTTTAAAATGTGGTATTCAGCGGAAAGCACTTGTCTTGGGAAGAACATTTGAGAAGTTCAGTAGCAGTACAAGACTATGAAAGACAAAGAGAAGACTATTCCTCACACATGCCCACTTCACTCCTTCACCTACTACTTTCTCACCTTGACCACAAGCCTCAGAAATCATCAGCAACTACTACACAGTCAACTGCCAATTCTTCATTGACGGTGAATAGAAAGGGAATGGAGAGACGCCGCCATTGAATGCAAGAGTAACAGCACAGCTCTTCAACAAATCTATCACGCAACTAGATAGAATGCCTACACCTAGACTTCTCTATCAGATACTTTTGGCATGTCTCTGGCCTCTGCCTTATGTGAGGTCCCTGAATCACTCTGTGGAGACATCTCATGTTCACCTCACAGATTTTAGGGGTATTTGGGCCATCTGTATAAAGACCAGCAAGTTCAACAATTATGGGTTTCTGTTCTAGGGGAAAAGGAACAATACATCCAAACAGTGGAAGGCTATGTTTCCTTCAGTTTTCTAATAGCCTTAATCTACACAAATCTACATATAATTTCTGATATGAAAGACCTCAGTTTTTATTGGCAATGTTTGTTATTGATTACTATTTCTGAGTAATCAATTACTATTGATTACTATTTCTGCCTTCCTCTAGGAAAACACACACGGAGGAAAATAAATGAAGCCAAAACCACAGAATAAATTGTTACAGGCTTTTGATCTATTGGACTGGGTAAGACATTCCAGCAAAGATTTAATACTTCATTCACAGAACACTGTAACTTAACATTAAAGTCTGTACACCTGCATAATGGAGCCAGAAAACATCTAAACAGGGAAAACATAGGGAGAGTATGGGACTCAGCAACGTTGTGTGAGACTTGCGAGAGGCAAACCAAGATCACAGTAACAGTTGACTCCTAAAGGGTATAGAAAGCACACCCAAAACCAGTTCACTGTCACCAGTCAAGACATGGAGGTTATGAGGTTACAGTCAGTCATGAGGTTACATCCCTTATCCTACACATTGCTGGAAGAGAAAGTTAACAAACACAGCAGGAAGCCACAGAACCATGGTGTGGGAACTACTGTGCCAACTACCGTGGACAGTAACTGAATGGGCAACCTATGGCAGTAACCAAACTGGAACTTAGCACTAATGTATTTAGCATTTTGGTGAAATGGTAAATGCAACAAGAGAGCAGGTAAGACACCTGCATGATGATCATCACATAAGCTACTCACCCATCAATTGGCTTCTATTCTGTTGTTCACCAGGGAACACAGACAACCAGTTCAAATGGAGTGAGCAAATGCAGAAGGCAACAGGTTGCCAAAATTAAAGGGTATAAAAAGATAGCTCACCAACTGTGGGCTAAGACCAGCAGCAGAGGATCATAACATTGAAGATCCCCACCACCTGGAAAATCAACAGTTATGGAGGAAAACACTCTTCTCCAGGCTATGTCAACACACAAGGACAGGTGTTCCCATAGCCCCCACACCATAAGCGCAGTCTCTTAAGGGCCAATACAAGGATCTTGTGGACCGTATCCAGCTAAAGGACTGACAGTGCAGGGCACAACAAGTAGGGACCCACACCTCAGCTGTGTGCACGCAAACTCATGGGATGTTTCCTCACCAGCACGGGGATCAGCAGGTTATAGGGAACAGTAAATGCTCACATAAAGCTGGAGCAACCCCATCTCCCACAGGTGCGTGCAAGAAGAGGGCTTGTGCTTGTAACACATACATTGGAGTTACAATGTAGAGAGAGAGGGATGCATCTCACAGAAAGAGAGATTAGAACTTCCTGAGATAAAACAAGGGTGTTTAGAAACAGTGGGTGCTTCCAGAAACTGTAGGTGCCTAACATTTTTGAAGTGTCACAATTTCTAGTTTATTTTTTATATTACCAATTTTCCCCTGAAGATATAGTTGAGTGAGTGCCAGTTAATTACATGTTCTTAATCGACTGCTTCAATCCTGAATAAACTACATGAACAGAATAGTTCTCTACTACTGTCTACCATAACTGTACTTTACTGTATTTGTGCAATTTTTTTAACTGCAATTGTACACTGTAGTGCTTGGACTATTAAAAAAAACAAACCAACACTGTAATGTTTGTACAGTCATGGTCTCTATCCTCTGCTAGGTAACACTGCTATACATTTGCTAACAGACTGACCTTAAGCATGATTAGCAGAAGGAAATAAACAATATCCACCTGGAGATTAATGGTATCAGTAACCCAAAAGTACCATGAGGAAGTAACCAGCAACAGAAGATGAAAGGAATGATTACAATTAAGGAGTATTTGATTGGGTGACCCACATAACACTGGGACCAGGAGACTAGTAATATAAATTCAGCATAAAGCCAGCTCTGTGGAAGATCCTTTGATCACTCTGGAGAAACAGCGACCAGTAGACTTCACTGCTTTTCAAAAGCATTTAAGTTTACTTCATCCAGGTCCACTGATAAGGAGGAAGCTAGCATTGCACCCTGATTTGAACTGTGGTCAGTAAAACTTCATATTTACCAGTGTGACAGCCAGCATGGGGCTGGCCTCCCCCCAAGTTACCCATCGGGATAGGTCCATAGGAGCTCAACTCCGCTGGTGTAACTGTAGCAGGGCTTGTGGGTAGGTTGACCTCGGCCAGCAGCCAAGGACCCATGCAGCCACTGGCTCACCCCCAAGCAGGACAGAGGAGAACACTGGAAGAACAAAAAGTGAGAAATCTCAAGGGTTGCGATAAAGAGAGTTTAACAGGTAAAGGAAAGGGGAGGCGGGGGTGGGGCTGGAAACAAGCAACACAAAGGAAATCACTCACCACCTCCCACAAGCAGATCAATGCTCAGCTAGACTCTCAGCAACAGCCACCTTGGAAGCCAAACCCCCCCTTCTTCCTCCACCTGTTTTTACTGGTGAGCATGAGGTTACACTGTATAGAATATCCCCTTTTGCCAACCTGGGTCACCTGTCCCGGCTGTGTCCCCTCCCAGCCTCTTGCCCACTCTCACCCCACTCGCTGGGGGGCAGAGTGGGAAACAGAGGAGGCCTTAATGCTGTGCAAGCACTGCTCAGCAATCACCGAAATGCTGGTGAGTTACCAACTCTGCTTTAGCCACAGATCCAAAACCCAGCACCATACAGCTGCTGTGAAGAAAATTAACTCCATGCCCGCCACACCCAGTACAGGGCTGCAAACGGCACTGAACGGTAAAGCTCATGGAGTATGGATTGTCCAGCTCATAGTTCACAAACGCGTTTCACCATGTCTACTGCACACAGGCGACTCATGGGGGGTTACAAAAGCGACCCAGCCTTGGATTGCCTTGAGGCCCTGTCTCTCTGCAGAGAGGACTCACGGGGAGCTGCGTAGACAGCTTAGCCCTGGGTTGTCTGATAAACCCTAAACTAAACAGGGCGGTGGCTGCACCATTCAAAGAACCAAAACCTGAACTGAGCCTTGAAATCCCTTAACAAATAGTATGTCCTGAGTCTCAGTTCAACCACTATTCAGTTGCCTGAGGAAGCAAGGTAAAAAAAAAATAACAGGAAGGTTTCAGCTTCAGTTTCAAATGACAACCTTGTGTATTCAAACAATCACAGACCAGCAAAGGAAAGATAAGGGGAAACACCACTCAGATATACATAATCCACTTAGGCATATATCACAATCCACTCAGACACAGTCATACACACCATTCCACAAGTCAGGGGATAAAAACCCTAAGATTCAGGTTGGAAACTCGGGAGTCACTTCTCCAACTATACAGTTGGCTTGTGAAGGAGACCCTTCCCCCCCTCTTGATCGGGACACTGGTCAAGGTAGCTTCCCTGGGATTGAGAGCCTTTACCAGGAGGGGTAAGTGAATATTGTTTATGCTTTAAGTTTGTAAACACATGTGTGCTTGTGGTCATCTGTGAATCGCTTATGGTTGTAATAGTGTACTACTCTTGCTTGAAAAATTGCAATGGTGCATTCCTCCATTTTATCTGTAAAACCTGCAATAGCAGCATGTTAAGTCTGTAAGTGAAGTTCAAATAAATCATTTGCTTGAACCTCACAGTTAAGTCTGTGAGTGAAGTTCAAGTCGTCTGCCTGAACCTTGCAGTTAAGTCTTTTTCTGCCACACATCTGATATGCTTTATTTAGAACCACTGTTTTATTAGTTTTAGATAACATATACTTGAATTAAGGGCTCATCTTTTTCCCTGGCATAACCACTTCTGTGCTAATCAATCGACTGTCCCAGCACATCGTGATGAAATTCAGCATGCTGGAGGCATTAAAGGTATCAACTGCTACAAACTGATCCTTGTGCTCCAGCATCATGGCTGCCCTGGGACAAGCTGGTGGGAGAGTGGAGAACACAGACAGCACTGAGGCTGTCCTACAACAATCTCCCCATGCCACACAAAGATAAATAAATAAATTAATCAGGGACATAAATAGTCAGGAAGTAGCACACAGCATAGAAAGCAATGTGAATAAATGTAGTTCATCTGCCTCAAGTTTGCAAAATGATAATTTAAATGTAAGCATTAACTAATAAACATACTACTTATTTCCATTTAGGTATTGAGCCTTGTCTGCCTGGCTAAGTACAGACTGATCTAAGCTTGCTCTGTGTTTTTAGCTAGCCAAATAAAATCTGGCTTGAGCCTCGAGGTAACTGCACATGGCATCACGTTCAAGCCAATATGTTTTGCTGATAATGGTGCTATGCATTTCACTTACATGTGGGAATTTAAGTTAAAATTGTGTTTTAAGCTCCCAATTTTTTTTTAAAGTCAAACCATACATAAAAATTTATGTATATATACACATATAAAAAACTAGGAATATAAACTAAGAATAAGCAACTTCAACTTAAAGGAGAGTGTCTTCAACTTAACTTTTCTGAGTTTACTTACGTAAACTGTTAACCTGAACACCCAGTACAAGAGCATTAAAAAGCAGTCTCTCTCTAGGCACTAGTCACATGCACAATCCCTATGCATAGGAATAAGAGCCACATGTACACTCAGAGAGTGCAAAAATGAAACCAGTGTGAGGAAATTAGTTCAAATTTCTGCCACTACCTACCCCTTGAAGGAATAAGGTTCTGAGGCACAAAGTGAGGTTTTTTGGGATAAGGCACTCATTAAGTAGGTAACAATTACACCACCTTGCAAGTGAGGACTATCCTGCTTCTATTCCAAATTCCTTATAATCTACCTAACAGGTATCGCTCAGTTCCCAGGAAAGTGTCCTCACCTATCATCCTAAGTAAGGGGGGGGATCACCAAGGTGCAGGACAGCCATTCTTCAGGAGCACTCCAAAAGGGGCTCCCATGAAGCAATTTATACATCACTCTCCTCGATGCTTTCTGCGCTCACCACCTAGCAATGTCATCTCACTGTTGCTGGGCAAGCCCAGGGCCCTACTCGGTCTGGATCATCTCCTCACAGGTGCCTACACGTTTGGGATCTCCAAGGTCCTGAGTAGCAAGCACACAGGCTTAAGGTTTGAATTCCAAGTGAGAGACACAAATCATG
>JAVJGG010000024.1:17866016-17876572 GCA_035590195.1 Aviceda cuculoides | reverse complement strand
TATGCATATTGTTTTATAAGCACCTGCATTCTATTAATCACATCTAAAGCAATCTCTAATCATTAGTTATATGTCTATTATGAACAGTCTTAGGAACAATGAGTCTTAAGGCCTAGTTCCCTTTACATCGCCCCTCATGTAAATTAGTGCCCAGACTCTGTCGTCTTCCTTCTTTGTCTTCTTTTGAGTAGGTGGTATCACTTGAGTAGGTGGTCGCAATCTCCCCCTGTAGGAATTACCTTTTGCCTATTTCTTCGTTAATCTTGGCAGCTCCAAGTTGTTCTTCAAAGTTTATTGACCAGATCACAACCCATTACCTTTTCTGGCATAAACATCCTACTTATTTACAAAGCCCTATTGTCTAATAGTTAGTTCCTATACCCTAAATCATGTCTAGTTACTGTTTCCCTATTTTAAATATTAACTGATGGGGGCTGTACACAGGACTTTAGCAGCTCCCTGGTTATTTCAATCGTATTATACATATTAATCAATAGCAATAGCAACGTAAAAGAAGTTTGCGCGAGGCCTTTCATTAATTTTTTTAAAGGCAGAGGTTTAATATGTTGTCCTTGGTCAGCAGGGCCTCTACCCACCAGGTCATCACCTTTGGCATCTGGGGGCCTTTCTGTGAGGGACAGGGAACCTGGTTGCTCTGTGGCAGCAGCATCTGCCATGACATCATCAGGGCTCTGAGTATGGAAGGCACCTGAATGGAGCAGGTTTTGCGTGAGTCCTCAGTATCCCCTTGCTGAAGTTCAATCAGTATTTCTGTCTTATGAACATATAACAACACATCCACAAGCCAAGGCCAGAAGGAAACAGGGTAAATAAAAGATATTCTGAAAGTTTATACTCAGTCTGTGTGAGTTCTTGCTTTTGAATGCTAGAAGGACAATCATCCTGTACATCACAGCCATCTGTATTCAGACAGCTCTACTGTTATGAAAAAGGTGATATTTTCATTTACCCTTTATTTCTATTTTTGTATAGCAGGTACCATCTGTTAGTAGCGATGACTCCTGGTGCTATGACTTGTTAGTTAAAACAGTTTAATCTGTATTAGGAGAAGGCATCAGAAACCCAGAGCTGACTACTTCCTGATATTCAGCATAAAGACTTATCCATTACACAGCTAGCAAATGGTTTTGCACTAGTTACATTTTCATTCTGCTCCAAATGGTGATCTCCATTCTGCTCATACATATATTTACCCCATGTTCATATCAACTGGAAAATTGCAGATTCCAGTGCACTGCTGCACACTATAGCTCCCTTCCTAGAACTTAATTCTAGATGTTAGCAGACAAGCAGCAAGACAGGGAGAACAGATACCGAGAAGTATGTAGACCTTGCCTATCTGTGTATTCTGCAATGTTTCTATGGTCAAGCAAAAATACAAAATTCTTGGGGCACACATGATCCTGGCCAGCAACACTGAATGAGAAACAAAAAGAAGCAGACACATTTCTGGGTGCTGCATCTAGAAATGGGGGGTAGGTCAGTGAGGGAAGGTAATTTTTAAGCTAGCTATGTAGTTTTATTAATACCTGCTTCAAACTACAGCGCAAAACAATTAATAGGGATGCTCATTGTACAGCCTTTCTTTCTAGCACATAACAGTGTGATCAAATAAAGTCCTTCTCAGCCAGAGAAAGAGGCTGAGCCCAGAAGAATCCATCCCTGATCTTACAATGAACTCAATATATCAGGAGAAGGATTCTTGCCACTAGATCAGTTCAGTGTGCTTATACGATAAAGTTCAGACATGATCAACAAAACCAATAGTTCTTCCCCACGTTAACAGGTGTCAGTTGTTTGATTCAAGGTGACCCAGGCCCTACAGAACATGACTGAAAAGTGACTCCCCATCTTTAGCCATTCTTACTATATGCAATAACTGTTAAAAAGCAATTAAGATACTTAGAAGAAAAGGACTAATTAAAACACCCAGTAAACTCCGCTCTGCAACTCAGTGATTACAGTTCTATTGATTAATCTTGCAAACCCTTTTTCAACAAAGGAGAATAATTTTTTTTTTAATGGGTGAATAAAATGTCTAACTTCACCTACTACTTTTATTGTGCTTACAATAGGTGTCATGCACACCCATTTAGAAACAGACTGGCTAGCAAACCAGGTTCATCTTCCAAGATTAAGTTAAACACTTAAAGATTCTATTATGGAAGAGGGATGCACCTCACTCAAAAGAGAGAAGCAGTAATATGTTTTATTTAGGTAAAACAGTGATTTGACAAAGTTTGATGGAATTCAACAAAGTTCACCTCATTAATTACTGCACAGAAAAATTGAGTTAGAATGGCTCTCACAGGATCAGAGGTATGAAGAGTAAAGAGGACCCTACCACTGAGTCACAAGGTTCAGAGTGGAGTCCCTTGTTTTCCAAACTCCTTTTTCAAGCCCAGGTACAGCTGGATCCAATCTTAGTCTGAGACTTGGTCAGTGGTTCATGTCTAATGGAATTATTCATACCATGTTTATAGCACCTGAGTAGCTACATAGATTAGTAATGCTTCATAGTATTAATTCAGCATGCTATCTATCACTTTACAAGGGTCTGTCGTGGGTGAGGGATTTCTCAACCTCAAGGAGTAATCTTGAAAGGTGTCACTGCTCCAGGGGAGACCACTGCCATGCAGTCTGCTGCTTCAGCAAGAAGAGCTCAGAGCTTTCCACAGACTGTCCAGTGAAATAGCTGTCTGCTAGTCAATAGTATAGACAAGACAGGTGTCTTGTTTTAGCCAAAAGCACAGGACAAAATACCAGAGCTATCTTTTACCTTCGGGTTTTGCAACCACCTTCCAAAATATTTTTCAAAACGTCTTCACTCCCTTGTACATGAGCCAGGGGCTTTCCAACTCACAAGTGCACCCCAAGGATGTGAGGTCTGTTGCTTCTTGGTCAGCCTGAACAAAAGTATGGCTAGGAATCAAGTGTATCTGTCACATTATCCCGTTGCTGCAGGGTAAACCTGAGAACATCTGAGTATACTATATTTCTACCCTTGTAACTTAATACAAGTACAATCAGTATTTCTGCTAATTTTTCGACACAAAGCATTGTCACAAAGACCCTATAAACTGTCATTGTCTCCATGGTAAATATCTATTACTCTACTAGAGGACTAATGCTATGTCTGTATCATTGTATATTGCAATAATAAAGAAGCAAGTACTTGGAAAGGATTTTGACATTTTTAGATTGCCTTCTTCATATCACATGACCTATCCTGGAGATTACAGGGAACTGTAATCAACATTTTTCTTTCTCTAAAGGGAAAAAGCCTTATTATAGTTCTTGCTTTTTGAAATCACTTCCTAGCTGAGTGACACCTTTCTCAAAGCCCAAGTCATTACTGTGGATTCAGTGGCTGTAGTGTAATCAGGACCAATGTAGTTTTGCCTGGACCAGAGAATATGGAGCTAAGAAGATAGTAGAAGTGATAAAAGGTCAAATTAGGACACTGATACTGAGAAAGCAATTGTAGGCTCATAGGAGGCAATTAGGCATAGGGTGACCTGTTTGTATTTTATATTACAAAAATAAACTGCCTACTCCAACTAGTTCTTCAAGCACTGTCTTACAATGATATTTCTAAGGATGGTAAAGACTGCCTTATTGATTCATCAGGCCAACACAGCCATGTGATTTGCATTAACAAGAACTGTGATGAACTATCCATGGAAATATCGTAAATGTTATTTTCAAAATGAAATTATGCAGTGAGACCACACTGCTTGACCTCAAAGCACATAATTGAACATGTTAAACTGGCTGCATCACTCTGAAGAACTCAGGGTGGTTTTATACAAGATAGTCCAAGAAAAATCTGAACTTCCATGGGAAATTAAAAATTCCTTAATACATGCCATGGGCTAAAAGGCTCTATGTAAGAAAAATATTGTAATATGTAGATCATAAACAGTCATAAGATCTGTAGTATAAAAAAAAAATGGAAGCCATTCTGAAGGTTTCAAGCTGAGTGTCACAGATGAATAAGATGTAATCTGCAGGGTAATAAAAGTCTGCCAGTTGTAAATAAATAATTGAAAATTACTTTGGGATATCCAAATACATCTTCTTTGGTTGCAAGGCTATTTAGCCAGATGTGCTTATCTGTGTATCTTAATCCGAGACAGGAAAAGATTTCATCCTTTACAATGAAGTACTCAAGACACCCTGTATACATGATGCATTAACTATGTCTAAAAACTGCAGTCTCCCACACAGAGATGTCTGTATGGGTCCCTCATTACGTCTGTCATGCTGAAGCTCTGCAGCTGCCCTGGGGTGGCTACTGCTTACGTCTCAAGCCCCCTCACTTGCTTATCAGACTCAGAAGAGAGAACTAAGACTGTAGGTGTTTTTAAGAATCCAAGTCATCACTGCAATCTTGCTATCTTTCTCACCTTCACAGTCCTACTCCACTAGTTGGAATCCCTGGCTAAATATCTGCAGCGTAACGTAGAATATCTGCACTAGAAGCCATGGCTGTTTCCTCCCTGCTCCTCTTCTCCATGGAAGGATCGACAGAAAGCAGGCACTTGAAGGTGACATGAGAAAACTAAGGGAAATGTTGTGTGTTATTACTCATTACTGGGAAACAGTGACCTAGCTGGTGCTTCCATTGTGTTAAAGTGGTGTCACCTCCTAAAAAGATGGTCATAAGACAGGGAGAAAGGAGTCATGGGATATTTAGTAAGGGACTCCTGCATGCAGAATGGGAAGGCTCCGAGGCAACTTGCAGATGGCACGTTTGGTTCTTGCTACAATAAGCATCCCTCAGAGCCTAATGAACGGCAGCACCAGTGTTCATGGATACATGCACAACACCGTAAGCACTGTGGGAAATCCTTTCCTCATATGAAACAATGAATTGTGGGTGAGGACAGATGTGGTCAGTTGTAGGAGGCTGTCAAAATTTTATCAAGTTAAAATTGCAACTCTGAAAGATGCCACTTATCTATCATTACTCCTAAAAATTTCTAAACTCAGGCAGGCATTTTTTACGATTAAGGCAGTCTCCCTTCCTTTCCTGCTTCTTCTTAGGCCTTAGACAAGAGAGATGAAGTAGTGGTTTTGCACGCAGCACCTTTTGTTTTGAGAAAGGAAAAACAAAGGGAATTTCAATTGTTTGCTAAGGTACACATGACTCTGCTAGAGTTGTTCATGTAGAGGACATATTTTTTGAAACTTACTCTGGTATCTTCTTCAACACAGCACGTACATTCAAAATCATTGAAAATAAAGTCCTCACTGAGAGAATCCCATCATCTCTTGTGCCTGGAGAACCAAGCCATAATGCTGTGTCACTAACTGAAAAAAAAAAATTGCTGTCAAACAAGACACAGCAGAAATTATAATACCGTTTTACTGATATTTAAGCTAATCTGTCCATGTCCTTTTTTTTTGGTTCAGTGACCTCCTGACTCCTTAAGTACTAAACAGAGCTCTGAAGTGCAAGTGAAGTAAGATTTACGATTACTCACTTCAACGTAGGTTCATCTGGTGTCATAACCTGAAGGGAATCAAATACATTTAAGTAAAACTGATAGAGCAGTGTGACAGTAACACTGCCATAATTAGACAAATAGTAATAACAAGTATAATGCAAAAGCATTGTATATATGTATATATTCTCTTAATGAAAAATTGTTTTGTAGAAAAAAATTTTAATGAACCTTGGACAAGAATGTGTGCACCACCTATTCACTGACCCTAGAACAAGAATGTATGCTCTCTATAAGTAGCATGTGCAAAGGTTGTCAACATGCCACACCTGGAAAACATTGTTTTTGTTATCAGAAAAGCGTATCCTGAAGAACGTCTAAGAAAAAAGGGAACTGCTTGTTGGAGAATCAGCCAACCACTGTACAAGAGAATATAACTTTTGAACAAGAATAATTGTGTAACAACTGATGGAAACAGCATGATCTTTAGATTGCGTACAAGGCTGCAATAAAATGAACTAGTTATGTGGGTGACATTGTTTCAGAACCAGGTATGCAGAATCAATCATTCTGGCATTCTTAAATGCTTTGTTTGCAAGTATTATCTTGCTATCATTAAACAAAACAAACCACAAACACTTGTGTAGGATCTAGTATCCAGTTCTTCAGGCCTTGTTGCAATGTGGGTGCAACACTGGATTACGATACTGTTAAGGTAATTCATATTGTCCAGGCATCCAGTTCCTCACAGTTTGGACTCTAGGTTTCCTGCAGCAGAGACTCAGGCACCAGATTCCATAAAAAAAATAATTTGAGTGGTACAGCAGTAGGAGCAGCTCGAGCTGTGTGCTTCCAAAGAGGGACCCTGGAGAAAGAAATCCCTGGGTAATTATACCCTTACAGTCTATGCACCCGCCCCTCACACGCTCTTCATGCGCCTTTCACGTGACTTTTGGTCCAATGGTGATTTCTGGTCTGGGATCTTCTAACGTTTTATTGGATTCCTCCTCTGTCTCCAGGCAGGCCGATAACTGTTCTTATCTTGTCAAGTTGCAGCTCCTGCTGACAGTTGTAGCAACCTTATCTTCTGGTTTGTGCTGGCTCTGGAGGCCCTCTTTTGCTTAACTAGGTAAAAGTTCATCATATCTAGGTCAAAGTTCACAGCTTGTGGCCTAAGGCTTCAGCAAATCTAGCTACTCATGCTAAGTAAGTAATGCTAAACAAATAGTATAACAAATCACACAACACTACGCTGTAACCCCTGCATCCTAACGCTAAATGATTGACTCTGAGAGTCTATTTAAAGCTTACTTATTCAAGCTAAATGACTAGTACTTAAGCTAAAAGACTAGTACTTCTTAACAGATACATTGGGACTATGGTATAGCTTCACAGTGCATGAAAATGTTCTCTTACAGCTGCAGTTCTGATCTCTTCAGTTTTACCTAAGAAAGTCTTCCAGAATCATGATGATGTGTGGAAACAGACTCCACAATCCGTGAGATTGTAAAGTAGGTATGTTTATTCAGCGTCAGGCAGCACGGGGGGTAGTCCCATCAAAGTCATGCGTGCCCATCGTGGCAACTTGCTTCAAATTTAAACGATTAAGTGTTACATATACATAAGATTTCCCAATACGCCTATACATAACGCATGACAAATCCCCGCTTCATATTAAAACTAGTTCCAAGAAGTTATTTCCATAAGTTCCCCCCAACTGCGCTTGCGCAGTGCCTCCTTATGGTGGTCGTCAGGGGTCATGGGGATGAAGGCAAATAGTCCCTCTTCATCACCGCTAGTAACCTTCTGTTCTTGCGCGGGCTCAGTTGTTCCTTGGTTTTTATCCAAACTGCAAGGTCAGTTTTAGCTGGTTCTTAAGGCAACTCCTTGACTCTTATCAATGACTGTCTTTCATGAAGAACTACAGGACTTCTTGCTTCAGTTGATTTATACAGTAGTCAGCAAAACATTAAGCAACATTTTTTCTACTAAGATTCCCTTAACTCCTTCTCTCAATGACCTCTGTTTTAAAATATGAAATTATTTTAGAAACCACATTTTAATCAAATAAAGTTGGTCTTACAAAAGCTAGACACAAATCTCTGAGTAGTGGAGCAGGGAAACCTGGTAATTGTTGATAATTCTGTCAAACAAAATATTGAGTTCCTAGTTCTCAGGAGGAGGAAAGGAGCACCAAACAACATGACTGACAAGTTCAATTAATTCAACAGACCAAGCGATGGATAGGCTGTGCTAAGGAAAGCTTCTCGCTCTCACATGCACAAACACACATCCCGACAACTGCGACCAGCCCCATCTACCACTCCGACCAGACGGTGTGGCTGAGCCCAGGGCAACCTGCCACTCGCTCTGTCTGACCTGGCTCCGTGTCAGCCTCTTGGGCAGCAACTTGGCTCCAGCACGTAACAGTTCCACCTCGCACCCTCTGCCTGTACTCAGTGTCAGACCTCCCCCTAAGGATTGCTGCTGCTAAGGGGGTTTTGTACCCAGATGTCTGCACGGACTGCCAGTCGGAGCAGTTCATTACGATATTGCAGTATACCTTTCCAGCAGTTTCGAGTATTGTTCTGTAGGAGGAAATTTAAAGGCAGCAGAAGGTTACGGGCTCGTGGTTATGGGGACCTTTGCACTGAGACTGTACAGTAAGAAAGTTGTCAACCCAGCACAAATATATAGAGAATTTTTGTGTTGAGACAATAACTGAGTCACTGGTTTAGCATAAATGAATTGCCTATTTAGCAAAAATGCATTCAGCATTTGGCAAGCTATATGGTAAATAATGTAACAATTAAGGCAGCTGCATAAGAAAGACAGTATTGGATACGAAGGGACTGGTCGTCTCCGGATCAGTCTCACAGGCTGCGATTCACCAGAGAACATCAGTGTGAGTGAAAAAAGCAAGTATAAAGATCACAGGTCACAGAAACTAAAGGGGATAAAACATCAATTCACAAACTATGGAGTCAAAGCAGCAGCAGCAGATGAGCATTGAAGACCCCAGTATCTTGAGACCAACCGCTCTGGAAGCAAATATTGTCCTCCAGAGCACTTCAACATGCCAGACTCTGGGAGCCACTGTGCCAGAAACATGGACCCTAGGGGCAACACTGACATTCCTGCACTCCTTAACAAGTTAGGAGAACTTGAGATCTTATTTATCATAATTATATGTTGCTACAGTTTACATAGTTTATAGTAATTATGCGATTGAATGCTTAGGCTATTAAAGAATCATGCCATATATGTTTGCACATTTACAATCCCTTTCCTCCACTGGACAATGCTATGTTTTAGACCAGAGCAGGCGTAAGGTTCTTTCCAGATCTCAATAAAAAAAGGCAGCTCACAAATATATGTGGTTAAATGCTATTTATTGAATAACTAGAATCTAAGATTAATGGGTCGATCTCATGTCCTTTCTCATGCTAGGAAGCCAAAGGTGTGGCATTTGAGACCTCTTCAAGGTGGCCATGGCATACTGTGCGGAATTCCCAACTGTGGTGAAGTTCGGAATACCTCACCACCTGTACTGCTTTTAAAGTCTTGACACCTTTTCTCCTAACATCCTGCCCCTTGACTAACATCAGCAGCATAGGCAGGATGCCACCCACATCACCCACATGAGGTACGATTCTCTCCAATCACACTGCCATTGGCACATCCACGGGGCGGCACGACTCTTGCCCACATTCAGAAGGCATTCCTACGATTGGATGTGGCTGCCAGATGACCAGGATGCCAAGTGTCCCTGGCAGTCAGCTGGAGCCACGGCATCACTCGCGGTCCCATGTTTGCTATTGGTGGTTGGGTGAGTTACTGTATGGGCGTGTTGTTGCTCATCTTTCTCACTGCCTCAGCAAAGCTTTGTTTTATAACTTGTTGTTAGACTCCATTACTGTTTGGACTAGACTTTCTCTTCACAATACAACCATTAATCTGTTGTCCAGAGAATGAGAAATTTCCACGAAGGACAGGTCATATGTGTCAAAACATCAAACAGGACCACCTATACCTCCTCTGGTAACATCTGTAAACTAGCATAACAGGACATGGATTGGGGCTGCTGCACAAAGCAGATTGGGTCATTCAGTGTTCACTTAAGTGGAGCAGGACATTCAGCGCTACTGTTTTAGGGTGGTTTTGAGGATTCCCAAGAAGGCGAACACACACACACTGACTATAAGGGGAAAAGCAAGCATTTATTAACTACAGACATGCTTTATGCTAAGGGAATCTTGTAAAGCAAATTAACATACTGACCCAAGGACCATGAGGAAGATGGACCATCCATACATTCTTGCACTGTCTTGCACTGCGAGCTCAGCCCAGCAACCGGTAGGTGCCATCTTTACATGGGCGTCCCCATGGAGGCAACAGTGGCCCTTCCGTACACCAGCCCAACGCTCTTCAGGAAATCCAGGTATTTATACATTTGCAGAGGAACGGGTTTCGACACACGTGGCCAACAGGTGCCAAAACACGCCTCAGTTGTAACATAGGGACCCTGTGACGCATACGCTCGCTGGCCAGGCGCTCTGCACGAGCCACAGCCATCCTGTCTATTGGTTCATGGGGTCTGTACACTCAGCATATTGTCATAATCCAGCAGTCACACACCAACCATGCTCACAGCTGTGCTGTGCAACAGCCCACTGCACGTCCTCCCCCAGTATTGCTCAGCTCTCTTATCTCTGTGGTCAGCATTCCAAGCAATGGGCAACAAACCATCCATTTTCTGTGCTGACTGCCTTTTTCTCGGCTATCTGCTTCGCCCCCAGTGTTCATCTACGGACCAAAATTCCATCTTTTAACCCCTCCGTATACAGCTACATACAGGCACCAGCTGGGAAGGCCTAGCCATAGTTGCATATACCTCAGGATCACTAACTCCTCATTACAATGTCTTCTGATATGGTTCCCACTATACACTTGTCGTGGCTTAATCCCAGCCAGCAACTAAGCACCACACAGCTGCTCACTCATTTCGCCCCCCGCAGTGGGATGGGGGAGGAAATCGGGAAAAGAAGTAAAACTTGTGGGTTGAGATAAGAACAGTTTAATAGA
>JAVJGG010000024.1:17842343-17859277 GCA_035590195.1 Aviceda cuculoides | reverse complement strand
ATATTCCTATTAAAATAAAATACAATTAATTCTAACTAGTGGCAAATCAGTAACATGCACACATGCTCTGTGAAACTTCTTCCTGTCACCCTCTTCACAAGCATCGCATTTCCTCTTGTTGACGGCCATGCCATGTCCTTCCAGGGAACTAGCCCTCCAAGTCACCAGCCACTCAGGGAAACTCATCACTCCTGCATTTCCTTAGGGAAAAGTACCCCTCCATGGTGGCTGAGGCCAGCCTGCTCCTGTAGCCTCCCTGGTGCTCAGGATCCTCAGGGACGCCTCGCTTGGGCCGTCAAGGAGAAAGCTAAAACAAAGCTCACTCTGTTGTCTTTGTGTGCCTCCTGCTTTTGCTACAAAATTCACAGCTGGCCCATGCTGACTGAATAGAATTACAAAGGTAAATGTGCATGATGTGTCCCAGCCAAACTGGGCGCATCCAAGCAGTTTTTCTTTCATATCATAGCTTACACTATAAGGGTATGATATGCATCATCCAGTTACCTACTAATGCATATTTCTAATTATCCAATCATAAAAAAGTATATTTTGTAGGTCTTGCAACATCATCATCCATCAGCATCCTTGTGGTTTAGCCGTTAATCCAGATGTTTCAGTCACTGACTTCAGCAAAGTTATCAGGCATCATCAGCAACCCACGTTTCTCTTGGATACGGATCTTTCAGTTAATTTTGTGAGAATGGAGGTTTCCTTATCTTAGTGGATCACTTGTTCTTTATAGTAGGGACAGGTGATCGGTCTTGGGTCTGAAGACAATGACACAGCAATTATACACTAATAATATTGTTAGCTCCTAAGGACTGTGTGGTCTCAATTTATATCACACTATCCAGGCAGAAATGTAAAAAAAAAACAAAAAAACAAACAGAAGGAAAGAAGAGAGAGAGAGAAAATTAATTGCAGGTAGAAAGATCTGGCAGACAGCAGGCTCTCGTCTCTGCAGATTAGTGGATATTAGGAAAACCAGTGCTATGGTATGACTCCACTGATGGCAGCAATGAGGGAAACAGTGGTTAAAACTGCCTCTTGCCTGAAGGCTGCTAAGCTCCCCTGTACTTCTTCCAGGCTTGGGAAGATACTCTCTCCTAAACATTTAGCGCTGGAAGTGGGGAGAGACAACCCCTTTGTGCGAGATTTGGGGAGTTTCACAATATTCCAGGCCCCTTCATGAGGCACTCTGCCGTTTCCCGCCACATCCCCTGAGACGATCCCAGGGCGGGCCGGGAGCAGGACTACATCTCCCGTCATGCCCGGCTGCCGGTGGGGGCTGTTGCCATTTTGGCACTGTACTCTGGAGCCGTTGGGTTGGGGCGGCGCTGCGTTCCCTGCTCCCCGCTGCCGCCATGAGCCGCCTGAGCGGCGGTTGGGACCGTGCCGGCGAGGAAGTCCAGCTCCTCCTGGACCTGTGAGTGCCGCCCCGACACCCTCCCGCCGTGCCCGGCGGCCCCCTTTCCCTCCGGGAAGTCCGGTGGGTTCAGGGGCGGCCTGGCGGGTCAGACAACTGGCCTTACAGCGGGGCCGCGGCCTGGAGTAAACGCAGCGCCACCGAGGCAACCCTCGGGACCCTCCTGTGGGGGAGCCCGGAGGAAGGGTTTGGCCAGGGGGACAGGGCAGGGGACAGGGTTTGGCAGGACTTTGGTGGGGGTGGTAGAGTGGGTGACAGCGTTTGGTAGTGGTGGCAGGGTAGGTGACAGGATTTGGCAGAGGTGACGGTTTGGGAGGAGTTACAGGAGAGGTGGTGGGTTTGATGGGGGTGGCAGGGTTTGGCAGGTATATAACAGTATGGTCCCTGACAGGTCTGGACGGGGAGGGATGGTTGACGATCCCTGGCTTCACCTGGCCCCAGTGAATGCACTGAATGGTGTTTTGCTTTGAGTTTTTCGTTATGTCGCATTTCTTTGTGTTTAGGAGGGAGTTAGACACAGTATAGGGATGAAATACTTGATTGGACAGATAAAAATAGCTAGCAAACAATACAGTTAGTCTTAGACTTTTATTCTTCTTTTAAAGCACTGAAGATAAGATTATAGTTGCCATGGTGTAGCCAATAAGTTTTAATGTTTCCTATAAAGTACAGTTACAGTGAAAACATTATAATTTAAATGTTCGTTTAAACTGCAGATCAGTAATATACTCTGAGATATCAACCAGCTTTTTGAAAAGAATGCGATTAATCTTATTAAGCTCTTCTCTCAAGCTAAATTTAAAATTCTGTGGCAAGAGACAATTAAATGTAACTAGAAGATTTGGCATAGCTCACATTGGTTTCCATATATCTGCATTGGTTTTGGAATATTTTCTGCAAATTTTAGCTAAGTAATCAGTCTAGATTTGCAGGTCCCTATTCAAGCATGGCTGTGTTAGCCACTTAGTGTCTTCAAGAGAAAAAAATTAATCTTAAGTTGGTATTAATTTTTTAGATACAACTGGTTTTAAGTACTACAGTATACGGTGACAGTCTGCCTCCTTCAGGATGAATAGCCAGGAAAGTTCATTTACCCAGTGGCCAAAATGTAGATGTCATACAATAAATATGTATTTAGCACATAAGTGAAGCATGTGCTCTTGTATGACAAAGGACTGCTTGCTCATTCACATGACTCAATAGGCATCCATCATAGAAGCGGGAACAGTCTCATGGTAGGTGGACACAAGCCCCCCAAAGGCTCAGGAAGTCTATTTGACTCACCCTAGCCAAAGGTAGGGTGCTGTTTTGCACCAAGGAGGTTGTGGTTCATTTGGGATCTCAGTAGGAAAGGTGTGGGCTCTCAAGGCTAGTTAACTGGTTTATTGCATAAAGAATAGTAGTAGTAGAAAATGTGATAGCAATCTTAAGTCCCTTCTGATACTGAGGACACTGGCTATTACAGCATGAGACAAGCGCCTTCACATTGATCAGCACGCTGCATAGATCCCGTCTGTGGTGAGGTTCACACTCATGGTCTTTAGAGCTTTGATAAGATTTTTTTTTTTTTTAGAAGTAAATAACTGTTCTTCATTTCTGCAGTCAGGTAGGGAAATGTTGCATGTAGATCTGCTGTTTAATCTCAAGACAAGACAAAGAATGTGGGTGGTGTAATCTACTTTTATGTATACTGAGTCGGAGCCATGTATGGGCTTCACTGTTACAGTCAGTCAGCCAAGTTCATCCAGCAGTCACTGAGGTACAGTGAAAACACTGCATTCTTGCACATCTCCAGAGGAACAAGTTAAAGGCAATCCTGGTTGTGTGCTCAGGTTATGTAATGGTCACTCATGCTGACATACAGGTCTCTGTAAGCAAGGCCTGTGTTTAAACTCTGCCCAGATTCTGCTTTAAATCACCGTCTACTCATTGCAGTGTCTTCTGCAATGACCTGCTACAAGTGCTCTTATTACACTGTGCTAGCTTTAGTGTTGTTTTTTAAATGTGCTTCCACGCTGGAAATCTTGCTTCTTTCCTTGCTTAAATCTGTGCTATGCTTCACATTATAGAGCCTTAATATTTAGACGTCCCTAGAGTTTTTACTTCGTATGAGTTTAATTTGCTGTGATTTGGTGGCATTCTGGTGCCAGACAAGGTTCTGTTGCAAAATAGTTGTCTGCGGAGACTCCAGAGTTGTGGCTACATGCTAAAGCTAATTTGGTTTAACTCTAGGCTGCTGCTGCCCCCTGCCCTCAGCTACTTGTTTTGGCAGTATTATTTCTGTGACCTCACAGTTTTAGTCAAGGGAATTTTCGTTCAGATCAGATGCCACACTGCAACTGTGAATTTCAGAACCTGTGTGAGGAAGGTACAGTAAAAAGTGTTTGGGGAGACAAGGGGGGCATGGAACTAGCCTTTTCAACCTCTGTTTGGACTTTACATATGGTTAGAGTGGTGTGTAATGACAGCTGGACTGCTAATAGAAATTAATTACAAGGGTTCTGCCTTGCTAATAACTTTTTTCATTTTCCAGTATCCATACTTTTTTTTGTTGTGCATGATTAACCTGTTAAAATGATATTTAAGACGCATATTACACTACATGCTTATGTTCTCATGATTAACTTTAGATCTTAGACCTAGTAATTTCTCTTTACGTGTACTGTAGCACTTGATAACCATAAACAATTTTTACTTTTGATTGGTTAATAATCTTTTTACACTACTTTATTAGTACTGGTGCAATGATTTTCTATATAATATAACAGTATAATTATACCAGTACGACTAATACTTGAAACTAATAATTACACAACTTTTAAACAAATGTGTATAATTTTAGTGTATTGGTTCATGTCTTATGCCAATCAGGTGGTAGCCATCCATTTATGCCAGACTATACTTTAAGCTTCTTACCTATGCTAACCCTTAGGCTTATTGTTTAACTAGTAGAACTTACAGCAGAAACTAAAACCTGAAACAAATCTATTAGTGCGTGGACTAGTCCTTTTGATAAGGAAATTATTTTTAAGATCTCCAGACCTAACAGAAAGTGCGTTTATTAAGCTGTTTCTGCTGCTTGATGGTATTTGCTGCTTGTCTGCCACTTGTTGGCCTTTGCCCCCTGCCCCAAAAGAGAAATTAGTACTCCAGAGGTCACATGCACAAGAGCATCATATTGGAAATATTTAGAAACGTTCTTTTTTTTTTTTGGCTCAAGTTATGTCTTATATTAGCTTCTGTTTCCTGAAGTCAGTGTTCCCAAGATGAGAAATGACCAACTTACACTTGCACTCCTAGCTGATGCAGTTTTAAGGCCAGCATACTGAGGTACGCCAAATTTGTAGTTCGTTTACATAATTATGCTTGGTTGAAAACTGACAGTGTAGTAGTTGCAGGGCCTGCCAAATAGAGCGGATGCCTGGCAGCAACAATGCTTGCTGGAGAGGTGAAGAAGGCAAGTGAGGCAGGTAACAGCTTTAGCTGTCATACTTTTAGGA
Organism: Aviceda cuculoides; assembly: GCA_035590195.1. Lineage (NCBI taxonomy): Eukaryota > Metazoa > Chordata > Aves > Accipitriformes > Accipitridae > Aviceda > Aviceda cuculoides. The sequence goes on along the minus strand of JAVJGG010000024.1, from coordinate 17,854,351 downwards.
GGCTGCTGTTACAAATTTCTGAGTCCTGGCAGGACTTTTAAGCTGACTTGTTCATGCCCAGACATGAGCTCAGAACCAAGAGTGTTTCTACCATCAAAAATGAGACTCTTAGAACAACACAAATGAAACATCAGATTTAAAGGTGTTTCAATTAAGATTGTCACTACATGATAAAGAAGTGTGCTGCACGTGTAAGTCATCACAAGAGTATGTAGTTAGGTATTGCAGTTTGATTATTCCATGCGTCATTGATAGATAGCTCCTGTGTAACAGGTATCATTAATGGGGCCAGCCTATTCCAGACTAATGCATTACCTAACTTGTCAGTGTCTTACAAAGGCATCGTAACATTTGCAGATGGGTACATCTGCATGAACAAAAACTGAGAACAGAAGTAGAGCAGCATTTTCAAAACAGCTTCCTTTTGTGGTCTTACTATGCATAGGAATTATCCATCCCTAAGGAATGCAGGAAGTTGTATCTATTTTGTTATTTGCCATTAAACCAATTTTAGTATCTGTTCATCTGGTTCCTTTTTTCTGATGTGTCCTGCTTCTAACATCTGTTCTGCTATTATATTTCATGTGACATAACTTAGTATAAGCTACACCTTGATGTAAGTTAGACTATTTGTAGAATTAATCATAAAGATCTAATTTCTGTTTTATGTATTGGAAATATACACAGTTGTCCTCTTACAAGGCCTTAACCCTGTCATAAAGCTTAAGGTTAAAGATCATATAGGCCTTTTCTGTTCTGCACCTCCTGACACATTTGGAACAAGTGAGTATGCCATTTGACACTTTATAGACAACTCTGAACTACAAACAGCTCGTGTAACAAGTCTGATGATGTGGAGCAGGGAAAAAGCAGTTGGGGGGTTTGGAAGAAGGAATCGACTTTTACCAGGTCATTACAGGAGTAAAGCACTACTCAGTCTTCCCTGTCCATGAAAAACAGGATTTGTGGTTTCTTTCATTAAGTTAGACTGGGACAAAATCTGTCTGCCGGGTGAATGCATTATACTCTTTACTTAGCAGTCTTAGTTATTGCTGTGTGTATCCAGATCACATAAAAGTATAGAGGCCAACTACAGTAGAGGGAGTTACTGTGCAATTACAGTAGCTGCTCTGAGTTTAGTAGTAAGGTGAGTTAATGGAAAAATGTTGATTCTACAAAAGCAAAATGTTTTGTAGGACAGTAATATTTTCTTTCAAAATTTTGGATAGGATTTAAGAAGAAAAGTTGGCCTAGGGCATCTAATTCAGGTAGCCATGATCGATAGATAATAGAACCTCCAATTCAAAGAACTCCATCGCTTATATGGACTCCTGTTAGGTTTCTAAGCAAGAGGGGGACAATGAGGAGTTACCCTTCCTCCCCCATTTCAGTTCCCTCCATTTTAGTTTTGCTGTAGTGTAATCCTTTTTAAAGTCTTGGCATTTCCTAGATGACAAAGTGTTACCTTTTCAGTTATCTCTGGATGTTGGTTAGCTTCGTTCTAGTTTATGTTCCTCGTTTACCTAGGGACCTCGGGTTTTGATAATAAAATCTCTCTTCAGGGAGTTGCAATTTCTTCCTTAAGGACCAGCAGTTGCCTTTTACTGTATTAACGATTGGTGATTGCTTTGAAGGTCGCTGTGCTCAGGATGCTTAGAAGCTATTCATAAACGCTTCCCCAAGTTGCCTCTGGTGTTTCAGTAAGCCTGCGATTGTAATTTAAAGTTGCAGAGGTTGGAACATTAACATTTTATGTATCCTATGAGATACTAAAGTGCCTTAGGAATCTTAAAAAAAAAAATAGGATCGCATGATTAGTGTCCCTCTGTAGTACTCAATATTGCATAAGTGAATACTCTTCTCTATATTTTACCTTGAAAAGCATTATTTCAAGTGTTCCACCTGGGTACTATTCCACATATATCTGTATAATATTGATACCTTTGTTTTATTTTGCTTAAGTAAAGTCCTTAATGTTTTCTCCCAAAAAGCTCTGTTCCATCTGGAGTCTCTTAATGTATTCTGACTGAAGTGATCCCTTTTTCTTGCACTCACACAGAAAAAATCCTAGGATTTCAAATCCTGTCTTAAAGCATCACCCAATATTCTGTGAATCTAGTAGGCCTATTCATATTTATTTCTGCTTAGTCCTTCCTTTTCAGATGAATACTTAAGCCCTATGCGTCTTTGAGATTTTTTCGCAATTTTTCATTCAGCAGTATCTCATGATGGGAACTTTGCGTAAGTCAAGTTTCAGTATCTGGCCAAGGGAACGGATTGCTTAGAACAGGGAAACAATTTTGACCCTAATACAAAAGGTGTCTGGACAGCAGGGTATTTATGATGTATAGACAATGCAGTAGATGTTGGCATTATTGTCAGTTCAAAATCTCTAGCCTGGTGTGTATGGTAATCAGGCTGTTTCCTTCAGGCTGATAAATCATTCTGATGAATAAACATGCAGGCAGAAGGGGGCCTAAAATACTGCTATTAAAAAAGGAATGTCTATACTGAGTCAAACCAATCAAATATTTCTGATTGTGATAGGATTTCAACCAGCTGTGTGAAAACCTTCATTCTTATCCCAGGGCAGCTTAATTTCTTGAAGAACCATTGCTGATGAGGCTTTTTGAATACCTTGTAAAAATCCAAGTAGGTTCACTTTCTCCTGTGTATTGTATTTTCTATGTGTTCACTTGTTATTTTATTTGCCTAATCTACTTTGTAGGACCACGAGCTTGTTGATCTGAGATTTCCTGGACCTCGCTAAGACAGAAAAATTTCTGCCTCAAGTGACAATCCTTTGTGATCAAATCTAGTTTTAAGCACAGAGTTAAAAGGGTTGTGCACAGGGTTATGCAGCACAATTCATATTAAAAGAGTACTACAAACTAGAAAGTGAACAAAATACTACATCTGAAAATATCTCCTTAATGTTTTTAACTGAGGTGAAAGAGAGGTGTCTCCTCTCTGGAACTAGCTGTCCCAGCTAAAGATTCTACTGCTTACCAAGTGGAGGGTTAGCTGGTGAAAAAAGCTTTTCTTAGAGCTCATGAATGTACTTCCAGCAAACTCATTTTGTGAGCTGGGTTTGTGATTGCAGTGAATGAGGTTAATTTTTGCCTACAGTTGATTGGGGAACGCTTGCACAGAAGGATCAGCAGATTGACCCCAAAGGGTAATGACTGAATTGATGGTAGCATGGAACAGTTGGAACTGATAAGGCTTGCAGGCAGCATAGCTGGATGCAGAAAATGACATCTTATGGTTTGATTGTTCTAGTTCTAATATGTAATGGCTATTTTTGACTGTACTGTAACTTTCCTTTATTTCAGATGCCTTCAGTGTTTGACAAAGAACCTTTCCAGATATGCTGCGGATATTAAGTCATTGCCACCCAACATAAAGGATAAACTGATTACATTAATGAGTAGGCAAGGGCAAATAACTGATTCAAATATCAGTGAGGTAAGAACCGGTTCAAAACTATTCTGTCTGTGTTACTTAATACACAAGGATGAACTAAACTAAAACTGTTTACATGAGACAACAGATACATTTAGGCCTGCTTACTCTGTCCATGTCTTTACAGTTTTTTTCTTAAACGTCATAATGTTAATAGTCCTGCGTTAGTAGCAATAAGATTATGTCTGTAGTGACAAGTAAATTAAAAACGTTCTCTCTTCAGTGATAATTGACTTCTGTGTAATCAGCTGACATATATTATCGCTTTTCAGTACAGGAAACTAGACTCTATTGCAAACCAGTCTCTGTTCCTGAATGTAGTATGGTTTCAAGAAGCTAGTGCATAATTTAGTAATGAAAAGATTTCAGGAACTTGTTAGATTTCTGTTATCATCTATTAATATTATGCACATGATCTCCATATAATTTATTTAAATCTTGATTCTTTGAAATATGATGATGCTAGGGCTAGAAATTGATAGGTCACATTCTCTCATGCCTTTTGCTCACTGATGTGTGTCAGTGTATCAAAATGAAACCAGTTAATGACTTTTCTTTAGCTCTAAATTCAGGGGCACATCTATTTTGGTATCTATCTACTGTTACCTTGTTTAGCCTCAAAGGGAGGTGTGAGAATTGAGGAAAGCTAAAGGTTGGCATTGGTGAAACAGAAAATGAATGACTCCCTGTTCATTCCTGCTTTGATGTGTAACTCAGAAGAGGCAAATAGTATCAGTTTCTCAGACTCATAGTGAAGCCAAGACTAGAGGCAGAATCAGTAGTACTGTGGAAAACTTATGAACAAAAAAATTTTTCTTTAGTATGCACTACTTTTTGATTGTACAAAATAAGTCTTTGAGTAAAATTCAGAGTCTTATTAATTTATCTTATTTTGGAAAATTTGAGTTGACAAAATTTGGTTTAGGCTATCTTTTATATGTAATTAAAACCATATGATTGTGTGTATATAAACACACAAAACCTATTAGGATATCTTTAGTCTGGAAACAAAGTAGAGGTTTAAATTCCAATCTTTTCCTCTGTCTCTTTGTAAAATCTCATCTGTCTTTGTCTTCATTCAGCAGTTGATCAGTGCTGTCTCTTGGAGCCTGTTTTCCATCTGACACTGGGATATTCTGTTCTGGTTCTTTTTCTCATGTGTTTTTCCTTTCTTTTTTCCTGCATTTTCCTGCAATTCTATCCTTAGCTGTCATTGCTTTTCTTGGGCATGTTATACCTTAGCTTTCTTTGCTAACAGTTTCCAAGTCTATCTCACTTGCATATGTAAAAAAATGCTAGCCATGTCTTGGATTCTGAATTCATACTATTTCTCCATACCATTTCACTCCTCAGTTTTCCTGTTCTTTCATCTTGCAGATATTCTTGTTGCTTAGCATAGTAAAAATGGCATATGTTGTTTAGCTCTTCTCACTACTCTTTGCTCACATCATGTATAACCAAAGTATTCTACATGCGACACATTTGCAACATCTCACTTAGTCTTCCACATGGATAAGGAATTTTTTTTCTTTGCCATTGCTTCCATCCTGCCTTTTTCTTTCATAGTCTCCACAGTATTGCTGTACTGCTGACAATATAGGCTAGACCTATTCTCTTGGAATTTTCCAGGCTATGCTATCTCATTTGCTTTTATGCATGTCCTTTCTTTGGTGTTGTTTAAGCATTTTGCCTAAAGTTAAATTTCTTCTAGTTGAAATTCTGTTAACCTGCACTTATGTATAAACTTCTATTTCATCTCTTACCTCCCTGTTCTTGCCCAGATTTGTGTTACCGTGTTTGGTTTTTTTTCCCTTACTCCACTTTTTTCTTGGAGCAGCCTTCCATGACATGAATGCTAAGCTCCTTATTCCAACTCGCTTTTACCATAAATATCTATAAAGCCATTCAGCATGTGTCTGCAGGATGTAAGTCTATGCTTTAATCTCCTGTACTCTGCATCCAAACAATCTTTATCTAAAATTCCATCTTCTTTGAGACAGATTAGATTTTAGTATATGCATTCAGTGACTATGAATCTGTGAATAACAGTGGAAGACAAACCTCTTAAGTAATACCTGAGCATGTGAAGAATCATGAGCTAGGGAAGCTTAATACTCTAGGTACTTTATATAGGCAGTATTCTGATAGTATTGTTGTTTCTCATTTAGACTTCCTTGCATCTAATGGTTCTTTTTCTCATAAGATTTCCCATGTGGCTTCAAAACCAGCAGTTTGCTCACTTTTGTTGTGTCCTAGGCAATTTGGAATTGTGAAAGAAAGCCAACAGTTAAGGAAAGCATCCTGAAAAAATGTTGATGGTGACTTCGGCTTTAAGCACATCATCTCTGGATTTGGCTGTTTTACTTCCTTAGATATGAATTCAGAAATATGAGTGTAATAAGAGCTGAATGTTATCTTGTGAAAACTACTCACAAGTGTACTGCGGGATATGCTGGTGGTTTTGTGGCATAAAGAGACATATTTGAAGACTTTAGCATTTGGGGAGAAAAAGCTTTCAGTTGTCTGAGGTCTGCTATTCATTTTGTAGAAGGGTTGCAATTATAATTACTAGAAGTTTTTACTTTTTTTCAAAAGGCTTATTTGACTTTCTCAATAAAGATTTTAGCATCTTATATATTTGCAAAACAGAAAAACAGTATTCCTGGTAATATCTTTATTGTACCTGTTAGAATGGTGAATGTGAGAAAGGAGTAGGCCTTTAACAAACCTGTCAGCTGTGCTGTTATCTTTGCTTGTGTATGGAAATGTACCATATGCTTTTATCCTTGTGAGTTAAGGAAGGGAATGACAAGGAAGTAATATAAGGTAATGTGAAAACCTGATCTAATGCTTGCCTATTGGTCTGAAGGACAGCTCAGCAAAGGTATAGCTTGTTTGCACAAGAGGGGCCTATAAATAGTATTTATTAAAAAGTAGTGAGAATCCTTGAAAATTTAATTAGAGATATATGGTTATTGTTACTAAAATCTGAGGCCTTCCATTGCTTTGGGTCTAAATTTCATAAATATCCTCTTGGGGAGGATTTCACAAAAACTCTAACCTATGGTCTTGTGGGAGTGAAAGAGCCTATTTAATGAGGATTTGGTAACTCCTCGTGGTATGATAATGAGATTGCTTGTTTATGTGAAAAAGAGTGTGTGTAAGTGAGAAGAATACGCTGGGGCAAAACATCTTTCAAATATTAGCCTTACCTGTTGAGTGGATTTAAGTTTTGATCACAATACTTTTTTACACTTCGGATTTCTGCCATCAAAGTTGTGCTAGTTATTACCCTTGGTAACCATATCTGTGCTGGCAGAAGCACTAGTGTTAGCAACTGTACCATCAAAATAGTCCTTCCACTGTTTAAATAGTGTCATTAATGTGCTCCTACTCTAGATGTGATCACAGAAACTGCACGTTCATGCTGTAGGAGATGAACTGTTGTGGCAAATACACCATATTTTCTTTAGAGTTTTTAGTTTCTAGGACTGGTAACCCCATCCTCTAGTGAATATATTTAGAAGTTCTAAGTGATGTCTAACATTACAAGTACTTCAGATAAAAATATGCATGTTCTATAACATAGAGTTTGACTGAAATGGTAGGTTTTCATTACAGGTATTGCACCCTGCTGTAGAGTCTCTAGACCTTCGAGACTGTGATATTTCAGATAATGCATTATTGCAGCTTTATAACTGCAAGCAACTGAAAAAAATCAACTTAAATTCTTGCAAAGAAAACAGATTGGGAATCACTTCAGAAGGTATGTTATCTGTGCACAGATAACTGGGATCTTATTTCTGGTTTATTTTTCTTGTTAGATTGGAGTAAATTGCAAAAAATATCTAGGGTAAGTATTGCTTAAAAAAAATCCCTAATGCCACACCAATACTAATTAAAAGTCACTTCAATGGTGTAAATTATAGGCCTAGAGTACTGATTATCTTATGAAAGGAGCTATCAGGTTACTCTCATGCTAGGCGTCTGGTAAAACTATGCTACATTTGACTGCATTTTCCACTTCACCTTAATTATTCCTTCATCAAAACTTGTTCCAGAGCCTTACCAGTACCGCTGGAAGTTTCAGGCTTGTGATTTCCTAAATTACTTTTTCCCCTTTTTTAATTAAATGTATTTGTTATCAAGTAAGCTTATAGCACCTTCTCTGACTTAAAAGACTTGACTTGCTTTAGGACTTTAAGATTTCAGATGTTACTTGTAACCTCCGATTTCAAGTTGTATCAGGAGCTGTTAGCTTAAAAGAATTAAGCTTGCTGAGTTTTATTTCCCACAAGCTTTGTTTTGTCTTTCAATTATACTTACTCCTTTAGTCCATCATTAACTCATCTTTACTGAAATTTGAGGCAAAATATTAATTTAGTATTAAGCTAATGTATCCTGTACTTTAGATAAGTCTTGGTTTGTATTTTCTTACTACTGCATAGTGATACACTTATCTTTTTACTTAAGTAATTGGTTAAACTTTTAAAAATTTATTTTATTTATTTTCAGTGTCACCTCATTGTTATACTTTTTGACCCCTAAGATACAGTTTGCAATAGTCTTCCCAACATGTCTTCATCTGTCCACTGATTTCTAGTACGGTTCTTAAGTTACCGGCTAAGCCTAGAGCTCTTTAGTTATACTTTTCATCTCTTTGGATAGAGATCCCAGATTACTTTGCAATTAAACTGGGAAATCTAGTTCTTTATTGGCAAGTTCCTAGTCCATCCAACTTTACTACTTATAAACTGAGCCCTTTTTAAACTGAAAATCAGTTATGAAGCCTTTAGTTCAAGCTGGAACAGTTCTTTATCACTCATCTCAATTACATACAGAAAAAAGGACCCCAAACCGCCCCATTTTAAAGCAGTGTTACCTTTTACTAATTCAGTAACAGATGGGGGGGGGTTGGTTGGTTTGGTTGGGGGCGCGTTTGTGTGGTTTTGTTGGGTTGGTTTTTTGGGGGTTTTTTGGTTTTTTTTTAAGAAACCTGCTGGCTACCACATCCAGAAATACCTGAGCCTTGTCATTGCTAGGAAACATTTGCTCTGTAGGTTATACGTGGAACATATAGTGTCCTTCAATACAATATCCAGTAGTACTTACTTCTCAGTCAAATTCAACTACCCCTATTGTCTCTTCTATCATTCTTTGCAAAGTGATTCTGACCCAAGCAAGTACTACTTTATCCATGTTTCTTTTAAGTTCTTGCATAGTAACATATCTTAATGACATTCAACTTTTTATATCTATCTGTAAGTGACGTAGTTTTCTGTACCGCTGTAATCATAATGTTTCCATCATCCTTGAAATAAATTCCTTTCACAAATTGCATCTGTAGTTCATGTACTTTTATTTTATTGTCTCCTGACGCTTCTGTGCAAATATTTCGGTTATTACTGTCAGGGCTCTGAGGGCACCAGCAGACCCTAATGGCCATGACTGGTCTCACCTGCCATGCCTACCTACACCAGCTGTCCATGGACCTTCAGTTCCGGCTTGAGCCGGGTGTACCTGGTTCCTGTCCTGCCTCTGAACTACTGTTTTGATTTCTTGAATTGACCTCGCACATGACCTGTTACCTTGCTTTTTGCCTGATACTCACTGCACCATCAGTGGGAACTGGCATTATCATCAGTCTGCTTTCAAGCCATTGGCTTTTTTTCATACACTCACTGAGGTGATACCTCATGTACATAATATCCCCCAGGTATCCCTCTGCAGTACAGAAGGGAATTCAGCATTTAGAAATTTTCATCAGTTCTAGCTTTGTTCATTGTCATTTTCTTTTTCTCATCCTTGAATTAAAAGAAACCAACCACAAAATTATTTCCTTGTACAGTCCTGCTGCCATGCATGAGATGAAAGTTGGAACAGTCAGTGACCAAGGGACAGCATATTGGATTCAGCATGGTGGTTTGTGTTAAAAAATGAATAATTCTTTAAATTGCTCTGTTTCTTTGACAGGTGTCATAGCACTGGCCTTGTCCTGTCCTTACTTGTGTGAAGCGTCTTTTAAAAGGTGCTGCGATATAACTGACAGTGGAGTTCTTGCTCTTGCGCTCAACTGCCAGTTCCTACAAATAGTGAACTTGGGCAGCTGTTCAGGCATCATGGATGCATCTCTGCAGGCACTAGGAGAAAACTGCAAATTTCTTCACAGTGTGGACTTTTCATCTACTCGGGTAACTATGGTGGCAATTGGCTGATTGACTTTTGTTTGTTTATTTTTTAAGATTATCATGATATAATTGAAAGGAGATCTTTTTAGCTCTACTCTTTACAAGATTTAGGACCACAGTTCACTTACAGTTTCTTCCTCTCAAGGAAAAGGAAAGATACATTTTGCATCTTGGTAACCAGAAAAATAAACATTTTGCTATTACAGCATGTATTGTGGACAAAAGATAAACTTTTATTAGAATATACCTAATATTGGAGATTTTTTTTCAGTATCTTTATTTAGTGCTATCATTGTCTTCAAGTTGTAAAGTAATCCAAAATATTTCATTTAAAAAAAAAGTAGAATCTTGGACAGATTATTGTCTGCTTTCAGTTAGGACAAACTGACCTGAATAATAATAATATAGGATGTCAAACAATGTAGGTCCCTAGTAGAAGTAAACAATTCATAATTAGTTCTAGTTCAAGAGTGACTGTGCCTTCTGAATGGCTTGTCAGAGTTATGTTATGCAGTCAACGCAGAAAGAATGACATTTACAATGTCAGGAAGGGCAGGTAAGGGGATTTAACAACAGTTAGTATTTAGCATGAGAAGGGAGAAGTCAGCCGCAACAGCAATACTGTAACATACTCCATAATTACAGTAAGATAATGAAGTGAGGGAAAGGATTTTTTTGCAGTAAGTAGTGTTCAGTTGATTGTGATGGTGGGTGATTATGTTGAGTGTGAGTCAAGCACAGAGCATTTGTAATGAAGTGTCAGATCTGAAAAACATATATCAGGTTCTTATTTTAGATTCTATTCTTTCAGTTTTTGCAGAAGTAGGGCATCAAAAGTATTTTAATATTTTCTCTGGTAATTTTCATAATTATCATTTAACTCTATTCCTTCAAACTTTTTTCATCACTTTTATTCCTTTGCGTCTCTCTTCTTTTATAGGAAATAGCTAAGTTTCCCTGTATATGTTTTAAATGAGATTAAAGTTTCTTGAGTAACTAAACATTTCCACATTTTTTTTATTCCTTTCTGATAATCATATGGTGACGATACACTAGAATTCTGAATTTCATTTGACTAAAAATAAATGGAAACATATACTAGGTATAAATGAAATAAGTTTAAAATGAAGCAGAGAAATTATGGATGGCTCACACCTGTAGAGATTGCAAGGCCTAACCATATTGTGTTTTGAGTGCCAGAATGCATAGTAAAAATATCAAGGGGAACTGGCAAAGCTGTATGAAAGACTAAAACAGTGAGAACGTTGGACATAAATGAACAGGCAAAGAAGGGCACAGCTCACTTGGAGGAACAACGAAGCAGATGTGAGCTAGACTACAAAGGGGCCAAATGCCTCAAGATGATGTAGCCATTTTAAAAATAGGCTCATCTGGTGACTGCAGAGATGAAATACAGTAAGTAGAAGATATAGAAGTGGTACCAAATAACAAGAAATGGGGTGGGTGAGGCAAGGGAAGGATTGAACTAACAAGGAGCTGTAGCTCTGTGTCTCCTGTATGCACAGAGAGTGAATGGAAGCTTGGCCTGAAGAACTCTGCTACGCTGACCCAGAACCCCATAAGAAATATATGTTTACTTATCAGTACGTGTGTAGTACCATTCTGAGGAGGTAGGTTTTATACATAAACCCTGTACTTACTGCTCTCCATCTAGTGGGCTCTAAATCCTGTAGTATTAACAGGTAGAAACACAGTCTCAAGAGTCCAAATCCCTGCAGTATAATTAAACAGTACATTTCCTCTTTAATGTTCATTGACTTGGTGTATGGCAAATAATTGTGGGAAGAACCTTCCCCGAAAAGGCTGTGTAGACTGCAGCAGTTTTCTATGTAGGGTGTGGGACAGTTTAGTTCTCTGCAAAATGTTTTGGTAAAAGCAGGAGTGTTGCGGGTTATCAGTTTTATTTGTGCAGACGCTTCTCATGTAGAACAGAGCTGGGTTGCTAACGTACGTAACTGCTGGTACTGGGCTATGTAAGCCCTTGCTAGAGATGCGTACAGAGTTCAGTAACAACTGGTCTGTACCAAGAAGCTGATATATTTGTGGCTTGGTGCTAACTGCAAGTGGTTTATCCCCAATATGAGTGTATTCCTTCATGAGGATGGGCAGATGTGGCATTACAGACAATGCACGTACATACGCAACAAAGTAGGAGACAATACTGCAACACTGTAGTAATAGTGGAACAGTGGTTGCTGTGAGCTCATACAGGGAAGTCAGGGGACTTTGTTTTTATAGAAAACTGGTTTTGTTGCTGAAAACTCGGAATAAAGAACTTATCAACACCAATTTGATGCAGATAAGCAGACACTTCTTTATTGACGGCCGGGTGCG
>JAVJGG010000024.1:17806094-17817619 GCA_035590195.1 Aviceda cuculoides | reverse complement strand
GAATAATGTGCTAATATAGGCAATAAACTGAAGTTCCAACATCTCTTCAATGAGGATGCGCAGTTCATTCCAGGCAGATCTCGTACAGAAAGGCAGTGAGGACCTTCACATTAACCAGCCCACGACTCATGAATTTTCACAGATACAAAGATTTAACTCAAAGGAAGGTAGGCCTGTGGTTTGGCAGCCAGGTGATCACCCCAGTTCATCCCTTCTCTTCTAGCTGTTACAGCCCCAGTTTCCAGACCTCTTCTTTGGAAGGCCAGCTGCCACAGTTTGCTGCAGTGATAGGGCCTCAGTGCAATTTCACAGAAGGGAAGATGGATGGATTCAGAGCACTGTTGATTTGTAAAAAGCATCCCAACAACTCAACATCACAGTCAGGGTTTTTGCACATCAGGATCAATTTATGTTACCCAGAGGCTGTGAGAGCAAGTCATTATCAAAATGTAGTTGATGCATTAGCTAGTAGGTAAGGTAAAATTGAAGATGAGAGTTCTGGCTAGGTAAGGGAGAGGCAACTCAGTTATTCTGTTGTGCCTTCAGCTACAATCCACACCTACTCATTTCAGAATCACAGTACATCTTTTGCAGCTGAAGAATAGATATCCTAACATAATAAAAATCACACATTACCTGTAATACGTCCCAAAAGCATTAGATGTGTTTTTCATAGGATTACCTTTCCTCACTGCCTTGCCAGCTGCGTTAGGTTAGGAGCAGGAAAGAGCAGCAGCTGGCAGAGATAAACTCATCAAGTACCTTTTGGCAGTGAATGCAAGAAGGAGAATCTGGAAGGTGCAGCTTTTTTGGGGGGGGGGTGGAGGTGGGTGTGATGAAATGAACAGAAGCTGTATTGATCTGACCCTTGTGCTACTGCAGAGTTAGTGTTACTGACATGAGGAGTCTCTGCAAGAGCCTTGATGGTAAGACCAAGAAGTTGAAAACTATTATTTCTGAGCTCATTCTTGATTTTGTCTTTTGTCTGTGTGTGTGTGATTAAAGTATGCTTGGCCTTAGCCGGCTGGTTGTGTTCATGCATAGTCAGACATGGGAGCATTTTTGTAGCATAGATGAAGACTGGAAAGACACACAGTGTCAAATGGTTTGTGCTTCTTTCTGGTGTGTTGATGGATACTTGTTTTGATGTTACAACTAAAGGGTACATGTTTTCAAGCCCCGTTTTTGAACAGGTGAAGTCTCCTTGCACTAGTGGGCCTTTGATTCCCATGTATCCCTTACACTAATGACACTTGGGCTCCTAAGTTTCAGGTCCAGCAATATTTTGTGCCAATCAGCTAGCATGGGTGAAACCTCACTGTGGAGAAAAAATGAGATAGAAAGCAGTCCAGCCTGACTAACATATTTGTAGCTAATGAACACGTCCAGAGATGTGTCCTGTAAAAACAGGCGCTCTGGTGGTTTTAGTTGCATAGTAAGAAGACTACAGCACGGGCAGCAACAAAGAGGGAGCAGCCGCCATGCTGGCATAGGTGCTTCTGGTGGTACAACTGCCTGTACGAGCACACTGAAAGAGGTAGTGGTGGTGGGCAGTTTGCAGTGGGCTTTTTTCATAGCTGCCTTTGGTCTTCTGCAAACTGAACTATCCCTGTTGTACCCTTTGCACTGTTGTGATGCTACTGTGGTCATCTGTAATAGCTTCCTGGATGCCAGTGTCCTATCTTGGGTGGCCAGGGGTCTGGGGTCACAGCAGTCTGCAGGAAGCTTTTGGATATCCCCAGGGTCTGGGCCAGCTCTGGAGCCAGCCTAAGGTGGGACACAGGAGCAGGGGGAAGAAGGAAGCATGGGAATAGAGCCAAGCAATGGCTGTGCCTGGTGTTACAGCATTTATCTGGGGTGGTTGTTGTTGTTTGGTTTTTTTTTTTTTTTCTGTTTTCCTGCAAAGCCTTGAGAGAGGAAGATGGTGGAAGCTGAGTGAAAAGGGCAGCCAGGGAAAGGGTCTGCTTAGGCACTATGAAGCCTCTCCAGTCTGGTCTCCAGAAAGCCTGTAGCTGCCTAAGTTTTCCTGAATGAAACAGACATCCTCCATGTCCTTGTCCCTACTGACCTGCTATGACAGGAAAATTCATCCTGCCTTCCCCACATGGCTTCGTCCCACGTCCCCTCTATGTGTGATATACCAAGGGCAACACATGAGTCTCATGAATTCAGTATATTCATTAGACCTTGGCTTTTCCCAGACAGGCAGAAACAATGTCAAACACCAGTGCTAAGCCAACATCTAGTCTGGAGCATGAGACCATGACCACAGGTTAGGGCCCTAATGCAAGTGATGCTTCCCAAGCTTAACTCTCTGTTGCCAGGTAGGCTGGCTTCACTACTGTGTTTAAACATATGACTAATTCCTTCTCTTCGGGCAGAGTAATTGCTCCAGAAACAGATCTTGAAGCTGTAGTACCTATGGTCATCTGATGTCAAGGATCATGCTAGCAGTCATTGGTGCCAGGGAAAAGGTAAGCAAATCAAGTTTTCAAGGAGCTGGATCAGTTAAGAGCAGCTGGTTGATTTTGTAATGCAAACTTCTTAGTTTCCCACTGGTGCTCAGAGCCTGGCACTAGCTGAACTCTTCCTTTCACCTTCCACATGGTAGTCTGCCAAATATTTGGACTCTTCCATGGACCTGGGAACAGAGGAAACAATAGAAATCTGAGACAGACAAGACAGACAGGTGGTGCTTACTCTCTAGAGCTCCTAGAAGAAGCTGTTTGCCAAGAACCTGATACAATATGCTTCCTCTTTTGGCTGATACTTGCTATTGCGTCTTGGGAGGGTTTCAGGGACCTCAAGCAACTTAGTTGTGAGTCAGGATTATGCTGTCAGGACCTCTGCTCTTCCCTATTTTGCACTAGTATCCAGAGGACATAGAAAACAAGTGATACCACTGCGAGGATGCCCAGAGGGATGGAAACGCAGCTCCCCTGCAACACCAGCCAGGTCCCTCGCATGATGTACAGGCTGGAGCTTAAATTCAATGTGACTGAGGACAGAATAGCTATTATTTATACACATGGAGGCATGGGAAAGTCACAAGGGGCTGGAAAAGGACTCGGTCTTTGGACCTCTTATCAATTTTCAGTGGTATCCTACAAACTGTTAGTTCCACTGGCTTTCCTATCCATACTTATGCAGGATACCTTCCAAAGGGGCATTTGGCACACCTCTTCTTTAGGATACAAGCAACTCTGCCACTTCTGTATCAACAGGTTTCAGATACAGACTTGACAAGATCCATAGTTGCACTTGATGATCTTAAAGGTCTTTTCCAGCCTAAATGATTCTACAGGGTTTGTTTACAGAACAACTTAAACTGACATTAGCCCATATATAATGTCTTTGCGCATTTTAAGCTTCTCCAGGCTTGGTGCATTGGGGATGCGCTGCAATTTCCTTCACCGCAGGAGAGGACACGGTGCAGCAATGCTCAAATGGCTTGTTGGGAGCAGGCTGACTTCTAGCTGGACCTGTTACCCACAGCGCTGGGCAGGTTGCACATGGAGCTGCTTGGATGCTTCCTTGTTGCAGCCCCAGGGCTCCTAATAGGGAAGGCAGCCCAAGAAACCCCCAACATCATGCTGTGTGATCTTGCATCTTGGGTTTTATCAGCTGAGGTGTCAGCCCTGCCCTGCCCATACATGGGCCCCACTAAGCCATTCCCCTCCCCACAGCCATCCTGGAGCTGGGTTCCCCTCACTGGGCCTGATCCTGGCCCCCACCCATGGGCTGGCATCAGAGTCAGAGCAGCTGGACACGCTGACAGTGCCAGGCACCAAAGACCACTGCTGCTCTCTTGCCTTCACCCCTGCCTGGTGGTGCTGAGCACCAGGAAGCCTATGGCTCTGATTTAGCTAGCCTGGATTTCCCAGTAATAGTTGTATTTCAGCCTGGAGAGAGGTGCTGAGCTAGCCCATCGCCACATCAGACAGTGTCAAATGCTCCCACCCCCAAAGGATGTGCTTGATGGGAACTGCTGGAATTGCTCAGCATGGATCCAGGCTTAAATAAGTTGTGGCTATTGGTTTGCAAGGAAGTCGCTAAGAAACACAATCCTCAAGGAGAAGTGAACCTCTTTGATCTCTGTCCTTCTGTTCAAAGTGAGCTCAGAGACGATTTCCAGTAAAGTGAGGGCACAGTAAGCCAATGCAGAAAAGCTACAATCTAGCTGTTGTCAGCAGTAAGTCTCCTGAGCAGCAAGTACTTCAAGGCAATGTGCTGTCATCAGGCATGAAGAGTAAGTGGCAGAGAGATATGGCTGAACCTATGGACATAAATGTTTAGACTTTTGCTGAAGATGCTGGTAAGGAAATTGAAACAGACCCTTTAGTGCTTTGATTAGCAAGATCTGCTTTTAGATTCATAATATAACATCACTGCAATGATGTGAACACATATTATAACAGAGCATGCAGCAAAGCAGCAGTCCTTGCCAAATGACAAAACAATTCACAATGCATATTCATTGCAGGAAATACTGTTCATCTGTCCTTGATCTCATGTTTTATATTGGCTATGGATTTGGTGGATTTGGATTTCTTTAGCATGCCCTTGGGCTTTCAAGTGTGCTAGGATGCATTGTAATGTAGATGCGGGGTGTCTGGCACTTCTTACTGAATAAGGCTTCAAAGGGAAGTTGGGAAATTGAAATCAGGAAAGTTGAAATCAGACTCTAATTACACTTGTACAAAGGCCAAAGGCATTTTGACAAAGAGCTTACCTGCTACTCATGGACAGATTTTGTCCAGAGCGCGTGAAAACGTAGGGTTGGTTCACGTTCCCACTGGTATCGGCAGACATGGGACTGCCTGATTTTTGGAAACCGAGATAAAGGAAAACAATATTTGTGACTAGGCTTTGAACACAATGCCATTACTCAGGTAGATGTGACAGTGTGAGCGCATCTTCTCTGGAAGCTTTCCCAGCACCAGAGATCAACTAACTGGGAGCACAGGCCACCGACACAGCTGTGCCCGAACCCCTGCCACCGCAGACAATATTGCTGCGGGCATGTGGTCCAAGCGGCTTGCCAGGATCTCCTCTTGCCTTTCTCCTTGCCACAGTACGTACCTATGAAGCTCTAATATTTTTAAAAGAAAGGCAACAGCCCTTTCCTCATGCTTTATGTGGGCTGGTATATTATGTTGCAAGACTCTTTTGCCTCTTTGGGTCTTTCCCAAGCAGACAGATTGTAAGGTGCCAGGATCCTGGAGCACTGAAAACAGAGGAATTGGAGTTTAGCGGCAGGGAAACAAACACCCGTAGCAGAGAGCAAAATGATTTCAAAATTAAGAACCGAGGCTTGCTGTCCACACTGAATACCTGCCTCGTCTCAGGCCTGGTGTGAAAGGCATCTGTCAGCAGATGATGTCGTTGGGACGCGTGGTCTGGAAGGGACATCAAGGCTGCTGCCTGCGTAGAGGTCCATCTGCCTCCCAGTGTGATGCCATCGGGGCCAGCTTTGGGAACAATAGAGCTTTGTGCCTGTCAGATGTTGGGGCAGAGGAGAAGCAGTATTTGCTTTCTTTTCCTGAGGGCAGTTGAAGCACAGGGAGTGCAGTGACCTGATTTCCAAGGGGCTGATGCTTCTGCAAGTCAGGCTGCCAGCGATTTGGCCAAGGTCATGCAGCGAGTGAATGATGCTGTCAGAGATGGATGGAAATCTCTGTGTGGGTGCTTCAGCTTGATGGTCCCAGCACAACACCTCCATTAGTGTATGACACACTAGTGATTTATCCAAGCAGTGTACTTTGCTGATTAGGTTTTATCTCTGTAGCGGCTGGAACAGTCTGTATGTCTCCTACATCCAAAGAGCAGAAGGCGTGCCTCACTGAGCAAAATATGGTCTTTGACCTCAGGGTCTTGGCACTGAATCATACAAAAGGTAGTGGTTGCATATGATCCTCCTCCTGACTTCATGGGGGGTGGGGGGAGGAAAGCCCACCTAATCGCTTGTTTGGCAGGAAGAGGGGCATCTCATAAACGCAGTATAAAATCACAGGCAGATGTGGAGTGAAATGGCAGATTTTTGCCGTTCTGTGCCACCGAACACGTGGTGAGGAAACGGCAGGGTGGCAAAGAACATGAACCTCCAGAAACCGGGCATGGCAACTGCGGGGTTTGCCTTGGAGTTGTTTCTGAGGTGGTGTTCAATGTCTGCGTGCCCTATCTGCCTGGGGTGTCATTGCCACTTCACCCCCGAGAAGGCTGATTCAGGCTGGGGGAGGTTTGAAACACAGGAGAGGCGGCCAGCCCTGGAGAGGAGGTGCCTCCTCAGCAGAGCATTGAGCTGTATGCTGTGAAGCCTGGCTTGCAGCACAAGGACACACCAATGATGAAAGGCAACGTAGTTGCATCCTTGCCCATGTTTTGGCGATCTGTTTTCTGATGGTGAACTGGATGCACTCACCAAGGAGGCAGACAAGGCTACAGGTTTTTTGTGAAGTAAGCAGCAGGAACACAGGACCAGTCCTGGCAGGGAGCGGGGAAGATGGTGCAATTAACTATTAAATCACTTCACTTGCCTTGTGAAACCTCTCCCTCAAGGATCCTCTCCAAAAGCAGATAACGGTGGAATATATCTATATGTGTTTGCAATGCAAGGGCGAGAGTATGATGGATGTACATAAAATGAATAAAATGCAATGAGCTACAACATGGAATTAGACCTTTTTAAACCTTCAAATTTTAAATCACTGAAGCTTCAGAGATCCTATGGCAGAGATGCAGGAAAAGTAGTCATCTTTTACTATAATTCTGCAGTATGAATAATAATTACACAATGTGACAGAGGAAAGCTGTGTGCTTTTATTCAAGCTTAATCTTTATAGATATGAGGCCAGTATAGAAGATAAGCTACTTGCTTTAATGGTATTATAATTTGATTTAATATTAGAATATGTGCCTGCCATATCTGCTTTCTAAGCAACAATGAATTGCACTGGAGGAAATGTTCTTTGCTTTATGCCTTATGGCTAGTGATCTGGTTTATTTTGTTTTAAACCCTAAGGCAGCCAATACCTTTCCGGTGCTTTAAGTAGTCTTCTTGCAGAAAATAAGAATTGCTTTCTTTATGAACCTTGCTATAAAATCTTCTGCTGTTGTTGTTTTTCTTCCCACTTCTGCTATACGCTCTTCTCTGCTTTGTGCCAGAATGACTTCAATTTCAGTCTTGCAGTCCATCCTTTTCCCATCCTTATCCCATTTCTTTCAGCTGACTATTCACACTTAGCTTCTTGTGAAGCAGCTCACTGTGAACTGCTCGACTGAAAGTCAGCCAAAAGTAGAAAACTTCTTCTGAGTGTTATAGACATTTCTATTCCATCTTAGCGGTTTTCCCTCTCTTCCACCCTACAGGATCTCATGACCCCATAGATATTAGAGCAAAACAGGAGAGACTTTCAATGGAAAATCAATGTGGCTTGGCAGCTGGTGAAAGATCTTCTACAGGGAACTGTAGGGCTGTGTGAAAGAGTTGAGCAATCCATCACCAGCAGCATGATTTTCAATTCATTGAAGAATGCTGAAGAAAATAAAAAGTGAAGCAAGAGTGTCACAGCAAGGAGAAGGGATCTAAACTTTAACTAGCAGGCTTTTTCCACCTCTCTGAAGCACAGGGCATTGGCTCCTTGCAGAAATAGGACAAATTGCTTGATGGGCCTGTAGTCTGATCTTTTATGGCAGATCCTAAGGGGGGGTGGGGGCTGGCATGCTTGTTAGCATTTGACCCACTTTAAACTAACAGGTTCTGTGAAACAAAGGCTTGCTGAGAGGTTAAGGAGAGGGAAAGCTGAACCAACTTGATATTGATAGAAATATTCACTGCAACTGAAGACACAAGTACCTGAGGAAGAAGAACAAATCCACCAAGCCAAAAACCTTCCCATGCTGTGTTGTACCACTGGCAATCCAGCTGGTGGTGGCACAAAGCTGTCATCACAGGAGAGCAGATCAAAGCGAAAGGTCCCAGGCAGATCTGGTCTATGCCAGTAAGTTTTTCTGTCCTCATCCCACTCTGAATCCTACCTTATCCCTGTTCCTTGGAGGAACACTTAAGAAGCTCCTAGTGCTCTGACACTGCTTTGTGCTCTGCTGTGCTAGGGACAAGACTTATCTCCCTTGGATTATTGTTAATATGCTTTGAATAGGGGACATCCAGCCCATCCATGCCCGTTGTGGAGCTTTAACATGCTTTGTTGGTGAAAGGAAAAAATACTCGTAATCCCACCCAGTTACCTCCAATCATCTGAGATGTGCCTCACGGCACAATCCTATCAGTCACTGCCTCATCCCAGGCTGTACAAATGCTTTTCCATGGCATTTGGCTGATTAGTGAGTATGTGCAGCAGCTCATGATGCTTTGGGGTCTCATCTTCTTTATCCTCTCGCCCTTGCAAGAAGCTCCACAGCCCCTTTGTGGACCTGTCTGTGACTGCTGTAAAATTTAAGCAATTGATGTTGCAAGTAGAGCAGAAGCATTTGGCCTGTCTCTAAAGCAGGGCAGCCCCTCCAGAGAGGCACTGGTGACCAGTGCAGGGTGGGTTTGGATGGTGAAAAGACAATCAAAATGTCTAGATTCTGGAAAAAAGTAGTGCAAAAAAATCTCAGTATGGAGAAGAGGCAATTACACACATTGAGGGAACACCTTGGTGATTTCCTGTGCTGTACATCATAAGATAGCATGCATCAGGCAACAGCCTGTGATGCAGAGAGGTGCCATTGCACTTTACTGGCACAGCTGATATGGGAAGACCTCATGGCACAACAGAGCATGGGGTGGACACAAGGTGCTCCCGCGTGCTGCAAGCCAGCGCAACTCGGCTGACTCTGCTCTGCTGTGTAGGCTTGCTCCAGCCGAAGGCAAAGGCCTCTGCCACCTCTTCCTGGGAGCAGTTGTTTATACCTGGATAGAAGAAGGAAGCAGCTTACAACAGAATTCATTGTGTTCCTGTGAGAGTGAAAGAAGGCAAGTGAAAAATTAGCTGTAAATGGGTATCCAGTCCACCTGCCAGAGCAGAGGAAAGTATTGCCACTGGGCAGGAAGAAAGGGGTCTTGACGTAACTAAAATCCCGCAGGTGGGCTCTGAAATTTTTTATTATAACTGATGTTGTTGTCCAGTGAGCTAACTTTCAAGCCTACTTTCACTGTTACTGTCTCCTAAAAGTTACAGATTCCTTGGGATAAAAGCCAGGATGGAGGAAAAAAACAAGAGTGAAGAAGAGCTACCCAAAGGCACCATGCAGTGTCTAAAGCCAGACCAGCATGGAGGGAAAGACTGGAACAACTTAGATGGACAGGTTGAGATGAGAAAAATCCAGGCCCAGGGGCATAACGCGACTCATCAGAGCCCAGACACACTTGGCACAGCCAGGTCTGCTGGCACTGCAAAGGAGCCGACCAGCCTCATTGGGATGACATTTGTGCCCAGAAGATCAGTTGTCTTAGAAGAAGAAATCACTGCCCCCATGAAACTCCAACAAGTGTCTGTGGGAGCTGTATGTACAGGAGGGGGAGTTCAACCTCACAGCTGTTCCAGGAAGAGGAGTGAGTTTATTAGGTTTTATACCTGCAATCTCATGTGTTGTGCTTTATCCCCTTGTTTAATGCTATATGTATTACAGATTTTATTGAGATTGAAGTGTGTGCACTGAACTTTATTCAAGCAAAAAATGCTGTCCTGTACAGAAGACAGCTAAACCAAAACAATCTAGAATTGCCTGCTGCCTGAGGGGGAAAAAAGGTCAGGACTGTTGTGCTAATTTTGGGGTTAATGTTAGAAGCAGTCCTAACTCATACATCCTTTAGAGAGGCTGGTGAAGCCTCTATCTTGGACTGCCTGGAGCCACCCATGCCATCGGGTCTCCAAAGGAGAAGCCTACAATATGAGAAAATAGATGGTATTTCTCCACAGTAAGAGCAATTGAGTTTGAATGAGAGTCAGAGACTGACTTAACTCTTATCATCTGACCTAGAGCTGAATAAGCAAATACATACAAGTTAATAAACAAACCAAACCAAACTAAATAAAATAACCTAGCTCTCAGTGCAAAGTCGAGAAAATAACTGGTCTCCTGGAAAATTCCTATGTGGATCTACAAAGGTTCACTTTGTTACACTGAGTGCTGCAACCACCAGGGTCAGTGATTGTGATAGAGGACTCAGCTGCTTCTCTCTTGGATATTGGGAAGTGAGGAAATTGGTTTAGCTCTTGTCTGCTTTCAGTAGAGCACTACAGGAAGCTGAGAAGTAAAAGGGCATAAAACTTATTCATTCAAGGGGAAGAAAAGAGAGAGGGATGCTGATCTAGGCTGCCTCCAGGTAGGAAGGCACAGTTATTCCACATACCTCCATAAGATGACCCATGCTGGATGAAATATCAGGTTCCTTGCAGGCATCTCCTTATCAAAGGTGCTTGTTGAATAAGAACAAATGTAAATCACAGAAAGAAAAAAAAATGTGGCTCACACTGCAGAGAGGTAAGTGAAAGAAGTCATAAGAGTCCACAGTAAGCAAAGGATGAGACTAATCACAGACTGCATGGCCCAAGACTAGCAAGCAGATAAACACAGAAGCATGAAAGTGCAGACTGAATTCTGCAGACAACCTCCTTAAAATATACGGGCGGCAGAATTATCTGACATAAGCAGGGATCTCATCAGTTTGGAGAAGAAAATCTCAGAACTTCAGAAGAATCATCTCTGCCCCTTTAAAAGTAGATGCCACTCCCGAACGGATCTGCCAGTACTTTGGCATCGGGTAATAATAAGAGGAGCGTTTTTAGCAACGGGGGAATAAATAATACCGATTTCTTCCTGGATGCGGCAGAATGGTTAGTAAATCTTAAATAGACTGGGAGTGAAGCAGCGTTTTAGATGTTCGCTTTGAAACAGAGTGCATTTAGCAAGGAAATAGTTCTCCCTCCCAGAAGTTAACGTGGTACCAGTGACAGAAATCACGGCGCAGGGACGGAGACCACACAGAAGCCATCCGTCAGCCCCCCCCCGCGGGTCGGCAGACCCTCCCCGGGGTGGGTGCCGTGATGTTGTTTCGCTGTTCGGGTCGGGAGACGAAGAAGCCGTTTACACACACACACACACACACACCCCCGTAGGATTCCCGCAGAAAACGCTCAGCGCTGCCCGGTGCTCGGCCCGTTCCGGCGGGGGCCCTGCGGGTGGTCCCTCCCGGGGGGACACGTCCCCGGTCGGAAGTGGCACCGTCCCCTTTTCCATTGAAATAACGGCCGCCCTGCCCTACTCACACCTCGGGGGTGATAACGGGGCGGGGGGGAGCTTTGGGCACCTATTGTGACAAGGCCGCGTGGCAAAGCGGAGGCCCGGGGCGGGGACACACACACACCCCGCTAAGGGCCGGGGCGAGGGGAGGCGCCGAAGCGTTCGCCCGGGGTTTAAATGCCCCGCGGGGGCGGGATGCCACCGCCCGCTCCGCCCCGCCCCGCCGTCCTCCCCCCCGCCCGCTGCGCTCAGCTGACAGCGGGGCCGCTCGGCGCCCG
>JAVJGG010000024.1:17790981-17805704 GCA_035590195.1 Aviceda cuculoides | reverse complement strand
CGAGGAGGGGGCGAAGGGAGGGTGGGGGGGTGTCGGCGGGCCGGCAGAAGCCGCGGGGAGGGAGCAACTTTGAAGGACGAAGCGTCCGTCCCCCCGCCGGAGGGCTGGCGGAGCATCCCCCGGAGGGCAGGTCTCGCCTGGCGGGGTGAGGGGGGCGTTTGTCTGCCGGCCGCCGGCATACGCCCTCCCCCGCAGGCCGGGGCCCGCCGCCCCGCCGTTGGCCCTGGTCCATTATGGTGGAGGGGAAAGGTAGCTCTGGGCCGCCCTGGGCGGGTGGGCGCAGCGGCTCGGCCGCGGCCAGCGGGGTGCGACGGCCGGGAGAGGGGTACGGAGAGGTACGGAGTTGAAGGGAGCCGGATGAGCGAGCTTTCTGGAGGGACAGATGCGTTTTCTTCCCTGTTTGCCCTGGAAAGGCGGTGGGGGAAGGGATCTGGGAAGAACCGAATAAATAATGGAATCGCATCTTTAATTATGCTGCTTTATTCACATCTTATGTCTATTCGGAAATAGTCTTCCTTCATCCTTCCTTTCTCCTCCACCCCCAAAAATGTTACAGAATTAAAGAACAAAATCATTAGTGTGGGATCTAATGATTTCTCTAAAATGTTTATTTTTGGAGTATTCATGACTGGATGTGAGCTGATCGTGTTGGGAAAAGGCTAAATGTCACTTTCGTTTATTTAAAAGGAACTGTTTAAGTCAGGTTTTTACGCATAAAATTAGATCGCCTGCAAGCTTAATAACGGGGCTTAATTGCATGCAAGCTAAACATTTCCTCACTGAGTTACGAGTTTGAAAGCACTGAAGTGCATGTGTTTGACCGTTGTTCTATGCGCTCGCACTGCAGGCGACTGAGCTGTATGTGACTGAAGTTGAAGGCAGCTGTAGCTGTCAGGGTGGGCACCTCCGCCTGGTGATGGGATCCTGGCGAGGGCTCCGCTGCTATTGCCTGAGGAGGTACCTCTCCTTCTGGTTGTGCAAGGAGAAAGACTTGGTCTACATCACTGATGAATGTACCCTGGCCAAAGTTCTTATTTTTGTCACCTGTAAAAAGGGTGGATACACGCACCTGATGTTCCAAGGAGCTTCATCTTAACACGCGGTACCTAAATCTTTTCCCTCTGCAGTGAGCACATGCTGGAGGTAGCCCTAGGATCTCCAAGTTGAAGCATTAGCCACGTGTGCTTTAATCTCTGCTTTTTCACATGTACCAGTGACCGCAATCGTATGTTTTCAGTTTTGCTGCTTTTAGTAGAAAACTCCTGGCTTGTGAGCCATCTCCCAGCTGATGTCATGCAGGATTTGATTTGCATAATATGACGTATTGGGGTTTCAGCTACTTAAACTTTGAGTCATCTCGAACTCTTCTATCTGCAAAAAACTATTTTTAAAGCAGTGTTGACTGGCAGACTGTGCCTTCCCCTGATGAGTACCCTCAGACTTTAGAACTTGTCCTCTGCCGATTTCTGCTCCGTGTCCCAGTAAGATGTGCAGGTGTGTTCTTGGGGAGCACTGCTGAGGGACAGGCTGAAGGGGGGGCGGTGTGCAGGGTAGCGGCTCAGCTACAGGGCTCATCTTTTATGGCCATTCAGTAGGTTTAGCTGAACTGCTCCAGCAGCACTAAGCAGATTTAAAAGCTAAAAGAAGTCTCCCTCTTCATTTTTCAGTAAAAGAAAGACATTTTGGCACAACTGGGATATGCCTATTTATAAAATACAATGCAACCATGAATGAATTCAAAGAGAAATTACCACAAGTAGTTGTTTTTAAAGCAAGTGAGGCTTTTTCTTTTTATTTTCTCCCTTCCCCCAATAGGAAATAACAAGTAGAAATATCTTTGTAACTGGTTTAAACTAGGCAAGGTCCAGCAGTATGGTTTGAGCATACAAAAATTTTTGGTAATGCTAATTTAGGAGGCATTCTTAATACCTAGGAGGGTTGGGATATGTTAGAGGAAGAAGTGGAGTAACAGAAATATGATGGCACTTAATATTGCCACTGAGCAATGTTATATTTTTAGGGACTCATGACAAGAGCTTTCTGCTATCAGCTGGGAGCTCAGCAGTTGGAAATGTTAGGGAGGAACAGGGAGTGCTGTGAGCCACAAATATAATGCAGCCATGGAAAAATTAACTCTGGTTTTAGATGTAGCTGAGAAAACATTTCTGTTAAAGCTTGGGGAGCATTAATGCTGCCATAGGCAGGCAGTAGTGAGATCCCATCTAGAAACCTGTTACAGGTTTCAAAAAGCGAGCTACTAGGATTGAATTCATTACCGGAATAGGTGGGGAGAAAGATGCTTGAGGGAACAGAAAGTCTGTTGTATCACAGGAAACCCACAGGTGAAGACTATTTCTTTCTAAAAATGCTCTTACAACATTTTGTAGAAAGAAATGATCCTGTTCTTTCAGCATTGAATTATGTAGCTGTGATAGCTTTCCGTCTTGCTATCCTTGTGCTTAAAGAGCTTGTTGAGGTAAGTCACGGCGTCAATGCAAAGTTGCTGAGACTTAAGCTGCTGCACAGATCATCCCCAATTTAGCAAAAAAGTAATCAAGAACCTGCTTATCTCCAAACCCATGAATCCCTTATCAGGCAGCATACACAAAGTGCTTTGCTCAAGCCAGGTCTGGTTGACTGGAGCTGCGCTGGGGCTGAGCAGAGGACGGAGGACGAGAGGAGCTCTTCTGCGCCCTGGGGCCTCTCGTGTGAACAGAGGAGCAGAAGTTACAAAATCCTCGAGGGATTCTCAGCTTCCAGATGGGCTTGCTGGTGGTCAGCTGAGGCACAGGCACCTGACAGGGGTATGTGCTGTGCTAAGGAGCTGCCGCTGGGTCAGCTCTGGCATCACTTGGAGCGCCCTGACCTGCACCTCCCTTTGCTGGGGACAGCCCCGACCCACCTCGTGGGAAGGCTTTCCTTGCCTCATGGCTTAAGCCCAAACTCTCTTTCCACACAAACCCTCTGCAGTAAAAAAAAAAACCCAAAAAACCAAAAAAAAACCCCACATCAAAAAACCCTCATCTACTGCATCAGGCGTGAAGTGCAATGTTTCAGTGATGCTCTTGGAGGCAGGGTGAAGAACTCCCTTTTTAACTCTTATTGTAGGGTTGTTGGGTCTGTTCACAAAATTATATAAAATCAAGGTTTTAAAGTTGTAGAAGGTCTTGACTTGCTTTTAGGGAAGAGTGACTTGCTTTATAGCTCTTGATCCTGTGGATGCTCAGTGCTTAAAATAAATGTGGTACATGAGAATTTTCCACCATGCAAATGCATTTTGCTTAGATTTTTTTTTTCTTTTGCATTTATGCTATTTTCTGGTACAGATTTTCCTTTTTTTTTAGTAGGAAATTGCTCCACAACTGGCTTTTCAAATGGTTTGGTTCAAATGGTTTTGGTTTTTTTAAGTGAATTAATTTTGAAAAGTAAAAAGCTGTTGTACCTATTGCTCAGCTTGGTAGTGTATCCAGGCATGCAGCAAAGTAGCGTATGGATCATAATGCTGTCAGAACACTTCTGGCACTATCGCCAAGCTCTCAGTCAAGGATGGAAGAAAAAAAAATCTTTGTAGGGACTTGAGGGAGGAAAGGGAACTGTCTAAGGATTTCTTGGTACTTAATAGTTGGAGAGGTCAGAAAAGAAAAGCAGGGTATTTGATGTGAAATATCTTGAAAAGCATGAAAATTTCAGTATTGGTTTCTGTGCCCTGTTGAACTCCACTAAAATAGGATGAAGGGAGCTTTTCTCTCATGTTCAGGGCTGATGGAAAATATGTTTCTGTTCATTTTCATCTTCATGCCTACTTCTTTCAGGTAGAGCCATTTTGAGACTATCAGCCTTGGAATTGTATGTGCTTAAATGAACTCGTTATAGTAAATATTTAACATTGCCTTAAACAAAAAGACCTAATTGTTCATTAAATTGTTTCTATTCCATATTTTGTTCATACTGTATGAGCTTTATAAGTGTACGTGCAAGGCACGAGATTTTTCTTGCTGTAGCAGCTTTTACATTTTGCTTTGAGAGCATATTAAATTTTGCAGTATCTTGTTACAGCGTTGCAAACTACAATTTATAAAAATCCAGAATACATATGACTCAATAAAAAGAACATGGCGTTTCTTTTATTAGGGAAGTAATTTAGGGCTCTGGAGGAAAGCAGAGAGAGAATTAGGGATGGGTGTTTTGTTCCCAAGTGGAAGGACTGGTCTGTGCTCCATGGATGCTGTTGCCAGAGCAGTTTGGAGGGAGGGGGATGCTGTAAGCCTGCACGGGAACTGGGGCCTGAAGGACCTTGTTGGATGGTGCCTTCTGCGTCTCAGAACGTGAATGTTGGTGGAGTTGTGGTAGCCCTCTTGCTGTGTGAAATGAAAAGTTTTATAGCTTTTTTCCACACTTAAACTGTAAAATATTACTTCAAGACTATGCTTATTAGTGAGGAGACATTCTAGTTATTGTATCTCGTCTAGCGACATATTTTGCACTGTCTAATTTTGGCTATTGTGTAAAGATTCACTATCTTATTGTCCTGGTTCAATGTATACTTCAAAGCTGTAGAGAGCTTCATTACTCTACTTTTAAGGATTTTTCTTTTTTTTTTTTGCTTTCTTTATGATCAGCAAAGCTGAGAGTGCTTACTGGTCATGCTTATTGGAAATGTTGAGTGTCTTGGAAAATGAACACTACTTCTGCCTCATGCTGTTTCCCTACAAATATCCAGATACTGGTTATTAATTTCCCCCCAGTGAAATGTTACTTCAGTTCGTAACGTTGAAAACTAAACAGCGTGTTGCAGTCTGGCTAATTGTGCTTCTTATCTAGTAGGCTCTTATTTTAGAAAGCTAAAAGACTTTTTCATCCTTGTGTGGGCTTGGCACCTGCGTGCTCATGCCTTGCAGAGTCTCCCCGCAGCCTGCACAGTTCTCCATCGCGCTTCCTTCGTGCCAAGTCACCCTGCAGTGCCAAAAAACTTGGTGGCATTACTACAGTGATACAACTTCTCGTGTATATGGCTTTTCTGAAAATAAGTAATTGGGTTTTTTCCTAGTTTACTGGAAATAGACTGAGAAATTTCCCTTGACCAAGGAATATCTGAACAGTTGCAGTTCCTGTTCGTGACTTACTCAGTTGCCACAAACGAAAAGCGGGCTACGGGAGTTTTGCTTTTGATTTTTAGGTACGGTCCAGAGTTGCACAAAGCATTTTTGGAGGGATTGTCCAGGTTGAGTAACCTGGATGTGGATGAGAGTGGTGCGGATAGAGAAGATGGCTTATGCTGTACAATTTAACAAAACTTCACCTGCTCCTCAGAAGCAGTTTTAGTAGATTGCTTAGGATTTCTGATTGATATAGGGCTTGTGAGAGGGATGGGACTCAAGTGTTTCTCCTGCTCCCCTTAAGAAGTGATGCTCAAACACAGCACTAAATCTTCTGACTTTATGGCTGGAATAAGCAAGTCTCATGGATGAGAGATTGGAGGGAGTAGCTGACTTATTGAACTAAGTGTTGTTTTTTGTGAATTGTCATAATAAACAATGAAACACTGGGTATACATTTAGGAAACCTGTTTGATAAAAATCTAAGCTGGGTTAATATTTTTTCATGTGAAAACAAATATTTTGATCTTTTGATCTTAGTCTGCATACGTGAAGTGTTGTGTTTCTATTAGAGGGAGTATGGAGATAATCCCTGCTTTTGTGCAACCTCAACTCGATGCTGAAACAGAAATAATGTTTCTGCTCTCTTCTACACCTTCAAAGGTGGTGGCATGGATAGTTGCTGTAATGGTTTATTCTTAAACATGTTTGGTTTGTTTGGGTTTTTTTTTGCTACTGGGGAAAACCAGAATTCAATTGTAACACTACAGAGATTTTTTTTTTTTTTTTAAATAGATTTCTGAATTGTACATTGAAGACTTAGCTCCTGTAGCAGGATTTCTGCAGTCAAAGGAAACAGTGCTTTTTATAAAACATTGTCAATATCATTGACAAGTATTATCTCCATTTAGAAAAGCCTTTAATAAGGAGTAACTCTCTTGCATACTTGGATAACAGACCATTTGTGGAATTGCTAATGGCTGTGACATATTATTATGCTTTAGTAATAGTGCTTTCATGCTCTGTCTTTATATATGCCAGACAGACACTGGATTTAAATGCTCCCCCAACCCTGATGTGACTATTCTGTTATACATTTGCCTTCATCTAAGTTCTTTGTACTGTATTCCTTTGAAAATAAGGTATTGACTGAGTTGGAAAAACATCATTATTCCTATCAATAGCACTAACTCACTAATCCTAAACCAAAGAGAATTTCTTGTACTTTTTTTGCCAGATAAGCTGCTGTTTTAATTTCCACTTAGAAAGACTAAACGCCCTTGCGCTCTGTGAGGCAGTTTTGCTGCCAGTAGCGGTTGCGGTAGCACAGGAGAAGAAGGTGTGGCATGTACGTGAGGGGTTTTTTTAGTAAAAATCCTTGTAACTGGTGTGTTAATATTGCAGTAGGTAGCCTTTTTCCTTCACATAGTGTAAACGGCAGTAGTAATCAAAGTGCTGGCAGGCAGAATGGCTGAGCTGCTGTCCTTTATAAGAACGACCTAAATCCAACGCTAATCTTGTTCCTGCACATCAGCTTGAAGTCACGACTGGTCCCATCCTGGCGGCTTAGTGGTGCGGTGGCTGGGGAGAGCTGGGGGGCCAGGGACCGCAGCCACCTGCTTTGGGCGAAGAGCACTGAAAGGCAAACGTCCGCACATCCTGAAGAGCATGGCAGTGCCAGATCAGGCCTCGTCACGTCTGGGTGTTGATAGGGAGCGCGAGGAGAGATGGTGGTTTTGAGCCTACGGTGAAGGTCCCTGTTGTCAGCAGAGAGGCTCCCATGTCGATGTCCGCCTCCGCGGTGGTCCTCGTGGCACTGGAGGATGGCGGCATCTGGGGGGAGGTGATACCCCCCCCTCTCCAAAAAGGGGAGAGCAGAAACTGTAAATATGTCAGAGCTGCTCAGGGCGGTGCGTGACTGTAGTATTGATTTCTCTGCTCAGCGGTTTGCCCATGAAGCCTTTCTGCCCTCTCCAGAGCGATGTCCCAGCACTGCAGGAGCTGTGCCCGTATGCTGACACCCTGCCCACAGCTCTCCTATGCCACAGCAATACCTTCAAAATGAGCTGCACCAGGAGAGGCTGAGATGCATGCAAGCCAGCAGGACAAGGGTGTCAGGGCTCTCTCGCCTGCCTTCTTTCACCTGCTTGTCATGGACTAATCAAGTTGTCCTTAATGCCGGCTCGCCCCTGAAACATGCTGGCAAATGCACAGCCCGCAAAGCCGCTGCGTGGGCTGACGCCGGATACGTGGCTGGCATGCTGCTCCCTGCTGCAGTTGCTGATCTGTTGCAATGAAGGTTGGAGTCAATGAGAAATGTGAATAAAGGGAAAAAAAAAAAAAAAAAGGAAAGAAAAAACCAGCATGTGCACTTTGATCCAGTTAATAGTGGGTGTTTGGCTGGTGCTATTTGAAATCATGCAGGACCACTTATATATATGGGAAGAAGATTACAAGTAGCTTGTTCAGCCATCTCTTCTGCATATGAAGTGGAACGTACATAAAGTTCATGAGTGTAAATAACCTACATGGTTTTTTTTTTCCCATTATCTACCTCTTGACCAGAAAGTAGCAAAAAACATGTATGGTAGGAAAAGTTACATTGAGGAAAAACAAATTTGGTCAGGAAACAGTAGGCCTTCACTGTGGTATTTTGGTCACATTAGCCATATTGATAATCTCAAAAGTAATTAGGGAAGGAACGGTGATGGGTCATCACAATAAAAAGACACATACTGGGGAGATGACTAATGTGTGACAGACTGCTGAGGTGTCAGATACCGGCATGGCTGGAAGAAGCCTCTGTTACATTACCAGTATGAAAATAAAAACAATTCAATTTGTGCTCCTTGCTTGGAGTCAAAGATACTTTTACTCAGCTGTCTGATCATTATATCTTAGCAGAGAGCTTTCTCATTAGGGTGTCCTGGGCTTGATAAAGGTGCCTGGCTGGAAGCGTGGAGCCATGCTCCTTCAAGGTGTGAAGTTTTTCTTCTTTCTCCTTCCTCCACTTACCAACCCAATCCATGAAAAATAACATCAAAACATCCAAACAGATGCTTAAAGAGTGAAATGGGAAGAGTATTCCCTTGCTAATACATACTCTGTGTAGGGTTGCTTTGAAGGACTTTGCTAGATCTCAGTGACCTGCTTTGAGTGATAGTATAAAAATTAACTCCTAGTAGAATATAATATTGGGGGAAAGGGCCTGGTTTTGGTGGATCTGTAAAGAAAACTTGTTCTCTCACTGGAGAACAACCTTCACAATTTCATACAAAAATGTAGCAGTTCTGGGTTTGTGTTCAGAGGCCATGTTTAAATATGTCAGGCTTGGAGAGTGAGTGTCATTGTCCCCTGCCTTGGAGTATGAACTTGGCTTTGCTTTACAGTGATATTATTCATCATCTTGCAATAATAATTCTGGGACCTAGTAGCAATTTTTTTTAAAAAACAAGCTTTATATCAAATGGAGTCAAATTGTGCTTTGAAGCTGTGTGAGTGGTAGGTTGCACAGCATGAAAGCTAGAATAATCCTCTGTCCACCCTCTTCTTGGTATTCTCTTGTCATGTTAAAGACTAACAAGTGGAAGGGTAAGGGAGCTTAATCTGAAACACCATTCAGTGTAAACAATGACAGGATAAAAAAAAAAAAAACAAAACCAAAAAACAAAGCTCAAATGTCATGGGTGTGCAGTGGCTGCTGCTTTTCATGGATGACTGAAATTATTTGTATAAATTTGCGTTTTCCCCTTAGCATCTATATAAACCTATGCTCATTTCCATGCATAGCTATTTTCACGTACAAATTGACTGGTGTGTGGTGGCATGCGATGTAATGCAATGTTACCTGTGCTAGCACTAACTATAGTTACAAGGAAAAAGCAAGTGGATGCTCCTTACGTGGGGCTGCCCAGGTGTAAGAGGTGCTTCGAGTCTCTTGTGATCAAAAGACAAGAGGGCTGGGCTCTTTGTAATGAAACGATGAAACCAAATGCTCGCTTAACGGGTAATTTCTCAATTAAATATTGATCAAATGGGCCAAGCAGTCTGCTTTGGACTGACTGATGTTTGGGATGCAGCTAGAGCCTGCTGGGAGAGGATCCTGCTCTCGAGGTCCAAATAGGTATTGCTTACATTGACTTTAGATGTCTGATGGGTTCTGGAGCCCAGGTTCTTGCTAGCCTGGAGACTGTCTGGAGGGTCCAAACCCCTGATTTCGGAGCCCACTTCTCCTGCTTTTTCTCCAGGTTGCTGCTGAGATGAATCCAGTTAGATGGTGTAAATAACTTCTGCTGAGCCCTCTGGTCTCCCGTGAGATGCTCAGGAAAGAGAATAAAGATTTATTTTTTTTTATTCAAGCTATGAAGTATTTGAGCAAAGAACGCAGTATACAATCGAGTAAATATTTGGCTTTTCATTGTTGAGGGAGGGGAGTATTTGCTGATTAGTTAGTTATTCACACAATACTATTTTCCATCAGTATTCCCACTTGGTATTCTTGCTTGTTTTATGCTGTGCAATACTCTGATATGAATTTGAAATTAAGGATTTTTATGCTTAAAAACAAGACAACAGCTCTGTTAACACAGACTTTCTCTTGGCTGCAATACTGGCTGGTGTGGGAGAGATGAAGGGATGTTGCACAGTTTCTAGAATGGGGCTTTTTGTAATGTAGATGTTGTGCTTTCTCACTTTATTCTTCTGGTATAACAACTTGAAAATACACAGCACATATGGGGCATATTTGGGGCCGAATTCTCCTGTTGTATTAAAAAAAAAAAAAAATCCAAACAAAACACCAAAAACACCCAACCCGTAAAATTTTGTGTAATCATGAAGATGAAATGGCTGGTCGTGACTCACAATGCTTCAAAGCTCCCAGGTGCTTTGTAAAATTGACTGATGGTGGATGTATGCTCTGTCATAGAGCTTTGAAGGGTGTGTTCTGCTATACGTTTGGCCTTTTAAACACTTGAAGAACGTCAAGGCCAGGAAGAATGGCACTACCGTGTCTCTAATGCACCCCTTTTTGGGTTGTCAACCTTTCTCTCTAATGACTGTTGTTATGAATCTATTAAAGGAGAATATTTATCTCTGGAAATCAGGATAGCAACCATTCAGCACAGACGAATTAGCTGTTCAGCCTTTTCCCCAAGATGATGCTGTTCAAGATAAGTGTGCCTTACTAGCGTTTGCAAATATGTTGACTCTTTCTGGCTTTAGCAAGTGTGGTAGCAGATGTTGTTTGACTCTCTTAATTCAAGCAAGGATGTGTAGTCTAGTGTTTCTACCTCAAACTGAGGAACAATTAAGAGCTAAAGAATCCCGGTGTAAGGAATGCTATTAAGTAATCATTTTTTCCTGTATAAATATGTACATCTGCATAGGGTGAGGCAGCTGCAGCAGTGGTCTGCTGTCATACTTAGCAAAAGGGGGAATGGTGATGGGAGATGTTAACTTCTACAATAGCAGTTCTGCTTAATAACTTGCTGTCGTTTCTATGCCCGTGTCTTTGTTTTCTTTCTTCTTGGAGCTGCCCACAGGGTGGTGAGTTGGGAGGGGAAAAAAGAGCCTTGTTGAAAATTGCTCAGTCCATCACACTCAAAAAAAAAAAAAAAAAAAAAAAAAAAAGACCTCTAGCTTAATGGGGGCTGAACTTCCCATGAAAACTCTGCCTTAATGAGCTCAGACCCCTCAGCCCTGCTTTGTCCCTGTCAGCAGGTGAGAAAGAGCTGAGGTCCCTGGAGTGGGTGCCCTGGCTATGACCCAGGGGCTCGGGGCCCTGATTAGTTCAGCTATTGTGCTTTCGGCGGGAATAAGAATGAGAAAACATTGGGGCCTGCATGTATTCGTGCTCCTCGCCAGCAGGTCTGTGCTACTGCTGGAAGAGGCATTTGTCCAGGAGCCGGGGAGAAAAGGCACAGATTTAGGTCTGTCCTGGAGCTGAGAATGAATTGCTCGGAGCAATTGTCAGAGTGTCCAAGATATGTCATATTTGATAGTGGTGAAGAACTGAAAACTATTTGCAGTTCAAAATTTGTCTTGGGTTTCAGTTAGTAGTTAATATTTTGTCAGCACTTTGTGGCAATGACTTCTGACTATGTCCCAGCATTGCTCGTGGTGCACTGAATAGCTCAAAAGGGAAGCTGACTCTAAGTGGGAGACCATCTGTGTTGTTAATAGTGTAGTGTTGTCACACTGAAAACTCAGCTTGTGTGATTGATAACATGAGCACACTAGACCTGTTTCCTTTTTTTAAAAAAAAGTCAAAAAACCAACCCCCCAAAACAGTCTGTATCCTTATCTACCAACTTCTGAGCCCATAGGTCAATTTAATTTTGTCAGAGGTGAAATTGAAAGATACGGGATTTTGGGGGGTGAAGTCCCTGCAGCTAGAGCAGAGATGCTAATTAACCTTCCAACAGTACAAAGGCTGCAGGAAAAGCAACAGCACTCTATAAAGCAAGAGAGGCCCCTCCACGTGGATATCCTGTCAGACTAATTGGCAGCCACATAGCTGGGATCTGAGCAGAGTGTGCATTGCCTCCTGCCCATCTGATGGGTTGGAAAATAAAGGGTAACTTTGATATTGAGAGGGAAAGAGGGAAGATCAGAGCTAACAGGCTTGTGTGAGCAAAGGGAGCTACAGATGAGAGGACCACGGTTTCTGTCCTGGCGCGTAACTCCTAGTGCCCTTCACCCATACCTGTGAAACCATACAGCTGTGTTAATGCCATCTTTCTTAGTCTTTCCTTCTCAGTCTCAAATGAAGTGTATTTGTTAGGGGAGCAATTCTGCTACAGCTCTTACAATGTGATAACAGGTGGTGGGAGCAAAGCTACATATGGCAATAAATAGCAATGCAAGGATGGCTGCTTGCTGCATCTAAGTCCTTCCTCAAGCTCAATGAAAGGACGTAGGAACTTGGCTGTGTTGGTCCTATTGCATCCAAGAGATGTGTCTATGGAAAAGCACTTTTTTTTTTTTTTTCAGATGCACTGAATGGGAGGTACAGCAGCAGAATGTGTTGGGGAAGTGAGTTCTCTACTTTCTTATTCCTTCTTAATCTTCCCCCTTCCCACATTTAAAGACAAACCAGCTCATCCTCATGCTTTATTGTTTTAAAAAGCTATTCTGACCTTTCTGATAATATTGTTAAGAACCAAGAACTGCATTGTGATGTATTAAAGTGCTAATGATGCATAAGGAGTCATAAAACTGTATTAAGTGCATTAAATTTTGAGTAACTCCAGTAAAAGGCACTGCAAGGGATGGCTAATCACTCTGCATTTATGAGTTGTCTTGGAGGTAAATGGCAGTATTTAGCTGAATCTGACCACAAAAACAGCATAGAAAGAGATGGCGTTGCGTTGCAGTGCAGTGGGAGCTTGTCAATCCACACTTGATTAATCTGCTCATACCAAAGTGGCATCGCTCCATGCTTCCAGCAAGCTTGTAATAGATGAGTGCATTAATGAGCCCCTGGGTAACCGAGACTACATTCAGGGGCCAGGGAGGGAAATCAGAAAGGATAAACATTGCTGACTCAGTTTCTCTTTCTTATGTTACCTCTACATATTTTTTTCCAAGCAGTGCTTAAGTGATTCCATGTTAAAGCGAGCGTTTTAAAATGCCTCTCCACATCACTAACAGTAGCAGAGCTGTTTTGTGTGGGTTTGACTGGCTGGGTTATTTAAGCCTTTTTGTTTCCTTGAACTTTCTCTACCTGAAAAAAGTTGCAATCTTCAGATGTGAAAGACTGACTCCTGGTTAGCTGCTGCTAGACTATGCTGAGTCTTAGTACGTTAGAGAGAGGTTGGGACCAAATCTCCCTCGGGGCTGGCCAAGCTGACCGCTGAGCCATCTTCTTTTGAGTTGGTTCAATTAACTGGTTGGTAAAAGTGTGTAGAGGTCTCTGAGGACTGACAATAATTTGCGGTCCAGAAAGTTTGGAAATTATTCTTGCCTTAAGAGAAACCATTTCAGGAGGCTACTTAGCTTTTGCAGGATTGATTGTCTTTTATTTTCACTTTCTGAATATGTTTAATAAAAAAGGGATTGCAGTAAAATTTAAGCAGACTCTTGCATTCAGGACTTAAATTTGTGTTTTCCTTTCTTGCAGTGGCTTACTGATAATTGTCTTGCTAATGCATTTAAATTCTACTCCTTAAAAATGTATTATCTGGTTTATTTTGTAGGAGGTCATCAGTTTCACAATATTGTATAAAACTGAAACCAAATCCTCCTGTCTGCAGCTGCAGTGTTAAATAGAGCATCATTGTCATGTGGTGAGCGTGGCTGTCAAAACACTTCGGGCAAAGTGGGTAACATGAACAGTTCTTCTACGCTAAATATTTATAGAAGAAAATGCAAACTTAGAAGGCAGACATACTGCTTAAGTACATTGTTGTGTTGGCGAGGGCATGAATCTTTGCTGTGCAGCTTTAGGAAGAATACAGCGAGTTGTTTCTCCTTGCACACAGGCTCAACGATGTACTTTGCCCATAAATATATATGAAAAGGAAGTGGAAGTTTAAAACTTCAAAAGAAAAACAATAGCTCTATGCAAGTGATTTGCCTGCCAGCTGCCCCTGAAACGGTCCATTCTCTTTGCCCACTGGTCTTCTGCTACAGTAGTTATAGCAAAAGCTCAGCACAAGCCCTCTCTTGCGTGCCTAGCCTCAAGGGCCGGCACGTCTTTATTTCAGGTCCTCTGGTGCAAACAGGTGGTGAACTACAGGTGGTGAACTACAAGCAGCGAGGTACCAAGGAGAAAACCATGTAATTAAATCTGGCACTGTAGTATAATAAATCTCCGTTGTATTCTTTAGCTTTCTAGACGCCTTTCGAGCAATACACAATGGCTGTGATTAATGACTATTGTATTGTCTTAAATAATAAGCTTGAGCCTTCAGATAGGTGACATAATTTAGCCATAATGAGCATCAGCTTCATGTGTTTGATCTCAACGCTTTGAATTTCAGCCTTGTTGCCATGTCCTTGAGAGATTGTTTTAAGCTGAAGAAAACCAGTAAAGGGGGATGGGAGGCAATTTCTATGAGAGTGTGAAGAATCCAGCCAATCTGTTGCTCTGAGGAAATTTGACTTTTTTGTTGTATCTCATTTTTAAATATGCAAGATGAAAGCAGTTGGATCGTTCATAAACCGGACCCACTGTTATTGAGAGATATTTTCTCCTTGACAAAAGTATTCCTTGCTGGGAGGTGTCTGCTGACAGTACCAGTGATGGGTGTTTCCTTTTGTGTGTCAAGATGCACCAAATACCCTTAGCAGGGGAAAGGCTTTTCGATCCCTTCCACACCATCGCCCCATCCGTCACCTCCTCAGCAGGCTTCTCTCTTGTTTCCTCCCTTGACTGAAGGCAGCAGCTCTTTGATATGAGCTTCTATTTCTTCATATTTCTCTTTCCATTGCCTGCCTTCAGCTGACACAGGAAAAAAACCATTATTCCCTGCAGCTACCTGTGAAGAGCTTTCCTGTCTCTCTGCTGTGTATCTGCACAGCACTTTGGCAGAGCCGGGAAGGGAGGTGTCCTGGTTTCAGCTGGGATAGAGTTAATTGTCTTCCTAGTAGCTGGTGCAGTGCTGTGTTTTTGAGTTCAGTATG
>JAVJGG010000024.1:17765868-17790881 GCA_035590195.1 Aviceda cuculoides | reverse complement strand
TCTTTTCTGTTCTATTAAACTGTTCTTAACCCACGAGTTTTACTTCTTTTCCTGATTTCCTCCCCCATCCCACTGGGCGGGGGGGAGCGAGTAAGCGGCTGCGTGGTGCTTAGTTGCTGGCTGGGGTTAAACCACGACAGGAGGGCTGAGAAACTACAAAGCACATCAGACCTAATTATTCAGCTAGCATAAGGGCCTTTCTTTCCTGCTCAGGATATTTGCTCTTGACTGTGTGGGTAGTTTGACTGACATAGTGTGCTGTCTTCAAAGCCATTGCACAGCACTGCTTAAATGCTTCAAACCCAAATCCATCCTCCTTTGGGCAGCCTGGCCCAAATGGGCAGCCCTAACGGCAGGGTTTGGTGGGGCTCCTAAGTGAAGGGTCAACACAGGCTCTCCCCCTTGTCATTATTTTTGTGGGGATGGGAGAGAAAGGGATTTGAAATCCCTCACCCTTTCCTATTAAGTCTGACTCATTTTGTCTGGTTTAGCATTGTGGTAGAAAGAAACATAATGGATTTGTTAGGGTCAGTGCTTCACAATGTGACAGTTGACTTTGATGGGCAATAGGGCCTGGTTTGCCACTCCAGACAAAGGATTTGTAGGTCTTGCAGGCTGCCATCTGTTTCTAAAAGCAAGTTTCTGTGGAGAAGGGATGCAGCTTGCATGCTGAAAAAGTTGGGGTTTTTTCTTGAGAACTGCTGAGCCTTTGTATTTTTGCTTTTAATTTCAAAACTAAGCATAGTTTATTAATAGGAGGACTCCCCTTTTGCCCTCCCATAGGCAAGCTGGACATTCAAATATCATTAGTGATGGGCTGATGTCTTCTAAAATACAAGTATTTTAGAATACACTTACTCATCCCCCAAGTGTGTTCTATTCTTCTCTCCAGGCCCCACCCAAGCTTTCTGAAATGCAGTGTCTGGCTGCATTCAGGTTGTTTGCATTATTTTGATACATAAGCATATAAGGCACAGATTGGAGAAGAAATAATGTTCAGTCTTCATTTGATTTTTCACTTGTGCTGAAGTTTTGTCTTGTGCTCTCTTAAAAACATCAGAAAAAACAGTTGATCGTACACTGCCCCTATAATCCAGACTGGAAAGTCCTGCTTTCCTGCAGTGATTGCATTGCAGAGTCTCTTAAATAAAACGGCCAGCCAACCTGTAGGCCTTAGACATGCTGACAAGTACTATCTATTTAAGTGCCATGTGTTAACTTGACTGTTAATGGGTTGTTTCTATGTATAACTACTGGAGGTAGCACAGACCTGCGCAATCCAGGTCTGGAGGGCAGGAAAACATCCTGTTGCAGGACTTAGCAAAAATAGTGAGTAAAGCCTCTGCAGTTTTCTTCTTTCTAGCTGGAGACGAACAGGACTGGTAGCACTGATAAAGAGGTCCTGGCTCACAATCCTGTCCTGCCCATTTATTTAGCCAGTTGCTCTCCTGATGCAATGGGGGTGGGGGGGTGGTTAATCCAGTCCTTCCTAATACTCTTATGGTGCATTTTTCTTTTTTATTAAGGGGCGTGACTGGTGTGGCTGCTGTAGCTGTGCAGGTGCACATGTGTATCACTGAGTATGGGGCTGGAAGTGCAGTGCTCCCCTTGTTGCGGCAATACGCTGTTAATACAAGTTAATACGCTGCCAACGAATGTCACATTAAGACTGTGGTGGCAGCCAAAAGAAACTGGCACCTTCCACTTGCCTCCAAACACAACAGCCTGTACACTGCGCCAGAAAGGCCTGCCTCTGTGGCCAACCCGAGCATCTCGGCACCCTCCTGCAAACCAGCGTTTGCCACCGACACTTTTTCTTGGTTTCTGACAGTTGCCAGCCACTAGCAGAAAGCTGGCAAGCCGCATGGGCGCTCCTGTTCTCATTGCTGTCGTATTTCTGGCCGTTCCCGGAATTAACCTTTTCTCCAAACTCGCTAACAGTCCTGGTGAGTGGGGTGGTGCTGGCGGCTGCTGCGGGAGAGGGGGCTGCTGCGGGAGAGGGGGCTGCTGCGGGAGAGGGGGCTGCTGCCCTTCCCTGCACTGCCTTGCCTGCCCGCCACCGGGCAGATGGGAACATGGCCATCAGCTGGTGAGCAGCACGACCAGCTCTGGTTTTCTGCCCCGGCTTTCCTCACAGCTCTGTGCCTCAGCCAGCGCTGCTTCAGCAAGGAGGGCTTTTATTCCATGCAGGCAGCTGTGAAGAGAGGAAGATTTTTTTTTTTTTTTTTTTTAGGGAATTAAATGAATAAAATGACAGTCTTTGTGGTGGCCTGTTTCTGTACCAAGCTTTCGCCTGCCCCTCTGCCAAATTTTCCTCTGAAGTCTGTTAATGGCTCCTGCAGAGCAGGCCCTGACTGCCTGTGGAAACTGCGCCAGTGCTGCGTGGCGTTGCCTAGCTCAATTCCTCCACCTCTTCCCAGCCTCCATGCTTATTCCTCAAGGGTGGGACTCTTCAGGCTTCATCTTGAGAGGCGAAGACAGCATCCATATTCCTTGGAGATCCCATCCCCAAATGTGTCAGGAATGTTTTTGTCAGAGAGTTCTACAGCTGGCATGGAGCACCTGTGCCAAGAGAAGGCCGCTTGCAGCCGAAGTCCCTGTCTTGCTTCTGAGGAGATAAGTCTTCAAAGTCCAAAGGGCGGCACAACAAGCCTGGAGAACACTCCAGGTAAATACCTGAGGCCCAGAGAAGCATCATTCCTGGTCAGTGGGGTTAACTTAAATGAGGGTGTACCCAGCTCTTACATAAAGACCAGACCTGTTACATAGTAGGCCATCTGATCACAGGCTGCTTCTACTAATGCAGGCTCCTAGGTGCTCTACCTGGCCATTTTGTGGAGTTTAAATATTTTGCCAAGGAACAGCTTGTCAGGTTCTGCCATGTAATCTAGCCATCTCAGGATAGCTGACGCTGGTGATTTTCTTTGGAGACATGTGATGGTTCAGCCATGGAATGCATGCCTCAGGAGTGAGCCCATCCAGCTTCCTCCGACTCCTTTCAAGCAGCAGAAATACTCTGTGTCTCCTTTTAGGTGCAACAATGCCACGGGATCAAGTCCTAACACCTAGATGGAAATATGCTTGAGGAGGCCCAACGTTTTCATGCAGTTAACGTCAAATTACCAAAGCTGAGAATCTCTTTGCTCTCTTCCACTCTAAAATACAGGGTAACACAACAAGCTTTATAGAAGTGTCTTCATTAGCTTAAGAGGAGCAGATTAAAATTGAAAGGGTTTAGTTTAAGAAAAATTTTTGTAATGGGATGCAGAAGTCGATGATGATGCATCAAGTACTTCTAGGTGGTTGTGTTATCACTATATTTAAAATGAGTGTTGAGTTTAAGAAGCCAGCATGCTCTTTTGGTCCATTTGTTGATCTCCAGGCTTTTGGCAACATGTGTATATAGTGCTCCATGGGAGCTATTGAACTTGCCGCACTGGTAGCCCTATGATCCTTTGCGTCATCTCTTTTCGTGTGGTCTTTGTATCTTCTAATCTTCTACACCTTAAAAAAGAAAAGAAAAAAAAGGAGGGGGGCATGGGATGAAATACTTAAGAGTGAGGACAGAACTGGTGGAAACATCATTCGCAGAAATAACAGTTGATTTAGTCGGTTTATCCAAAGAAGCTTTGGCTCTGTCAGAGGAGAACTTTTCTGCTGTACTTAATTGAATTTGCCAGGCTGGAACAAGCCCTGGCATAGCCGTTTCAACCCCTGCCTTTGCTAGTCAGCAGCATTCAAAGCTGCAGAGAGGTGATGAAAAACACTGAGCAAATGCTGTGTGAACCAGAGAGTCAGCACTGAAATGCCTTCTTGACCTGGTGGTGATGGTGGGTCATTTCCTTCTTCTGAGTCAGTTTGGGACATTTGGGCATGTGTCCAGTGCACAAAAATGAACTGCTTACTGCAGGCAGCACAGGTTGCCACCACAGGGATTTTCTTCCTTGCAGAGGACTGTGTGTGCGCTCGGCGCCGTCTGGGCAGGTGTCTGCACAAGCTGTGCTCTGGAGAATGCATCTGATCAAGCCTTTATGGAGAAGGAAAACTG
Organism: Aviceda cuculoides; assembly: GCA_035590195.1. Classification (NCBI taxonomy): domain Eukaryota; kingdom Metazoa; phylum Chordata; class Aves; order Accipitriformes; family Accipitridae; genus Aviceda; species Aviceda cuculoides. The sequence continues at coordinate 17,786,833 of JAVJGG010000024.1, read as the reverse complement.
AAATTACTTGGGAGATGTGAGAGGAAGCCAAGAGGTTTTGCATCCCATTACATAGGAGTGTTATTTGTGTCTGGAAGAATAAGGGTATAGTAGAGGAGTCTAAATCCTAAATTTTAATCCTAATGTAGCATTGACTGTAGGTCCGGAGGAGCTTTATGTTCTGTCTTTCCTGCAGTCTTCTAGAAAAAACGTGTTTTTTGTACAGGGCAATAAAAGCATTGGCTATGAAAGCTGCAATTATTTACAGGTACAGTTGGACGGTTCTGAACCATTTCAGTACTGAGTGGTTTCAGCCTGCCTAGTGGGATGGCTGGGGACCAGCATCCTACCAAATTAGTTTTTGCTTTAATTGGGAAGGGGAGGAGTGGTGTGCAAATGAATGCCTTCCCTTTGAGTTCATTTGGAGCCGTGGATGTAGGAGCTGCTGGTTTTGTTTGATAAGCTTGATAAACCTCGTCTGCTGTAACAGTGATTTCAATTGGAGGAAGATAAATTGAGGTGGAGAAGGAAATTGGAGGGCACAGGCTCAAGCCTGAGCAGAAAGGTTGTTTTAATAACCTTGTAAAATGTGTGTTGCTTTGGTTCGGGATGAATGCCAACTCTTCAAAGCTTTTAAGGTAAAAAGGCAGGGACCTCAAGTTGTTCGGGTATATTTGATTATAAAATTTTAATATATTTGAGATGCCTCTGAGAAGGAAGCCAAATTTCAGCCAACAGAGCAAGACAGAAGACTATGTAACTTCCTTGTGAAAACAGGCAGGCTCTCTGCTGGGCTTGTGTTCTCAGTCCTAGAATGAGAGCTTTCTGTTTGTGCTGATTAGTAAGATGTTCGGACAAAAAGGAGGAATTTAGTGCAGTCAGGGGAAGAGTGATGTAGTTTATCTGTGGGCATGGGTGTGTTTCTGTGGGTGTGAAATTCCAGTGCTGGATTAAAGGAGATGGCGCGTGCTTCTGTTGGACTCAAAGGAAATTACTTTAAGTGCAGTGAATAGTGTTTGGGGCAGGGGGTGAAGAATAAGAGGCAATGAACAGAAGTCTCTTTCTAAATTAAGGTTATCTATTAGGTTTGTTTTTTGCTTGGTGCACCACATTAACATAGCCCAGATACAAAGCTTGAGGTTAAAAAGCACACTAAAACTGGAATACAGACTGCTGTTTGGAACAGTGAACTTGCAGAAAATTGTAGAGAAGCAGCCTGTAGCCTAAGAAATAGGCAAAACCAATAAGAGACCTGATAGTTTTTCCAGGTTATAAGGGAAAAAAGATTATCAAACAGAAGAGTGATGAGTTGGTGATACTGAAAGTCATGGTTTTACAACAGTGTCAAATGTCCTTAAAGCAAAGACGCACAATGCCTGGGAGGCTGAGGGTGGTGGTAGCAGTTCTTTCTCCAGATCGGTGGGGAAGTGTGTGTATACAGATGCATATGCAGATCAAGTCCCTCTCTTCCATCACAGCTGAAGGGACCCCAAATAACCTGGGTTGTTAGAAAACAGAATTTCTGCAGGCTCACAACTGTCTGTGACCCCTTTCCCGTCACTAGATGAGAATTCAGCAGTATTTTCTGATAGTCCTAAATGAGAGATGATGACCTTGATGGCCAACAGGTACAGCTTCTAGAAGAATCACGGAAACTTAATGGCTTATTGTGTGTGGGTTGTTTTTTTTTCTGCACCAGATCTGAGAATTAAATAACTATAATAATCTTTTGCATGGGGTGTCCAGCCAGTGATCTGAGCAAAGAAGCCTACTTCATTTGGTGCCAGGACCCTTGCAGATGTAGAATATGCAGTGGCTTTTTTCTGTGGTACATGGCAACTGATTCCAATGCTTGTTGAAGAGCCTCATTATTCCACAAGTCCTATTATTCCACTAGGAGTGATCCTTTAAATCTCTCCAAACTTTTCACTTACATTAACGGTAGAAATTTTGACACCTGATTCCCTCACTTCGTCCCTCAGTTCACTAGCAGAAAGTTGTGGAAACATGAAATAAGAAATCAGTCTTTTGGATTTTGGGGTGTTGTGTGTATGTGTATGTGTGTGTTCATGATAAGTCAAGGTAATGTTCTTAACTTCCTTAGGATTCTGAATATAAAATCTGTATTTCAAAATCTGTGAGGTAAGAAGTAAAAAGACATAAATGGGAGTGCTTTTGATAAATATTTCTAAGAGGATTTGTCAAGATAGGTGACGTATGGGGATTACCCCATATGTATATATATATATATTTGTACTACAGGATGAACTGATGTTAAACCTCTGACAGAGCAAATCACAGTATTTATTAAATGGGTACAGCATTTACATTTTTCTTGTTATATGACTGTGATGCAGAGTCATCTACCACAAGCTTATCCAGAAGGCTTGGTTTGTGCTGTGAAGGCACAAGCTCAGTTACATCCACGTTCACTAAAATGTTCAGTGGTCTTGTGGTCTTAGAAGTGACTAATGCCTTACAGCTGTCTTCTTTTTTTTTTTTTTTCCCTTTTGAAGCTAGCAGGCAGTGTGTCATCAGCCAAGGTGGTGCTTTTCCATGCTGCATGGTCTTTGTCCCTACAGTGCAGGTACCACATAGTTCTGCAAGGTGATGGGTAGCTTCTGAAATAGGCTGCAAATGTTGTCCCGCTATTGGAGCAGTGAGCGAAGACCAAGTTAGCTGGTTTTGTGCGGTGGTGATGGTTACTGCAGCACTGGCAAAGCAGTGACTGGAGAAAGAGGAGAGTTACAACTGTTCATGACAAATTTTAGGGAGACGTGTGACTTGATCGGGACTGGCCTGTCTGGTGACACTTAACTGCACAAAAAGACTTAGCTGAACTATCATGCTAAAAAACATGTGGGTGGGAGCATAGAACAGATTTTGACAGTTTTCAAAGACTTAAGGCCATTCACTGATATCGGAAATTCTTTCCTTCAAAAACAATTTTCAAAACAAGTTTTCTTATTCTTCAATCTTTGACTCTTGTATTGGAGTATTAACAAAAAGGAGAGGGTTATCTGAGAGCCTGTAAGCTTTTATTTGCAAGTGGGAGTGTGGTGGAAGAGGCGTCAGGGGACTTGCTCTGTCAGCAGTAGATGCTCTTCGGAAGAGTCCTCTGCTCTGCAAGCTTCATCTTTCTCCACAATTCTTAACCTGTCTAGTCGGAAAAAGGTCTTACAACTCTCTTTGCCTTCTGTCTTACCTTGCTACATGTCCAAAGAAAAGTAGTTTCCTTTTTGAAACAGGCCAGTTTAATGTCAGATGATTAATCATAGTTGTTGCCTTGCATTGCATTACTGGGTTAAATTTAGTTGGAAGGCTGAATTAAAACCTAGGATGTCTCATTCAGGCAATCCCACATGTTGATTAAGTAGCTTGAGCTGCAAATGCTATTCCGTGCTGCATATCCATGTCTGCCTAGATGGCCAAAGGGTCAACCTAATGCCAAAGAGGATTCAGAGTGCTTCCTGTCACCCAGTAATGGTGAATAACTCATATAGCAGTTCCTGTCCTGGTCAGATATACTGTCAATCTTGTCTAATAGATGGTATATGCTGTTGCTATGGAGTATGGTTCATCAACAATGTTATAAAATAACTCCCTAAGGGAGCACATCTTCATGGTTACCCTTTGGAAAGGTTCATTTACATACTGCAATAGTAGGGAGCTTGTGTGTGTGCACGTGCATGCTTCTGCTGAGACCAATGTACTGGGATGGGCGGACATAGGCACTGGCCAGTCAGCTTTTCATCCTCTACAGATATCAAAGGGAGTTTTTGTTTTGCTATCTCCGATGTACCCGGAGTTCTTCTCTTCGTGAGCATCCCCAGCCTGTGAAATAATTCAAGTGATGCCTGTGTAACTTTGTTCAGTTTGTTTGATGGATGTGATTTATCCCTGTCACTGTATTACATTTCTATTGCAACTTTTAACTTTATTTTGGAGAGTGGTTTAGTCAGGTGGTGCAGGGGAGAGTTTTAGCTTGTTGAGACATGATGGTATTTTTGGAAGTGAGAGAGAGGAGGATGTAGCTATTTGGATTGCTTCCTTGAGGCTGCCAGACTGACTTTCTGAAAACTGTACAGTGCAGGCAGATTTGGCATTTTTGAAGAATACGCTTACTGGTTTTTTACACAATATTAGGAAACTATTCCAGCTCGGGAAGATGCTGGGCCCCTCCAGTAGTCTAAGAAACTGCAATAGCAGTGCGTGCATTGCCCCTGAAAGGGGGATGGTGCACCCTGCCATTTGGGAAACCTGTCTCAAATGGTACAGCAGCCTCTTGGTGCTTGGTTACTCATGCTCGACAAGCCATGGTCCTTCAAACAGAGGCAAGAATATGAAGAAATAAAATATTAAGCAGATTGAAGTTCAATGTAATCAGTGCGTTAATCAAAACTGCCCTGCTTTTTAGCACAAAACTAGTTGAAACAAAGTAATGGACTCATCAGTATGGATTTCATTAATTTGCAAATGATTCCATCAATACTTTGCTCTTTGGTGTATTCATTTTATCCAGTTCATTTGTTATGTAGCTATTATTTCTCACCAGATGGTATCAGCCCTCCATAGGAAGCAACTTGCTATGGCAAGACTCAGTTTATCAGCAGCATATTTGCTCACTGCAGGTCTGCCAATGAAGTATACAGCTAGTTGTTTATAGGCCTCAAGTTTGGGCTTGCCTATAGAAAATTCTTGGGAGAGCCCCCAGAATCCTTGTAGGAAGAGCAAAAGGGAGCTTCTAGGTCCCATTTTAATTTATGATTTTATGTTGTGGTTGGCTGAGGGTTCAGTAGATCTGCACCTCCGAGCACCTGGGAAGCAGTGGCACAGGCTGACAGGAGAGGTTTGGGGATGCTCCCCTCCAGAGCCCTGTGCTCAGGCTGCACACTCGTCCCTCCCATTCCCTTCTCCCCCCTCCTTTCTAGACAGTATGCCTGTGGTGTCTCTCAAGAAGAGTAGCGATACTAAAAACTTGTCTTGTGATGAGAATTGGTACACAACATCTGTGGGGTTGAGGAACATCCTCACCAAGGGGATATTAAGTACTTTGACTATTTAAGGAAAACCTGGGAGGGGGGCAGTGTACTGCCACAGGGTCTCACTATTTATCGTGGTTGCCTACAACAAATCTCTCATGGAAGAAGACGGGTGGTGGTGGGGGAATCTCATTGAAAGTTGTGTGAGCACCTGGAATGAGTAGGACTGAATGCTGTGACTTCTAATTAGCTGCTCCTGCACTAGTCATCGCTGACGAGAAGATTAAATACCCTTACGGTATAAAACATGAGTTCTTTTCAGTGTCATCCTGTAGTTCATATTCCAAGGTCCTACCACAGCTTCGGTTTACAAGGACAAAGCTTTTGGTTGTATTGCAAGGCCAGTCGCAGCTGTGAGGACTTGTGTGAAGGAGTGCATTCTCCTAGGGCCGAGCACAGGTCACTGCTTTGCTGTGTCTTGGAGAACTGCAGTACCTGTCTGAATAAAAAGCTTTTGCACATTGCATAAACTATTTGGTACGGCATCGCACAGGGTAATGCAGCACATTGTGAAATATTAATACAGAACTTAAAATCTTGCTTGAAAAACTTGTTAAACTTTAATTACAACAAGCATGGTTTAGACACCTTATTAAAATGTTAGAACTTGGTGTTCAGTGTGTGAGTTCAAGCGGGAGAAGATTACCCTGAAATATGCATGCAAACAGGATTTCCCCTGCCCTTCTTCAGAACAGTAGGGAGGAAGCATCAGAAAGTAAAGCATGACATTAGCAGTTCCAGTTACAGGAATCTGCATGGGTTTAAGTCACTAGGTTCGTATCCATAAAACAGCTTGCCCCAGGAAGTTAAAAGCAGTTGTTCATCACCTTCTACTTAATGAGGCCCATAAATCTCTCTGACCTAATGAAAGCTGCAGAGCACAAGAGGAACTTCGATTCTGTAATGCAGTTACAAGGTTCAGCATAAGATTGAGGAAGTCCCTGTCCATGCTCCCAGGATTTGTCCCTGTATTTTATCCAGCTGAGGATCGATCAGGTATTTTACCCGATGACATTGAGCTCATCCCAGTCAGGTGACTGATGTCACCAGGGAACTATGGAGTTAGTCACCTTATGGGTCTTGTCTGTGGTCATTTTAGAAGCTTCTTGGCTTAGCCGGGTATGACATTTTCCTTTACTAAAGTGTTGTCAATGGCATGGCACCATTTGAAGTAATGCATAATCCTTAATGTACGCTCTGAAGGATTGTAAGTGGTGGTTGACTTGGCAGTGCTTTGGAGTGCTCCATTTGCAGCTAGGTGGTCTGCGTCTCTGACACGGAGATCTCGGGTGCTGTTGCATACATCTCTAAGAGGGCCTTTTGTTCTTGATTGCAGCAGTTATGGTTCGGTGGTTCTGTAAAACTGGTAGTTCTCTTCATTTGATCCTTTATTTAAAAATAGCAAATACATTAAAAAAATTAAAAATATCCCTAGCTCATTGCAGGGATGACCATTCCAAAGCAGTGAACAGCCTCAGGCTCTTCAGGTGCAGGCTTCTCTCACTGCAGTAGTTGTCTTGGTGTAAATTATAAATGTAGTCATGTCGAATAGCAGCATATTATTGGACTGCCTTGCAGTAGCGTGTGTGTGGGAAAGAGTGGGAGGGAGGGCAGAAACAAGCAGTATCCTCCTAAGATGAAGTTGCTGGCTACACATTTGGAAAACCCCGCGATTACCCCTTTGTGAGCCACCTTTTGGTAAGGTAGCTATGGGAACCTTCTTTCAAAAAGAGGTAATTAAATATTTTTCATCATCCTACATTTCAAGTTGGTTTTCACATATTGCATTCTTCCCTTCCTTTCTTCTGTGTCCTAACAGTTTTCTTTTGCAAGTTTGGGGTCTCAAATGCTAGAGAGAATGTCTGTCTTCTATTGTCATTTTTTTGAATCGGTGCACATTAAAATCTTTCTTCCTTTAAATAAAAATCTCCACTCTTCAGAAATTTAAAACTTCTTTTGCCTGTGAAACCAAAGACAGTTTCCCTGAACTGCTGAAAGCCGCTGCTGCTAGCTTCCTTTTCCCCATATCCTCCCCATCCTCCAGGTGTCTTTTTAACAGAAACCATCTCCAAGGCATCACTAGCATACCATGCAATGCTCTGGAGCTTGTGAAGACTTTTATATCATAATAAACTTGCAGATGCTTAACATGAAAATTTTATATGTGGATCTGAATGTAGCATCATTTACCATCTGTAAATAAAACAAGGATAGGGCTTTGCAATAATAATGAGACTTGTTAGACAAAAGAAATGTGAAAATCTGAAACAGAGATGTCCGAGGTCCTCTTGTGGCACTTGTAACAGAGTAAATTGACTGACTCAGCTGCACAGGTGCTTAGAACAACAAGGGCACAGGAAATACAAAACTTTGATTTCTCTCTTAAAATACAGCCAAAATTAACTACAAGCACAATATTTCTGTCTATTTCTAGCCAGTATAAACCTTCTTGGTAGACCACCTCTAGTTTCCTCCTGACAACGGTCCAGCAGTAAAGGCTGCTGGCCCTGGGTTAGATGTGAAGAGCTCGAAGTGACACAAGCCTACTTTTCTTTGGTTTCTCTAACATTACGAAGATCATAATTCTTAAGCTCTGATGGCAGCTCTGAGGCAGTCAGAGGTGACCAACATTATACAGAGTATAAAAGTACTGATGTTTTTCCACATTACTTGCCACATTAGCTGTACTTTTGCAGGGACCTGTGGGGTCCCAAGCACTCCTGAAAATCTGAGGCAAAGCCGATAGTGGCCTGTGGGTCAAAGCCTCAGTGTTAGTTAAAAGTTAGTGTAAGACAGACCGTTAGTGTGTTTGAGCAGTAGCAATAGATAGAAAATCATAAATGGGCCGGCCAAATGGTAATGATTAAAATTATAAGAAAAAGAATATGAATGTGTCTGATCCTTGCTAAATACTCGACAAGTGATGCTAAGGCAGCTTGGAGAACAGAGTATTTATCTCTTCCTGCCGCCTCCTCAGCCGGAGCCTGCAGGGCAGGGACACAGAATGAGAGATTAAGCAGAAGATTGCAGCCACTTTAACGACAGCAAATCCTGTTCCCTAAAACATATGTAGATGGTTACTGAAGCTTTATTTTATATTCTGCTTCATCTTTGATGTGGGCTCACAGAGATCCCATAATTTTTTAACTGCTTGAAATATTTGAACACTCCTTCTGAATTAAGGCAGCAAATTGTACAGATAAGTACTAAAAGATTATTTACTTTCCCTTTAGATTGTGGACATAGTAATGGCTTAAAAGTTATCGTATTCACTAATTTATAAAAAAGGGACATTATGCTTTCCTAATATGTACAGGCCTGTCCCTTGTAATGAATGCAACGTGAACATGTTCCCATCTTTTTTTTGTCCAGTTGTTTATTGTAGTACAGTGTTTTAAATAGCTGTTACTGAATAATTGAACTTGTCTCCAAATATGCTTTCAGATTAATCTTACTGCTAATGTGTGAAAAGTAACAGATGCTTTAGGGTAGCAGCTATCTTAATGTTCTTTAGGAGAAAGGTGTAAGTCCATAGGTACAGGACACCTAGGTACACCTTTTTGATCCATAATTTTTTTATTTCACTTGCTCCTGAGTGCTTCCTTTAACATTCCAATTCTATTTGGGCTATGTATTTGGTTGGCTTTGTTCCTGTGACTGGATTTCTTTTAAGATAGCTGACTTGTGTTTGTTCATATTTCTTGAAAGAAAGATGATGAGCCAGAACTGAGTCATTTTATACTTTGAAGGATTAAGTAAAATTTGGGATATTAAATTTACTGGTTTGGGTGAATGTTGCAGTGAAGTTGTTGTATTAGTGAGGACCGTCACTGTTCATCCAGTTGTCCTGCTGCAGTCCGTTAAACAAAACCACAGCTACAGGAAACATATGGTTTCAGTTTTAGTGGCACAGTGTGTTAAGCAATTCATGATTTGTGTTCTTAACCTGTTTATTGAGCCTGATTTTTAGTAACTTCCGTCAGTAGGGTTTGTTTGTTCTAAGGTGGCTTGTGTCAGGCTTCCCCTTGCCAATTTATTGGCAGGGCACTGCGTCTGTTCACAACACAGATGTCTGTCTCCTACAATACAGTCATACATTTCCCATTCAAGCTGAGTTTTTTTAGAGCCGTTTGAATGTTTTTAATATTCAAGCCCACTGCAGTCTCATAACTTAACCTACCAGCTGAAGTGAAGGCTTTTAAATGAGACTCTTCACTGCTGTTCCTATGGTTACACTGGAACAGAAACCGGCTAAGTAGGAGCCAGAAGGGCACAGAAAATCTTCTAGTAACAGTTGCTATCATTATTGCAACTCTACAATTTCCATTTTATTCTTTCATTTTCTTTGCAGTATTTCCTCTTTAAGTGGAAGTGTATCTTTCTGAGGATTAGTGGCTGCTACTGTTGGAAAAAGTAGCTAAAAAATGATGGAGATAGACCCCCTGGAAACAGGTTTTTGTTCTGCTTGCAAGTGGATTTTTTTTTTTTCCCTCCCTTCTATCAGAGTTAACTTAAACTGCAAAGTACTCTTCATGTGCAATTCTAAGAGATAGTTCCTGGGTCAGCTGTAGGTGACTTGCGTGCAAACTACAAACCAGCGTCACCATACACCTTCCTATCAGATGGTGGGAGTAATAAGTGGTATGTTAACTGCTATCGTGGGGAAATTAATACATATTTAAAGCAAACAACCAGCAGTTCCTTGAACGCTGGAACAAATGGAGCCCAGGTCTCCTGTGGATTTGCCTTGTGCATGATTGATCTTTACCATCTGAGAACAAGCACAAGCCTTTCCTCGCAGCTGGGGCGTTTTGTGGTGTTTCCCTCCTGTCACGTCTCCAGGGGGAAAGTGCACATGGCAGTGTTGGTGGGAGCTGTGCTGTCCTCCTCCCTCTCTCATCCCCAGCCTACGCCCACCTTTAGGTGGGAGCAGAGAGGTCTCCCCACCTACCCAGTCTCACCATCTACTTTTGCTAGGACAAGAGCGTATCAGGTCACCACTGCAGTCTCTGGGTGCTCACCCTTCGGGCTCCCTGGCCAGGCATGTGGGGAGGTTGGGGCACCAGGCTGCTCTTGCCTGGAGGTTGGAGAGGACATGACAGGGCCTGGGTGGCCACTGGAGGGGCGCGAGGGAGAGGATGCTTGGCGGTAAGCAGTGGAACTGCCCCATGTTCCTCTTGAACCCTCCCCACGTTAGTAAGAAGCTGGGCTAGCTCCTCTCCCTCCCTCCAGGGTGGTGCCAAGCAGGTGGCTGGCCGCTCCTGCGGTGTCTGCCTGGTTTGGTTCTGCCTTGAGCTGCCTCTCCCAGAGACTGTGGCATGACAGCAGGCTGAAGTCAGCTTTTGTACTGCAAAAAGCCCAGGGTAATTAGACATCAATATAAATAACACTTGAGAACACATTAAGACAGAAGAGTGTTTATTCTAGCTGCTCTGGATATGTGAGTTTGCCTTGCTTTTCAGATTATTGTAAAAGGTGGATAGAGATCATTGTAAAAGAGGAGCAAAGAAAATCGGGCCATAATGACATAATATTAGCAAGCTTTCCTTCTCTTTTATAATACTGTTTGCAACTCAAGTCAGGTGCAATTTGTAAGAGTTGTCAAACCAAAGAAAAAATTAGAGTAAAGAAATATGGAGTTGTAACAGAGATGGTTTGGGAGGGACTGAAGGCAAAGTGGCAGGACTACAAATTGTGAATTAGGGGTGTGCTTCCTTCTGTGAATAATTTCAAGCTGTGTTACATAGCATGGTGCCTACTGGGACGATCCTTGCTGGTATCTCAGTGGTAAAGTGTCAAGAATACCTGGGGCCAGTGGCGTTAGAAATAGCAATAAGCTGTTGGGCCACTGGGAAGGAAAGCAACAAACTGTAGCAATACCTACCTATTTGTGAATCACACTTTGTGATAAATTAATTGCTTTTAGTGCTGGACTCTGCCCTTTGAGTCAGCAGCTTGGCTCTGGCCTGTGGATGTTACCTGCCACTGGGCTTGGGGCTCCCTGAGGGTTGGGGTGCTCTCACCCCCTGTCCTGCTGCAGCCTGGCTGTGTCCTGCCACACACAGCCCGGGAACAGCCACCTCCTCAGCGCTGCACTGTTTTCACCAGAATATTGAGGGGATAGAGGGTTTGGCATAGTGATGGTGCTCTGGTGCCCTCATTTCTGGGATAGCCACCCTGAAGGAAGGGAGTATCTTGTGTCTATCACTTGGCCTGTGTCACGAAATGGAGTGGTTTGGACTGCTTAAAGAATCACCTCCAATGGTATTGGTAAAAAAATAATTTAGTAAGAATGTATATAAAAGTGCGACTTCACAGAACTTGATGGCAAGGCTCACTCTATTACTTAATACGTGGATGAAATGCGCAAAGGAAAATTAAATTGGAATCGAACTAAAATTATGTATACAGAGACCGAAGACACAATAGGGTAAAAGAGAAACGTACAAAGGAAAATTGAGTTATAATTGATTTTTTGTGATTTGTACAGAGATCAGGAATGTAAAAAGGTAGGGGAGACCCTCCCATTGAGCCATGAGGTTTAGAGAAGACCCCCTCACTTTCTTAACTCCTATTGGAGTCAAGGTGCAGATGGATCAGCTCTCAGACTTGGTCAGCTGTTTATATCTAAAGAGATTAGGAGTATAATAGCAGCTTGAGATTCATTCACAAACAAATAAAGTTCATGACAGTAATTTAAATATAGATTTGAAAAGCAATAACTTGTAATATACTTGCTATAAAATATTCAAGTTAGTACACACACATGCATAAAGACACTAAGAGATACACGTAAACAAGTAAAAGAGGTATACCTGTTAAAAATTCCCCTTGAGTTCAGTGAAAATATTAATGTCGAATGCTTCGGCATCTTTCTCAATGAGTGAAGGGTTGAGCCTCAAGGAGTGAAGAATATCAGCCCAAGTCTTGTTGGCATTCAGCGATGGACCCCCAATCTTCGCAAACTGAAGATTTTGCGAGCTCTGAGAGGTGTCTCGCTCAGAGGGAGATGCTGGTCGCAGCCTGCTGCGATCCAAGAGAGCTCAAAGGGTCTCACTTAGTACCGCTGTTTTTAGGTTTGTGTGATGATTGACTTTAGTCATCAGCAAATTACTGGGATGCCAGTTGTGCTGGTACCATTTCACATGAATTACAATTCAGAGAAGGAAGGCTCCAAGGCTGTTGGAGAATGAGTTAAGATTCAGGTATGGGGTGCTCCAAGGCTGTCAGGAGAGGGCTGGAATATGTACCAAGATTGTCGGGAAATGACTACGCCTACTGCCATCCCCCACCTCCACTGGGCAACAGGAGTCCTTGGTACGGTCAGTGCAGGTCCCTGTCTTAGCCATGCAGGAGTTCCTGGTATGGTCAAGGGATGCTTAACTGTCCAACTCATTACACTCATGCTAAGGCCTAGCGAGACGTCCCAAATTCATAGATCAGCCCAGAGAGGGGGAAGAAATGCACCACCACAGCCTGAAATCTTCTCTATTGTGAAGCAGCTTGAGGAAAACATAAAAGATTTTGGGTTTTTATTATTATTATTAATTCAATCACAAGATTGAAATGCAGATAACACTGTTGCAAAGTTGAGAAAAACAGGTGAACAGGGGTGAAAGGAAAACTAGAGCTATTGTTTCTTGGACAACCTCCTGCCACCCAAACAGCTGGCTGTCCCTCCCTGCTTTGGAGATCCTCATAACCCTCTAACCCCCCTGATCTCCCCAAGAACCAGCCAGATGCGTGCTGGTCTGGTACCTGGTTAAGCCTTATGTGATAGAGGGCTGATGGCAAATCACTAGTTTTCCGTATGAACCTTATAAAAGTATATGGGGTGTAACCATGGTCAATGCACCTTTTATGCTATGAAGTTTCACTTGAGACCAGTGATGACAGTAGTCATTCACTTGGGTTGAAGGTAACTTGTGCAACTTAGTCATAGGGAATAGTGTAGCAAAGTAGCTACACTACTAGCTGTAGTAGTGTAGTGTAGCAAACAGAAACTCTTTTGAGTGCCTGTTCTCTGAGGGATGATGGAACGACGAACACACTGCTTGTCCTGTGCTGGATCTGAGACTTCTGCTAAGCTTCATCTGTAATAATGTTTTAGTGGAGGTGAATTTCCAGCACTGGTGCAGTAAATAACTCTGCCATGGTAAATTTACTGAACCGTTTAGTGAAGGTTGCTGACTGCTAAGAGACTGGCCTTTCTCCCCAGTCTGCTGTTTCCAGGGAAGTGAAATTTTTGTTCGAGAAGCTAGTGGTTTATTGGTGTTCATCTTGAGATACTTAAAGTCTCCTTCAATCTTTGATACAGTTACCTTTATGTAAACGCAGTAAGTCTTGGAGATAAAATGGGGAACTTCAGAAAAGCTGTTAACTGCATGAATAAATTCTGAATTTAAAATTAGTAACACTTCTGTCTTGTCAATATATAGACATATGAAAGTTCACTGTGTACTTCCCCCTCCCCTTCTGTGTCCATTTTTGTCTTTTAACAAAGTTTCTTTTTTTCTTCTTGGCATCATCAGTAAGACTGGCTTTTTCTTTTCCCTGTGTGTAAAAGCTGTCTATGGAATGGCTGATGAGGGAAGGGTGTTTAGATTGTGACCTGAGACTGGTTTCTGCATGGCCAGGTCCTTCTGCACTGAAGTTCCCCAAATGGCTTTAAATGCAAAGTTCCTTTGGTCTATATCTAGACACTGAGAACTACTGAGAAATACTAGTTCCTTCTGTTTTCCTACTGGGCAAGATTTAAGTCTAAAATGGGACAGCAAAGAGTTTAGTGAAATTCCTTCTTTTGGCAGGATTTCGATGGAAGTTGCTTGCAGGGATGATGAAGTAGCAGCTAGTAGCTCTGGGAACCTTGTGATATTGAGAGCTCTACTCTGCCCTGAGAAGGGTGACATGCTGCCTTCTTCTGCAGGTACCCAGATAATTGGAAGATACTGTTTATTGCCAAAGATAGCTGCCAAAGTCCTTCAGGCATCTGCTTTGTTTGTTCTTAATAAAGTAGAGAAAGGCACTACCTTTTTAGTCAAGGTGCTACCGTTGTCCTAGAGCTTGGGTGACATGAGTAGGATGTAAGAAAATAGATTGATTAAGCTTTGTGGTTTTACTCACTTACAGTTATTATATATGAAGCAGAACTTCTGTAGCTACTAATAAACTTGTAAGAAAAGTTAATTGATGCATTTCGTTTTTACTCTTTCAAAGACAATTTCCTTTCTTCTACCTCAGCCCTCCTTTTGTCTTGAACAAAACGAACTGAAGAGATGAATTTTTTCTTCCCTTGCTCTTTCTGCTGTTCAGGAACATATGGGACCCAAATCCTGTTACAGGAAAAAAAAGTCATTGTTGGTTTTTTTTTTTTCCAAATGGACTTTATAATTAAGATGGCATATTGCGCTTTTGGAGTGTTGTAGGTGACATATGAAGTAAACCTAAAATAAGGAATGTCTTTCTTTAGATACCTTTAGTTGCTGGGATCTCCTTTGTTAGCTAGACACATCACTTCGGAGATACCACCAAGAATCTTCTCCACAGCTGTCTGGGTGCCAGTCCCTGCTCTCGCACTTATTTAAGGGCTGGTTAGGAGGATCCCCATGCACATGAAGCTGGGCAGGGAGCAGACCAGGAGTGTTCACGCACTGACTGAAAATCCGGACCACTGGGTTACGTTCAAGATTCTTCTTACATGTCTCCTTCCAACATACTAATGGTGCCCTTCTTTTTTTGTGCAGTAAGCCATTTTTTGTTGATATCACCTCTTCTGGGAGGTGGCAGAGGGAAATTTAGACTCAGTCTCTCCCCACTCCAGCAAGCAAAAAATCCTCAAATTGAACAAATTTTTCATGCCTGAAGGCAAGCGTCTTACTACTTATGCCATGTTAAAGCAGACCCTTGCTATTCCCTTAGAAGGGATGCTATAGCTGCATTTTGTGAAGATCCTATGCTTGTAAAACACTTGAAGCTTGCTTGCTTGTTGGATCAGGCCATGCAGGGACTGGAAACCAGGCAAAGTGGTGCCTGAACTGCAGCAGACATGGGCAGGAGCTTTGTCTCTGGCAGCTGAGGGAGGAAACATGATGGGAAGCAGCATCCTGCAGAGCTGGAGGTGCCCAAGAACTTTTCAGGCCAAAGGAGGAGTTACTTAATGAATCCGTAAACCCCCAATCAGTGAGCAACTAACCCTGCAAGTGCCAAAAGCCAGGCTTTTCATATATATAGAAAGAAAATCCTATGGTGCTATATCCAATTTTGGATATTGGTTTAAAGTTTTTTCAAAGACCAGATAGTTCAGCAGTGTTACTTTTCCGTTAAATCCATTTTGTAAGAGCCTGAGTAATACCAGCCTTGCTGACGATAAGTTTGTGAAAGCAGTTCACATGCAAGTATTGCCTCTGTGCATGTGCTGCCTCTGGAAAGGTAATGGATTCTGTGATTCATGTCAAAGAGATCTGTGCATCATTCTGCAAACAGAAGTGATGCTTCAGATCAAATCAATAGCTCACTCCTGAGCAGCAAACCTTCCAAACAGGATACCCACTATATTTTAAAAACAAGCATCGTAGCTAGTACTGGTATACAGGTACTGTATGTATGACAGCATGCTGATAAGGGCATCTTATTTTAGAAACTTTCATAGCTTTGTAGATGCTCTTTAAAGCATCTCTGAGGTTGGTATCTTTTACATGTGGAGAGCCAGGCCATAGTAGCCCAAGGTGCTCTCGGAGGAGGGGAACAAGGAAGTGTATGCTTAAGTGATGATGGGGATTTCCCTTCAGACTACACCAGCAAACAAAAAGCATACCCTTACGCTTTTGCTATTCAGGCAGCTTCCGCAGCTATGCATAATGCAGTTTTAGTCAAACTAGAGAACTAAGATATAAGCACCTTGTCAAAAAATAACTTGTTTTTTTCTCTTCAGATTGAATCTTTCTTGACTCTTCCTTCTTTCCCTATTTCCCTATCGCTAAACCAAGAACAGCAATCATCTAAATGAGTACTTATACTGCTTCTCTCAATTTGATGTGTCCTAATTTTAGTTATATTCTGTGGCCTGAACAGTATATTGTCAGTATATTAATGGGTTTGCACCTGAAGACCATCTGTCCTTAAATATATATCAGAATGACTTTAGAAAGCATGTTGAGTTTTACTTTGGCAACAGTCTGGAGATGCCTGTGTGCCTGATAAGCTTTGTAGTGCTGCCCAATACCATACTACAAGCATCTTAAGTTAGCTGGATAAATGCAGATTGATTCCAGTCTTTCAGCGTACAGAGACAATTGGAACAGGAGGAAAAAGTGGTAGTGAGATTAGGGCCTGCCACTGCCCTAAGGGCAGTGGGGACATGGAGAGCTTATGGAAGCTGGAGGCTTCTCTCTTCCTAGAGCTGGAGGGAAGAGAGATAGGAAAAAATACGCTCCAAGTAAAGTATTCACTCTCTCTGGCTCTGAAAAAAACCTGAGGGTATTCCGCTTGTAGTCCTGCCCCCTGCCCCCCATCCCCCCAAATACCTTCATACTTTCTTTTTAAAACTCTAGCTCTTACCTGGGCTGGGGGGGTCACTTTACACAAAGCTCACACTTCCTCTGTGGCTTCTTTGAGCCCAGGCGACAGGGCCTGACCAAGCCGCATCTCACACCTTCAGAGCCAGGTTGGCATTGCTGGCTTTTAGGATTTGCTCTGTCCTTCTGTCTCATGCTGGGCTAATTTAGCCTCATCTTGGTAAACAAGAAAAGGGTCCTTATTCAACAGATTTGAGCTGGAGTGACTGCAGCTGTCGTCTGGTCTGTGCGCAAACCAATTTTGTTCATTCCCTTGCCTAGCAGGAAGCCTGCACCAGAATTGTGTCAGGACTAATCAGCACTGAACTGATGTCAGGAGGGCTGCGGCAGGCTGCCCTGTAGCCAGGCAAGAGCAACAAGGCTGTTCAGGAGGGATTAGCATAAGTCCTACCCGGGATGCAGCCATGCTAGGGAAGGCACCGAAACTGTATGGACTATTTTTCTTGGGCCTTGTTGTTGTGAAAGTCCCTAGCCAACTGCCAAAAAAAAAAGTGGCTTCACAGTGAGAAAGCAGCGTGATTTGCTGTATGTGACCATAAATATGAAATCCAGGAGAAGGTGCAGTGTCCACGGAGCTGTAATATCCAGGAGATACAAGTGGTGCCTCTGAGCATGCTGGGCTTTCTTCTCCTGGAGAAGCAAGGCAGCAGGGAATGAGTAAGTTCAGTGTGTGGTCTCCAGCCAAAAGGTAATGTTAGTGATGCTGCTGCTGGTCTTACACTATAATAGATGTGTTAGTACTAAACAACATGAAGGCTGGGAGGTGGAGATATTTCTGAGAGAAGACCTGAGGCTTGGCAAGGGTTGATTCATAGCTCTAATACCTCACAGTCTCTGTTTTCCTGCCTGGTATTTACACTGCAGGTTCAAGAGTGCCTCCTGGTTTGCACCGATAGCATTAAATCAGAGAGATCCCAACTTACGCTTTTTGCTCCAAAGATGCTGAAATGTTAACATCCTACTTTCCTCTCCTCTCCCTACAGCTATTGAATTGTCTTTGCAGTCTTTAATCTCAAAAATTATTTTTTTTCTCGCTTCTGAGCACCATGATTTGGCTTTGAAGTCATCTCTACTTTGAATGGGGCATGGACCAGATGACCTCCAGAGGTCCTTTCCGACCTGATTATTCTGATCCCCTCAATCCTGATCCCCCTGCTTTCACAGGTACATGTTTTGAATGATCCTACACCAAAAATTCTCCAGCTTCTTCTCCGAGTCTTAGGGGTCTGTCTGTTTGTGTATCTGCTCAGCATTAGTCATCCCTTCTCTGACTGTAGCTGTGACAGTTCATTGTATAACTACATAAAATGTATATGCTCTTGCATTATTCACAGCAGGCACAGCCATGTGCTCTAAATGCCTTTTAGGCCTCCTAAACCTCTAGGTAAATCTGTGTCTGCCTAAATTTAATGTCAAAACTGTTTTCTAGTACAAAGCTAAGCCCAATGAACTTTTGAACCACGTCCCTGCCACATGTTGAGCGTGTTTTCATTGTTTAGGAAGCTCATTTAGGGCAAGCAAGCAGACCTTCTGGTCTAAGATGCCCCAATTAATTATAAGCTATGCAATGTAAGAAACCCTCCTTACTAAAAAAAAAAAATCCTTAGCAACAAACCTGTCTGAGTTAACTGAGACCCAAGAACGGAGCAGCTTTCTGAGCACTCTCATCACTAGAAGAATCCTTCAGGCCTCAGTGAAGAAGGGACCAAAGTCCCCAGCCTTGCATTGTGCTTGCTCATACGTGAGACAGCACCGGTAGGGATCTCATAGAGACTCCGGCTGCTTTGAGTGTGGGGCTGTGACAAGATACAGCACTGTGTTACCAAAGCTCATATAAAGCCTGAACGCCTCTCCACCAAGGTGTCCTCGGGCAGTGTCTGACCGTTTGGAGCATTTAGTGGGTGTGAGGTTATTTTAATTAGGCAGAAGAGTATCAGTTACCAGCAGTACTTTCTGAAACACCGCTTTCCTATAAAGAGGTGAAATGGCTTGGGGGATACTCTTAAGTGGGAGTAAAAGGTTAAAAAAACCCAAACAAAATAACCCTAATTTTTTTAAAACTTGGTATCCAGCTAGGCACTAACAGAAGTGGATGGGCTTTTAAAGGAACCTCCAAGACACATCCTTGAACAGTCACTGAAATGGTTGGTCCCCACAAGTGCGTGTGGAAAATATATATGAAACTTGATGAGAGAAACCTGGCCGGTGTGGGAGCTCTGCCCATGCTGCAGGCGGGCAGGGCAGATGGGGATGGCTGGGCAGGATCTGGTCCCTTATCACTCTTACCTCCCACACTGCAGGGCAAACTGGACCATGCTGTGCCAAGCATGCCTCCACTCAGGTTTCTCCTTTTCCTTTTCCCTAGTCATCTTCCATCGATATCTTACCTGCTGTGTTCATGCTAATGATACGTCGTATTCTTTCCCTGACAAAAGTGATCGAAAACAGCTGTATAAAAGAGGGAGGGCCAGTAACAGAAACTAGATTTGCTGTAACCCAAACCCCCTTTTATCTTCTATCCTTAAAGACTGGTATTTTTTCCTAAATAAGTTACTGCTTTTTCAGAGTCTCTCTATTAGTCTCTGAATCTTCAAAAATTACTTGCCCCCATGCAGTTGTTACACTTGGATTCTGGGGACCTATTTTTCACGCTTAACCACATGCAGTGTGCTCTGCTAACAGCCAGTGGCTTCAGACTGTTACCCTGAAATTGCCACCTCTTGCCATTTCTAATGCAAGAGGTTGTTTTTTTAATTCAAGGCATTTGACAAGTTTGAGCCCCCTCCCTGTGGGACCGCAGATGGCAGCTAAAGGGGTGCTGGAACGGTTTCACTCCTACCTTGGTGATGACAAACAGGGTTTAGGAGAGAGCAGCTAGACTCTGTGTATCTGTTCGAACAGATCCCGTGTCCCTGACAAACATGGAAGGGATTTGATGCTCCCTGTGACAGCTAGTGCTGTGGTCTGAGGTCCTACGTGTTTACCTGTGGTCTCTTGCTTGATCATTATCAGTTTGTTGATTTCTAATGCTCTTACGGAGCTTGCACATGTAATGTTAAACCAATCCCATCTTAGTTTTGTGAGGTTTTGGTTTCCTTTCTTCCCCCCCACCTTGTACAAAACTCCAAATGTCATGATTGTCTACTAAAGGGGATTTTTGCATTTGGTGACCTTTTTGAAATTGTGAGAAGATAGGAGAAGAAACAACAGGTAGCATTTCTAAGACAGGAAAAGGTCTGCCTTATAGACCAGAAAGGCACCTTGAACCAGAAAGGTTCTAGAGTTGAGGCTGTAAAGACACTGTTAGCTAAAACAAGGCTGAAGTCCTGTTGAGCCTGCCTGCATGATGTCCTAGCTGGAAACTCCCTTTTTCACAGTGCAGGTTCACCCTGCAGCAACTCCCAAGCTGGTCCTGGAGGAGCTGAAGCAGCCTGCAGTGCATCGCTGCCGCTTCTGCCTCAGGGCATCCTGCGAGAAGTGCAGAGCGGCTCTGGTTGTCAGGGAATTAATTATTCATCTTCGAGGAGAAGGGCTCTTCAGGAAAATTCGACCTGGTGCAGGTCCTTTCTCCATCTTAAGGCCCATGTGTGGGTATCAAGTTTTGTATGTGTCCAGCTCGCATAGACCAGGGGTTTGAAGGAAGGGACAGCTTGGACTTGAAAAGTCTGGAGGCCCAGCAATTTCCAAGTTCATGAGCTGACTTGGGAGTTTTGCTTTCTGAATAATGCTGGGAAAATAAGCTGTGGTCAAAAGCTTTTCTTCTGCTTAAAATTGCATAAATTGTATAATATACAAAAAAATACACACACATACACATTTATGCTTCTTGCTGTAGTGCGCTAATATTGTATTGCCTAGCTTTCCCTGAACTCTTTGTGAGCTAGATGGGCTGGTGCTTATAAGTTCATTTTGTAGATGTGCAGCTTGTTTTTTCAGTTTTTGAGGCATTGTGGTTTTTGTTGGACTTTGAACGTGTTCCCTTGTCCTGGGTAGTAGTGCCAGCATGTGCAGTCCTCCTTCCTCTTGCTCTCCTTCATTTACTATTTCCCATCTTCCTATGGTTTTTGTGTAGATGTGATGAACTGGATGGAAAGACAAATCCAGCTGGGGGGTGGAAAGCAGCACTTTCCTCTCTGTTCTTCATCCCTCCATCCGTCCCCCAGGTATCCTTCAGCTGGCTCAGGTCATCTGTGTGGTTCCCCAATGGAGATGCCCAAGCTGGTGAACCAGAAGTTTGGATGCAGGCCTGGGAATAAGAAGAGGTGAGAGGAGGATCCGGGAGCTGCTTGCGGTTCTGTCTTGGTTTGAAAGACAGGTGTCTGCCAAGGAAGGCAAGAGCCCCCCCTGGAATGGCAGATGCAACCCCCCTTC
>JAVJGG010000024.1:17741903-17765768 GCA_035590195.1 Aviceda cuculoides | reverse complement strand
GTCCCCCTAGCAACCCGTATGGGGAAAAATTCCTTTAACAGAAAAAAAACAGAAGAGTTTCTGAAACTCCAACAGGTTCCTGAAGCATCACTGCTGCTGCTGGGTGTCTGTGGCTTTGCAGAGCATCTGCCCCGCAGGCTGCCAGCCAGTGGCTCACCAAAGCACTTGCAGCAGATGAGTAGCAACAACCAAGTTACAGCCTGGGAACTGTGTGGGGCTGAGGTGACACAGGCTGGATTTTAAGAAATAATCCACTGCAGCTTTTCTCTATTGCAGCCACTGAGGTTGAAGCCACAGAGGAACTCAGGCAATTTTCTCCCCCCTTTTTCTGCTCATTACAGGTGTAGATTGTTCTTAGAAGCCACTGCAGAAGTTTTCTGTTGGGGACCTTTGCAAAGCTTTGTGTTATTTTGTGACTGGAATACGCTTCTGCCGTAGCTTGCTTACTGAACTACAATCGCATAGGATACTCTATCTCTCTGAAAACAGCACAATTTCCAAAATATTAAGTAAAAGAAACATTAGGGAAAGGGGAAAACTGACCTTCTGTGAGGACAGAACACATATTGAAATAAGTGCTTTTGCTTTTACAGGTTGACACAAGATCGTGATTAAATGCATTTTCAAAGCAGAAACTAAAAAGGCTTAGGAAACATAAGTTATTTTATTTTATATTGTCTAAATGTTGATTGCATGGCTTCTTTGACATGCCCTGACGGTTCAGGGAGATGAAGCAATGTTGTCATTTACCTAAGAAAGTGCAAACCTCTGTCAGAGAGTCCATCTGGATGACTATTGCAGAGTCATGTGAGTCTGTGTGTGTTATCATTTGGGTAGGGCGACTGCACTCTGATCTAAACTGGAGAAGGAGCCCTACCTGTACAGGGCTCGGGTTTTGCTGCCATTAAGTCAGCTGCTCAAGATCTACCCTTGTGGGCTGCATCAAAATCCATTGTCTCTTTAGGCATGAAGGAAGAAATGGAGAGGTGGGAAGGTGATGTGGGACAGTGCTGTTGCAGGATTGTTGAAAGTACATCCGCCACTCTCACTGCAAAGTGGAAAGTGTTCCTGACCTGAATGAAATGAGGATCGATGCTAACCTGCAGCCTAAACCAGCTTTGTTGGAAAACACCAGTGTAAGAAAGGGAGCAGGAAAGGTGAGGGAGACAGGTACCAAAAGGATGTTTCTCTGGGGAAAGATTAATTTGGGAAGGGGTTAACCAGAAGCACCACCAGAACAAAGTTCCTCAGGCTGTTTATAAATTGGTACTCTGATGCCACAAAATACAGATTCAGGTTGAAGTTTCATATTTCTGTATTAAAATAAGTCATATTCAGGCTGTCATATTGGTATAAACAGAGAATAAACCTTGCTGAATTCAAAGCCTGGGGTGATAGTCCTACTTTAACAAGCAGCTTTTTTCAGAGGCAAAAGGAGTGTCTTTTGGAAGCCTTTTTGTTTTGACTTATAAATAAGCTTAGCTAGAAGTTTGAATGTGTTGTAATTCTTTCATGACCCTTGAATTTGCAGCTGTAAGATGTGTGTGAGTGCTCAGATTCCCTTACTGTCATGTACATACTTAGTTTTTTTACTTCAAAGGGTAATTCTGTTCCCCACATGCATTGCCTGTTCTTGTGACAACTCAGAGACCAGCCCTGTTGGACTAATTTGCTGTATATGTGTGAAGCCCTTGAAATATTCATTATAGTCTGTGGTAACCTAATACTAGTGAATCATCTTACAGTCTTTTACAAGAACGTATTTTCTTCAGCCTGATAATAAAACTGCAGACTTTATTTGAGCAAATACCCAGTAATACTTGTGCTCAGCTATCCTCTGCTTAGTTTATTGCTAACAGCTGTGTAACTGCCGAGATCTGCATCATTTGTTGTCACAAATATTTATAGTTTGGGCTTTTCCTCTTGTGTGTGTAACAAAAAAAAAAAAATAATTGTTTCCTTAATGTAAATATTTAATCCAATGCACGCAGACCTGTTAATGTTTGCATTGAGGAGGTATCCATCAGGGATGCTCTCAGTGCATTTGCATGTTGCAGAATAAATCACCAGAAACCTGTCAAACTGCAAAGAGATATGCAGATGCCTGCGTCTCTTTAATCTGGCATGTGTGTATCCTGTCTGATTTGAGATGGGAATTCTAATCCTATGGGAGCAATGCAGGAACTCCTGATGCTACTGCAGTGCTGCGAGGAATTGTAAGCCAGCTGGTGTCCAGGTTTGAGGACTGTCTCTGTTATTGCTCAGATCATTTTGTGGAGCTGGGAAGAGCCCCAGATGCAGGGGGCAGCTTTTGAACCTGTAATGGAGCGTTCCTGCCAGTCCCCTTTCTTTGGGAGAGAGGGAGTGTGCAAATGTACGTGGTTGTGAATACATTGTATGTGTGCTCTCTCTTACATAGATTAATGCTCTTTAGTTGGTAGGCTTGTTTTGTAGGGAATGTGAGTGAAACCCATCCTTACACACCATAAACTACTCTCTCCTGTCTTGATTTGAAGGAATAACGACTTTCTCCAAGCAAAATGATTATGCTCTTGTTTTCTGTAATAGGATGCTCAGATTTAGCTGTCCCACATTGTTATGCGAAGATGCCATCATTTTCAGAGTCGTGTTGCTATGCCAATACATGTTGTTAATTCTGTTTCCTTTTGCATGCACTTCCCTGCATTTATTAGACCTCCCAGACCTCTGTACACTCATAGACACCGTAGGTATTAAAGTGCGTTCAGCTATGGTGCGGTCCGTGCCTAATGGAGCCTTGATCTGCCCAGTATGAAATACTCTGTTTCTAATGTATGCTCAAAGAGTTATTGAGGTCTCCAAAACAGCATGGTATGGCTTGCTCCATTAGGTGAAGCATTCTATTCAACTCCATAAAATTCCCCTTTATGCAAAAGGGAAGTGTAAAATACTATAACATATCTCATGCAGAAATAACAGGAGTCATGTGCAATGGCCAGGATGGCTCTTGTGTCCGTTTGGGGTGGCTCTAAATGCCTTGGTTTTGAAATAACCTCTCTGTAGTCGGTGACAACTCACGCTTATCTAAAAATTAGAGCAGCAATTACATGCCTTCTACCTATGTATTTTTAGCATGTCAATCAACCTGGGATCCAGGCACTAAAAGATTAGTGGATTAGTGGTAAAGAGGAAATATTTGCTTAACTGCCAAGTAATTTTAGGGTTATTTAGATCTCTGTTATCTGCTGCTTCCATGTCTACTAGCAGGGCACTAACATAATAGGCAAAATATGCACTTTTGGTGAAAGTGGACTTCAGTTACTCTCCTTTTTGTGCATCTCTCCACCTCCTCTTTCAGAGTCCCACTGGCTCTTTTCAACCCTGTTCCAGGCCAGGAAATGTTCCCTGTTCCCTTTTGTGACTCTCCAGTCTTGTTACTTTTAGGGTCTAAAAACATCTCTGAAACATGCACTGTTTTTACATAGCTATCTTCTGCTCTACAGAGGGATTTTTACTGGAGTGGCAGTGGAAATTTGAGGGGAGAGGGGGCAAGACGCTGGTTTTCATTGCTGGGCTTTGGCAAAGGAGGTACTTCTAAGATACAGAAGAAGCCTTTTCACTGACCCCTTTTGATTGTTTTGTGGGACTTTACCTGCGTTCTTTAAGATATCTTGTTGATGACGGTGGAAGGTGTATCCTGGGGTTTAAGGCTGGGCTGTTCGGAGACCAGGCAACTCCACAATATGCCAGAGGGGAAATTTGATAGAAGCCTTGAAGCAGTATTTTAGGGGCACGAAGGTTAGGACCGCACCTGCAGAATTGCCTCTATTTCCAGATATCTGTGGGACAAGGGAAGAAAGGGTCTGGGGTACAGGGACATTTGCGAGCTGAACCTAGAGACAATTATTTTTCTGGCCTTCTCAATGGAGATCCACCTTTACAGAGTTGCTTTGGCACCTAATAGTCCCCAAGGCATTAAGGGAAGCCAAAGGATTTCATTTCTCACCTCCCCATTGTAGGGTTCGGAACTAAATCTAGAGGCATGGTAGAAATGATGCTGTGCTTTTTGAGTTTTCCATCTGCAGTCTAGTTTGGATCCAGAAATCAGTATTGGTCCATGCCTTTGGATTTGAATCCTGACACTTTACTGTGGCATGGTGATTGAGTTCTGGTTTCAGCTTTCTGCATTTTCAGTAGACTTGGAAACTGGCCACAAAATGGTCAGCAGTGATAAAGCATAAATCTTGTTGTTTATGCTTTGTCTGAAATATATAGAGCTCTGCTGCAATGAAAAACTAAAGCTGTATCTAACTAGTCATGGTTTACTTAACGTTTACTTAAGCATAGAGTATATTTTTCATGTGGCTTAGATGTGCAATTACTGTGCACTGATAGCTTCTTAATGATCCCTTGTGTAAACTCACTGGCAGCAGCCTGTTCTTCAAACAGTTTCTAAATGCAGGTGGTGTTGACCAATACATGTAGGTTCTTGCAGAGATGTTTGTGGCGGAAGTATTTTAACTGAATAGTTATAAGAACTGACCTTTCTTTCAGTATGATGATATTTTTGCTTCTTAACAATGTTCTAGCACTTCTAGTTGACAAAACCCCACTGTTGTTTTTTCAAAGCTAGTAAGAACTGCATCATCCAGCATGTAATGTCTTGTTCCTTTGGTAGCAGGTTTGTCCACATTTGCAGCAATATGCTGATCTCTGATTATTGTAGTACAGCTGGGTTGAAGCAGCTGAGAGCAATGTCCAAACTGAAATGGTTTATTGGGTAGCTCTTAAGTGGAAGTATCAGCTCTAAGGATCGATACAGCTGTGTGGGCAGCAGATGCTCATCTGCCCACATCTTCATTCCTGCTCACCACCCTTCTCCGTCTGGGAGCTCTGGTAACTTCAAGACTTGCCTGTGGGTTCTTGTGACTTTTCAGCATGCAGAAAGTTTTTGTCTTTTCTAAAACGATTCAGTTGTTGAAAACTGGCAGAAGACTGGCTCTTGGAGACTGTCATAAGGACAATTCTTTACTGGCAGCAGCTTAAACAGCAGTTTCTCAAAAAACCCTAAACAAAATCAGTTTATGCTACACAAGGGAGTGTTTCTATTTCATGCCGATGAAAGAGCTTTCTTGACTACAAGAAGCAAAGTTTGTTCTTTGCCAGACCCTTTTCCCATCAAAACCACATGTAACTTAAGTTTGCATAAAGCTTAGGAACTGCAGCCTTTGACAGGCAAGCATTGCCTTGCTGTAACCCTTTGCTTGTAAAGGGTATGCAAAAAAACCTAACTCGGAACAGCAAGGAGCTAATTCTGGGTCTGCCCTCTCTAAATCCACCTCTTGCCCCACTGATAAAACCAGTTGTCTAAACCTTGCAGGTTTGGGCTGGCTCTTCAAGGAGTATGAAGAGGCTGTCCCTGCTCAGGGTGTTTTAAGTAGCCAGCTTGAGTGCCACTGTTGGGTTGTGGATTTGCTGTTTGAAGAAGAAAAACCTTCAGAAACTGTGGATAGCTTCTTTCTGGTCACCACAGCCTGTGCTTCTGGAGAGTGCTAATTAAAAACCAGCCACAAGTCCTTTGGATCCTCTTTGTGGCTCAGCACACCGAAGGACAGCTCTTGAGGACATCGGAAAGCAAGGGCTTCCGTTAAACCAGAGAAGTCTATTGCCTAGCGTAACAGTGCTAAGTCCAGGGAGCCGACACCTCAAGCTTGTGTGAGACAGGTAAAAAAGGTGCTAAAAAGCAAAACCCCAAATCAGGCATGGCTGACTATTTGAGCTGCGGTATGGGCATCTTCATGCTCTGTTTATGTCAAAGTTGATTAGTGCTGAAAATGGTCCAGGCCAAATTAAGCTGCTTTCTTTTCTTGTACTGCTTTGCAAGCCGAGCTTAATTAGGGTGGCAGAAGGTGTTACCAGTGAATTTATTCACACTCTGCTGTCGTATATACACAGCTTTGGTGAAATTGCTTCTAACTTCAAGTAACAAAACACCTGAAATTTGCCATCCTAATAAGTCAAGGGAGAGACTAATATTGGTGCATGATATTATGTGCATTGCAGAGTGGTTTAAAAAATCTATCTTAATACAGCCTACTTTAAAAGATAACTGAATGCACTGTAATTGTAAAAAAAAAAGCTGCTTGTTCTTGTACTAAAAAAGTCCCAAAGCAAAATTTACTGAAAAATTCCCCTTTCTTTCTTGCATTCTTGCACACAAACCTAAACAGTAATAGTACAGGGATTTTTAGGATGACAAGTTCTGGTTGTCTGTGAGT
This sequence comes from Aviceda cuculoides, assembly GCA_035590195.1. Taxonomy (NCBI): domain Eukaryota; kingdom Metazoa; phylum Chordata; class Aves; order Accipitriformes; family Accipitridae; genus Aviceda; species Aviceda cuculoides. The sequence continues at coordinate 17,759,511 of JAVJGG010000024.1, read as the reverse complement.
TGGGTTTTGTTTTTCCCTTTTCTCATCTCCAGAAATACCAACTGTAATAAAGCAGATCTTGAGACAAGACTCTTATACTACCTCTGTCCCAATGGACTAGAGGACAAAACTTGCTTTAAGATTCATTTGAATTGAAAATTATGTTTGTGAGTGCTTGTTTCGAAAACCAGTCTGAGAATGTGGCATCATGTTTTAACACAGAAATCGGGTACATTTGAACGTGATCCTGCCCTTGTAAATGAGTAGAAAGCACAAGCGTGAAAGGGATCCTGTGCAGAAGGCGTGACTGGGTGCCTCATTTTGTGTTCGGTCCACAGAGGGAGGTTGAACATGTGAAATGCAGAGTGGGAGAAGGATGTTGCAATGAGCAGGAAGCTCTCCAAACTTTGCAGAGGACATGATGGCATTTAAAATGCCTTCACTTCCTTGGCAGTTTGGGCCAACGCTGCAGTCAGGTGCCTGTTGCTCAGAAGCCAGGGATCCCCTTGCCGGACAGGCTTTGGCATACTGCTGTGTTTAGGGACCTGAGCTGGTGTCTTGCTCTTGCTTGAATATTTTTTTCTCTGCCATCATTAAAGTCGTTCTGGAAACCGAGATGGATTTTAAACCCTTAAACCCTTTTAAACCCCAGCACAAACAGAATGAGTGAATTCCGTACACCTTGATTTCTAGAGAACATAAAGCCTGAGGTGTAAGTAATTCCCTATATTTGTAAGTACAGGTCCATTTTTATACCTGCTCCACTGTTTCCTGCTAATATGTTCCAGCCTTTGGGGACAGACTCCAAGATGATAGTGTAGGAGCAATGTGCCTTGGGTACCTGTTTATTAAACTCCCCCCACCACACTGCAAAAAATTACCCAAACTGACATAATTTAAGTCATGACTTTTTGGATGTCAAGATTATGATGCAATTTTATGTGACAAGGATGGTGTAATTCATACTTGTTTGCTAGTGTAGTGGGATGTCTTTGGGTTTTTTGGCAGCTGGGACCTGGGGCGATTTTAAGAAGCTGACAGTGTTGGTGCTGTATTATGTTACTCTGTAGGCAGATAGTTATGTATTTTAATCAAGGTCAGAAAGAAAGGATGATGGCGAACTAAACTGATCATGTTAGAGCCTTTTTCTCTTTATTTATAATTGTGCAATAACTCTTTTAGGTGAACAAATGTCCTTCTAAAAAGGATTTTTTAAATACTGAGCCTTTTCTAAGTGTAATTAGTTTGTGGCAATAATTGTATTCCATTACATTGTGTTTGTATAAAGAATTAGGCTGTACAATAGTGTTCATAGTGTATTTATATCACTGTTGTCTATGATCTGTCATTTGACTTCTCCTGCAGGAGTTTTTACATAACTTCTGTGACTGTTTAGCCATATGATTGATGATGATAAATGGTCAAAATACTGAAATGAGTAGTAAAACCAGAACCTGTCCCAGTGCATCTGGCTATGCATCCCTTCACAAGTTGTTAACATCTTTCCTTTTCGCTCATCCTATTGCAGAGGTGGTTGCTAAGTCCGTGGAAGCTTAGTGCCAAATTCCCTTTGAATGATAATGTTGTAAAGGACTTTTGGAGAGATCTGTGAGGCATCTGTATATTTCAGACAAATCTGTGAGGCAGCCTGGCAGAGAGGCTTGTAAAGGCAGCGTGGGCATGGGCCATTAGCAAGGGGAGTCTCCAGCTTTGGCAATTGTTTGGTTTGTTTCCTTGAATTTAAAGATTTATGTAACTTTTTAGTTCAAACAGCTCAAAAGTAGAATGAAATAGCTTGAGACACTTGGGGAGTGGAAAAACATCCTGCATGTTTGAATGTGGGTTATCTTCAGGTGCCTCCTAAAGAAATGAGAAAATTATCCTGAAATACAAATTCACATCTAAAAATCTTTATTGAAAGAACTCCTGTGTCCTCTGCCAAGGGCTGCCTTCCCAGAAAATATAGCCTTGGAAGAATTATCTGGGTCCTCTAACTGGTGCCTGGATTAACAGCTCAAGTAGGACGTCATGGTAGAAAAACTCTGAATTTCCACCTAGAAACTGAATGACCAGAGAGGTCAATGGCATTGGAGCTTTAATATACACTCCAGGTTTATAAAAATAGATTTAACTTGAGGAGGATTGCATAATGCCTTTGCGTAACTTACAAATGGGACTTCTTTGGCGAAGGAATGCCATGGTGTCTATGAAAACATTTTTGGTTTTCTGCAGATGAGCAAACCAGTTGGAAGAAACCTCAGTCAGACATGCTAGCAGGAAGCTCTTCCATTAGAAATGCCTACTGGGGTAGCTGTTACTGGAAGAGATTAAAATTGTTCATCCAAGTTCTAAACATAGCTTATTTATTCAAATTTTAGTCTAAAACCACCCTATTATGAGACAGAAATGATGAATAGAGCTATTAGGTAACTTCAGTAAATCCTGAAAATGGCATGCAGTACAGCACTGAAGGTACAACAACATAGCGAACAGTATTATACTAAAGAAAACTTCTTGGGTTTAGTTCAACACCAATTAAAGAACTGGTGTTTTTTCCCCCTGAGTTTCACAAGCTCTGGAATGGCTCAATATATGAACAAAGATGTCTTTCATAATAGGGAAGCTGTACAGCAGCATGCTGTTTGAAGTACTGAGAATTTAATCTCTTGTTACTAATTTTGACAAGTATTTCTACAATGTCCGTCATTGCATTCAACACCTTTATAGTAACCTTTGCCAGTAGTGGGGGGAAGACAGGTTGCAAGGGGGAGTGTTTAATGTCTGTTTCACATGTTTTCCCTTCCCCAGTACATTTGTGTATCTTTTAATTTTGTTCATACTTGCTTTTTTTTTATCTCTGTTATGTTGTGTAGTCTTGTACAAATGGCTAGAAGCAGATCTCCATGGCAAGAGCTCAGATACTGCAGACAAAACCTCAGGTAAAGAGGGGCTAAGGACAAAACAAATCACCAGGCCCTCTGTGTCTCTCTTTGTTTTCAGTTTTCCAACTCCCATTGAATCAAATTAAGGGTCAGAGTTCAAAAACAAACCAAGACCCCTGGACTTTTTCATTCTTTTACCTAATTTAAATCAATATCTGGTAAATTTTATTCTATTTCTTGAAGCTCTCTTGGCAGATGTGCTTCCCCTCTCCAGTGAATGCCACTAGTGGTGGCAGGTATATTGGTGGATATACGATATGCTAGATCTTTGTGTGCTTGATAAAGACTGAACAATATCTTGCATGAGGCCATATTAGAGGATACTTATCCAGAAATCCAACTAGGCTTAGTTATGTGGATTTGTGAACAAAGGGTACTGGAAGATCCAGTTCCAACAATTTCTGCCACAGAGACCCAAAGGTTCCTGACACCTCAAGGAACCATGTTTTGCAGTCTAGATTTAAATAGCAATATTAGTGAGGTCTGCACAGACACATACGCACCCCCCCTTCAAAGCCAGATCATTTAGATGTATCGATAGAGTACACAAACCCACTACGGCTTCCTGCTTAAATATGATCCATCAATTCCTTTACGTATTGACATGCAAGAGGTAGGTTAGACCCTGCTCCCCCTTCCCCAGCACCCACAAAAAGCCACCACCATCCTACAGACAACTCAGCTTATAAATTTTTGGAATGAAAACTGTTTCGTCTGCCTTGTCCCAGTCTTCCCTTTCATATAATTTCCCTTCTCCACTGTAAGATTATGAGAATATGTGGTCGTAAATAATGCCTTTGAATTAATGTCCTTGAACTCCAACTAGCCTGCCACTGCCACCTTGGTGTCATGGAGAGGCACAGAAGAAAAGCAGCAGAGCACAGTTTCTGCACTACTTAAACTGGTTCCTGAACCCAACAATTAACAGCTTAGTTGCTCCCCAGCCAAGCCCTATTATTCCTGTCCCCACGTTGATTTCTCACTCGCATGTTTATGTTACTTGCTTCTCATGCAGGATCATCCAGTTATCCAATGCTTAACAAAGTTCAGTCTGCAGGGAAACAACATAGCTGAATGTGTTGAACACTTTTAATTAGAAATAGATATCAAAGAGGTTGTCACTGCGCATAGTTGTGCTCCCAGTACATTCCTCTAAAGGAATAAAAGGTATTTTTATTTCTGTGGTCACAAGCATTCTTGTCTACGTTCCAGAGCTTGGAAGGAGTGACAGATAGCTCGCATTCCCTGGACCAGAGGGTGTGGGGACAGGATGCCCCTGCCTATTTGGTACATATTTTTCTATGCCTTTATAGCTGTGATAATTAATTAAAACAGATCTGCTTAAACCTTAAGATCGCTAAATTTTTAAAATATGATCATTCATATTAAAGCCATCATGACTGACAGCCTCACAAGTGTAGCTGCATTTCCCTAGTAATTATATCCTTCATCCAAAACACAGATCAGGCTTATTTTCTGATTTTGAGAAATCTTTTCACTTTGAAATGAAAGTAGCACAGTTTTTCTTGGTCTAGCATCCATCACTTCACCATTTGCTTTTAATTTGAAACTAAATGTCCCTTTAAAAGTGAATGTCTTAAAGGGAAGTCACAAGTTGTTTAAAAGTACTGTTATGTAGGATGTAGTATACAACTGAAATGGAACTTGAGTCTGACATATTTTACATAATTTTGAAAAGTATGTGAATGATTTTTTTTGAAATATCCTGAAAGCAAAAGGATTCCATTCAAAACCAAATTTTTAATTTCCCTCTGAGAGACAGCTTACCCTATGAGATGTGCTGTTTGCATGAATGGGTACCACACATCAAATACGATGTTTCTGTCTGTATTCATAGTACTGTTATCTGGCCATTAGTGTTTTAGAATATGGATTCAATTCGCATTTGATACTCGCTTCATTTTTAATGTGCCTTGCTAATCCTCTTTAGGAAGTTAGCAAGCAGGGACTTAAAAGCACATAGTAGATTTAATGAAAATTCACTGCCTAGAATAACAGCTAAATAAATTTTATTTGCTGTGTATGACTCAGCAGTTCAGAACTACCAAGGCTGAGAGCTGATATCAAGTATCCTTCGGTCCAGATCCCTTCCCTCATGTTTGCCAAGAAGGTTTTGCTCCCTGTGGTTCTCTTCCAGCTGCTTGTCAGTGTGGAGCTGGCTGTCACGGTCCACATCTCTCACTTTGGTGAGAGTCGGGGTGTTTCCTGCTGGTTTGGCCAAATGATGACATTTCACCCTGACATGCAGGCTGCTTTCTGTCGTATCCTTGTACTGTTTCTTTCCTAAATCATGTATCTTCTCTAAAGGCTTACCCTGCCTGGCTTCCTGGGAGGCAGCTTTGTATGTAGGGTATGATGTCGTGTCCTTTTGAGCTAATGACGGATTGATTCACTCCAGTGTGGCTTCTTGGCTCTTCTCTTTTGTCTTGTGATCACTGATTGAGAAAATTGTCTTTTCTCTGTGTGTGTTTTGCCTTTAATTTATATCTTTTTAAAATCACTGGAGTAGTAAAATGCAAACCCTGCAGAGACCCTGCAAAGGTAAGTTATTTGTGCCATTTACTTTTCTGGATAAAATGAATCCAGGTTGTCAGCCTACTAGGACATTGTTACTGCTGGTTTTGGAAAGCTGGATTTCTTAAAGCAATGCTTGTGCTTCATAAACAAAACTTTTTAGACCTGTCTGTGTCTAAACAACTGCACAAGTATTTGTGGCAGCATACAAATCATTGGTCATTTTCAAAAGCCTTGTTGTTCTCCAGTGGTTCCAGATGCTGCCAGACTATTTGCCATCAAGATGGGGGGGTGGTTTATAGGGAAAATGAGACGAAGGATATTCAATAACAAGATGAGCAAAAAACCAAGGCCTTTTCCACTCTTCTATGCCCAGTGATGTAGTTTTTGGTCTAACTTGGAAATAAGTACAACTTTATCTGGGCTGTTAGTAATTGAGCCACCAAACTAGGAGAGGAGGATATTTTCCCATGGAGAAGCCTTCAAGGGCTGCTTCCCGAATCTCTCTGAGGAGTCTGACATGCTTCCAGAGTCTGCCAGTGCTGCTGTAACGCCAGAGGACAGGTTAAAGGCAAGACAGCACCTAGCACCACACAGCAGCTGCCCTCTCTGCCCCACAGCTTAGGCTGTGCTACGAGAACAGGTGGGTGAAGCTACTGGGTATGTAACCCTCCACCTCTGGGTGCATGTGGAAGTTATTTAGATGAAAGCTGGGCGGTTTGCTGTCCCACTCAATCTAAGTGCACAGAGCCACATCCCCTGAGATGACACATCTCAGTGTGCTGGAAGCAGGGCCATCCTGAGCACACCCAGCACACAGGGCAAAGCCTGCCCCAGTTTCTTTAGTGCCTGTAAGTGAGCACAGGTGTTAGAAACAGTAAATGATGTGATTAATGTATGTTGCTACTGGAGTCCCATTTACAGTTGTGCGTTAATGTCAGATGATTAATCAATTTAGTTGTTGACTGTCATCACTGGGAGATATTTTTCAAGCAAAAGGTGTTTTTACAAGACCTATACAATGTAGAGTGGAAAACTGGCCCCCAAAGAACCTGTGAAGGGCTCAACTGGTGAACTGCAGAGGTGATGAGTGCCTCTGAACCACACAAATTACCCAATTAGCATCCATCACAGTAACTGGATTTTGTCATGAAAAAGGAAACCTTTAAAGAAATTTGGACTCCAGCAATCACTTGCTGTTAGTGGTGGAGAACTTCATTAAGTCATCCAGATGCTCTTCAAACTTTTAGTAGAAGCAACCAAACAAATTTAGCATCAAATATCTGCCTTTCTGCTAATTCACAGTTGTAAGGTAAACTGTGTCAGATGTGAGGAAAAATTGAAGATCTAATTAGGAAATAACCTCATGCATATTTATTTGATTATGCAAGCACATTAATTACAGTTTGATACTCAGAATTAAAAATGTTGCCAAGTATGTTTAAGTGCATACCTAGAGAGAGAATTTTTGCTGGCTTTGCTTGTTGGGATTTTTATTTTGTGAAACTTTCGGAATCGGTGGATGACATTATACCTTTATCTCTAGTGCCGCTGCAAAGAACTTCTGGACCAAAATAAGAGGTTATTCTGCTGCCATGTTCTGTAATAGAGTAATGGTCTCTGGTTTTGTGTACTTCAGTCTGAGTTTTGTAACTGAGCATAGAGAGGTTCCTTCACTGAGCTTGTGCTCTGAACTGCCATAACAGCTAGTGGCAAGTCTGGTCCAACTTGGCAGATGTGATGAGCTAATCAGCTAAACCCCAACACATCTTTTAATTTGATCCAGTTTAGCTGATACCTTCAGTTTTCTTTATTTCTATGATGCATATGCTTTTGCTGGATTTCTGGTTTGCCTTGAGCAATTCCAGAAGCAGGCTGGATTCCCCTGCCAGAGCTCCTCACATCTTACCATATCCATTTATTCCTGCCCCAGGAAATATGGCTGCAGCGTTGCAGCATCTCGGACTTTTTCTCCTCCCAAGCACAAAATATCCTTGTAAAAGCTCATTTGTTTTTCTTCCCCGTGGTTACGCACCTAAATCAAGCGAGACAGACATAGAGTTAGAGAAAAAATAATGATGTTGCATGTGTCCAAATCCTGTGTTAAAAATAAGCCATTGTATAAAAATGCCCATATCTTTAAAATCTCAGAGATATCTTGGGAAGGAAAAGATTTTAAACCCTTTCTCTGAATGCATTTGAAAGTGAGTGCTGTTGGAAGAGCTGGTTAGCTCTCCTCCACCTGGCTCCCGAGCTCACTCTGTGCAGTGGCTCTTAGAGCGGAGCGAGGTGTAGTCCCAGCATAGCTGACTCGTGCATCTCAAGAATTTCCGCCTGCCTACATGTGTCCTGGTGGGGGGGAGCTCTGGCATAACCCTCCGCCTCCCTTTCCTGACCAAGCAGACAGCTGGCATTGGTGTAAGAAAAGCCTGACCTTCGCGTCCTCTTCCTCCACCTGCCTGTGTTGTGATGGCTCTGGCACTGCAGCCCCTGAGAGACAGCGCAGGTTCTGCCCTCTGCATTGAAGATGTGTTAAGGGTTTCATACAACAAATGGTTTTCAACCCTTCTAAAACTTTGCCTGGATAATTTTTACCTTGTGAACTGCCACAGTGTTTTTCTCCGTTATCTTGTGTTCCCCGCAATTATCTGCAGATTCTAAGCTCTGCCAGGCAAAGACTGAGAATCTCAGCCTTCAATTATCAGTTCATAAAGAAATTTCCTTGGATTAATTCACTCTGAGTCAAATGATTGTGTAGACTGTGCTTCGCAAGGAGCAAAGGGCACGTGCCAAATGGCTGTGGCCTCAGAAACTTTTGGGTAACTGCTGAACTGTGACTTCTGCAACATCATGCAAAGGCTGCTAGCTGTGCGAAGGCTGAGTTGTCATACGTGACTCAGCAAGCATAAACTGTACTCCTGCAGTCCGTGTTGCCTTCAGAGAGGGGTTAGTGACTTGTAGTTTAACTTTTCTGCAGGAACAGTGGATGGCCTTTAGAGCTTGCCAAAAGATTGAATATTTTTTCATCCCAAATAACCTCTCATTAAAAGCGTTAATGGACTATTGGTTCTTTTTTTAAGTATAAAGAGAAATAATGGGGTTTTTTTAAAGAAAAGAAATCCAGTTCTATTTCGGTAATGTATTTTTAAAAGTATCTAGGTAACACCAAGAAGTCCCAAAGGAAGCCTTTGAGTGCAAAGTAAGGTTTGGTGAAAAACATTTCACATTGTGAACTTAAGGCTTTCATCTCATTCAGCTCTCTCAGATGAGAAAGGAACTGAACAGGAAAGACCCACCTGTAGTCTTTAAAGCAAGAAGCCTGAAATTAGTAACCTGATACCTGAGAAAAGTGTAGTAGATGGTAATATAATTAATAGATTTTAAGAACTTATTTTCATTACTGTGTTGCATACTGTAGACTGCCTAATGGTGAAAACTCCATTAACAGTATCACTGTGAAATACACTCTTTGTATGCTGATAACTGGATGCATTTCTGTTTGAAGTTTAATTTCAGTCTTGCTCTTTGCACTTGCTGGATTCTTTGTGTGGCAAAAGTCTGTCCTTGAAATTTGATGTAGAAAAAAATAAATGTTTAATCTTCACACAGGACTTGTGGTATAAAAAAGATCTGTAATGAATCCTTGAATAATTTGTAATAGCTGAGAGGTGCTCATACTTTTTATTGACCATAAGACAGTTTCTAACGAACTTGGGGGAAAGTGCTCTTTTAATGTCTAAGTAAAGTAATCTCTAGATATTCAAGCTATAGGGGACAGTGGCGAATTCAGCAGATTGCAGGGTCTTTTTCTATAAAACTCCAGCAGTAATTTTTCTCTTAAAAATAACTTTCTATGCCATAAGTACTAAGCTGGAAGCTGTGTTGCAACTGTAGTAAGATTTCGTCAGAAGGAGAGTAAGACCAGACTGAATGTGCATCTTTTCTGTTTCTCTTTTAGAAGTAGTACATCTGTTGGGAGTGAAAATGCCCTTCAGATTTCAGAAAAAAAAAAAAAAAAATTGAAAGCAAGCTGCCCATGCCAGGTCTCTCTAAAGCCCCACTGCTGTGACAAGTCATTATTTCTTCATTTGTTGCAGGAGAGAATTTCGACCAGAGCCCCTTAAGGAGAACCTTCAAGTCTAAAGTTTTGGCCCATTATCCTCAGAACATTGAGTGGAACCCCTTTGACCAGGATGCCGTCAACATGGTAGGTAGAGAAATTCTCTCATCAAACTGTTTTCTGACAACTTCAACTTTCAAGTGGTTCCTGAGTTGTTTAGAACCAGCCCTTGTCATGTGATGAACAAGGTCCACCCACTAGGCATGCTGGTTGAAAAGCTGTAGAGGAAGAGGTACTGTGAAAGTACAGAATACTTTCAGGCACAACAAAAGTAAAATGCTGCATTTCCCTTATTAGTTCTAGTTAAGTCTACTGCGTGATTAAACAAGTCTAACCACCATCTCAGTGACTGGCTGAGAAGGGATGTAGTCACCCAGGATACATATCCATGGGTGGGAAGGAGGCAAATTTTTAAGATACTAATATCCATGTGAAATTTCTGAGTACAAAAAACCTCAGTGCTGCATATAGCAAGGGAAAGAGGAATCTTTATGCAGAAGCTGGAACTTACCTAAACCACAGCTTTTGTTGGGTAGTCACTTTTAATGGTACCTGTGCACCAAAGCACCTTCTGTACGTCTCTTTCCTCTCAGCTAAATTTGATGTGAGTGTCTGTGTGGCTAAGTCCCATGAATAGGGGAGGGAGGGGAAAACAGTTTCTGGGGTGGGGGCAGTGACAGCTGAAAGACCGATGATCCACTGGAAATTTTCCCAAAGAGTTGATATTCAAAGGATGTTTCCAAAATCACCAAAGCACTTGTTAAAAACATATCCTGACAAAGACAACAGATTACTGGTATTTGAGCTACCCATTGCAGAAAATGCTATTCGTTTTATAACTTAAAAGTAACCAGTTGTTGTAATAATAACATTAAACAATATTACTGCTTCCAGCTGTTTTCAAAAATGTGTATTGGGTCTAACTCAAAATTGGAAAATTAGGGAACCCTTTCCCCCTGGTCTAGTTGAGTTGTGCTTCTTACTTGAGGAGGGTAGGGCTACATACTATCTACCTCAGAACAGAACGAATCTCATTGTATGGTGCAGGTATGAAGTCAAGACAATCTCCTGGCCCTCGCCCAGGAGATGGAGAGATGGGGAACACATAAAACCCACAATAAAATGGCTTTTGCGAATGCAAAAATGCATTTGGAACTTCCCTGCAATCATGAAGATGTAGAAATCTGAAGTTCATCTCAATTTCCGCTGAATTTTATTTTTTAGCTCTGTGACAAATATTTAACGTGAAAACACGGGAGCTGGAAGTAGCAGTGACACAAAGAGCTGGTACTGCGGCACTGAACGTGCATAGAAAGGCAGAGATGAGCCTGATCACTCCCTCTGCCTGGTGACAGCTGAGGATTTCTGTCCTCTGCTTCCAAATGTGCACCGATGGAGATGGTGCGGTATTTGGGCAGGTCTCCACATCACTTTGCTTATACAGAAGGCATGAAGGACTCTTCGTCAGCACAGTTAAGATGGTAATAACTCAACTACCAAGGCCACTTATGCCTTTTAGTTCTGCCTTTGAATTGGGGGTGTTCAGAGGAGAAGGGATGGGGAGTGTGCAGCAGGAATATGGCAGCAAGAGGTAATGGCTGGAATTGCTGCGTTATTTGTCTCTCACAGTGCAGTTGAAAATGTCTAGTATTCATGAAGTGTGATCATAGCATTGGACAAAAATTGAATACTAAAACCATCAAGAGACCTATTAAAATAAAATAATTGAACTGAGCTGCATTCAGCTGAAATCAAATAGCTGAAGAACACATCTTTCATTTGCAATGTGTCTTGGAGAAAAAAAAAACATTTACTAACAGCAGCAATATTTAATAGTCTTTTAAATCATCTTTTGGAAAACTTTATTGTTTTGATCTGAAACATCACTTAAAGTAATATCCACCTCCACAGAATCCCTTGAGGCCATTATTGGCCTTTCTGATCTTGCCTTGCTGTATTAGTTCTGCCTATGTGTTTGCTTTATGTGAGCTTCCAGAAGCGACTTTCCTCAGAGAAGAAAATGCATAAATCCTTGAAGGTTAATTTGTGAGAACTCTGGCTTTGCTGGATGCCTAAGGAATTTCAATTGCCTTCTGAAACCATCCTATTGCTTTAAAAATAACCCCCTGAAGTCCCAAGCAATCACTCTGCCTACAAGTCATGTTTTCTCTCCCTTTCAAAGTATCTATCAAAGTACAGGGTTCTCTTTAATAGGGAAATATTTCTTTTCCCCCGCTGCTTTTTGTGATTATCCCTGCCTAATGTCATGTACTATCTTCTGTGGCCATTCTGCAAGTAACATGTTGTACCAAACTGGAGTTCTCAGTAGAGAGGAAAATTAAATTTTTAGGAAATAAACCTCCTATTTTAGCTCTCTGGTTCATCAAGGTATATAAATCTTTGCCTGTATTTCTGAAGTTCAAGGAAGCATTGTCCATTTAACATCTCGTACTAAAATAAAAGCATTAAAGGTTTCTCAGTGTAATTTGAAGGAGCAGGCTTTAGGCTTTAATGCAGACAAAAGCATCTTCCTCTCCACCCCCTCACCCACAGTGCAATTTGGGTATGGAGCTTCCTGCTGCAGCATGCTGTGGACATGAAAAATATGCAAGGGCTTAAAAAGTGAAATAGAGGATCTAATAGAGAACCAATGGTAATGTGCAGTGGTCCAGAGGGGACCTTTGGTTCCGAAATATCTGCAATTGATGATGGCTGGGAGGAAAAAGGAGGGAGGGATTACAATGCGTGTGTGTATCTGCATCCTGCCTCCGTGTTTAGGAAAAGGGTATCTCCTACCCATCACTTCTAGAGATGGGGTATGGATTAGTTCATATCTTTTTGTCTGTGTTTGTGCAGCTTCCTTTTGTTTTTCCAAACCATGTTGATTATAAGCCTTATTGCAAGTATGATTTAATTCCACATTTTTCTGCTGATGGATATGTTTAAATATAAATAGTGAAGTGCTCTGAAAACCAAAATCCTGTCCTTTGATCAGTAATCTTGGATAGTTTTGTGTGTTTGTACAAAGATGCAATAAAGGTGACTGACTACCTTCTTGCCATTAGTCAGCCAGCTTCACCAGCAGACAAAGCTTTCAACCCCCTTAGCACGTCCCAAGCCGCTCTTCCCCAACACTCTCCTGTGGCACATGTGACAAACACAGACAAGATGGGAAGTGATTGATGTCTAAGGCGCTAAGATGAAAGTTTTCATGCATTAACTGCAAATTTGAAGCTTTCTGTATTGCTGGAAAATGAGCACAGGCCCTTCCTTTTGATCTTAGCTTCTTAAGTGACTCTTGGTCATTCTTCCCTGCCTCAGTGCTTTCCCATCTTTCTTTCTCTGCCTTTTTCTGTGTCCTCTTGTAGGTCTAACAATAGTGGCAGCCTCTGTGCCAGGGTTTGCAGCCAGGGTCTTAAAATGTCAATATTTTGCATATGCTGGCCTGTGGCTGAAGCTTAATAGATGGGTGTCCCTTTGTGTGTGTATACTCAGTATATAAAGGATGAGGGAATAATAATTAAGACTTGGAGGAAATTTATTTAAAAGAGCCTTCAGAAACTGTCTCAGCCAGTCTGAATTTCCCTGATGCTTATCTGTTCTTGATTGTACCAGTACATATAATTTGCTTATCCAGATATTTTTCTGTAAAGTGAGGAAAATATAGTCTTTGATAGTGTTGAGATTAAAACCTATTATTTTGGCCTGATTGGATTTGATAAAGCTATAGCTGCTATTGAATGCCCACATTCTAGAAATAAATTTTTATTAAGCAAGCCTGCCAAGAAATGAGGATAAGAGATATTGTGCAGAATAAATTTAAATAAAGCGTTAAACAAGGATTTTTTTTTTTACTACTGCTTTATTGATGAAGCCATAACCACAGCACTGCTGTTAACGCCTCGATAAAAACTGTAAACCTTTTGAATGGAAATGTGGCTGCTGTTCAAAAATGGTTCAAGCTGCAATTTCATGGTTGATGTCAGCAAAGCCCATCAATTGAATTAAATTCTTCTACCAACTGTAGGCAACTTATTTCCCTATACATTGCCTTTTAAAGCAATACATAAGAGCTGCCCTAGATAACTTAGGGGCTTGCTAGCATGTTGTGAAGTGAGTCTGGACCACTTGCCTAAATCCCAGCTGGGCTTGTAGCAGCTTTATCAGGCTGTCGAATGGTCTCCTGCAAGGTGCACTGGTGAAGTTGCACCAGTATATATAATATATATTATATTATATATATAATTATTTCTCTTGACCTCTTCCACCATCACAAGAATTTACTCCTGGTCAAGGTGAGACATTAGGGAATGCACTCAATCGTGTGCAGGCTCACATCCCTTGGGAAAGTTGGCTTCTAGTGTTGCCTTTTGGAACAGGAGGAGCCCTTTGAAGGCTCTCCCTCTCTTCTTTCCTTTGATTTCTTCAGATGGAAAGAAGGTACAAAGGAAGCATTAGTTCATTTATAAACATACTGATTTAGCTAGAACATAAGGAGTTTCATGCTGATGCACATTCAAAACAAGTTTTGTTGGATGTTTGTTATTTTGTATTAGATGGCTGATAGAATTCCTGAGGAATGCCTGGAAAAATGCCTTGGGGTATCTCTAGGGCTGTGTTTCAGAGAAACACCCTGTGTAGTAGAATCACTGCAAAAGATTTTGCTGAGTGGTAAATAAAAAACAAGGCTTTCATAGATTTTGGGTTTTTCTCTCCCTCCCTCCCACTCCCTTCTTCCAATCTAGGCTATTTTGTAGCACTTAAAGAGGAAAGTAAATCTAATAGTTGTCAGTCAATTGTTTTGTTTTTTTCTTTTAAGAAAATTAGGAAAGATCAAAGAATTTCAAGAAGTCTGTGTAAGTTGAATTCAGTGGTATAAGATTCTTCCTTGGCTCTGATTTGAGAGTACTGTGGGCATCACATATGCGAATGAGAACAAAACTGAGTGTTTTTATGTGATGCTTAAGGAAATGAGACAAAGACTATTCCGTAGTGCAAATAATTTCATAAAGTAATGAAAATAAGTCGTCATCACTTAATAGATAGGTCATTTTGGAGGGTGTTTTCCTTTCTTCAGCCATGTCTACCTCTTCTTTTAAGTAGCATCAGTTTTAGGCTGTTTGTTCTTGGGCTACTTTTCAGGGGGATTATGTTTAATGATAAATGGCTTGTTATGATGTGGTGGATAAAAAGAATGTGCCTGTAAAGCAAAAGTAACAAAATAAAATTGTAGTGTAGGTAACTAAATCTATTTGTTTTCTCTTTTCTTAGCTGTGTATGCCCAAAGGGCTGTCTTTCAGGACACAGGCAGATAACAGAGATCCACAGCTCCATTCATTCATCATCACCAGAGAAGATGGCTCTCGTACGTATGGGTTTGTGCTCACGTTCTACGAGGAGGTCACGAGCAAGCAGATCTGCACAGCCATGCAGACGCTCTACCAGATGCACAATGCAGAGCAATACAGCAGTGTCTGCGCCTCCTCCTCGTGCAGCATGGACTCCCTGGCCAGCAGCATCGATGAGGGTGACGCCACGTCCCTTGCCAAGCTCCAGCGGTACAACTCCTATGACATCAGCAGAGACACGCTGTATGTCTCCAAGTGCATATGCCTCATCACCCCTCTGCCCTTCATGCAAGCCTGCAAGAAGTTCCTTGTCCAGCTCTATAAGGCAGTGACCTCCCAGCAGCCACCGCCTCTGCCCCTGGAGAGCTACATCCACAACATCCTCTACGAGGTGCCCCTGCCGCCCCCGGGGAGGTCGCTGAAGTTTTACGGGGTTTACGAGCCCATCATTTGCCAGAGACCTGGGCCCAACGAGTTGCCGCTGTCTGACTACCCGCTGCGGGAGGTCTTTGAGCTGCTGGGCCTGGAGAACCTGGTCCAGGTTTTCACCTGCGTTCTTCTGGAGATGCAGATCCTTCTGTACTCACAAGGTGGGCACTTGTCCGGTGATGCATGTTGGGTCTGTTCCCAGCGGGCAGTTCCTGGGCAGCTGCAGCCACAGGAGCTAATACAAAGCTGATGATTTTCAGTGGATTTGTTAAACGTGAGAATATAACGAAAAAATGTGAGAGAAACGAGTCTGTCCTAGTGAAAGCACTAAATAATTGTTTCCTCCAGGCAGTCTAGGTGCTGCTTGTTTAATTATGCATTATATTTATCACTTGTGACAGCTAGCACTAGAATTCACTTAATTATTATCCTTAAATTGCCCTTGATCATGCTGCAAGACAGCATGAAACTAATCCTATCTTCTGCAAAAATACCAGCAGAAAGTAATACATCTTGCAGAAGACACTCTTGCTACTTTCTTTTTAAAATTTCAGCAGCATATTGAAGTTCGCTGAGATTTCCTCCCCCCCGCCTCACCCCCATATGATGGATACGCTCTGGTTAAAGCGCTGAGAGTTTTTTAGCACTTAGAGGCTGAAGTTTTAATGCTGGGTTGGAACGGAGTGGAGTTACAGGGCATCCCTTTGTAGTCCTACTTGAGATTTTTGTGAGCTTTTCTGGCAAGGATGCTGGTACTTCTTTTTGAGACACTTAAGATTGCAATTGGCAAAGGCTAGCTACATTGGCAGAAGCTGCTTGCGCAGAGCCTGTCCATGTTGAAGTATGCCAGCAAGCTTTTGAAAATCTGGTGTGTACCTTTTCTCTTCTGGTTGTGTCTTTCTGCAATAGTACAATACTCTGCTACAAGTTTTGGGAATCTTGACTTAGCGCTGAGCGTGCTCTGAGGTTTTACACCCCTGTTACTCTTTCCTATATGATGTTGGTTGCTGTGAGTCTGGCCCTGATGATGCTTGGATACCAAAAGTTATGTGTCGCACCTGTTGCGATGCACTAGAGTGCTTGAACAAGTCAAGTTCAAGTTCCTGCTAACTTTGAAGGGGTTGTCCAGACCTTTTGGAGGTTCCTCGAAGCCTCACTGGATGCCTGTCCATATTATCTGGGTTCCCAAGTGGCTTCTGTGACGCTGACGCTAAATTAGGAAAATGCGCATCAGGGAGAAAGTTTGGGGGGGTTGTTTCATCAGACTAAAATGAACAACATGAAGCCAGGAGGTATGCGTACCTTTTAATAAAAAGAAGAAAAAGTGCTGAATACCTAGACTTCTCAAGAGATGTGGTTCAAGCAACAGACAGCTTGAAATGGAGAGGAGAGAGAGGATGGGAACTAGTCTAAAATGAGTACGGGTAACGAACCTTCGGGCTCCAAAAGTGAATGCTTGGGTTTGTCATATAAAAGAAAAGGTCAGTAAGTGTGTAATAGTAATACTAATGACTAAATGACTGAGAATGGGGAAAAATGTTCAGGGAGGTGGAAGAAGGGTAGTTCTTCTGCAAATGACTGAATTCAAAGAATTGCTAGTTCTTTGCAGAGCACTTCTCCATATGGACTCCAGGGGTTTGCTTTCAAGAACTGAAAATAAAGGGCTTTATCTGCTCTCGGTTTGAAATGTGAGCAGAAATCCTGCTGTTAGTTTTGATTAGGCTGCTTTTCCCCTCCCTTCTGCTTCTGTGTGTGTGTGCTTACTCCTTTCTTCCTCAGTTTGAATCATGCTGCCTTTGCCACTTGACACTGGGGTTTGACATTAAGCAGCAACACCACTGCAATGCCTCCCTATCTCTGCTTGTCATTCCAACCCTCGTCCCTGCTTATGGACTCACTGAAAACTGAGATTTTGTTTGTTTGTTTGTTTTACTGTACAGTAGTAGCATTAGGAAAAATCTGCTTGTCAGATTACATCTTAGTAATATATTGTGCAGATGGATAGCAACCTGCATATGCATTACTTTTTTAATAGTCCTTGAGACAGATACAAAATATCCACTAAATAATTTTTACTCCATTTTCAGTGCCATCAGAAGTTAGATAAAGAAATGTTTTTCTTCCAATTGATGGCTATAATTTAAGGGTTTGCACTGTGGGGTTTTTTTAAAGAAAAATGAGATAGTGAGAATTAATCCTCTCTACCCTCCAAAATTCAGATATTTCCCCCCCCCACCCCCCCCCCCCCCCCCCCC
>JAVJGG010000024.1:17724551-17741803 GCA_035590195.1 Aviceda cuculoides | reverse complement strand
CCACCCCCCACCACTCTTCCCCTATTATTGGTGACTCTAGGGATGTCCTTGACATGACCGTTACTTCCCTATCTAATATAGACACAACTTGATGGAGCATGGGGAAAAGCATAGAATTGTATTAGGGAAATACTGTGATTATGTAAATAGCATCGTAATGCTGGTTCCCAGAGGTGAGGGATGTGGAGTGGAGGTCAAGTGCAAAGCCTCACTTTTGGCATATCCTGATAGCTGAGTGCTTGGCTAATTGTGCGCTGCGGCTTCTTTTAAATGTCTTGCAATTCCTGAAAGAGGAAAACAAAGCAGCTCTTCTCCTGTTTGAGATATAACTAGGCTAGATACCACTGAAGTCTCTAAGCTTTGAGATCCATCAGGGGGAAACGCTTTCTTAACTCCCAAGTTCTTTCAAGGCAAAAGATGAAAAGAAGTTTTTGGCTTATGTATCTCTTGATCCAAATTAACAAATGAAAGAGTGATTTTGCAAATTTGTCCTTCCTTCCCTTTCTGCTTTAAGGAGGGTGGACTTGCTGGACTGTGTTTCCAGTGGCCTGGCCTTGCTGCAACTTTCCCAAATTCAACGAGAGATTAGCAGAAGATGGTCTTTCATCCACAGAGTGCAATTTCAAGCAAGACAGCGTTATGAACCCAAAGTCAGAATTCACTGAAATGCTACCATACTCAAGAAATCAGAGCACTAGACCAAAACCTACTTCAGTTCACCAAACTATTTCAGTGAGAGTGCTGCTAATAACACATGTTGGAAATGTAAGCTGACTTTTTTTGTGGTTCTCCTAGCCTCGTTGGAAGGAAGCTTTTAATTCAAGTTTGCCAAAATAATTGTTCCTCTTTTTAAAGAATAAAGACTTCTTTTGGAAAGTTGAGTGAAAAATACAAATTGTTGCACAACCCTGAACATACGATGAGCCTGCTGGCCGTCTGCAGAGAACCTGAAACTTCTCACTAAATGTCTCTCCACTAAAGGCAGATTACTTTTTGCGGCCCAGAGAGAGCAGGAGGGGTATGAAGACTGCAAACACTGGGAACAACTGCCCGAACAGCTTTAGTTCTAAACTTTATAGGCAAGCGTGGGCATTGGGCTGCCTGGTGAAAGGATTGTGGTCAGGTGGAGTTGCACTTAGCTGGTGGAAACAGCAGCAAAGGGCTGGCAGTGAGGTTGCACAGAGACTGTACTGGCTTTTCTGGAGTGGTTTGTCTCTAGTGAAGTAGTAGCTGATGATGAAAAAGTTTATTTTTAACCCTGTAGCTGAGGCATGATGTTTCCAGCAGCCTGAACAAAGGCATCCAATTAAATGAAGAGGTGAGGGTGTTGGGTGACTTTACCCAGCTTGCCCTGGACATGTTCCCAGCGTGACACGAGAGTGTCCGGCTCAGCTCTGCGGTGGAGACAGGACCAATTGGTAGCGATTTGTACCATGGCTGCTACTGTCAACTTTGAGTATCTAGTTGCTCTGTTAATAGTGTTTTATGGGTGAGTGGTATCCCATCACTTTGGGAGAGTGGAGGGATTGCAGTGTACTGTAACTTCACTTTGCAGCTGTGATGGTCAAGCAGGGTGGTGGAGAGACTGACGTAGAAGAATGGTGAGCTCATTTTTTGAGCTCACTTTTTAAGCTTTTTTGTTTCCAAACATTTTGGACTGCAGGCAACTGCCTTGATCCTCAATTTGCCTCAAGTTTATGGTTTAAACTTTGAAGCAGCCTGGTGCTAAGGAGCTATTATCATGGCTTTACAAACCAGAGTTTGGGAACCACCAGTGTGGATAATTAATTTTGTCCTTCTAGAGAAAAAGCATTTCAGTCTGAAGCTGTGAAACGTCTCTGTAGCTTGGGAGCAGCAAACGGTGCTGTGGCAGCGTTAGGGCAAAATGCAGAACAAGGCAAGGATAGCTTGGGAACTGGCAGAGACCTGTGCTTGCATCCTAAATGGCAAGACTGAAAAGGCAAGTCCTTACTGTTAATGGAGACAGCGTGGACTTCCAGGGAGTTAATCAAAATCACTGTTGGTGGGTAGATGTAATAGACTGCTCTAAGTGCCGGTTTTGGCCTGCAAGGGTGATACAGAAAGCTGTACCTGAAAGCAGTAGAAGCAGAACTCCTGTGGCTTCAGGTTACATCTTCCTGCCTATAGAGAATACTTTTAAGTTTAAATGGGGCCAAATTTTAACAACGGGGCTTTGAAAACCAAGGGAAGGGATTAGATATTTTTCCCCTGCAATTCTTCAGGGTGCAGTCTTTGGATTGTAGCATTATAAAACTTCATCCTCTAGAAATCAAAGCTTGGATTATGATGTGTTCCTGTGACTTTCAAAGCAGAAACTACCATGAGAACTACCAGACTCCCAATAAAGCAGAAAAAACTGATACAGAGTCGTATTTGTTATCATTAAACAAGGCACACGGTGTAGCACATATCTAACGTTGTGTAAGCTTGGGGCTTACAGACTTTCATTTATGAAACAGATTTGCTGTTGTAGTTTTGTTATCATTTATTCTATCGTAGAAATTAATACTCTTGCAAGTGCCCTTTATTTTATTCAGAGCACAGCTCTCCCATGTGACTGTGGAGATGTAAGGGTATTGTGAATGTCCAGGTTCCCAGCAGTGTCCAAATTAATAATGCTCTGCAATAGCTGCTACAATTTCCCAAGGATCGGTAACAAAATGCCACTGGCGTGAGATGTCTGCTGGAGAGAGATGAATTAAACTGTGGGCTCTGTGGAAAGCTCAGCAATCCATTTTGTATGTCTGCCTTTCTAGGGATTTAAACATGAGAGAATGTGTGGAAGAACCAAAGATAAACTTCTTAGAGCTTAGGCTGTTTCTGTTCATTATAATTTTGAGCTTTCCCCAAGTTGTTTTTCAAAGGGCTTGAGTAATTGCTCCTTAAAGATTGAAATATTCTTTGCGTTATTTTTTTTCAGTCTTAGAAATTATAATACAAATTACTATGCATATATATAGTCATCACCTAGAAAAAGGTGGTGTCTGAAAGATGTTTCTTACAAAGTCTGTTTTGGAGGAGGTTTTTTTAAAACAAATACACACGATATGTTTGCCTTTTAAAGCATTTTTATACCAAATAGTTATGTAGAAAACCTTTGCTCTTCTGTTCATTTAAATAGTTGCACTCGACACTAGTATTCATCAAAACTAATGGGAAGCTGTTGCAAAGAACAGTTTACATAGGGACAAAATGTGTCTATGCTGTGAAAGAGACCTGGGTTTAGGGCTTGAACAGAACCAGAGTCAGAGGAGACTGCAGTGCGTGTTCCCCTGGAAAGGAGACAAGTAATTGGATAGAATGAGAGAATCAAATATACTCTTCATTTTTAACTTAGCTGAAAAGACGAAACTGTTCTTTAATTAGAAGTTGCTCAATTTTGTTGGCTGAAGTCAATATGGCCTGAAAAGTCAAGTTTTTAAAGCATCGGGAAACAAGGAGCTAGTACAGGCCTGTACCACCACCCTACTCCTGTTTGTATTCACAATCAACTGTAGAGGAAGATGGAGCAACTGCTTTTAACGCTATGCACACGCACACAAACACTCCACCACCTCTCCACTTTTTTTAATTGGGTCTTACTATTTTCCATTATAAAACATCTTTACCTTTTAAGAATGGGGTGGGTTGGAAGAAATTTAAATTAGGTCTTTACATTCCAACTATGGCAACCGTTAGATAACTAACACAGCAGTCAAAAGTGGTCTTGAGCAAAGTTGTTGCCTGCTGGAGTGTGTGCTCTCCCCACCACCTTGCTGCCCCGGCACAGAGCTGCTGCCCGCCGGGGGCGCTGCTCTGCCCCAGTGGCCGCAGGGACAAGCAAAGGGCTCCCTGTGTCACCAGGGCATCTTCACGTGTCCTGCTGCCGCCTTGTCAGCTTTGTCACAGATTTTTGCCCTGCTCTTGGAGGCTTAACCATGCCAGCAATGGGAGCTAATTCAAGTTTTCCTGTGAATTAATTCTTAAGGTGGCTTTTAATCATAAACTAATTTATGCTGAACCACCGATGGCAGGCTGTGACACGGATAAATCGTATAAATGGAAATTTATTGAAGTGGAAGTGATTTTTTTTTTTTCCATTAAGCATTTGCCAACGAGGGAAAATGGGAAGAATTGGCCTCAGTGAATGTCAGCGTCAGGATGTTTCCCTTGGGGCAGAGCTGACCCCCCAGTCTGAGAGGCCAATTCTTAGTTCAGGCAATTAGATGCAGCTCGTCTTGATCATCCTGTTTAAGAAAATATGTATTTTCAGATTTGCATAAATTGCCACTCTGCTTTTATCTTGTAACTCGTGCTGTAGCACTCGCTGGTAAATCCACTCTTCTGTTGGGCATAAAGGGTGTTGAGATGCTGTGGGTCATTTCCCGAGGGCGGTCTGCTGGTTGCAACCACATGTTACCGATCTGTCCAAGTTCCCTGAAGGCAGCGCTGGTGCAAGGTGATTTCTATGGTGAATAAGCATTTCCTGAAGCGTTTTTGTGCATTTTATCTGAATGTCTCTTGAAAATCACCTGGTCTGGCTTGTCAGTCATTGCAGCTGCCAGTATACAAACCAGATGAAAGACGGAAGCTTTCAGGGTGCTTTGAAGTCTGTGACGCTTATATGCGTTGCTTCTGTGGAGCTATTGAGATCTGATTCGAAAGACTTTGCTTTCATGAATAATTTTTGTCTTAGATGTGAATTTCAGATTTTCTTTTTCATCTGCAGTATGCTATATATAAACATTACAGATCTGAAGGTACCAAGCCCCTAGACAGATTTCAAAACTGTTGTGCGTTGTTCCTGACTCGAGCTCAGAGCTCAAAGCAAAATATTAATTTTTATTTTCCAGTTTTTCCAATATACCTGGTTCAGCTAATCCATCCCTTGTTACAAAAAGTAGCAGTTGAACAGCAATTGCTTATAATGCTTTGACTGAAGAGGTGGTATGTGGAAAAACGATTAGTCATGAGAATGTTTTAAAGCCGGTTCAGGTGTTTGCCTCTGAAGAATTAGCTCTTACTCATTAAGGTTCATTGATTTATTTTTTTCCCCTCTGTTGTTGGCTTTGTTTTGTTTAAAACTATTGCTTAGAATTGTTTTGTTCCTTTTCATAAGGTACTCTTTGAGAGAATTATCTGATTATCATCTTCCAGGCCACATATTTAAATATGTGGCTTTGCAAAGCTGCAGTTATACTTTATGCATGTTCAAAAAGCAGTAGAGGAAAGCAAGTGGTGTCCAGGTAACCCATCTTTTCAAATGCTTCCAAGTGCTTTCAAATTGTATGTAAAGCAGGACTTGAAAAAGAAAGAGGAAGCACAGTCTATTTTTAAAGCATCGTACTGGATTTAGAAGATCCAGGCTGAGATTCCAGCTCTGCGGTAGTGCTTTTTACCTTAGCTTTGATGGGTTACTGGTACAGAGAGCTGGAAAACTGCCAAGCTGTTCTTTCATCAGGAAGGCTGGGTGTGTTGAAACTGGAATAACAGCGTACTGATCACAGCAAGAATGCTGTTTCTGGTTTGAATGAGCGTGTGTATGCTCTTACACGTGCCTTATACTCAAAAATCCTGTGGCTGGGCATTTGCTGAGAAGGTTCCAGGTGAAATTCTCTTCTGTTTGATTACGACCAAAGTTTTGAATCTGTTTTGGAGGTAGCACCTGAATGAGGGAGGTCTTAGCTGTTCTGGGCAGTGGTAACATTGGTGTCCCTTTCCTCTCTCAAAGGATCTTGGTTTTGCCTTGCTGCAGCATAGAAGGTTTTTGAGATATCAGACTCCTTTGTAGCAGGAAAAGTAATTTTTCTGTTGAGCTTTGTGTATTGTTTAACATCTTAGAGCTTCTGTACCCAATCTGTAAAATGAAAGGAGAAGGATTATTTTGTTTTGTTTTCTCAATGACTGCCTGTGTTTGGACTTTAAGCTCTTTGGGATAGATATTTCTGCGTGTACAGTATCTGTTGTAATACTGTGCTGATTGGTTATTGTCCTGTTATTGTATTTTGGAGAATCAACATCAAGACAAGTATCTGTCAAATTTTGTCCTCTTTCTGAAGAACATTTATAGTGAATTGGTGTCCAAATGCTGAAACCATTTCCATCTCCAGCACAAAATAGTGATTTGTAATTATACAGGAATCTCTTGGGGTTTGCATTTTAAGCATTACGATTTATCTTGTGAGCCATGTGAACATTACCAGACCTTTGCAAAGCGTAGCTGAAATGTGGCACTCGCACAGCAGAACTGCCGACCTGCAGCGGAGCGGGTCCGCACTGCAGTTACTTGTCCTGCACAGGGCAGTCAGATGCAGGGACTTGGCCAAGGGCCCCCACAGATGCTGCCAGAAAAAGGGGTTGGATCCAGAGTCTTTGAACTCAACTCTGTTGCCCTCTTCTTCGCTTAGGGAGAAGGTTAAGTGTGAGGGACAGACCTGTGCCAAATCCAGCTAAGCAGTTGTTAGGAGGCAGGACTTGCAATAGAAGCCATAGGGGCCACTTTGTTCTGGGGTTATGCTCCTTGAGCAGTTTCTCTTGGAAAATGTCCTGTGTACAAATTAAAGATTTAACTGCAAACACAAAGAACTTGTTGTAGGGGCTGTGCTTGGTGGTGTTCCCTGTGCTGGAGAACCCAGGATTGTTCCCTGTCCCAAGAAGGCAGGCTGAGGGCTGCAGGTATAGCTCCCAAGCAAAATAAATACTGTGGTACAAGCAATCATCGCTTTGGGAGTGGAGAGAAACGAAAACGGAAAGTAAGAGAGTGATACAGCAATGCATGTAAGAGAGATGGAGCAATCAGGTGGAAAGGAGAGCCAGGGTAAGAGAAGTTTAAAGCTAAAAGCCCATCTGCACGCTGCAAAGAAGCACATCTGATGTTTGGGACATTCAGTAAGTCTCCAGATCTTCTGGGTCCTTTCTCCACTGTCCCGGGCTGCACAGCAAAGAGAAGGGGAGGCAGCACCCTAGGCTTAGGTGTCCGCTGTCTGCTACTAATTTCTGTACCCAGGGACGATTTTGCACAGATCACATCTTTGCTCTGGTGGCACCAGCTGCTGCCGTGGGCCATCACCGTGGGCTGTGACCTTCTGCTCGTGCATTTAAAGCAATCGGTAGTAGCCTTGTTGGCATCGCAGGACCTTTCACTGCTTCCAGCGTGCCATATGCCACATGAGGTGGGTGAGCCCTGAGAAGAGGAAGAGATTTATTTCACAGGTCTCAGGAAATTGCCTTGGTTTGAGGCATTCATCACTGTGAGTTTGTGACCTTCTGTGGATATCACCCAGGCAGTGTTTTTACTTTTTCTATCTTTTTCCAGATGCTTCTTGATGTCAGACGGATGGGAAACAGGACTGTCGTGTCCTCGCTCTGCTCAACAGACAGGCCTTTCTCAAAAGACACTCCCTAAACTGACAAATACTATCTAATCCCCTATTCTAGTTCTAAAGGTTAGAGTAGGATCAGAGAATAGTTTTCCTACCTGGGCCTGTCATTCATAAAGTAACAGGTGAAACTTGGCTTGCAGTTGGAGGTTGTTATCTAAGTCTAGTAGTGATGGTGGGATAGGATCTGGAAATGCTCTCCCCCTTGATGCAAGCACACAGAGTCTATTCAAACCCTGTTTTTTCTATCTGCTTCCATTCTTTCCCTCCTTCCTTTTTTTCTGTTCTGCCTCCCCTTTTTATCTCTCTGGTTTAGGGAAATGGAGAAATCCTTTGT
Organism: Aviceda cuculoides; assembly: GCA_035590195.1. Taxonomy (NCBI): domain Eukaryota; kingdom Metazoa; phylum Chordata; class Aves; order Accipitriformes; family Accipitridae; genus Aviceda; species Aviceda cuculoides. The sequence goes on along the minus strand of JAVJGG010000024.1, from coordinate 17,734,087 downwards.
TTCCAGATTGTCCTCAGTAACCGCTTAAGCTTCTGTCAGATGCTGATAGGTACAAGAATCTCTCCATCAAAAAAGACTTTGTGCCTTACAGGATAGGTGCCTAGCCTTGTACAGGCTTGAAAGTAAATACAAAGTAACTAGAGTTTCTTGCTTCGTTAAACAAATATCTGAAAAACTATTTCCAGGTTTTTTAATACGATTTTGATGGAGGAACCTGGGAACTTCCTTCTCTTCAGTGAAAGATGCTGGGTACATAAATGTCTTTTATATCTGCTAATTACTAACAAGCATTGCTAGATGGTAACAATTAGCCTCGTAATTTGGTCAGTGCTAGATTTTTGGATTTGTTTTTTTTTAAAAAAAACAGCTTTCCTTATAGTAAATTGGTTACAAAACTTGTGCTAGTGACCATGTTAAATATTATCAGTAGCATCAAAGAAAAGTGGGCATGCATTTCCAGAGTTGAATGCCCTTATCCAAAAATATACTTGCAGCTTTGCTGTGAAGACCTGTTATTTCACATGGCTATGTAGATCAGAACAGACTTTGAAATCGTCTCATGCATAGTAAGACATGCTACTTTCTGTATTGGATTTTTTTTTTTTTTTAACCTTACGAAATGTTATGACATGCCTAAACTTCACCAGTAGGTGTTGTAGGTTGAGTTTGTATAAGTGCTTCTCAACAAGACAGCCAATGGACATGTATAATTATAGAGCATTGCATAGGGAGGGATTCATAAATGACTGATCTGTAGCTGGGAATGGTTTTGAGGTGTAACCTTGCGACTGACTTGCATGAGTGAAAATAATTTTGAAGATTGAGTGACTAGCTATTAGTAAGACAGGATGAGAAATGTTTTTGCCCTGCCAGCTGACCTTCTGCAGATCGAGGCTGGTTTTCTACAGAGAGGTGCTAGCAAGAAGGAGAATGGGTTATGTAATTTGTTGTTTTAATTTGCATATTTATTCAAGTGCATCTTCCCAGTGACCTCCTAATAGCTGAGTAGTGTCAGATGACAGTGCTTTTGCTGTTGCTGATGTCTGCCAGGGTATCAGGCTGGCTTGTTCAGCAAACAGTAAGGGGCAGGCTGAGTTCCTATCCTGGCAGAAGCAGTCAATGGGGCTATAGGAAAAAAGCCTTCTTGCCCCACTCAAACCCAGACTGTTCATACACGTATCTTTAATTTCATGGAGTGGGGCAGAAGGGCTAGGAGAGATGGGCAACAACCCAAGTGTTTCCAAGGATCTGCGTCTGGCCTTGGTGAGAGTGAAGGTCTTTTGGTTGCTCAGGTCAAAGCTTGTGACGCTTGCCTGGCACTGATAACTGGTTTGGAGTTACAGCCATGGAAGAGAGATCCCTTCTGCCACTTTTGCTGGTTTCTGACGATGTACCCATGCAGCGAAGCTGGGGGGAAAAACTCCTTTTGCAAATAGTGAAGAGCTGCTTTCACATGTAGCAGAGGCCCAGGACAGGAATTGGAACTGACTCCCCCTCTTGTCTGTGCCATGCACCTCGTTCAAGTTCAGAGTCACTTACAAACCTGCACTTTGGTGTTCCTGTCTTTAACCACTACTGTTAAATGAGATGTGCTGCTGCTTCATGATAAGTTAAGATTCCTAAGGAATTGGGGTTTAAGTACTTTCATTTCTTAGAAATTTGGGGGGAGTTGTAATTAATGCAGAAGCTCCTGTAATGTGGAGTAAAGGCAGTCATCTGGTTTCATATTCACCAGCAGCTTACAAGACCCAGGGGTCTTTACTTGTTTCTTGATGGATTGTCTGCAGTTTGAGATTCTCTGTAAGGATGACCACCACTTTAATACCAACGTGTGATTTTTTTTTTTTTTTTTTTTTTTTTTTTTAAAATTTGTTCACAAATTTAGATTCCCATTTATATTAATAAATAGGTTGTGGTATTGCATCATGCCAGCTGGATTTTTGAGAAATAATTTGCTCTTATCCTAACTCTGAAATATTCTTGCAGCTCAGCTGGATCAAATTAAATTTTAATTTAAAAAATAATGCACCATGTGTTTACTTGAACCAAAACATTGCAAAGCAGTGAACTAGTGGATTAAACACAAATTTGGGAAAGTAATGCAATATAAATATGCTAGCTATACAGAATGTTCCAAGAACTAAATTTCTATTAGGCTTCTGTTTGGACTTTACTTAAAAGCAGTGCTTTTAAATACTTAGGGAGTGTAAACTTCTGCTGGTGTGTGGCCAAGGCAAGTCTTCTGGAAAGTACGCTCAGCCTTAGAAGTAGTAGCAAGTGGATCAGAAGCAGACAGGCAGGAGCAAGTGAGAAACCACAATGTTTCCTTGAAGTTCATTTCTTTATCCTCCTTTTCCCTTGTGAAAAGGGAAGATTTTTGTAGAATTAGAGTATTATTATCTTGTACTACAGAGAGAACTTTTGGTATCCTTTTAATAAATGAATTTAATGATGGAATAGATCTAGATAAGATATGAATATTTATGCTCAGCAGTTTCTTCCTGGGGGTAATGAGTTTTGATGAATTAAAAAATGTTTAAGGTTTTTAAGTACTGTCTTATTTTCAGAAGAGCATCTTACCATATAAACATGGTTTCTGTCTTGTTTTGTCACTGATGTGCTTGCCAACCAGATTTCAAAAGTGAAACACAGAAAGATAATTCAGTGTCTTGTCTCTCTCTCTCCCTGTCTAGATTATCAGCGTCTGATGACAGTGGCAGAGGGGATCACGACGCTTCTGTTCCCATTTCAGTGGCAGCATGTATATGTCCCCATCCTTCCTGCCTCTCTCCTGCATTTTCTGGATGCTCCTGTTCCCTACCTGATGGGGCTGCAGTCCAAGGAGGGAACCGACCGCTCCAAGCTGGAGCTGCCTCAGGAGGTCAGTCTCTGCCTTTGGGGTTGCTACTCTGAAACGTGTTATTAATATTTGTGTGAATCCCTGTTGGAAAATGCCATGCCTGGTGTTAGGAGGCTTCTCTGGCACAGCGAAGACTGTTTGCCAGCAGGAGTGAGGTAGTGGGGGAAGTCTCCGCAGCCCTTCTTCGGTCCATTTCTGAGTTTAATGAGTGCCACTAATTGCATTGACTTCTAAATGCTTCCCTTTCTGCTTCTTGCTGTGACACTGAAAGTTTCTCTGCTATCCCCACATCACACGCTTCACCAGGTTTTGTTACTCTTTGTCAGTGTCAGCAGTCCTATTGACATGACGGAGGGCTAAAGAGCATTTCATTTGGGGATGGTCCTTGTGAAACTGGGTCTTGGGTGTGGTTGCTGCATGGTATAAACCTGTCCCTGTCTCCCCACTGCTGAGGAGAAGCGTGCCCCGTCCTGCCAGCCTCATTCCACCTACGGGTGAGCCCACGTCTTCTTGGCTGGGTCGAGGTCTGTTAACTAACCCAGTGTCCTGGCCTCAAACGAGCCAGGCTTGCATTAATACTGTGCCCGTGAACCACTTAGAGGCATACATACGTACTTTTAAAATATTGACTCACTCCAATGATGGCCTTTTGGACTGAAGACCTTCTGTCCTGCTGTGCAGTGGGAAGTGAAAACTTTGCCTAGTCTGTCACGTTTTCTCCAGAGAAAAAAAGGAAGGAAAGGTAGTCCTCCTAGTCTAGGTGTTAAAATCACTGGTAGTAGAAAGTGAAATGGAGATTTTTCTACTCAGAATTTGACCAAGGTAATTAAAACTGCTTCACATTTTAACCTGGCCGCTGATCACTCTCCATACTGAAACGTCTTTGGTGATGGGACCCATCTCTTGAGCATGCCATGCATTTTAACTTGGGTTTCTTATTAAAATCAGTGGAACCCTAAGAATAAGTGTTCGTAAAGCTGTAACATCTTGTGACAGTGGCACTGCTGTGCCCAGGTCCATGTGGGGACCTCTCCTGGGGGCAGAGGCCCTAAGGCTTGCAAATAGGTGCTTTTGCCGAGAAGGCAGGTGGGAGCAGCAGCAGAGGAGAATATACAGGAGCGGGAGTTTGTGTGTGGAAGTGGAGGAATAAACACAGGGCAAGAATAATATGGTTTTTAATAAAGGTTTATTTTAAGTATTAGGTGGAGGTGACTGATTCTTAGCCTAGGTGGCATGTAACAGTGCAAATTAAGTCTTACCTCGTGGGTACAATGGCTCAATCACATGAAATTTGCACTGGCATGGAAACGAAGCTGGTATCTAGCTATGCTTTTCAGTAAAACCATGCTAATATTACATAATTAATGCAATTTTTTACATTGTTAGTCATATGGTTTTAGTTAGCAGATTAAGCTATCATTTTCCTTAAATTAAAATTTTAATGTGATGGGCTTGCAGTATCGCTGGAATAACAAATATTGCCAGTGAGGGAAGAGTAATAGTGGGGTAGAACACCCTCCCCCCCACCCCCCATTACAATGTTTAAGAAATTAGTGAAAAATATCAGGACAGCATTTATGAACACCACAGGTCCAGTAACTGTGGGAAAGGGAAAGAAAGAAGGGGTGTTGAACAGGGAAGATCTTGAATTTCAAATTCCTCTAGACAATAAAAAATAGAAAATCCTTCAACATGCAAGCAGTGATGAAGCGATGTGCACTTTAGCATTCCTTTACTGTTCAGGCCAGGGGCTAGCTTTTCAAGCTTTTGCTCTAAATATAAACCATTTGTTTGTTAGAGATAAAAATTCTAGCAACTGGCCATCATACTGTCTTAAGGTTACTAATCTCTCTGCATTAACTTTAATCATCAGATGTTTTTGAAGAGAGAAGTGAGACCAATTCCCCAAGGGTTTTCTGAATCCAAATCTCATTTTTCAAATGTTGTAAATGATATGCAGAGCTGAAATTAAAAAGCCTTTGAAATGAAATATTGATAGATAAGAAGACAGTCCCTGAGCTAAAGAACCGTACCGACACATACCACAACTCTTTAATAGCTGTATAGTTAAGTAAAGCAAATTGTTTTGTATGAAGAAATGCTTTTCTTTCTACAGTCCAAATTTATTATGAAGAAGTGAGCTGAAGGGACACTTCTGCTTTACCAAATGAATCCTAATACCCTTTAAAGTATCTACATGAAAGGTGATTAATGTCAAACATGTCCCTGAAATATCCAATATATTACAATCATGTCTGCTGTGGAATGTGTTGTCCTGCTGAAAATTCACCTTTTCAGAAAAGGAGGAAAATAGGTCCTTTCTGTTCACATAATCTGAAGATTAGTCTTCAGTGTTTGGTGAGAAGTAAAGAACAGTAAAAGTGCCTTGGAGAAGGCAGAGGAGCCATGCTAACGGCCAAGTCAGGCTAACAAAGACCTGCTGCTGCCCTGTGGGCTTCCGCATCTCCCATTCTGCAGCTTTATGTCAAGGTAAAACCCATCAGAGCTCAGCACCTTGGGAATCTGACCTGGTTTAAGATATTATTCAGCACAGTGCACTCAGACAGAGAATTTCAGATGTAAGACGCAGTTCAGAAGATCAATTACTGGTTTTCATTCTGCTATTATTCCTGAGGGTGCATTTGCAATGTAATTAATTTTTATGTAGAGTTCTTCCATCCCCCCCACTGACACTTTCGTAGAAGTATCTGCTCTGCTAGATTCGTGTCTTCACTTAGCTTTAATCTTATGGTCTGAGATCCATCTCCATGTGTAGCAAAGCTATCAAAGAGCACTCTATTTAAATCTCAGGCAGAGGAATTGCCAAGATTAAAAGCCTCCATGGAAACAGGGGGTAGGGGGGGAGTGGGGAAACAAGGCTTGACCTCCAGTGGACAAGCTATACTCAGACATGATCCTGAAGGATTTGCATGGGACTCTCTTTTGTAGCTTTGCTTATAGCAGCAGCATCTTTCTCACCGAACATCTCATTCCTTGGTAGCACAGCTACAGAGGCTTCCTGTAGTTGGCTCCTGGTAAAATAAATGTGCCCGTGAGATGTGGTGATTCATACAGATAGTATTTACATGGGCTGAGAAGTGGTGCTGTGCATCCTGTTTGCTGGTGTGTCCTTGGCTGGTCTGGGAGGGAGAATATCAAATCTTTGTAGTGAGAAGTTTGGGATCTGCAAGTCCCATGAGAGCAGGAGAGGGCAGGAGGTTTTATTTATTAGTTAAATCATTGCCATCCAGTTGCCCCCTAACTTTACTGAAATGTGAAATGTCACAGGCTAGACGACACAGCTTAAGTCTCCTGCATATGTATCTTCTTACCTTTATGTCTGGAAGCACCCTAGGAAAACAAGGCTACTTAGCAGAGGAGCCAATTCAGCGCTGAGTGTCCATTTTGAAACTTTTCTTTGTATTTCAGGCAAACTTGTGTTTTGTAGACATCGATAACCATTTCATTGAACTGCCAGAGGAATTTCCTCAGTTCCCCAACAAGCTGGAGTTTATCCAGGAAATCTCCGAAGTTCTCCTGCAGTTTGGGATCCCGCCAGAGGGTAACCTGCACTGCAGCGACAGTGCCACCAAACTCAAGAACCTGGTTCTTAGTGACTTAGTGAATGACAAGAAGAATGGGAACATCCCCAGCAATGCCCTCAACATGTACGAGCTGCTGAAAGGCAACGAAACAATCGCACGCCTGCAAGCCCTCGCCAAGAGAACAGGCGTGATGATGGAAAAAATGACCATCACGGCTCCCCTCGCGGAAAAGGAGAAGGATGGGAAATTGCCGTGTGAGGAGGTGGAGCTGAGGGACTACAAACTGAACGTGCAGCTACGCGAGGTTTTTGCCAACCGCTTCACGCAGATGTTCGCAGACTACGAGGCTTTTGTCATTCAGGCTGCCCCCGATATGGAGTCGTGGCTGACAAACAGGGAACAAATGCAAAATTTTGACAAAGTAAAGATAGCTGTGTATTCATTCTTCCATCTGAAAGTGCTTTTGGGAGGTGGGGGAGAATAGCTGTATTGTGTATATTTAGCCTAGGTACTCTTTAATCCACCGTTCTTCATCTGCCTGACTGAGAGATTTGTCCATTTTGATTACACAGGGCCAGATCCCCTGCTAAAGTAGATCAGTGCAGATCCACTGAGCCTGTCAGAGCTGTCCTGGCTTGTATGAACCAAGCTGGCAGGCATCTGCACAGCTGATGGGGCTTCTCCTGTGGGTGTGGTGGAAGGGTAGCAATGGAAAGTGACTTTCTCTTTCTTTCTTTCTTTTTTCTTTGCTGAGAGGAGAAGTGCACACATGAGACAAAACCCAAATCCAGTCTTTCTTGTTTCATAATCTCTCAGTAGGGCTTTTTGTTAATAAGTAGCATTGTTCTGTAGAAGGTTATCACATCGTTATGGCAGAAGAGTACTGTTATGACTCCCTCGTAGTCTGTACATAAGAGTGAAAAGGAAGCTGAAATTGGAAATGGGGAAATAAATAGACTGTACGCCAGCAAAAGGAATGAGAAATGTTTGGAAGCTTGCACAGTTATTATTTCCACATGACTTTGCAAAGTAGATAGCGCTCTTAGCCATCAGCTTTTTCAGATAGAAGTCCTTCTCCAAGGAGAATGTTACAGGGATAAACAGTCAGGAACAGACTAAATATTGATTTGAGTCAGTTTTTGATCGAAAAAAATGCTGCCATGCCTTTTATTGGTCTTGTTTGTATTCAGGCGTTGAACAGTGCAGCATTCAAAAGCAGGGGGTTGTTTGGGCAATCTCTGCTAGTACTTCTGCAGTAAAACAGGCTGTTAAGGTCAGGATTTTCAAAGCTCAGTTAGAGACTTAGGCACACACTCAATTTTAATTGGAATTTCGTGATTAATTGTCCTGCTTAGCTTCACAAAAGAGCATTAGCTGAAGAGCATTGTATACCCCTTGATACGTATGACAGTAAGTGGTTGGGTCCCAAGCAGGGATGTGCAGACCAGAGGTCCCAAGTGGGCACACATGGCAGTGGTCTGCTGTGGGTTGCGCAGGGCTTGTTCTTGTGGGTGGTAGCTGCTAGGCTTCTTTGAAAAAGCTGGCAGCACAGTCACTACTACAGTAACTCGATGCTCCCTTTACTTTAGCTGTCACGAAGCCTCCCCGACTGCTTATTTCTCACAGTCGTGACCAAAGTGGTGACCCGTGAGCCAAACCCCTTCGTAGCTGGATCCTGTCCTCCGAGAGGTGTTTTTGTGGTGGGGAAGCCTTGTCCAAGCCTTCCCATTGACTGCTGCATCGGTTCTCTGCCATAGGATGGCTCATTGTGTCAATGTTGGGCAGGAAGTGGCACTAACAAGCTTTTCTGTATTTCAGGCTTCCTTCCTTTCGGACCAACCCGAGCCTTACCTCCCATTCCTTTCACACTTCATTGAAACACAGATGTTTGCAACCTTCATAGACAATAAGATAATCTCCCAGTGGGAAGAGAAGGACCCTTTTCTGCGAGTTTTTGACTCCCGAATTGAGAAAATAAGGCTATACAACGTAAGGGCCCCTGCACTGCGGACATCCAACTATCAGAAATGCAGCACTTTGAAAGAAGCAGGTACGTTCAGACGTGCTACTAAAATATTCAAAAGTACAGTGTCAGCCGCAAAGAAATATAGGTCCTCGGTCACCTGAGCGTTGCAGCTGATGAGGAAGCCCTAGAGCTACCTGAGGAGGACTCAGCGGTGTCCTTATTTTCCCTAGGCAAAAACTTCAGCATGCTTTTAAACACCAAAACTAGCAGGAACCTTTACCTTCGCTTCGATCTCTCCTAGGCTGCTGCCTTCAATAAAAACCAACCAAACCACATTGCTGGGCTCGCTGTTTCTCATTCCAGGCAGTTCCTGTTCCATTGCCAGGAGAGCTTTCCTTCACCGTGGTGGTAGGACCAGTGCCAGCCACACCGACAAGCTGAGCCCCGGTGTTTGCTCCACTGGCCTCATCTCCCCCTTCCCATAAAAAGACCTTTTTTTACTTTACACCATTTGGTTAGAGCAGCGGGGGATGCTGGGGACATAATCCCTGTGTGGCATATTTAGTAGCTCCAGCAATAGATGCTCAGTGTTAATGAACAATACGCTGTGTACTGAAGACTTGGATTTTTTTCCATTACAGTCACAGGTTGCATTTTTGAGTTATACTTGAGTTTCTTACTGTGCAAGTATTTATTTCATTTCCTGTTTGTTGGGACACATATTAATGAACTGGGGCAAACACATTTCTCATGTGGTGTTTTTTTGTCTGGTTAATTCCTTCAGAGTGTTTTACTTGTTACAGATGTGGCAGAAATAGAAATCCTGTGTCTGCTTAACTTCTATCTAAAACCAATTCTAATTTACAGGTCAACTGTCTATTCAGCGTCTAGTTCTGGTAGATATTGTGGCACCGGAACCTCATTTTCTGCCTTGTGAAAAGCAGCAAACTGATTGTAATACCAATTTTCCTTCATATCTTCATATTTACCATTCACAATATATGTGACTATGTGACCCTAGCACTGATCCAGCACCTGTTTGTTTAACCTACTATTTTTGGGACCCTTCAAACCCTCTGACCCCACACTACTCAGTCCTTTTCTCCAAAATAAAACTATATGAAGCGATTATTTTTTTTTGGGGGGGGGGGGGGGGGGGGGGGCC
>JAVJGG010000024.1:17706990-17724451 GCA_035590195.1 Aviceda cuculoides | reverse complement strand
CCCCCACCCAAGCGGCAGAGTTTCTAATGATAATGTATGTAAATCTTATGACAGTTTCTGTCCCATCACAGTTTTGTAAAACAGGAAACGAGTTCTGTGTTGTTCTTGACAAATGAAAAATGTATTTAGCTTCCACATTTTGCATATTTATTCACTAGTCGTGATATGCTGAAAAGAACGGGCCTGCCCGTTAATGGATGGGCTATGAAGAGTTGAATATTAAAGTTGCTAATTAAATGCTGATTTCCCCCATGCACCTCCTTTCCCCTCTCCTTCACAGTGCATCTGACTCAATGTTGAGAGGGTGACAGATTTTATTTTCATCCTGCCTGAGATTTGAGATGAAATCCTCACATCCTTGAAGCAAACGACTGGACCACAGTAGTCTCAGCAGAGCCAAGAATCCCAGGGAGCCCTCTCTGGTCTCGCTGTAGCCTCCCCTGTTTACAAGCATCTCTTCATCTTCTTGATGCTGCTTAGGCCTTGCTACAGTTAGCTATGCTTTTTGAAGGCCTGTTATCCAGTAATGGCATATCTAATTTCAGGAGGAGGATCATTATAGGTGCCAGATGTTTGCAAAACTTGGGTATTGCCCACCCCCCTCCATGTGTCTGCCCAGGGAGACATGTTTGGGGCAAAGCAAGGTACCCAACCCTGCAGAGAGTAGCCACTGGCCTCAGAGGTCTCCAATCTGCCGAAGGAGCATTAAAGCCAGACACCAAGTTACAGGGAAAGATTGCATTGCTCTTGCTGATTCATAACCCATCTTGTAGGCTCCTGTAAATACCTGCTTGCTTAACAGCTAACTTGTTTGTGCCAATACTAGTTGTGTTGGGTGAAAAAACTAAAAGCAAAATAACAAAATAACAGTGCAGATGTTTCCTCACTTCTGTAAGTGGCAGATTTCTGGGTCTAAAGTCACTATTTAACTTTTTTAGAGCATTTTCAGGAATCGGAGCATGACCACTTCTATTGTCGTAGCATGTGTCTTCAGGTGGTTTGCTGATGTTGTTGTTCACCTGTGACTGTAACTTGCAGCCCAATCCATCGAGCAGCGGCTGATGAAGATTGATCACACAGCTATCCACCCACACTTACTTGATATGAAGATTGGCCAAGGGAAATACGAACAAGGTTTTTTCCCGAAGTTGCAATCAGATGTCTTGGCAACAGGACCCACCAATAACAAGTAAGCACAGGTTTTATTTTCTGGACTTGAAAGCAGGTTTCTCATAGAAAAGAATCACATCATTGGACAGAAGTCCTAATTTTGGATGGCTTCTGACCGATCTAATGAACCTAGCAACTCTTTCCATTTCTGGTTTGTATGGGCTGTGAGTTTTGAAGTTATAGCCATGGTTTGGGTTATGTTAGAAAGTGTTAGCTCTGGTTTTGGGAAGATTCCTCAATACTGTTTTCTGTTGAGTAGTAAGTACTGTGTCTTCTCATAAATATTTTTAGTTTTATCATTGCATAATAAATTTAAAATTAATTTCTTCACTGTTTTGCACTGAATAGGATAATTTGGAAACCCAAGCCAAAATTCAGATTCTAAAAGAAATTTTGGTATTGAAACCTCCACACCATCGTGCAGAATGAAACTAATGCCCACTTTGTTCCTCTCTTTTCTTAGCTGTTATTGCATGACCCAAAGATTTTTATAGCTCTCTTTCAGTTTCCGTGTTGGAATAACCTGGAAGAATAACTTGGTGAGGGTGGCAAGTATGTAATTCTATACCTGGGTTTCTCTTCTGAGTCTGATAAGGTTCTGTAGTGCACTTTGATATGAAGGTTGGGCTACTTATAGCTGTGGAATTGAGCGTGTCATTACATAATTAATTTACCTAAGGTAAAATGAGAACCTGGAGTACTGATACCCTTTACATTTATACAGTTATAATATAAAGTAAGTGCTGTAAGTTTGGGTGTTGGGTTTTTTCGTTGTTTTTTTTTTTCCTTCCCTCAAACCCAAGGAACAAGGGGGGTTCTCCCCCTTCAAAAATGAAAGATTTGTGCATCAATGATTGCTACTTCGTGAAATTATTTATTAGCTCAAGACCTCACCTCCAGTTTCTGTGGTAGGTCAAAATGTGAGAGCACTGATAAATCTGAGAGCTCCAAAAGCTACGACTGTCCAAATGTTAAAGCTAGCTCTCGTTTTAGACACGTGCATGCACACACACTGCTTTGAGCTCCCGTATGAGGTGCCCACTCGGTTCTTATTTATACACCTTTTGTGCACCCCAGTGCTAGCTGATCCCTTTTTAGTAACCTCCTAGGAATAAGACTTGCAAATGATAAAATAAGATACCCTTAAGCATTGAATATTTAAAGAATCGCAATTCTTTAAAAGAAATAAAAAATAATTAAAAAAATAAAAGGAAGAATGTGTATTTCAAAGTTCCTTTGTTTGCAGTCTTCTTGCAAACCGAGACAAAAGTTTACAAGTAATGCTCCCTTGAGGAATGGAGGACTTCTTCATCTTGTGGGATGCTGTGTTTAGCAGTCTGCCTCTTATCCTTATGGTTGGTTTCAGTTTTACAGTGTCAGCAACAGTGTGAGTGTGCCCAGCTTGCTCAAAGTTGCTTATATCTTCTGGCCCTGTTACACAATCTTAGTGAATGTATGAATAAGCATCAATTAAAAATAGTTTTCCTTATGCCGTTTGAGATGCTTTTGTTACATTGGTACCTATTCTAAAATGTGACATTAACTCCTTGAGTGATAATTTTGATTTAGATTGCTGGTATTGGTCTTCAAATTGCAGCTTGTTTCAGAATTTGAAAGTACCCAAATCCCATTACTTACCGCAAAGCAGTGTCAAAGTGACAAATATTTGGAATTCCTCCAGCTGTATATTGCCAAAAAGATTTGTAATTGGAAAATCTCAAGACCATCTGTTTATATCTTCCTGCTTCCTGGCTTTTTATGTGAGCAGCTGAGAGGACTCTCTCTCTCTCATTTAAGATGTGTATTTCTGCTGAATTTACACCCACGTATAAAACAGATAGCCTTTTCATGCTCTCTGCAAATACAGCATAATTCTATTGACCACAAAATCGGGTGAAGTATAGCCTTCCATTAATTTGAATTTCCTAGTGTATGCTTCTTGGAGATATGTTATACTTGCGTACAGGACTGGGCCGTTGCATATGGGGATGGGGAAGAGAACATTTCAGCTACATTCCCAGGCACTTCAGATGTAGCTATTGTGTGTCTTCATGAAGTTAATATAGATGAGAATAATTTTTGTAGACTTCAGTTCTACATAGCAAATTTTGTCCTGAATGTTGTAAGGAAGTGTATTTGCTAGGGGGGGAATATCATTCCCATGTTATAGTCAGTTGTTGCTGGACAGTAGCAAATAAAACAATTCAAAGCTGTGTTACTGAAAACCTGTCCTCATGGGCCAGCAATAAGATTTTTATTTCTTCCCTTTCTGGGCAGATAAACTAACAAATACATAACTAGAGCTCATAGTGTTGTTATCTAGCTATTCCTTTCTTGTAACCAGGCAGCGCACTAAGGATACCTCTGTCAATTACTGGGCTGTTCTGTGTATAATATATCTAAATCAGAAATCTGATGCAAAGAACAAACACTTCTAGTTTTAGTTCTAGATCCTATATGTGATCCCTGAAAGCCATGTTGCCTAGACAGGCAGAAATTGTGTTTGGGAGAGGAGGTGTCTGGCTATTGCTTGCTGGGCATGGAGAGCAGGGCTTGGGGACAAAGGGAGGGCTGACAGTCATATTGGATCACTTCCACCTAAACACAGCTGGAGACAAACGTTGATCGCGTTACTACGTGTAAGTGTTAAAACACCAAAGTCTGTCATGCAAGCGAAGTCTAATAATACTTCATCTGCCAGCCCACGGCCGTGCTCAGCAGCATGCTTTGCCCCACTTCTGTCACGCTACTGCCTCCTTCCGCTTCCCCTCAGGATGTCCGTTAAAAGAGTGGACAAGGGGGAGAACCTGCGCTCCTCCAGCCGCAGCCAGTGTCACACTGCTTGCTGCTTTCTCTTGCCTGCTTGGTCATTTGTGGGTCGGGAGAGAAACTCCTCTTACATTTTCTCCTATTCTTGCCAGCATTTGGACTGCAGGTGCATGCTTGGTGTCATTAGGGTGGTCTTCACCTCTTCCCCCGTGGTGGTCAGGAAATGTTGGCTTGCTCAGCTAAGCAATATCTTCACTGACAAGAACTCCAAATTTCAATTTACTGAAAAGAAATGAAAAGTTTAAAAACAAGCAAATAAAATAAATAAATAAATAAAAAACAACAACAAACCCAAGCACCAAAAATACCAGCCAAACAAAAGACCCCACCCCAAACAAAAGACCCCACCCCAAACCCCCACCTCCATAAAATTGGAGAATAGGGTCCCAGGTATACATTTTCCCTAATCATCTTTTTGATCAAAACTGCCAGATCATGGAAAGACATTAACTACAGAATATGCAGATCTAAACTTAAACAAAAGATGATAACTGTATCCAAATTATTTCTATAAGTTAAAAAAAAAATATTATTTTTTTGTAAAGAAAAGAGCAATTCACCCCAGCCAATAGCAATTAAAAAAAAAACCAACCACCAAACCAAAAAAAGCCCCACCCAGTTCTGTCCTATTTCCCATCAGGCAGCAACGTTCCACTTGAGGGACTCCCTCTGCACTCATCGCCTTTGATACATCCCCCACATCATGGGAAAACCTTCTGAATCTGCAGACAGCAGCTCCAGCTTCCTCTGGGTTCAAAAGTGGCCCATCCGTGCTGCTCTAACCTTGTAAAATAGTGGCTTCTGCAGAAGTCCTGCTACAAAGCATCCCAGGGGAAACAGGCTGCAGTCCCTTAGGCAGTCTGTCTATTTATCTGGAAATGAGCAGCAGTTTCCAGAGCCCTCCTTTCCTTTTTCAAGCCCTGGCACCGCTCTGTGGTTTCTACATGTTCCTCTCTTCCTTCCCTGCATGCGTTTTCTGCCAGGCTTTTAAAATTGTAGCTGGGACTCCACTGGCTGATGCATTTGCAATGACCCAGGAGAGGAATTTGAATGACAAAAAGCCAAACTACATAAACACTTCATGGTTTTTGATTAGCTAATTGTTAAATTAGGGCGAATATGCTTACAGTGCAAAATTAAAACAATGAAACAAGCTGTGTTTTCTATCTAATTGATTACCTTGTAACTTAATTTGTACTAAGAAGCTTGATAAATGAGATTATATATTGCAGAGGAAAGCATTGATTGCACACCAAGCATGGGAATATATTTGCAATCTGGCAATTTGTAGCGAATGCCTGCAAGGAACAACTGAACTGATACTTTTTTCCTTAATTTCTTTTGGTTTTCAAAGGAAGATTTTGCTTTGTTAGACATTTACAAAATGGCTTAAATTATCCTTTTTTGCTTTTCTCTTTGTTTAGCCCTGCTTTTCCCACCTTCTTTACCCGAGTCCTGCTTTCCTCCTTGCTTCCTTCCCTGACCAGCCTGTTTCCTCTTTCCTGCCCTGGCCGCTTCCCTCTCCCTTGTGTCCCAGCTTCCTGTGAGCTTCCTCTGTGTCCTACCTGACCTGCAGCGATCCCCAAAGGAGGCTGCAGTCCAAGTCTTCAAGGACAGATCCCGCTATACTCGGCCTCCTAACCGCAGGCTTTAGTGAAGTGATGTGTTGCTTTTACCCATGAAGCAGACTGCAAAAGTATTTGTTTGCTTTCTCCAGGCATTTGTTCCTGTGCTGTGTTTTGCTGACCTCACCACTATGTCAGTATTTATTTGTAAAAATCATGCATTAGTAGCATATGAAATTGGTTCATTTTTGTGTTTCAGTTTATGGCATGACTTGTGTGGGCGCTGTCCTGTGGCCTCCATCACCGGCCCCCCCTTCCAGTTGTGAACTGCCCAGGGTTTATCTGCCTGGTGTTCTGATTCTCCTAATTTTTAAATAGAACGACTGTTTTCTTATTCACTAACATTAACATCGGTTAATGTTTTTGAAGAAAATATGATATTAATAATGCAAAGTGGTTGCTGAATCTCTATATGATGATAGAATTCATTCTGGTTTTAACTAAATTATTTTTTGTATGGGAAGTGGTCTGTCTCTTGTACTGAGTGCTTCATATTATATGGGCTTTTTCTACCTTCCTATCTGTTGGGTACTGTTTTAAGGCTGTCTGTCCTCAAAGAAGCATTCTTTTTTTTAAATCAAGCCAGACAATTGCATTTTCAAGTAGTATAGAGTAGCATCTCTGCAGCACATCTAAATGAGGAAGAAACAAGTCAGCAATGAGCCATCCACACACAACACTGATGATAGTTAAACTCTGCAAGTAGTAAAAGCTCACCTTTTACTTATGAAAATCTGAAACAAGCAGTTACTATACATTAGGTAACCTAATATAGCAAACCACTGACAGGTGCAATGAACATATTAACCACTTGTGTTTAAATACATTCATTTTCAAGAGTAAAGTGTGACTGAAAATCTGCTTAAAAATGTTTTCTGAAATAGGAACTATGTGCTATGGGGTCTTGGAACTTGATGGGGGATCCTCTGCTCAACTGGTGCAAAGTGGTAAAAGGGCAATTAACTTCTTTCAGTTAATTCTGCACAGCTATTTTAAAATGGTATATTAAAGTTCACAGGGGAAAATGTGTGTTGAATTCTCGCACCCTCTATGCTATTTACTCTCCCCTGAACAGTGTTACTGTCTCAAGGGCGTTTGCAAATTAAATACCATTTAGGACAGTGGTTTGTCAGGGCTTAAGGGGTAATGCTGGCAAATAGCTACTGCTGTTCTTTGCAGGGGATGGCGGTTGTGGGTACCATCCTTTTAAATCACCTGGTTTTATGTAATCTGATGAGACAGCCTGTCAGTGCAAGATCATTCTCTGCAAGGCATTTTGCTCATTTTTGTCCACCCAATCAGCAGTTTAAAAGCTTTCCTGTTCAGCCCTACAGCAGAGATGGGAAAGGTGCATTAGTCTCTAATTGAGCCTTCGTCCTCCTTACCATGAGGCAGTGTGTGCAGAGCAGATTCACAGTGCAGAACCCTTCCCCTGTCAGCCCATCCATGCTCAGGTGGAGCTTCGTTTCAACCTTCCTTTTAATTTGTTTGGTCCAACGTGTATTTGACTTGGAATCTCTGTGTAGTCCTACGTGAACTACTTCTGAACCCAAGCAGATTACATGTGCAGTCTGTGTGTATTTAATGTGTGCAGGCTGCATGCATGCTTTAGGGGGATTTGGTGGAGGGTGTAGTGCAGCTATGTGCTAATTTGTGAATACAGAAATGCAGCCAGATAACTCCTTTGATGGAAGGGTATAGGTAAAAGGGATATTGTCATGATTTGCAGACCTAAATAGCAGTCTGCCTCAAGAGATGGTCTATATGAGGAGATTTAGATTCTGTCCTATAGGCAAGTGCATTTGTCTCCTTCCTTCTCTGTGTTATCACTCTAAACAGACTGTAAATTATGATAGTGATTTTCGTGGTGATGGCAATATTGGTTAAATCCATCTGTGAATGAAGTTCTCTAGCAGTGTGTTGCATTTATTGCAGTATATATCCTGCCTGTTACACCCAGGTCTGGTTTGGGTAGACATAATTTCTTCATTTTTCCATGGAGCTTTTAAAAGGGGAGCAGGGGGGAAAGGTAGAGAGAGAGAGAGATGTACACATGGTTGCAGTACCGCATGGCCCATCCCTGGTGTGAGGCTGCTGTTTTGCTAGATTGGTTTCTGACAGTTCAGCTTTGATGCCGACTACCTTACATTTTTATTACAGAAATTAAGCATCATAGGTTAGGTATCATCTTTTCCAAGTGTCACCTTTAAATTTCCTCCAACCTCTGCAAACCTAATTTGATACTAAACAATACTGACTTCACCGTCTTCAGTTGGAGGTGCCTTCATTTAATTTCTCTATACTGAACAAAGCACAGTCTTCCCTGGTCCCTCCTCTGAAATATCGCTGCTTTTTCGCAGTCCCTGGGGGTGAAGAGCATTTATCTTTGGACGGGCCAAAGAACGAGTTAGAACGGGCAGACTACTGAAATGAGCCTTTTCTCCCTTCTCCATGTAGGCAGCTTGTCCCTGGGCTCTCTGCAACACAGTGCCCGAGCTGTGGCTGCTTCGTCCCCAGAGACTTGGTGCTTGTAGCAATGCGTCCGCTGTGAGGAATAAATTAAACATGCCAGTAGTCCATGCTCATGGCTCTACAGGCAAAAAATAAAGGGGACAGGGCATTTTGGGGGGCAGGGAGTATTCGGGCAGCATCTAGGCTGGGTGGCAGTGCTGTGTGCCCTTCCAGGTGCCGGGCAGCTCGGGGCTCATCCCCCAAGGCAGGGACCAGCCAGGACAGCTTTGCCTCCTCTGGCATCTACTCCACAGGGACACAGGCAGTAGTGATTTCTCTGAAAAGCCCAAGACTAAGGGTTGACAACAAGCAGGCGTCTGTCCGCGTGAGTACAGCTTTCCTCGCTGCTTCAGCAGCACCAGGGCTGAGGCGTGAATAAGGCAGCAGCTGATGGCAGGTCCAGGAGAGGCACCCGCGTGGGATTTCAGCAACCCGAGGGAGGTGGTGTGGCCACTGGAGAGGGCTTTTACCCTTCTTAAAATCACTTCAAGTGACCAAGGGGAGAGGAGGAGCAGTTTAAAATGCAATCTCTGCTGATGAGAGGGGAGGGAATGGTTACTGTAATACTGAAGCATTATTTTGGGAAAATTCTATGTGGCCCAGTAAAGAAAAGGCTTTAAAAGATTTAGCTGCTTAATCCTGCTTATCTGCTGTTAGATCTTCGCAAAATCTCCCGGAGAGATTCAGAGGGCGTCCGAATGCACAGACCTCACCCAGCGCCCCAGCAGCTCCTCTTCCTCAGCTTAGAGGTTGGGGAAGAGGGAGCACGCAGCTCGATGCATGTGTAATTGCTCCAGCTAATGAACAGCAATCTTTTTTTCATAAATGCCCAATGATCTTTATGTTTGCATGTTTAAAGTGTTCAAACAGTTCTGATTAATAATCTGGAGAATAGTCTGTGCCTTCTCCCAGATGGAGTACAAGGCTGGAATTAACTGAAAATGCTTTAATAATGGTGTATTACTTGTAATTATTCTGTGGCTTTCATTCTGCTTTCACCTTTTGGTGAGATGTGCTCCCTCAAAGGACGCTTCTAGCAATTCTTACGTCTTCCAGTAACTGCAGAAATGCAGGTGGAGAGGGATCCAAACTTTGTCTAGAATTCAGAAAATACCATATAAATTAGAGCAGAAAAATATGATATGGGTGATATTTGATCTATAACTTAACTTTCCAATTTATCATTGTCACTCCATTGTGCGAAGTGTAAGCATGGTACTAACTTGCAATAAATGGAAGGTCTCCAGAGCTGGGTAGCTAAATTCACTTATATGTCTGCTAGCCTCTGTTTGAGGGGGTGTTTCTTCTGCTGCCTTTCTACCTGTCGAGATTATTAAAATGTAGGGTTTTATTTCCCCTCTCTTAGTCATCTAATGAGGTGTTGGCTGTTGCTTCTGGAAAAAAACTAAACTCGCAGGCTGTATATTTTTAAGACTTCTGAGAAGGTGCAAAGACACTTGTGTCAGTAATGTATTCCTCTGAGAAGGTATCAGCATTTGCTGTGCAGACACCTATTGGCCTGTTTTGTTTAGTTACCAGAGACTTGGGGCTACATTGCTTTAAAAATAAATTTCTTGTCATATGGGATGGTGAGGTGCTGAACCATAATTACATGCAGACCCAGATGTTTATTTCTTTGTACTTGTTTTCTTGACATTATTTGGGAGGTAGGAAGGGATTTTGATTTGACTATAAAAACTATAGATCCTGTGACTCTTTTCCCTTTTATCTGTGTGGCTAGCCAAAATTTGGTCTTTGGTTGACCCACTGGAGGAATTGGTGGAGATAGTTAGTTAGGTACATCTATGCAAAGTCCTCCCTAGAAACAGGAGGGTTTACCAGGGGTCACATCCCTGCACTTCTCTTGGGTCAGGGTCTCCTCCCTATGCATCCCTAACAGCTTGCTGGACATGTCAGGACCCCACAAAGGTTCCCTTCTCCAGGCATGCAGCTGCTTACATGTAGCCAGCTGAAACTCCTTGCCCAAATAGTTCAGATCCCAGATCCTATTTGTATGTGCTCCTTTTTGGGGTGCACGCAGAAATAGATGGGTTTGGAATCTGGAGACTGTTGTCCTCGCCAATACCACCTGTGTGGAGAAGCTCACCAAGCACACACTTCTGTCTTTGACATGGACTTCTCTAGGTTTCCTTCTGCATAGATCTATCAAAGTCAGAGAACCCAAATCTCTGGGTTTGGGGCTCTGCCTTGTTGATCACAGCTGCTATAGAAGAAGCCATCTCAGAGCAGTCATTCTGGCATGGTATAGACAATTCAGTCTGGAGTAGAGGGGCCAGGATGGACACAGGTTTTGAAGGGTCCCTTTGACTCAAGTACTGAGGTTGGGGAGTGTGGGGTGTTTTCTTGGTGGATTTTTTTCTTTTTCTTTCTTTTTTTTTTTCTTCCAGACTTAGTTTTATCCCTTCAAATTCTTCCAGGCAGTTTCCTCCCAAGCCTTATTCATACATCCTGCCAGGCACCGGAGCTGGAGTGCTGCCCTGGGCAGGCTTTGTGTTCTGCTTCACCTTGGTTTTGCTCTTTAATTCTGAGTGCAGGAGAGAGGCAGAACAGATGACTTCATGAAGTGACTGAAAGGCTAGACACTTAAAGGCTTTTTTTTTTTGTTTACTGTATTTGAAAGATATTTTTAATTTTAATAAACACAACCACAGTAATTAAGTAATATCATTCTGAAGTTATAGGCTTCATGCGCATTAAGATACTTATTTTTAATGCTTGATAGGTTGCTTTATACAGTGTTATTTCAACTTTCTTTTACAAATAATGTATTAACTTCTTTATTCTCTGCACCAGTTGAGCATTTTTGTTTTCAAGGATTTGACAGAAGGCTATGGTATTATTAGAAACCCTACAATCAGACTAGAAATTCCTTGGGACAGAATTATCTTGTTTTGTGGTTTTTTATAATATCTGCTATAAAGGAGTTTGGACACTTGGGAGCTTTAAGGTTGCTCGGTTTCAAACCTGGTTACCAAGTGGCTGCTTTCAGGCAACAGCTTCAGATGAGTTAAAAATTCAACTGGACACATATGAACATGTAGAAAAAATACAGGCTTTCTGTGATATTTAGAAACCTGATGCAAAAAAAGATATGGTGAAGATAGCAACATGATTAATCCCAGAAACATCAATATTGCTTATAGCCTTTAGATATTGGTGCACCCCATATCGCTGTAGTTACTATTGCAATGGGAAGTTTCTCTGAACTGATTCCTGGAAGTACCACAGAAAGTGGAGAAAGAAGAAGTACCATCTGTTACAAAAGAGGAAGATCTTAGAAGTTGCTACTCAAAATACATCACTGTATTTTGTTTGTTCCTCCAGACAGCATTTTTATCAAACTTCAGCAAATGCAGCAAACTAATGGTGGTGTTGGGTAACTAAGTATGATTCACCTAGTGGTGGCATGAGTGTTGTGGCATGAGCTGCATTGTGGGTAACACAGGAGCTCTCACTGGAGACCCTGGCAGGCAGTGCGCACATTTCCATTGGAAAAAATGATTTTTTTTCTACTCATGTGTGTCCTCTCTCTCTCTGACTTCCCAGCCGCTGGGCCAGTCGCAGCACCACCACGCAGCGCAGGAAAGACCGCCTACGGCAGCACTCGGAACACATTGGACTGGACAACGATTTGAGGGAGGTAGGTGGCATCATCCGCGGGTGGCACAAGCTTGTGATCCAGGAGGTGAGGTTTAGACAAATGATGTGTTATTACTTCGGGCAGTTTTTTGGCTGCCGTAAGGTTTGTGAGGGTCTTTGTAGCCACTTAGACGCTGCTTGTCACAGATGCTTGTATATGTTGTACAACTACAAAGCACATAATGTAAATAAAATGCTTTTATTATTTTGGAATGAGACAGCCCCTTTGTCGTCAGGAAAATGGCTTATTTGCTGATTTAGACCCTGGTTGTGTTACTGAGTCCAAAGAGCAGAGCCCTGGTGCCTGCCTGCGTGTAGCTGCTGAGCTCTGGCCAGGGTGAAGTTCTCTGAAAAAGTCAAGTCCTTGAATAAATGTCAGCACTGTAGAGGCAAACGAGGCAAGGTTCTTTCTTTTTTAAAAGGAATTTTTTCCTCTCTCTCTCTTACATAGATTCCTGACATGAGTAAGCTTATTTGAAAGGTTAAGACTTTGGGGCCTTTTTATGCCTAAAGCTTGGAAACTTCCATGCATCTTGTAAATGTCAGTCACATACATGCATTTCTTTTCCGTCTTTTCAGTTTCTTGTCCTTCATTAAATAGTTTCTGCCGTATTTTTCCATTGATGTCCATGTGCTTCTTTTGTGTGTCACTAGCAACAATAAAACACTCATACTGTTTTGTGGTAAATCTTGCTGAATACTGTTGGGCGGTGTTGCCATTTCCCTCCTGAAAGAACCAGAATGGATGAGTGGACTCTTGAACCACAGCTTCAAATGATGTTTCATGGAAACACAGCAAAACGGCACTTGTACGTGTTTGTTGCTATTTTTGCTAACATGGCTTTGCAAGTATATTTTAAACATTGCCGCGTGTGTGTATCTTAGCAGAGCCTTTTCAATACTTTATCATGTATTTACTTTCTTCTTTTTTTGGCTGTGGATCATATGCATGCTTCTTTTGCTTTGTCTCCTCTTTCCTCTGGCTATTCTGCCATTGGGGCATCTGCCTCCTCTTAGCCATCGGAGGAGCTTTTGCTTCGTCAGAACTCAATGGCCTTCTGGGAGTGGGATCAGGGAGCACCCCCTCCTGCACGGCCTCCTAAAAAATCCTTCTCTGAATGCTGCCTGGTATGTTTTAGTTTTTCTTGTTGAAAGCTGCTTTTGAGATGTTGTTAGCGTGAGGAACTGCTGTCTTCACTGTGTCTCGAACCTCTCCCTTTCTCATGGAGTATGAGCACATCCCTGTAGCGCTTGGAAGTGTGGTTATAATCAGAAAAGTAGCTGGAAATTGGCTGTAGGTTTCCACACCAGCTCCCTGGCAAACAAGATGGCTCCAGGGCTGAAAGACAAGAATTTTGTTTTGCTTCATTTTTTCTCATGTTGCTCGCCTGGCAATTCAGCTTAGAGTGTCATATCCAAAAAGCATTGTTTTCTGACTGCTGGATCGTCACATCCCAGTGTGGAAGAGGGTTGTGGTGTGTGGATGCTGATGAACAGTCAAAGGGCAAGCAGTTGGTTCTCTCATCCCACCCTTACTTTTCTCTTGAACTTACAAATGTTATATTTTTTTCTTTTTTCTTTTAATATAATAACAAGACATACAATGAATAAAGTAAGGTTGTCCATGTTTGTACTCTTCAGAATATAACCGCACTTTGCATTTTATTTATCCCTTTACATTTAAAAAGAAATATTAGATTTCCTAACTATATATTCCCTGTATTACTCTTTCACTATTTTCATTGCTAATTTTTGCACTGAGTTAGATGGAAGTCACTTGTGAGATTGCTTGCTGAACAACACACTTTCATCATCTGTGGGTTTTTTATTTTATTTTATTTTATTTATTCCCACATGTAGTTTTTCAGCTATTTTTAAGTCCTTACAGTATTGGTGAACCTGTAATTACCTAGCTGAGCACTTCTGTTGAATATAGCTTTCCATGGCAGAACCCTACATTCGTCTGACCTGTTGGACTGATGTTAAGTGGTTCTTGTCCAAATTTTGAATTGAAAAAATCCAATTGTGTCAGAAAAACTGTACTTCCTCATTAAAAAAAAAGGAGCTATTTCAATTAACTTCAATGTGTTTGGATTTTGCTTTTGCTTTTCCTGGTCTAGCGGAAGGTGTCCCTGCCCATGGCAGGGGGTTGGAACTATTGGAACTAGATGATCTTTAAGGTCCCTTCTAAACCAAACCATTCTATGATTCTATGAAATAAATTTTTTACTCCCCAGACAAAAAGCTCTAAGGATGCAGCAGCCGTAATGACCTCTCAGTCCCCCAGAAAACTCAGCCAGCAGCAGCACTAAGTCACTAGAGGGATGTGATCCGCTCCTCTTGCGGGAAGAGTCGTCGTTGTCACATACCATCCCCCAAAGAGGCAGCATTAACTGGATAAAAACACACTGTGGAAATGGAGCATTCCCACACCAGGCTACGAGCACTATACTTCAAGACTGTTTTATTTGGCAATTTTCTCTTATTTTACTTTTTTTAACAAAAACTTTACGAATAATGCTTGGGCAACTTTTTGATAGGCCTCATATTTGCACACCTAAATGTGGCCAACGTCTTAGCTTTGCTCAGCATGTAGCCCTCCCACTGATGTTGGGGGCAGAGGACGCTTTGTTGATTGGTTTGGGGTTTTTTGCTTAACAAAAAAAACTAACAATAAAAAAGCCCTGAACAATAAGGCAGTGGAGCAGGAAGGTTTAAAAGTCCTTTGTTATAGCTTGGATCCTTTTTTTAAAGAGCACGCCATTTTTTTCCATACTTCTCAATTACCACCCCACAATGAAAACATGAATGATCCTAAACATCAGTTTTGTTTAAAATGAGCTTTGCTTATAATTAAGAAGGTAATTGAGAATAAAATCAAGTCTGCTTTTCCACCCTCCCTACCCCCCACATAAACTGTTCAGATACAAGTAATGGGTGAAGTCTTTCTCCTTCACTAGGTATATTTCTTTTTCTTGTGATTTCTTTTCAGAGGATTTTTTCCATTCATGTACAGTCTGCAACAAATTAGACAAATGGCTTTTAATTTTTTTTTATTTTCTTTTTAAGTGAAAACTGAGTAACAATGGAAGGAAACTTTACTTGGTATTTTGATTTTACTGCTGAATGAAGCTATTGCACTTTTATGCACTTGCTGTGGCTAACTTTGTACTAGTGGTTAACAGCACAGTTCACAAGCTAATGTTGACTGTTTCAGTTCCACGCAGGAAAATACCTTGCTTTTTCTGTTGTCAAAAGGGAGCATTCCACTTCTCCAGCCCAACACCTAAGCATCAGACAAATTATGATGGTGTTCCTAGATTAACACTAGCTTATTCCTTTTCACCAGCATTTGCTTGCCTATGATTAGGGTGAGGAGAGTCCCTCTGACTTGTAATATCTAAAATTATTCTGTTTATTTTTAGAAATACATGCAGGAGGCAAGGAGTTTAGGAAAAAATTTAAGGCAGCCCAAACTCTCAGACCTCTCTCCAGCTGTGATTGCGCAGACCAACTGGAAATTTGTGGAAGGGTTACTGAAGGAATGTCGCATGAAGGTAGGTCCTCCCCCTTCCCACTGCCTGCTCTCCCTTGCTTAAACTGAGCCTACACACCATCTGCAGATGATGTGCTGGAAGTCCTTCACAGCTGGAATGCCGTTGGTCTGTTGGTGTACCAGGCTATTGCAGGGTGGATGTGCCTTTAGTGTTATATTTTTCAACTGCTAGGAAATAAAGGAACATGTTATCACTCTTCTCTTTATGCAATGAAAGTTGGTGAAATGAGTAAAAAGGACACGAAGGAGAATCAGCATGATCAGACATCTTAGGGAGGGAATCTTTAATTGTTCACATGTAAATGTAGCCTAAACATAATGGGCTTGAGACCCATGGTCAAGAAAGGAAGCGTTCAGCACATGTGACTGTGGTGCATGTTGTTTATGCAGAGCAAATGAAGTATAGTAATTTCTAATATTGAAGAATATATATATTTATATAAATATATTTTATATATATATTTATAACCATGGAAATATAATTTCTTTGTGTCTTTGTGTCAGTTGCAGCTGGTGGTATACTGTATTACCTGAGTTTTAAACTTTAGTAGCTGTAACAAGAAGAAAAACAGATACTGAGTAAGACCAAAAACATATCTAGCTCTGTAGTCTTGTTTTTGATACTGGTTGGTAATAGATCAACAGTGTAGGAATAGGACAATAGATAAAGGGTATAGAAATAGGACAGTATGGAGTAATCATGTAAACTTTTTTTTTAATTATTCTTTTTAATTTACAATCTCTGTAAAGAGATTTGAAGTTTCTCTGGTCAGGCCATTAGTGATGGTCTCTAGATTAAGCATGTTTAAGTAAACTCATCTATAAATTCCATCCCTTGTTGGATAACATTCTTAGAAACCTTTGGGGATATTTTTTTTTTAATAGACTAAACGCATGTTGGTAGAGAAGATGGGCCATGAAGCAGTTGAGCTGGGACATGGAGAAGCCAACATAACAGGACTGGAGGAAAATACTTTGATTGCTAGTCTCTGTGATCTGCTAGAAAGAATCTGGAGCCACGGTCTGCAGGTCAAGCAGGTTGGTAACTGGAAACTCAGGACTTTGTGCATACAGTACTCTAGCAAATACTGAATGTCATCTGTACCTTTTAAGCTGCTACTCAGTGGTGTCATTCCAACTTAAAGTGGGAAGTATCTTTGGGCTCAGAGTCCCTGGTTCATATCTTGTGAGGGCTTGGGGGTTTCGGGGTGATTGACTGGAGGATGGGGTTGGTTTGTTGGGTTTGGGGTTTTTTTATTTGAGAGGTACCTCTGGAAATTGCAATGATGTCAAATAGGTGTTCGGTTTCTTCTCTTTCAACCTTCAGAAGGGAAACCCAGGGAGAGGACAAAGAAACAAGGCAGGTGGTGTGACTGCTAGGTCAGCGAGATGGTCCTCTCCTCTTCCTGAGGCTTCATGGCCCAAGAGAGGATTGATTCTCACTCCCGAACATTTGGCCCACTGAAATGCGATCCCATAAGTTTGCCATGTTCACTGGCCTCTTTTCTTTTGCCTGATTTATTTAAAGCTATGTACTACATATTCAATTTTCAGGGGAAATCTGCTTTGTGGTCCCATTTACTTCAGTACCAGGAGAGAGAAGAGAAGCAAGATAATAGTGCAGAGTCCCCAGGTGAGTACTTGGCAGCTGACTCCGTGAAGGGTCCATCACAGTGAATGAACTTGGGCCTGGGAGGAACAGTGCAGCCACATGAAACCATGCAGGATTTTGGGTGTATTTGCTTGCTAGTATCACATTTACATTTTGAGACCTTTCATAATCATTATGAGGATGCCTTGGTGTTTGGACAAAATAGATTGACATTGTTGGAGGCAAATGAACATACTTATCCCTTGTGCTGGTTTTGGCTGGGATAGAGTTAATTTTCTTCATAGTAGCTAGTATGGGGCTCTGTTTTGGATTTGAGCTGCAAACAGTGTTGATAACACAGGGATGTTGTCGTTCCTGCTGAGCAGTGCTTATACAGAGTCCAGGCCTTTTGTGCTCCTCACCCCACCCCACCAGCGAGGAGGATGAGGGGGCACAAGGAGTTGGGGGGGGACACACAGCCGGGACAGCTGACCCCAACTGACCCAAGGGATATTCCAT
>JAVJGG010000024.1:17684732-17697954 GCA_035590195.1 Aviceda cuculoides | reverse complement strand
GGCGCTGCAGCACCACCGTGCGGCGCCGCCCCGCGCTGCCCGCCGCCGCCTCAGGGCAGGGCAGCCCCGAAGCGCTGCTTCTGGTTGGAAGCGGGCCGGCGCTCGGCGGGGTTATGGTGGTGTTCTGAGGCAGAAGGGAAGGAGGAGGTTTCCCTGTTAGGCTGCTGAGAGTGGGGGGTGAGAGGTTGTCTTCGAGGGAGGGGAGTGGTTTGCTGCGGGGGGGGCGGAGTCAAGGCTAATTTACTGTTCCTTGTCTGTTCTTAGTGATCCCTTATAGGTCAGTGATAATTCCCATCAAAAAACTAAGCAATGCAATAACCACGTCAAACCCCTGGATTTGTGTATCAGGAGAACTAGGAGATACGGGCGTAATGCAGATTCCTAAAAACCACCTAGAAATGACGTTTGAGGTGAGTACACGCTCTTTGCGTTTTGCTTTTCAATTTGAAACGTGGTTCCAAACTAACACAAATTGGGTGAAGGTTTATTGCCTTAAGATCACAGCATTTCAGATTCTGTCCAGGTTTTCAAGGTTGCTGTACACTGAGATATGTCCAGGGAAAGAGTGCTGCCTGCCCCTCCTGTGCTGGATTAAAGTTTCCTGTGAGCACCTACTGCTTTTCATCACAGGCTCCACTGCTTAGCAGCCCAGGGCTCCTCTTCTCACCTAGACAATCTGTTTCCATGTCTTATTCCCTTCCAGGTCTCCTTGCCTAATTTTCCCTTTCAGGGCTCATTTCTGACTCCTCATTTCCTTTCCATGTTTCTATTCCCTTCTTTCAATCTGTCTTCCCACTTACCACCACCCAGGTCCCTTTCAACCTCTGGCCAGTCCCAAATTTCTTCTCTTCCCACTCCAGCTCCTTGTGCGGCCTTGCTGCTTTCCTTCCAACCAGCCAGTCTAACCCTTGAGCCCTTCAACTTCCCAGCTTTGGGTGCTACTCCTGGGAAACCCTAAAGCTGCCATCCCCATCGGGCTCGCTTCTCAGTGCTCGCTGTGGTTTTTCTCTTTGTGTCTGACTACCTGGCTCTGCCCTCTGCTTTCCCACCCATCAATTACTGGTTGGCTTCCTGCCACTCCAAAGCAGCTGGTAGCGGGAATTGCAGGGAAAGCCCTATCAGGCTTCTATAGCTCCAGGCTGTACCATATCCAGTAAGGAGTGATTTTGTAGGAAAATCTGCTACTAAAGTTGAAGTTGCATCCATTGAGCATATGCAGACTGGTCTTCAACAGCAATAGTAAAAAAAACCAAACAAAAACTCTTGCCAAATACAGGTAGATTTTGACAGAGGTAGAGAGGATATTTTCGTGATAAAATTGCTGCCTCATTCAGATACTAGTATTTTGTAGAAAAGATCCTCAGGCTTCTAACAAGCAAAATAACATATTTAGACATTTCTAAGGGCCATACTAACACTGTTCTAGATTATTCCTTTGGCTGAATCTTTTCTAAAATATCAACTTGGGTAGCCGTCCACTGTGGAAAATGTCAACCCAAGCTGCTTGTTTGGCAGTATTAGAAGCAATGAAAACCAAGGTCTTGCAAGGGAAGTGTTTAGGTGACGTTAACAGGTGTTGCTGCCAGCCCCACCTACAATTAACATATTGCACTGGAATTCACAGTCCCTTGTTTTCCTTCTTCTGTCTCTTTGTGGTGTTAAGAGTCTCATTAGTGATTTTTGTCTTGCCCAACAATGAGCAAGTCAATCTCTGAAAGTAATAAAATATCTAGGGACTGTTTCATAGTGTAGAGTGAGTCAACTGGAGGTCAATATGCTCAAAATGCATTTTTTAAAAGCTGTTTGTACTGAAGATCTGTTTTTTCTACAGAAGCACACCTTTTTATCACCTTAGCTCAGAAATTTGTAATTAATACTTCTCAGAAATATTCAGAGTGAGTGCTCACAACAAAGAATGTAATCTCTTCACAAGCTTTTAATAGTTTTATTTCAAGGTCTTTATTTTCTCCTGTCTTAAAAAAATTATTCTGTTTTTCAAAACGCTCTGCATGTTTGGTTGAAAATACCTGCTGTATAAATCAAAGGAAAATTAATAAAAACATACATTTGAGACCATGTGTGTGCAGGGGGGGGTGTCTATTGTTTTTTAAATTAAGTAAAAACTGTTATTCATTTCAGTGCCAGAATTTAGGGAAGCTGACGACCGTTCAGATTGGTCATGACAACTCAGGGCTATTAGCCAAGTGGCTGGTTGATTGTGTCATGGTCAGAAATGAAATAACAGGACACATGTACAAGTAAGCAACAAGTTTTAATTTTCTTTGTCTGAAATTCTTGTTAAATCTAGAGAAAGCAAGGCAGCATTCATCTTCTCAGTTGATGGAGCACTGTGGGCAGATTTGGGTACCCAATAGGCTTGGGTTGGTCTCCCCCATCCCCAGTTCTCTCGTTTCAGAAGCACTAGTTGAAGTCAGATAATGTGATAAATATTAAATGAGACTTGAATTTAGGATTTTCTTTGCATCTCTGAGACAGGACAGTCAGTGTGGATATTTTTTAAGTGATTCTTATGTTTGTATCTAGTAATTAAATCTCTTGACTTAAAGTAGTGTGGTAAAATTGTGCACAAATGAACTCTTTAAACCCCCAAGAGCTGGATTGATAGTTCAGAGCAAGTCTTTGGTTTCTTTTAAAAAATATTCAGATGACTTAAGTACTATAAAAATGTACAGAAACTTGGATTACAAGAAAATAAAAGGTTCTGATGATTTCTTAATCTTCTATGGAGTACCTACCTCATGTCAAAATTATCTCCTAATGTATCATTGGTTTTACAAAACATCTGGCTGAGCAGACTTCATTTTTTTTTTTTTTAAATGTTGACTTGGAAAACTGTAATTCGGAGAGGTGAGCTCCAGAGGTCAGGGTTGGCCACAGCGTATGGTGGAAATAGGAGGAAATGGAGTACAAGCACGGGGGTATGAGCATGTCCATGGATTTCATTAGGACTGTGGATGGGGTCAAAAAGTATAGCAGTAAAATGTAAGGTGAGGTTTGAATATGAGGAGATGTCACAGCTTCAGTTGGGTGGAAACTCTGTGTGGGGATTTAATTGTTAATCACAATATTTGTAAAGACTGAATGTTAGTAGTGGTTGCAAGTGAAAAACAAGCTGGTAGAAATCACGATGTGGCCCGTGAAATAGATGTATAACACTTTCTGTTGTCCCGTGCTTTCGTGCAAGCTTTGTGTATTTCCCTTTTCCTAAGGATGGAGGTGAATGTAGTTTTCTGGTTTGGTCCTATCAGTTGTGGTGCGGGGGACGCTGCCTGCTGAGTTCTGGTTTGTGAAAAGTTCTGGCTACAGAGTATTCCTTGCCCATTAGCAGTGTTTATGGGTGTTAGCTGTCCCTCTAACTTTGAGATCAAGCTAGACTACCTGTGTGGCTGACCTGTGCTTCTGCTGGCTGCATGGCAGGTTTCCCTGCGGGCGATGGCTGGGAAAGGGTGTTGATGATGGCAGTTTGGAGCGAATACTCATTGGAGAGCTGGTGTCCTCCACGCCTGACGAAGAGCTGGGAAAGCAGTGTCGTACCCCACCCCAGCAGAAATCTCCTACCACGGCTCGACGACTGAGCATCACTTCCCTCACAGGGAAGAACACCAGTAAGTCCTTTCCTTTCTCCCCAGGACCCTAGAGAAGGGGGCAGCAACTGCTGTGAAATAAAGCTCCTGTGATCAGGAGAGCTCCTACCGAAGCAAGGCCTGGTGCAGAGGAACAGCTGCGAGCTGATGAGTTTTTGCTGCCTGGTTTGTGTGTCTGCAGCTTGCTCTGTGACTGTACACTTTGCCTCTTTCAATGTCCCCATTTGACAGTTGAGAGATAATAATCTCTTTCCTTGGAGCATGGAGATATGAGATGAGGGAGGAGGAGGCAGCAGAATTTGCAGTAGCTGATGCTGCTCAGCTTCCCGGCTCACTTTGCAATCAGTGGGAAGACAGTCCTCTCTGAAGGGCACTTCAGAGCCTGATGCAGATGCTGTGAACTGCTTTCTGAAGGAGCACATCTCCAGAGGGACCCTAGGGGACATCAACTTCACATTCCTAAAATTAGCCTTTATGAGTAACTGCACCTGGCTACAACAGGGCATGGGACTGTAAGGGCCACATGAGGCATTCTCCACTAAAGCATACAGATGAGTACAGCATAGATCCTGTTCATAAATTTGTCCAGCTCCTGTAAAATTAGAGGACATGACTGCTGAAATGTCAAGCAAGGAAAGATTAGCCTCTGGGAGTAATGCAGCAGTTAAAAACCACCACGGGACCACTGTAGCTCTTCACATGTGTGAATCCATATTACCTGGAGGAGTGGGCACCAGAACATTTCCTTAGGTCTGAGAATGCTAAGGCCCAATAATTCATTTGTCTTGTGAGCTACATGAGGCTCTGTGTTAGACCTGCCGAAGAGTGTGGAGGTCATCATGTACTAATACAATACTGAATTACTTTGTGCTTCCAAAATAACAACTGTAGGACAAGCTAATAGCAACCTACATATGTCTGAAAAACTAGAAAGGACTCACAGAAAAATTATGAAAGTAATTGAAGTCTGCTTAAAATGAAATATTTAAAGTTCAGTCTGTTATAATCGGAAAGTGAATGAGGGACTAGATAATTTTCTGCAGGTACCTGCATAGGAAGATGAAATGGTAGCAGGCAGAGGCATAGCATGATTCAGTAGCAGAGGCAGCTAAACAGATTCAGAGCAGAAACATGGCATATATTTTAACACAGAAGATTCCTTACTAATGGTTCCAAGAGTAAGTTACATTCTCTGCCTGTGGCCCCTCACACTGGTACAATGACTAGGCATGTGCCTAAAATAGATACTTGTTTTGACTCAACAAAACATTGTGGGTTCAAGTCAGGAATTAATGACTGCTGGGGTTTCTGGCCTCTGTCATGTAGAAGTGAGTCAAATGACTGGGCTACAACCTTTCAGCCCATGCCTCTTCATGTGAGGGTTGCTGTACTCTGTGACGGGCAAGATGTGATCAACTCAAATAAAATATTTATCAAGTCAGATCCTTGGGTTGTGCATTTTTAAGTAGGGTGATTTATTTGACTATTCCAGGGTTGCTCATCAGTTGCTTGTAATTAAGGCTCAGGTTTACCCAAGACAAATGATTGCCTGAACTCTGTTAAAGATACAGAATAATTCCTGCAGTTCAAGCTATGTCATCATGAGAATTTGATGGATGTTTTAAAGTTGGTATCTTCAGCTAGTATGCTCTCCATGATTTCACAGAGCCTAATGCGGGACAGATCCAGGAGGGAATCGGGGAAGCTGTGAACAATATTGTGAAACACTTTCACAAGCCAGAGAAAGAGGTACTTCCTACTCTTCATTACTTGTCTGGTATCTACAATGCATGTAAATATTTTTATAAACAGAAATGGAACTGAAGTACCAGTAGAGACTGTTAATCTTTAGATTTGAAGCTTCTGGCATACAAACGAGGCAAGCTGTACTTACAGACTCTCCCTTTCCCACAGAGAGGGAGCCTTACCATTCTGTTGTGTGGAGAAAATGGTCTGGTTGCAGCACTGGAGCAGGTCTTCCACCATGGATTCAAATCAGCTCGCATTTTTCATAAGAATGTCTTCATCTGGGATTTTATAGGTAAGATGGTATGTGATTTGGAGGCAGAAGAAGAAAGATTAGGGCAAAATGACTGCTCACGCACAGGTCTCGGATTCTCGTCAGCTAGGGTGCCATTTGTTCCTGCCTAGCACCTGCTCCAGGTTGCTTAAAGTCAATGAGAAACAAGATGGAAGCTGACAAATACTAAACTCTATATAAGGGATGAGTGTGAATCTGTGCAAAAATTTAAAAGCACTTCAAATTCTAGGCATTTATTCACAGATGAATGTTCAAACAGCTGCTTTTCTACCCAGAAAGAAGGTAGGCTGGAGGTTGAGGTTGAGTAGCAATCCATGTTAAGGGGAGAGCTGGGAAGGAGCAGGGAGTGAAAGGTTTACATTGCTAGTTGCTTGTGAGAATTCTCCTAATCACTGCACTGGTCTTCTGGTGATGCTTATCTGTAGGTCTGTGTTGTGGTAATTTAAGACGTACTTACTCCTTTAAGACATGCTCACAAGTTGAGATACTTAGCCTGAGGATATGTGCTTACTCAGAAAAGTGGAAAAATCAAAGCTGATGGTATCACTTACAATGAAACCATTGACAGGTACTCTGGTGAGGCTCCTTGATGTTACTGTATTAGACATCAACCAGTCTCCTGACCACTGCTATGTACCAAAGGTGGAGATCACCACCTACTTGTGGTCTTCAGAGTGAGGAATCCATATATAAACTGTGCAATAGCTCTCAGCAGGTTGGGTTTTTTTAAGGATTCTCTTGTGTAATTCTATGTCACAATGAAGTACTTCTGCTCACTGGGTTCTGATTTTCTCCCTACCACAGAGAAAGCTGTTGCTTATTTTGAAACCAGTGACCAGATTGGAGACAATGAGGAGGCCCTTTTGCTTCAGAGATCTTCATGCAAAACCTTCTGTCATTATGTGAATGCCATCAATACAGCTCCAAGAAACATCGGAAAGGATGGCAAATTCCAAATTCTGGTTTGCCTGGGGACAAGGTACCTAACTGCTCTTTGTTAGATGTGTTCTCTTGCATTAGACTAGAAGAATACCTTTGCACCATTATTACCTTTAGTTTTCCATTTTAAGACATCCGATACCTATCTATTATCCAGTACCTATTTTAGACAGCTTTAATGCTACATGAAAAATTTGAGCAAAGAAGCAGTAATGATACATGGCTAGTGTCTAAACTGCTAAAAATGTTTTGAGCTCTTTTATAAGTGTTAGCTTGATAGTCATATATATAAAATCTGTCTCGAAATTGTATTTTTGATGAAGTGCTGGCTTTGGGAATTCAGAGTTCCTTTGCAAGAGCTGATGCATTTCTAAACCCTCTTTGAATCACTTTGCCTATGAAAATGGGATGTCTTATAATTTTGACAAAACTATTCTAGATTAATCTTTCTTTCGTAATAGGATGCTTTCTGTCTTGCACTTGGAGGGGGGGGCTTAGTTGTATTTTGGAGGGTGAAAGTTAGTATGTCTAGAAATAAGTACCATTTTTGTCTTGTCTGTCTGGATACATGAAAAAACAGTTGGAAAACAGTCTGTTGTTTTTTCCTGAGTTGTACTTTCCTTGTTCCGATCTGAAAATGTTGCTGAATTCTTCCAAAGTCAGTTGTCCAATTCTGCTGATACCTTTCCATCTTCCTTCCTACAGTATGTTCAGTTACCTGCATTTTACTACCAAAATCAAGGGTTGTGATTACACAGGAAACTTTTATTTGCAAACAACTTGCATCACCTGCAAAAAAAGACTGCACATTTTGGGTTTTGTTCTTGGAGAAGAATTTCAGTTTGAGATCTGTTGTACTTGGTGCTAAAATAATTCCTTTCATCCCCTTTGCAGGGACCACTTGCTCTCTCAGTGGATCCCATTGCTGGCAGAGTGCCCGCCCATTACAAGGATGTATGAGGAGAATGCTCTCCTACGGGACCGCATGACTGTCAACTCCCTTATCCGAGTCCTACAGACATTGCAAGATTTCAACATCATCCTAGAAGGATCGCTCATTAAAGGAGTGGATGTTTAGCATGGCTTTGCTGAGAACTTCATTATTCCTTTCCCAAGCAAGCAAACCACAACTGGAGACCTGTCTGGACTTGAACTCGATGGTAGTGCACCACTGTAAGGCAAAGCTGCTGGTTGAGGTGGGAGTGGGAAGCCCAGTTTGTGCCCAATGGGGACTGTCCTCTAAAGCTGCAGGAAGCTAAGATGCAGTATTGTAGTTTATTTGAAACAGAAATTTAGTATAAAATAGAGTATTTTCATGTGTTAGATGTGTGTAAATATGCTATCTTCTTTAAGAAATTATATTACTCTAAGAAATTTTTCTTAGACTGAATGTTCTTGTTCTGACCATAAGTAGCTTAAACTGAGGGGAAGGACTGGGGGGAGGGAAGGACCGAGGTGGGAAGGGATGCCGCTACTTGCTTGCAAGGAAGAAGCCAATCAATGTGTAAATACAGCGCAAACTCAGCAGAGCTTTTTTTCAGGTATTGCAAATGAATACAGCAAATATCCTTATGTAGCCATTGTGATTGTCTCACTCTTGGAAATGTTGTAAGCATATGCTGTTTTACCCTACTGTACATGGTCTCTCTTAGGTTTTTGTTTGAAGACTCAACCCTTTCCATGCACAGAAGTTGTGAGTTGTCATTTTTTTTCTGTAAGGTCTTTTGTGTCACTTCTTTTGATCTCCAAAAGAGGAGACAAGCGTTGAAATGCTTAAACACTGGACAGGACTGCTGTCAGCCTCGGAGCCTGAGAGTATGAGACCTGTTTAAGTGGTGCTGCTGCAGCCTGAGATGGGGAACGATGGCTTGCTTGACTCATTCAGTGTGTCCCTTGCCTGTCTAGATGTTCAGATGATTCCCCCTCACCCTCAGCCAGTTTGTGTTGTGGATGACTTATTTTTCTCCATG
The DNA here is from genome assembly GCA_035590195.1 of Aviceda cuculoides. NCBI lineage: Eukaryota > Metazoa > Chordata > Aves > Accipitriformes > Accipitridae > Aviceda > Aviceda cuculoides. The sequence goes on along the minus strand of JAVJGG010000024.1, from coordinate 17,689,399 downwards.
TTGAGGAATTTGGTTCATACCAAATTCTTGCTATACTTGAGAAGAATCGTTGCTGTAGAGCCACAAACACCGATGTTGCTGTGCTACTGAACTGCATCAGCTGGGCTTGAAATGCTGACAGGTTATGAGTCTTCCTTTATCCCGCAGAATGAGTACTCCTGCGAAGTACAGGATCTTTGATTACCTTTTTTTTTTTTTTCCACTATCCAGCTACACAAAACAAAAAAGGAATGAAGCAAAAGGAGAAAGAAAAAAAAAAAAGGTATTTTGGTATTTTGAGGCTCCTCTCCTACACTCTTTCCAGTTAATGTGTTAGTAATACAGCGTGTTTATATAGGTACAGCCCTCGAAGAGGAACTGGGAGCAATTAAAATCCTGTACGCTAAAAATTTAACAAGAGATTACCTTAAAATCATCTTGTGGATACCATGCAGCAAATATGGAGTGTATTTTCCATTCTTGTGGATGGGAGTTGGAAGGATCTGAGGGCATAATTAGCTTCATATGGTTTTAGTTTTTGGAGGTTAGTTTAAACATAGGTGTTTTCACTTGTTTATTCCCTATGATCTTGGCCATGTCATCAGTGGATTTCTGTGGATGTCTCACTGTCAGCTGTGGCTTGGGAAAGGCCCCTAGCTGGCACTGTAAGTGTATTGCCTTGCACTGTGCTCTCAAGTGGCATTAAGAGGGACTTGGGAATGGTGGGCAGTAGAGGTCTAGTATAGCGTGGATGTGGTGGAGAGAGGGATGAGAGCTAAGGAAAAGGAAAGAGGATGAAAATTAGGGTTTGCTTTCTCACCTGCCTTTTGTCAAGCTTCTCTACTTCCCTGTGGTTCCTCTGCTGTCCAGTTCTTATACCAGCACTCACTTTAGTGTCGAAGTTTTACGTCATATTCCATATTCCCAGCCAGAAGAAAACTCTTCATGTGACTTTGCTTCATTAGAAGGGAGAGTTTTATGTTATAGAAGATTTTTGGGTTTAAGAAGTAAAATAACACTGTCAGAGAGTCATTGACTTTAATGAGGGTTCCAGCTTTTAATAACCATTCTTTCCCCCTGGACTTGTACTTCCTTAAACTGATGAAACTCATATCAAATACTGTAGGCAGCACTGCCATGTCACTACTGTGAGTAACTAACATGAAGGTTGTGAATGGTGTCATGAGTTAGTAGCCAGAGCCCACAGCTGTGTGACATCTCCCTTATGTTTCCAGAAATGTGAAATTTGGGGTGTTAGGGTTTTCTGTGTGTCCAGGCAACGCTGCTTGAAGTCAGCAGAAGATGCATGACAACCCTTCAGCAGCAATTGAAAATGCGTCCCTAGTACTTAACTCTATCAATAAATTATACAGTTAGCAACAGAAACCATGTGGCAGCATTATTTGGTAATGACTGCTTAGGATGTTTTGATTTCTATTACAACTCAGGCCTTTTATGTCTAATGACTGCTATACATGATTTTTTCATGCCCAACCCAGTCTAAGTGACTTTCATTTTACTGAAATAATAACCTCTTTAGTCCTTGGATTTCTTTGCAGCATCATCTGCATTTTCTAGCTGAATATTTCTCAAAAGTTTACTGCTGCATACTTCTCCAAAGACTATTTATGACTTAAGCAGTTGTGATATTCACCCAATATGACACGGGTTAAGTGCAAGCAGGATAAAGTAGAAATGTGGGCACCTCTAAAGGTCAAGCATAGATGAATAAACCATACACAGAGAAAAGGGCAATAACTACATAAAGTCTTTCGTAAGTTAGTCAACACCTAAGAAATTTTAAAATTCAAAACAGGGCTTTCCCCATTTCAAACTCTGTTAAGGAACCTTTAGCACTTAACTTTAACACAACTTCACGTCAGCTTTTTCAGCAAGTGTTGACTTGTTTGGTTTTGTCAGGTTTCACATCATATTAGTAATAATACAGTAAAAATTGTGTATGTCTAATATTTTCTTGTAGGCAATAAAACACCCTAAGATACGTTGAAAGAGGCACACCTGAGTGCCTCAGATTCCTAGAAGCCTAGTTATTTGACAACCTTGGGAGTACAGTTCTTTGTAGTGAATTTTTATTCTACCATATATGATTATTTTTTTTTAGTAGACTACTTTCGTTTATTGGAAACTGTGAGGTTTTTTCTGTAAGGTTTACAGAAATCATTCTACCCACTAGAATGGAGATAAACCCATCAGGATTCTTCTAAGCTAACACAGTTTTTACTTCAGTGTTAAAGCACCTTCTTTGGTTGAGAAAGGGAATCTTGCAAAAGACCAAAGCTCTCTGGTATCTGCTTTTAAAAAGAAAAAAAATCCTATCTAGTACCCGTCTGCAGATGTCTGAGTTTGCACAGTCCTGTTATACTAACATCCAGTATGGTAACTTGAGGGAGTCAGAGAATCAAATGCCTCACTGTGTACAAAATATGTATTTATAATTCTCTGAAACAAATTAAATTCTACTGTTTAGTGAAAAACCCACTCATGTTTATTCCAAGTTGGTTTGTGTAATTAGATATCATTGTTCAAAAATGTCTTTTTAGAATAGTTGCACAACAGCATATTTGAGAAAATTCCTTCTTTCAATCAAATGAAGGTGCGCATCTTAAGGGGAAATACTGTATGTTGCTCTTGAAATGTACAAATGTGCCCTGTATAGCTTAAGATGATCCTTAAATGTCTCCATTAAGTATATTTTGTCTTTACATTATTACTAACTGAATAAGAACTGGATTATTTTCAGGATGACATTAGTAAAAGTATTGTTATATCAAGCACTTTAACATACATACCACAAACTGACATGGGGTTTTCAGGTTTTGAAGTACATTGAAATACAGCTTTTCATGCTATGTCCTTTACAAATAAAACTGTGAGAATAATGGTTGGTGTCACTTTCTCCTTGCAGAGGAACTGAGAGATTGATGTCTCAAGCCAAAGAGCTGATCTGAACCTGGAGGGCATGTTTTGTAAAGGGAACAGTCAAACAAAATGATTCAGCTGATAGTGACTCCTGGTACTGGGAACTTGCCGAAGCAAAGAGGGGGAGAGAGAGTGCGAGGGTCCGCTCTCAAAACCTGCCCTTGTGACTCTCCAACACAAAACTCTGACTGTGCCGAGCCTGACCAGCTCTTCATTTTCAAGGCTTAGGGGAAAGCACAGCTGATTGAAGGGAAGAAATGGGATTGCAGTGAAGTTTAGCTCTTACCACAGTGGTGTTCGCTAGGCAGCCTGGGTTGCTCTCCCTTAGTATCTGGAGTGCATGAGGAGGAGTGGGAAGAAGGCGGGGGGGATCCTGTTGGCAGCAAAATGGGAAGCATGGGATTAACTGCAGCTGGGGGTCTCTTTCCTCTCTTGACATGGGTTGCTCTGATATTTGAACTCAAGGTTAAAAAGCTGGAATGAAACTCATGCCCTCCAGTCTGTCAGTTAGAATGTCCCATAAAAAGAGAGGTTGATAGAGAAGAGAGAGATGAGTGCCTGCAACAAAAAAGGTGCAAAAGAATGATAGTGAAATGCCCTGCTTAATATTTAAAGGCCTTTCTAATTCGGACTGGATTTTCAGAAATTACCCCCACCCTGTCCCTCCCAGCTCTAGCTCTGCTGGAATTGGCAAAAATAGAATTTTTGAAAACTTGCATGTGTGTGTGAGGTGGGGCATGTCTGTTCACTCATTTTAACTCTTGATTTTGAAAAGGCAGAGAATCTCAGGAGAGGACTGAAAGTCTCAAAGCCTGGGACCACATATGTGGGAATCCTGAAATACATCGTTTGATGATACTGATGTTTATCAATAGTGTAGCAGCAAAATTTTAGGATCCCATAAATGTGAAAAAAATCCATAGAGCTGCTTGTGGTCAAATTTCAATAGGAGGAGTGGCCATACTTAATGCAGCTCCTTACTAAATGTGTTGGGCTTAAGTATGTAAATTAGAGATAATGGGATCTGACATCTTAAAAGCAGTAAGTACTTGAAGTAAAGCAGGACTAAACTTGTCCAGATGAGGAAGTGCAAATAACTTCCTCTCCACTGCGCTGTCATTGATGCAGTCTGGGAACACTAGAATGTTTTCTGCAAAGGGTAAGTAGAAGGAAACTGTCTGAGAGAACTTGCATGGGTACGAGCTGAAATAACTTACTGATCTAGTTTGTTCCTTTCCAGCATTTCAGGTAAGCTTGTTGGAAAAAATTGTGCTCAAGTTAAGAGCAAAGCTGCTTCCCTGTCTGTCATGCCATCACCTCAGAGGTTGAGGCTTCTGTCACTGCAGTCAGGGAGCATTTCATTGCTGACATTCCTATTTTCTCTCCTGCTATTCCATCAGACATGTATAAGCTGGTTTGAGCTCAGCACAGGATGTGAAGGGAATGGGAAAATTTCTGTACGGGTCTGCTCTTTGGTGGCTGGTTAAGGTAAACTGTCTGCCGAAGCCACTGCGGAGCTGATTTGTCAGTGGAAAGCTGTAGTTCTGCAGGAAAACTTGATGCTTTAATGGGCCCCTGCAGACCTCGCAGAGCATCTCAGCTCCTCTGAAGGAACTTGTCGTGGTTTAACCCCAGCCAGCAACTAAGCACCACGCAGCTGCTCCCTCAATCCCCCCCCTCAGTGGGATGGGGGAGGAAATCAGGAAAAGAAGTAAAACTCATGGGTTGAGATAAGAACAGTTTAATAG
>JAVJGG010000024.1:17669173-17684632 GCA_035590195.1 Aviceda cuculoides | reverse complement strand
AAACACTACTGAGCAACAACTGAAAACATCAGGGTGTTATCAACATTCTTTGCATACTGAACTCAAAACACAGCAGCAATGTACCAGCTACTAGGAAGACAATTAACTCTATCCCAGCTGAAACCAGGACAGAACTTCTGTCAGAAGAGTATGTGACCAGACAAATTATTTTCTCCTTTAACCAAGCCCACCTTTGTCTCAAAATGGGGATGGGAGAAAGGGAAAAAAAACCCACAGCCAAACCCCCCCCGATCCTTACCCGCATCGTATTTTTCAAAAGATATTGCTGTAAAGGACCTCATTGTTTTGTGGTTTAGTGATCACCTTGTTATCATTCAATAATTAATTCAGTGGAATCCATAAATGTAAAATAATTGTGGTTTATATCAGAGAGGCTCAAGTATTCATACCAGTTACTCAATATGAGTAATAAAGTAATCTGTAAGATATTGTTCCTCCTGCTTGTATCCAAGAGTTGTGCAAGTCTACTTGTCTTGCACAAGGGGTAAATGTAGAAGATAGACAACACTTATAATTCTTTCTCTTTGTGGAAAATAACTTTCCTTTGCCCAGTACAGACCCTTTAGTTTTATATGAGTCTTTCCCTGAATGATCCATTTACTTTTAGACCTGGCCAGAGCAGCAAGTTAAAATGGGTGAATCGTGGAGTGGTCTGTTCACGCAGCCCTCGGTGTTCCAGCGCTGCTGCAGGGTGAAGTTCTAAACAAGTGAACAACTGAGTTTTATTTGCAGAGTGCTTTTGGTGGGACTGTGCAGCAGATGCAATTCCTGAGGAACTCAAACGCTTATCACAGGGCCTCTATTCTCCCAGCGAGAAGGCAGGCATGGAGAATGCAAGAGACATCCCAATCTTTGCACAGCACATTCAGTGCCAGATTCTCTCCTGCTCCCATGGCCAGCTGATACAAGCCTAAACTAAAATAAAATTAAACTCCTCCCTCAATAGCAGCCAAATGTTGGGTTTGGTGTTCCGCAGTCCTTGCATTCTCCTGCTTTCAACGAGAGGTTTTCACAAAGGCTGGTGTTAGCCTAGGGAAGCCATTTTCCTTACCCTGCCTCTGCAGCCAGAGGGAAGAGATGGGCTCCTTCAGTAGGCCTTGCGATGGAAAACTTCACTTGGCTGCTTTTAATTATGCCTAGAGAAGTCCAGCAGAGGCAGCTTGCGGAGGCTAAGCTAGCATTAATCTTCATGAATATTCCCTTCAGCACTGTCCTCCCATACTGAGCTCATTTCTTCAAAGGCATCCAAGTGATAATATTAGCATGTTCTTTACACATCAAAAAATAGTTTACAAGAGTGAAATCTAAGAGTGATGGACTGAGGTAGTTGTATTTTTTACAATAGATTAATAATTCAGATACGAAGACAAATTCCTTATTTGTCTTACAGAGGCACAGGTTAGAGACCAGAAAATGTGGCTTCAATTTCTAGGTCTCCCTGACTTCCACCAAGACCTTTAAGCAATTTGCTTATCGCATATCCCATTTTGCAGCTAGGGAGCTGACGTACGGAATGGTGGGATTCACTTCAGCCAGTCTCTGCCTTGCCAATCTAGGCTGTTCAGCCTTGGGATTAGCAACTGCTCATCCAGTGTCCATCAGTGTGTGACTGAGAGCAGCATTTTGATGCTACTGTGACAGAAGTACCCTGCCTGAGGTCTCATCTGTGGTTAATTCTGGTTTAAAGGCATGGGTAAAACCTGTTGATTTGTGGTGTTGTGGGCATGTGCAAGTCTGTCTAGCTGTGTATGGTTAGAGAGTTTTGTAATTGTTAGGACAAAAGAACAGGCTTTCTTCATACTTCAATACAGTGATTATGGTTAATAGCTGCAATGTGATCAAGCACTACAGAAATGCATATAAATACTTGCTTGGCTGTTGTGTGAGGATGGCAACCGATTCCCTACCAAAAGGGAGGAAAAGATGCTTTGCAGCAGATCCTTTGCAAGGAAAAGATGCTTTGCAGCAGATGCTTTGCAAGGAAAAGATGCTTTGCAGCAGATGCTTTGCAAGAGCAAGTCTCCCTGGCTTTTCATCCTGAGTCCAAAGCTCTTCTAGGAGGTACAGCCATCCATTAACATCAAGTTAATCTAGTCCCCTGTCTGCCCCACAACCTGCCCCTGCTCATTGCAAGCCCCAATAGATCATCACCCGTACCAAAAAGTGCATGGTACAAGATACATGAAGTGCTAGCAAGAGATTTCTAATAGTAGTTCAGAAATGGTCGGTACAACCGAGAATCATCTTTGTTATTGTTTGTTTAAAAAAGGCATAGAATTAATTTCAAATGAACTGGGAAGTCAGCCCAAAGACGGTGCTCCTGTACTTGAGATAGCTATGAACTCCTCCTTAAGTCTCCTTAGCCTGTTTCTTCTGCTCAGTGCTCTCACCTGAATTAAGTTTACCTGCTTGCACACATGCAGCTTTTGAACTGTCATCACCCCATGAGATAAATAGGATGCGCTCTAAATCAGACCATGTACTATGAACCCACTGGCTTGGAATTTGTGTGGCTATTGGCTTGCCTGAGATTTAAACCTCTTGCAGATGGTCTGTGGTTCCTGACTGTAGAAATGGTATGAAGCTGGCTGAAAGTGGGTGTGGTGCACAGGACATTTCCTACCCCCCCCATAAAATGGCTTTCAGGAAAACTGCATTCAGGGAGCATAAGTGGAAACAGCACCCCATGGCTCTACCCAGCTTTCATGTTCTTAAACCTGTGGAAAAGGTTTCCATTCATAGTAACAGGAATATGGGAGAACTATGAAAAACTTGCAGACCAGAGAAGCTATTTAATTTATCCTCTGCATGGACTTTGTTAGAAGAGAATTTCAGATGTCAGCAGGAATTTGTGCTAGACAGGGGTACTGTGGGTAGCTGTGATCAGTGAGAAATAGGATAGCTGTACTGGGCTTAGTCATTTGTGTTTAACTGGCACAATGCTGAGAACTGAGGAGTGAACTAGCTGATCTTCAATTCAAATGTGTGTCCTAGGAAGTGCAAATACAACTTGATCCACCATGGCTTGCTGAAGTCAGTGGAAGTTCCTAAAACAGATAAGTTCAGACAGGCATTCACGAGGACTGTAGTCTGCTAACCTATTAGTTTGTGCACAGAAGAGAGGCAACTCTCTTTTGGGAAAATAATAAAGTGACTATTGTTGCTGCTTTCAACACACAGTATTTATTAAGCCAGTCCCACTCTCACACATAAGAGTTTTATTCTAGGTGATCTCAGCATTTTAAGTACATGTGTTTATCTCTGTGAAGGGCCAGGCTTGTGCTAACAAAGATATTCAAAAGCCTTGTGTTCATCTCTTTGGTTAAGATAGCCTGGAAGAGAGCAGTGGCAATACACAGTGTCCGAGAAGCAGGAGATTGACCGTGAAGACTGCCGGTGTTGACTCTGGGTAGAGCTGTGAACAGCACGGTTTGTCTTATCGCTAAGTGCAGGATGTCCTGGATAGATCCCACACAGCCCAGTATCACAGATGATGTTTGTGGACAAATCTGAGACCCCATTCTCCATGGTAGAGCAGGACCCAGTACAAGGCAACAGTACAGGCATGCCCCTTTTTTCCCCTCCACAGCCCACTCCAGGCTGTAGTTACCAGAAGCACTTTGCCAGCTAAAGCCTGCATCCATCAGTCTTTTACTCACACTTGGCCTGTAGCTGAATGAACATGACCTTTGACATTGGAAGTTAAATATGTTTGCAATGGGACCAGCTCCTGCAAGCATCCAAAGTGTTGGGAAGTTTTCAGCCAAAAAATGATGCAGGGCTACTAGCAGGTTTTCTCAAGCACTGCAAGCCTAATGCCTTGTTTGGTTCTATTGCCATCCAAGCTGGCTGCATTCCTGGCGATGTCCTAGGCTGAGCTACTGAGCGAGGTCCCTCCTCAAAGAGCTTCCTGGACTGCCCTTCTGTCCCTTGGACCTTGCTCCTTTCAGGTTTCATAAGCAGGGGGATTCTGAGCGACTTCTACTTTTGTGCTGAGAATAAGGGTTAGGGAGGGAAGAAGATGGAAGCAGCAGAAAGATAGAGGAGGAAGGAGCCCATAGTTCATTGAAATCGTTCTCAGCAGGCAGCATTTCCATAGAAGAACCTCCCAAAGTATTGCTTGGAGGAGGATGGCAGGAGGGCTTGCCCTCCCTTCGCTCCTCCCAAATCTAAAAGATACTTTCTGCCTCTGGCTTAGGCAGTTAATCAGGTAAGGAAAAACTATTGAAGACTCGAGGCACAAGACACACTGTAACATCTTCATTGATTTCCTCCTCCCCCTCTTCCAAAAAATATTTGCCTGCAAGGGCCTTTTTTCCTTATTTTGCCAATATGCCAATATTTTTTCCTTATTTTAGCTATGTTGGCACAGGAGCCATGGGTAAGGAGCTGGGAGATGATGGTAGCAGCTCTGTTTGTGTCTGTATAATCACTCATGGCTCTCTTACTCAGCTAATTAAAACCAAAACCCCTCTAGCTACCCTGAAAAATGTAAATAACATTTATTAAAACATTGTTCTGTGATATAACTAGCACCCAAGTTACAGAAGGGCTGTTATGAAACAAGATTTTGCTTGCGAAGAACTGGATGGCTGCAAATCAAGCAAATGCCAGGCTTTCTTCACGAAAGCATTAAGCTGGGGACAAACAGAAGTGTGTACAATTAAAAATGCATGAAATGTGCAAAGACAAACAGCTGGTGGGGCCAAAGCTGTCTCAACACCTTTGCATTGTGCTTTGCCTGTCTCTAGAGTTAGCACAGATACAAAGGGTGTGGTATATGCAGCGAAATGAGATTTTTCCAAGGGCACTGTGTCCTTAGCACAGGTAACAAGGAAATAGACAAAACATTAAAACAGGAGGAAAAACTTGGATGAGAAAGGAGAGTGTTTGTTCTCAAACTTCTAGCTAAATGCACAATGCGTGTTCAAGAGCACATTTGCCATAATGTAAAATAAAGGGACAAAATGTAAATATGAAGCCAAAACCAAAGTTGAGTCCAATGTAAGGACATACAGCTCTTGTGTGTTTACTTATATCAAAATCCAAGCATGTTTTGTGCAAGCACAAAATGAACCCTTGAGCTAAAACCAAGCAAGTGAAACTTCTTGGTTACTCCCTGCACCTGATAAAGATGCTACAGAACAGGCCTGATTTAACTCTTCTCCAGCTGTGGCAATGCCAGACTGGCTTGAAAGGATTTGATCCAACTTCTGAGCCCTGTGATCTGAGTCAATAAAACCTTTAAAAGTGACTTTAAAGATGACTAAATGAAGAACTGTGTGGAATTACATGAGTGTGTAAAGCCAAGTGCATACTTTAGCTTTGCTGAGCTGAACAGCATGGTGTGGAGCGTGGCAATCCTAAACACTCCATTCCTTAAACGGAAATCATGGAGACATTTAGAGAGGTGGTTCTGCTTTTATCCAAACCTGTACAGATAAGCATGGCTCACCAACAAGATTATGAGGAAGGGCTGCCAAAGAGGCGACGTGGCCAAGCAGTTACCAAAGGTATAAAATAAAAAATAAGTTGGAAAAAAAGTGGGAAGACAGTACAGGATCAAAATATACAGTAAGAGGAGAGCTGAGGAAGGCACGGCTAGAGAGGACCACACAGGCTCAGGGGGCAGCAGCTCTGGCGCCTGTGAGCAAAGCAGCAAATGGAGCACGATGAATTCGCCTCCTCTTCCTTGGCTGCCACCTAGTATACTCCCCTTCAGCCAGCCCACAGGAACCCAGCAGACACCTGTGGGGATTCTAGAGGGCCATGACAGGGACTATGTGAACACCTGAGGGAAAGCATAACCTCTTCAAGGTAATGAAGGGGCCACGGCCTTGATAACCCGTGAGCCCCTGGGGAGAGGAGTGTGCGGTCTCCAACCCCTGCGCTGGCCTGAAGAAACCACTGACTAGGGCTGCAGTGAACTGCCCTGCCAAGCAGAAACAAAACCTTTCCTGTCTGATTGATAGAAGGTCTCACTATCTCACGTTACAGAGGGATATAAGAGCTTATGCTGCGAACCTCACAGGGCATGGCCTGGAGACCAACATGGCCGCCAGCCCTGCCTGGACACACAGAGGAGGCTGGTGCTTGTGGAGGGCCAGGGCTCGCAGGTGGACAGCCAGTGCTCTCCCACAACGTTTTTAGGACAAAAAGGCAAGGGGCAACGAAGGCAAAACGCTGGTGCTGGCGCCCTGCTGCTGTGCTGGAAAGCAAGCAAAAGCCTTCGGTGAAGGCAGGCGCAGCTGGAGGAGAAGGCAAAGGCCTGGCCATGGGGAGGGGTCTGTTGTGGCACCCCCGGTGCTGCTCGCTGTGCAGCAGTACCACCGAGAGCTGCAACTGTGCAGCAGAGACCACAACGGCATATCCCAGCAGGACCACCGAGAGCTGCAACCATGAGGCAGAGACCGCAACGTCATATCCCAGCAGTACCACCAGAGCTGCAGTCGTGAGGCAGAGACCGCAACGTCACATCCCAGCAGTACCACCGAGAGCTGCAGTCGTGCGGCAGAGACCACAACAGCATATCCACAGAGGTGGGCGGTGGCACCGAGGAGGAGGAGGAGAGCTGGCGTGAGGACATACCTTTATATTTCTTTCCTAATGGCTGAGCAGCGGAACAGCATGTCAGTGAAACCTTTGAAATGCAAAGATAAAACCAGACTTAAAAGTCCACCAAGATGACAAATCACCAAGCAGGAATCTCACACACTTTGGCTCGTTGGGAGCCTGGGTGTATAATTCAACCTTACGGACCAGCCATGAGCTCAGCCCAGAGCAAACACAGCTGCAGTCTTAGCCAGGAAGGTTATTCTACCCCCAAAGTCAGAGCCATACACGCCACCCTACATTTGGAATACCTAAGCCTGCACTAGAGCTACCATCATTTCATAACTCAGCTGATCCAAGAGCACAGGAAGAAGAGGAGCCTCTAATGGAAAGAACCTCCTGGTCCTATTACCCATTCGTTTTCATTCTTCCCACCACAATGTGACATGGTCTGTCGTGAGGGCAATCAATAACATAGTCCAGATGTGTTCTCTGCTGAAAGGCCAGCGTCAAAACCCTTCAGTATAGACAGGTCACATAGGTTCTTTCTTTTAAATGGTAGTCACATTACCAGTGAGGGAGGTGCTGCTCTGACACCTGCTACCAGTTGGGAAGTGAGAGAAGATGGGCAGCCCTCCAGCTGTGGGCTTCTTGAGTTAGGCTTCTGTTATTTTCCTCATAGGTTGATTCAACTTCATATAATTTATTTTGAATAGGAAGCATTTATCCACCCAAAGCACTGAAGTCTCCAAACCAGTGGCGTATAGCTAGCGTCAGCCTCTGCGGCATTAACAAACATAAGCCTACGTGCTTATTTAAGAGGCAATTTCTGCTCTCTATGTTTTTGAACAGTCTTGCAGGATTTGGGCAGGAAGGTGAATGTGAGCCTATATACTCCTATGGTTGGTAGACTTTTGGAAACAAATAATTCATAAAGGATTTGGAAAAGCTAAACTTGAGAACAGATGTTTTAAAACTTATTTTCCTTGAATCATCTAGGAGTTCATCTCATCATATGACCTCGGTTTAAAAGTTACTTGTCCTAAAGTATCAGATCCACAGGCACAAATACCTTACTGAGTCAACATCTTTTCCATCTTGCAATCAGACCAGGGCCAAAGATATCATTGTACTCCTTTGTCAAATCAAGAATCACAGTCTCTGTCTTGTTTTAATGTCGGAAGAAGATTCTATCTCTGTGTTTAGTGAAAAACTTTGGTCCAAGATGTTGCTTTTTGGTCTGAATGGAAAAATGAATAACTGCTATTGTAAGAGCTCTCCTGTAAAGGGACCCAGATCATTCAGAGTGGGGCTTGCCTGAAACATGATTGCATGTACCTGTTAGAGGGGAGTCTGTCTTTCTCTGTGCATTTAAAGCATTAAAAAACACGTGGAGCAGGAAGCAGTGATAGTGGTTGATTACATACACCCAGCAGGGAGGTGTACTGTTGCAGAGCAGAAGCTGGCCGGCATGAAGACACACCAAAATATTTGGAAGGCAAAAAGTTGTGGAGGCATCACTGAGCCCTGCTGCCCCACAGGAGTTGGGGATGCGGGTAAAAGGCAGCACAGGAGCATCACAGCCCTAAGGCAAGGGCAGTGAGAATGTGGGACCATGAGCACGGGAGGGCCCTGTCATGGCACAGAGCTTACAAAGCAATACAGTATTTACCAGAGCTAAATAGTCTGCTTTTAAGGACAGGGGGACCTATTCAGCAGGCTTGAAGGAAAAGTGGACTACGGCACTGACCTATTTCAGAGTCAGTCCCCAAGAAGCTGAGTCTCTGGCATGCTGTGCCTGCGCAAGGTTCACACCTGACGCTGGGGTCTATCTAGGGCTAGATAGAAAGGTGCCACCGATTTGAAGGGGAGCCTTGAGTTTAGCAGTTGGTATCTATCTGTCCCCCAGGCCTCCCAGCACCCTCGAAATGTTGTTTCCAGTGCCTCAGTCTCTGTTGAAACGCTGACTCAGAGTAAGGAGCATGCTGGGAGCCCGTTTACCACAGCTTATAATAGAGGTTTAAAGGGCTGTTGCTGCCTTAAAGAATGGCATATACAAAACCCTTTCTGTTTTGCAGGCCTCCTATGAATGGCTACTTATTCTAATTTACAGCAGGATGTGTTTTATAAGAGGGTAAACTTGGCCTGACTATTCAAGTGAGCAGCATTTGAATGCTTATACGCACACACAACTTGGAAAGACGGCCTTCACAGCACACGTGCATGTCTGCTTGATGGGCACCAACATCCTTGCACCTGAGGGTTGCAGTTGAGCCGCTCCTCCTGCCTTTGTGTATCTAAATGTGTTGGGCCTCTCTGTTCTGAAATAGCTTGAGGATCTAGAAGTAGGGGAAACACCAGGCCGGTCAGACCTGCAGTCTCAGGTCTGTCTGGGACCATGGCTGGTACTAGATGTCTCAGAGAAAAGTGTCTGAAACCTTGAACTCTTTTGCTTGCCATCAAGCAGTTAGCAATTGACCTAAGCGGGAGGGATTTAGCCCTTGCTCAAACTTTTCTTTTTTTTTATTACGTGGTGTGAATTAGAAGTTCATAATTCCCCAGTCAACTCTGAGTGCAAGTACCCAGCCACGGCATTCGCAGGGCAAAGCAGGATCAGCTCAAGAGGTCACTTGCATAGCTATCCAGTTTTCCCACTTCCCTCCTACAGATAACGCAAATCAACCAGTAAATATTGCTCTTGTTTTTGAAACCTTGCATTAGAACTGGTTCAGCCACTGCTAAGGGTAGTTGTCCTGACAAGAAGAGTCAGTTCAGCTATGGATAGAGATTTGTTTTGACAGCATGCTGAAAATAGCATCTCAGAAACCACACTGCTAGCTGACTTTAGAAAGGCCAGTTTTTGATGCGTCTCTGCCCAGCCAGCTCATTACTCTGTAAATAGCAATCACTTTGTTTAGCTGTTTTTCAAAAATTACCCATGCCTTAAGGACAATGCCATTCCAGGGCACTGCCTCACAGCCTGGCCATCCCTGCAGGCTGCTCTTCTTCAGCTTCCCCAGGAGCCCCTGCAGCTCCTAAAAGGAGCAGGAATTCACTTGGGAATGCCATCACTCAAGGAGCCACCCTACACATGCTCACTTGCCTGCCTGCAGGGACCTGCCCCCCCCCCCCATTCCATATGCTTCAGGCCACTGCTCTTTGGCTGAGCCCCCAACCTGCTCAGGTGAGCTCAGTCCCAGCTGGAGGAGCTCCCCTTCCACAGCACCTAATCAGCCTTAACCCCTCCCAGATAAGCCCACTCACCCTCAGCGGGAAAGAGAAAAGCCGAACTGTGGCTCTAACTAAAGACATTTCTTTGGAAGCTGAAAAGTATGTAGTATGAAAGCCCTAAACCCTCCTGCTTCAAAAACTGTCCTCTCCTTGCTGAGGGGCTTCGGCATCCTTCCTGGAGATGGAGATAAGTTTCAGAATCCCTCCTCTGGCCCTGCAGGGCCAGTACCCTCTTGCATCCCTTCTCTCCCCTACCCACATGGCACTGGTGCCAGCTTCCTTGGTGGTCTCTGTGTCACAGGGCCAGTGAAGACAGAGGAACTTTCCTGCGGGCAAGATGTCTATCGGATCGCTCTGTGCCTGTGTAGCACAGGGCTCATGTGGCACACTAGCTCTGTGGCTTGGGCTCTGCCACTTATGCCCTGGAGGCGGCATCTGGGTCCCCTGACTTCTCTGCATGCTGTAATTTGCAATATGAACAGGCAGTCAGACCTGAGGGAAGTCACTAAGGTCAGATGTGTGTCCTGGTTTGGGTTTATTTAAGTCTCTTTCATCACCCTGTAGAGCTAATTCCTGACCAGGAACATCCATTATGGGACCCAACTTGCTTTGGGGGATGCCTGTCGACGACATCTGCTCAAATTTTGCCTGAAGCTTGCCATCCTGCTTCTGTCCTCCCCTTATCTACATGGTTTTGTGAGTGAAGGCTTCCTCCTGGATAGTCTTTCACCTTTCCTTATCTTCTTTTCACTTTCAGAATGGGATGCCTCTGTGGTGAGGAAGAGGGATGTATCCTGCAACCTCCCCACTGCCTCCTCCCTGCGTGCTGCTTTCTTCCTGTCTGCCCTGTTCCTCTAGCTGCCCTTGGCTTCTTTTTTAGAGGATGTTAAGTGTCAAATTTAGTTGATTTGTTGCAGTCCAATTAGCTAATTCAATCCAATTAAGCTATCTGAAGTTATCTGTGTAATGTGGTGGCTTTGTTAGCAAGCCCCATTCCCTCTTACCCTTGCAAAAATTTTTGCCTCCAGATCTTGGTGGTAGATTTCCACTTGGTTCTTGGCTGCTTGTTCAAAGCTTGTGATCAGGACTTCAGGTTCTGAAGATTTCCTTCAGGAACCATCTCCACCCACCGCCTCCTTCCGCTGGTTAGCCAAGTCTGCCCACAGCTCTTCTTTCTCGCCAGAAGACTTGTAAGTACTGTGTCTGTCTTTGGCAGCTTGTCAATAAGGTCAGCAAGATGCTATCCCCTCATGAGACTAGTCACTTGTACTTGAGCTTGGTGAGGTTTGTATCACTATCTTCTGCCTTGCTTTGGCTCAGTAAAAACTCTGCCCACCGAGACACGTTTTCTCCATAGTTTCTTCGGCTCCCTGCAGTCAACACCTTAAATATGAAACTCCGTCACCTCCTCAAAGTGCCTTTTTCCTTTCCTAGGGCTAACTCAGTGTTAGGTTGATCACATTCTTCAGCTAGCTCCTCCTTGATCTGGGAACATCTTTTTTTTTTTCCCTTTTTTTTTTTTTTGTTCTGAAAAGGGAACCTACGGACCTTTGTTCTGTCTGCTGGTACTGTAGATAAAAAAGCAGTGTCACTGAGAACAGACCCATAGGCTAGAAAATCTCCAAAGAAAGAATGGTGATGGGTGAAGCTTTAACCTGGAAAGATACTGCCTCAGATGGCTTGTTTTAATTTAGTGGAGTTCTGGGTATGAGCCTAGAGCACCTACACCTGTAAGGAAATCCTTCCTGGCAGCTCCCCTTAGGAGTCCTATTGCCCCCTATGCTGGCTGCTCCCTACCAGAGCAAGCGCATCCATGGATGGTCTCCCAACTACGTACCCTTGCTTTTCATACTTTCCTAGCCAGCTATGTCTGTGTTCAGGGCCATGCAGTGCAAATGGGGTTAAGGAGATGGATGCGCTTGGTTGTCAGGAGTCTTAGGTTCAGTAAGAAGCTTCAAAGAGCAAATTCTGTCCCCTAAATGGTCCCACGTGAGACCAGGCCTACATGACACTCTTCGAAGCAGTTCATAACTTCCCCTTCCCTAAAGATTACTCTGAAATCGTCAGTATAAAATCTGGAACTTCTCCCCAAGCTGTTGGGAAAGATGGGGGTCTTGGTTCAGAGGTGAGCTCTCTTTGGGGTTTCCAAATACTTGGTCTCCATTTCCAGAACAACTGCCCCAAATGACAGGATAAGATGGATAACTTTCTTGACAGGAAACAGCCTGGCAGGCAGAGAGGGCTGATCTTCTTAATAGCATCTTCAAATCACCTTAATATAAATCCTCATAGAATAGTCTTACTGGCTTTAACAGGGATGAAAGCAATAGTGCTGCAAAGAAATTAGTAGCACTTGAGAAGCTCCATTAAAGGTGTTTAAGCAGTAATAGAAAATGATCATTTTGCTATAGAATTTGAGCAATCCTTAAGAATTTAAGAGAATTATCTTCCTCTTAAGGAATTTGAAATATCAATTAAAAACTCTTCAGAAAGGTTATTATTCTCTGTTAATCCCTGATGGATTTCTTACTTAGGCTGGGCTATAAATGATCTGCCTTGTTCCTAGGAGTAAACCAGTTTGGGGTCCTGTCTCTCTGAGCCACATAACTTGAGTACTTCATTCTGGAAGCACGAATATCATAATATCTATTTTTATAATCATCAAACTTTGCTGTCACTGTTTATTTGTAGCCATCTGTCATTTGGCGTAAAACAGAGAAGGAAAAATCACATTTCTTTATTAACCTGTTTGCTTTAAACTACCAGTTGTGTAAGCATTTGGACCTTCAAAAAATTAATATGCTGTTACTCATATGGACAAGTGGTTCAAGCAGGAGCTAAAGAACTGATCTCTTGATGATATCTCCCTCTGAAATTGTACTCCTTGGCAAAAGTCTTATTTACAACTGTGAGTCAGTCAACACTTTTTTTTCCTGAAGGAACTCCTGGTAATTTTTTCAAAATCTTCTGGCCAGGCATTTAGCCGATAAAGCAAACTTTCAAATTACTGAAGTTGTAAAAAACATTTTACAGTGAAATCTCAAAGCAGGAACAGATGCCTGGGTTTGGTTTTGACAGCTGCTCTTCACCTACCAACATGTAGCCTATTTGTGTTTACTTACTCATTAATATTGAAAAATAACACAATAGGATCAGATGTCTCAGCTGGCAAATGCCCTACTTTTCCTCTGTGTTAGCGCCTCTGCCTCAGCATTCATGATACATGTATGCTTTATATTTAAAAACTCCTTGTGGTTAGCTTTATTACTGCACCATTGACATAATTTAGCTTAACTTCCCAGATAAAATAATCAAGATCCCACTCAGGAAAGGTATCAGTTTAACTGGAACACAGCAACGGTCCCATTAGTTTTCCAGAGACCATGTTCATTCTTAAAGCAAATGTTTTTTAGAACTGATCTGGATAAGAACAAATTGTCTGGTCTAAAGCTCGTATTCTAGGTCACCTGTGATCTCCATGAAAACCCATATTCCTCCTTTACACCAAGCTCTGGGTGGAAAGGAAGATGATTAATTTTTTAAAACAGAGTCTTGACAAATGAGGCTTTACCTGTAGCATAAAGACGCATGCGTTGTTTCAAATGTCTGCATTTTCCAAATTAAACTCCTTAGGCTTGTTCCAAGTTTGGGGCTATTTTTCATTACCCTCTTTCCACACAGTGAGGTCAGACAAGGTGCCCCTCTGATGGTGTGTGGGGAGCACAAATGGCTTGCTCCAGTGGAAGGGGCTAGAGGAACCTTCACGAAAGCTCGTTAGCTATCTAAGTGCCTTTTATTTACCTGGAAGCTGTCTATCAGCCAAAAATGAAAACTCAAACCACTGTCAAGTTACAGGGTAGCCCTGAAATGTCATCAGAAAATGTTTCAAGGAAACCAGAGACATTTCAGAAATGAAGGGTTTGACCATGTTTTTAATTCATGCATTGCCATTCGGACTTCTGTGGATAGTTGTTTTCCTTTGAGAAGGCAGGAATGGCCGAGCTGGTTGCAGGCCAGAGCAGTACAGTGTTTGGAGACCCAAATCTTCCCTGGGCTA
This sequence comes from Aviceda cuculoides, assembly GCA_035590195.1. NCBI lineage: Eukaryota > Metazoa > Chordata > Aves > Accipitriformes > Accipitridae > Aviceda > Aviceda cuculoides. The sequence goes on along the minus strand of JAVJGG010000024.1, from coordinate 17,670,771 downwards.
CGGCATCAACTGTTTGCATTATGTCAAGTTAGAAGCCTGTGTTCTCCACCGAGCTTTGGGGCTTGCAAGAGATTTGGAGCTTAAGGACACAAAGCTGTGAAATAAATACCCGAGCAGTCGCCCTGACCCTGGTTTGCAGGTTATCAAAGCCTACCCTGAGCCATTCTGTTGATGTTCAGCATGGTGGTGAGGGAGGGCAGCTATCGACGGGGACCAGGAGGTTGGTTTTGTTCAACTAGGCACTGAGCAGCAGCATGTTGCTTGATACCTAGGAGGATTCTCCTTGAAAATGCTGTTTCATTCTCATCTGGGGATCTAAATACTATATTAGATGGCACTGGACTAAAAGGAATGTCACTGAGGGGCCTTGAGAAGTGTGGAGAAGAAAAAATGGGAAAACAATGGGGGAATATCTGGGAAAATAACTCCCTCAAACCAGAAAGAGGCAGATAAAAGCAGACATGTTAGATGCAAACGAAAGTTGCCAAAAAAAGCTGGTAGAGTTCCCTACAATAGTTAAAACCAGTAAAATTATATAGGTATTTTGAGAAATTATTCAGCATTAGCTATGCTCCTGTCTCAGAAGTTGAACGTGGTTGGGTTTAGCTGTGTCTGGAAGGAAGCCCCAGTAACAAAGGCAGCACGCTGTGACCATTCCAAAAAACCCCAAGCTACCACCTCACAGACAAACCTGGAGACTTCCTTGGGAGGAATCTGCCTGCGCTTTGTGCCCAAACTGACTGGTTTTGCATCACCGAGGAAGGAAATGGTGTAGAATTACCGAGGATTTACAAGGAAGTAGAGCTGAGGTGAGGTGCTGGGGCTAAGGTGGAGGAAAGCAGTGCCCTGCTCTCCTGGGAACACCCCAAGGTCAGCCAGTGCTGCTGCTGCTGGAAGCAAAAGCATCATTTCAGCAGTTCTTGGTGAGTTGCTATATCTGTGCCTGAATCAGGATTAGACCGAAAAGGTCACTATCAGGATAAAAGCATTTGTTACAGCAATACTCAGCCCTGTTATTTTAGTATTTTGTATTATTGAGTATTAAACAACAGCTGCTGCACACTGTGCCTGAGCTGCTGTCGATTCTGCGAGGGGAACTTGTTATCTCTCCAGCCGTTGGAAGGAAGGCCTTCACGCACCATTCGGGGGCTTGGTGTGAGCACAAGCCCGGCGGTGAGGGGCACGCAGTTCTGCTGTGCTTGCAGGCTGCAGTGGTACTAAGTCAGAACTGCCCGAGCGTCACCTCATGTGTCACATGCGCAGCCTTCTGACATCGTCAGTTTTGAAAGAGGAGCTCTTTACACGTAACCCGCCAGCTGTTTTCGTGAAGCAGCTCTTCCTAACTTGCCCAAAGCGTGTGAACCAGAGGTTGCGATGACGGGAGTTTTTAAATCACTCCTCCTGACACGAGCCACCGAGGATCTTTCAAGCACGCGAAAACGAACTCGACACGGAAAAAAAAAACCCTCCAGGACCAGCAAAAATCTTCCTCCCGTCCTCCCGCAGGCCGCGACCCGGACCGCGCCAGCGCGCCCGAGGTTCCGCGCCGCTGCCTCCGGTGCAAGCCCCGCCGCGCTCTGCACGGAGAGCCGCCGCTT
>JAVJGG010000024.1:17647479-17666368 GCA_035590195.1 Aviceda cuculoides | reverse complement strand
CGCCCCGCCGGCGGTAACGGGCGGGAGCGGGGCGGGGGCCGGTGCTGGCCCCCCCGCCACGCGGTGCTCGGCGGAAAGCGGCCCCCCCCCCGCGCCTGTTCGGGGCCTGCGGGAGCGGCGCCGCCGGACTGGGGGGTTTGGGGCATCTTTCATCACTTTTTTTTTTTTGTTAACTTGCAGTTTTGCGCCGGGTAAACGCTCCCAGTCGCGCCCTCCCTTGCACGAGATAGATGAAAGCTGCCGTCCCCTCTCCTACACCCGTCTCCGGGTGCGTGTGGCCGAAGGGATTTAAAGGGACCTGCCAAACCTGTTGTTTACTCGGCTGTGCCTGAGCGCAGTGGGCAGGGCTGAATCCTGCCTGCCCCGGGGCTCCCCCAACTCTCTCCTGGCGGGAACGGCCCCGGCGGTCTGCTGACGGGCCGTCCTTTGGACCCAAATTATTCCATAATCATTACAGTTGCGAAAAAGCTCGGAGCTGTGCCCCGACGCTGTAGCTCCCTAGGCAGCTGGCACAGATCGCTGCCCCGTGCTTATGGCACGCGTCTATTGGCTGGGCTGGACGAAGGCAGGGCCCCCGCCACTGTCCCCTCACGGCGGGGGAGAGGAGAAGGGCCGGTGTCCTCAACTGAGCCCAGAACTTCAGCAGCATCGCAGTTGTGGTGGAGGCCGAGTAACAGACTGGAGCACAACCTGACTGTAATGCGCTCTTTTTCATTTTGAATTTTAATTCGGCGCTGGTGGAAGGTGGTAGGTTGACAGCCATGGAGACATCCGTTTAGCCCTTTTACGAGGCGAGCCAGGAGGGTGGTGACGGTTCCTCAGCAAACCCCTTTACTGCTGTGTGCTTCCTTCCAAAGGTGAGGTGGTTTTGGTTGGCTGTGTGCAGGATGTGCGCTGTAGAAACCCCCTTCTCCCCAGTCTGCACATATAGCTAGATTCACTGTGTTGTTGTAAACCTCTTTAAATAAAGAGAGAAAGATTGCGTGAACTCTGCCATGCAGGGGCAGACAGTGAACTGGAGACCATTCTGCTGACACCAGTGGACACTGAACTCCTTTGGCATCCGGGTAAATTCCTGGTTTCTTGGGATCTGTGGTTCGTGGTAGAGAATCAGCAAGTAACAAGTCGTGGGATTTTTCAAACACACCCACAGGCATGCAGCATCCAGCTCCTGCTGAAAGTAGGTGGGATTGAGTGCCAGAGCCTCTGGGAAAAATTCCTCCTCGCCTGGGAGATTCTCAAAGAGGAGCTAATTGCCTACGTTTGCGGTCTTTCCTGTAAAAAGAAAACATCACAGACTTCTTAGTAGATGATGTTAAAAGAGCTGATAAATTCACACAGATTAAAAATAAACAGTATTAAAACTGTGATGGTTTGTTGTCTTACTCGTACTGAACAGCTCTTTCTTTCTGTGTCACCAAACTCTCTGCTTTGCATTGATTCTTAACACCTGGTGCTCTGTACGTCTTTCATAATGAGATGAATGACATGCATGGTCCTACATGACAACCAGCTTCAGACTTGCACCCCTTGTAGCACTCGCTTTTTGACAGAAAGAAGCAGCTAGTGAGCTGGGGCTTGAAAACGGAGTGGTTCAGCAGAATACATGGGCGGGACTCCATTTTATGACTCAAGCCTTTGCATTTCTGTAGAATGTGCTCAGTCTAAAGTCCAAGTGAAATGACTAGTAATATTACTTAAGGACATGGAAATGTATCCTTTTTAATGAAGTCACTTCAGTTTTTTTGTCAAATAATTGCTACTACTTCTGTTTGGATTCCCATCAGGTGTTACCCTCTTACAACAACAACCCAAAACTATTCAGTGTCTCATGATCTCATGTGTCCATGATGCTTTTTCAGTAGCAGGTGTTTGCACACAGCATCATAACAGCTGCAGTGACTGTACTCGGGTTAAGCATTGCAGACTGAACTCCAGCACTTGCTTGAGAACATCCCAGGTTTTCCTTGAAGGGCTCATGATGAGGCTGAGGTGGTGTTAGTTATGCAACAGGAGTTTTGGGGAGCAGGGGGAGTCCTCTTTCAAGATGGAATGTCTGCAGGTGGAACAGGTTTGGAATTTTCCCCCCCACCATGCAAATCTTGCTGATTACTGTTTTCATGCTGTGGCCTATCCCTTCTGGAGCACTAACTGCATGGCAGTTTAGAGGAACACCCAAGTGGCTTAGCCTTTCACTTCTCTTGTCTAAATGGGTTAGGTACTTGGTTCCCACTGAAGATCAGCAGGTAAGCAGGCTCCTTTGGGACTGAACTGCTTCTGAAAACTTTGCTGGGAACAGCTTGTGACCTAGCCAGGATGCTGTGGAGGCTCAAACATGGGGAAGAAATGTCCAGTTTAATTTTTAATATGTGCTTGGTAGTTGCTGCCAGTTGCATCTGGTGTGCTAAGATTTCACTGCAGCACTGAGCGCACAACAGTAGCTGTGGATAACTACCAGCAAAAGTTACTTATTTTGTCAAAGGAAAGATTCCTGAAGATGTAGTCTTGACCTTTCACTGATTTTGCTCAGCTCATCAAGTGAAAACTCCACAGGATGCTGTTTTGTTCAGATGTGCCTGGGCCGTAGTGGCCAAATACAGCTTTGCTTCAAGTACAGTTGTTTTGGGTGGAGAGATGAAGGGAAGTGGAAGGAAAATCTGAGGATATAGGGGACCAGAAGGGTGTACAGTACACACAATTCTAAGTTGATGGTTTTTGGGAGTCACTCTGAGCTGTAAGGACAGATAAGGGTGTAAAAGATGTTTTTGCAAAAACATTGAAGTTGCATTTTCAGATGAGTGCAATTAGACTGGTCTCTGAATTCCTTGGAGCGTTCTGGCTTTGGGCATGTTGAAATACGGTTTTCTGGGGTCCAATTTTAACTTCTATTCCAAAGTTTCTTTTTACAGCATGTAAACTTAGGGGGGAGGTATGTTTACATTGAGTCTCTGATATAGATCAGCTCCTCTGCTGATACAGAATTCTCTATCCTACAGTTGATTTTCAGTAGAGGTATTGCAGTTTATTTCGGCAGAGGGACAGGCCCAAGAATTTATTAGTGAGACAAGCAACTCTGCTTCTGGCGCCATAGACAGCTCTGGAAGCATTTTTCGTGTGTGTGCATGTGCCTGGGTGTATGCACTTGCAGATGTAAAAGCCAGAGCACGTATATTCTTTCTATATTAAGGCATCTGTTTCTTTTCCTTTAAAAGAAAAAAAAAAGTACCATTTTGGCTATGTTTCTTAGTTCCAATGAAATGCTGTAGAGATGAGTATGGTGACATTTTTACTGACAGGAACCGGCTGCCATCAACATATGCAAGCTAGATTGTATTTTTCTGTAGCCCAATTTCAGGGAGGCTGCGCCAAGACTGTTTTGTACACAAGGGGAAATCAAATTATTTGCAAGGGTTCTCCTCCTGTGACAGTTTACTGGCACTTTTGAATTGCGCAAAGGGTGCATGATCCAGAGTCAGAGTGAGGAGATGGGAAAAGAGGAAGGTATTGAGTAGTTGGACTGGCATCCCTCTGCTCTGGCATAACCCCAGGGAATGTTTCTTTCTCAGCTTTTCGAGAAGCAGGTGAGCATGTTCCTTCCGACTGGCCTGATAATTGTGTTACAAAGGGAGACATGCCCGCCTTCTAGGAATTCCTTCCTTTCTATTATAAAGGGTTTTTGTTCTTCTTGGGTGATCAGAAAGAATGCAGAAGGAATCTTGAGAAGCAAATGAAAGTGGCTCAGCTTTTCTTATTTTAAAATCTGACAGAGTTCAGAAGTTCTTCCCTAACTTGAAAACTTAATGAGCATCTGAAGCAATACCTCCTTCTAATTTAGATCATCAAATTAAATTTTGTGAAGAAAACTAAGCACTGAATTCTAGTCCTGACAGGTAATGAAAACTCAAAACTATTTTCACATATGTATGATGCATGCTGCTTTGTACCAGCCTTTCACAAATGTAATAAGCAGGGTGTGGGGTTTTTTATTCCCCACCTACTTTACTGTTCTCTGCTTGACTCCAGATTTTTTTGCAAGACAAATCTGTATTTTTGATGTTTTTCCAAAAGTGAGAAGGCAAAGGGATGGAGAACAGTTCTTCCTGCAGTCTTTCTGAGCCCATTCAAGTTGCTAAAGCAGTTGTTTAAAGCAGAACTTGAGGGAATAGCAACTTCTCCTTTGGCAGGGAGACCAGGGAGGAGGAGGACTACTTTTCCCCTGATTTGGGGGAATACTGCTCCCCTACTAGTGTAGGTAAATCTCCATTTCTGCAGAATGACAAATATGCTTCACTAGGATTCCTGATTCTTTGGTGGTGAGCTTTCCCTTTCACTTCTGTGCAACTGCTGATTTAAAAGATGTCATATATTTTAATAACATGCTTAAATTTGGCAAATAATAACATGCTTAAATAACAATAACATGATTAAATTTGGCAAAAATTATATTGTGTAATGCTTTTTACCTGTTATGGAAGTTACTTCATTCCTACTTGCCATCTTATTACCTGTCCCAAATTTCACATGGTTAAACTTCTACAGCTTAGATTCAGGTGTTATGGTAGCTGGCAGTGTCACTCCCTGGTTCTAATTTGAGATCTAAATTGCAAAGCTTTCAGGTTAAACCTTTTAAAGGGCACAGTCATATGTACTTCTAAGTACACATTAGCTATTAAGCTCTCCAGCTGACAGAATATTTAGTGTATAATGGTCAAATGGCAACTGTTTAGGATTAAATGTGTGACCGGACTGACGCCTTGCATTTATAACTGCACTTCGATGCAGTTGTCAGAGAAATCTGTTTTACTTGTGGTTTTGCTACTAGCTCTCCCCCATTCAGGCATGATATATGGTAATACCGTTGCTGACCATTCATCAAGTGGGAAACAGATGGCACTAGTTTCCCTTCTGTTGAAAGATGGTGTTGAAAGCCTGCTCCTGGGAGAATGGCAGCAACAATGCAAAACAAAATATTTTCAGAGTATGTGTGTCTGATGCCAGTCTTTGCCAGAACATTAATTGTAAAACGTGTATCTTGTTCTACTGTGGTATAAATACCAGCTAGTGACAGAGATCATCTCATCAGCATCTGGATTTCTGGAAGAAACCAGGTTAGAAAGTAAATCACGTTGTCGATGCCAGTTCTGTGTCTTGCCCTGTAACAGTCAAGATGTTCTTGCTGCTTAAGTTTTGCAGCACTAATGAACCTTGTGTCTGTAGTTAGTCTTTGACTTTCTAAAGGAAAGCACCAGACCATGGACTTAACATTGGGGCAGTCGGTCAAAATCTAAAATTGCTGTTTGGTAGTTGAAAATTCCCAGGTGAACATGCTGTTGGATCTCCAAAGGCTTGTTAAACACAGTGTCCTCTAGAGACCGTCTCTTGAAGAAGCGCATCGGATGCTAAGAAACAAAATACATACTCTTAAGCGTTTGCCTAGACACTCTGTTATTTGTCTTGGCAGCTGAGGGATGCTAACCTGATTTGGCTGTGCATTCATTTGCTATGTGTCTGTGAAAACATATCCAAGCAGAAGCAGAGAGTAGTTCTGAGTCTAACCATCCCTCAACAAGCCCATTCAGCAGATCACTAGCTGGATACCTTCTTTTACTTACCACAGCTGCTCCTGGCCTCCAGGGCAGTGCTGTGCTAACAGAGGGAGCAGTGAATCTCCTGAGAAGCCTGGCAGTAGTTGGGGTGACTTTGCTGGATATTTGCACAGGTTATCCTTGGGAGAACCTAGCCCTAGGTGAGCTCTTTGTGCTGCAAATGTGCACAAAGAAGAAAGGAATACAGTGCTTCAAGCCCGTGGCAAACAGCATGAGTTGGGACAGGAGAGAAGGAAAGACCTATCCCCCTCCGTCTCTCTCCTAAGCCTGGAGGATCTCCTTAGCTTTCAGCTTGCTCGAGTCCCTTGCCGTCAACAGGCTCTGCAAGTGGGGTTTGGTCAAGACAAGCTTTTTGGAGAGTTGACTTGTGTCTTTCTACATGTTTGTGCAGTAGCAATTGCAAGTAGACACAACCTCAGTGGGCACCAAGTGGTCTTGTGTTACAATATGCGAGGCTGATACGGGAACATGTATGCTTTCAGCTGGGTATGGGTTCCGTAATGGATTTTGTGGAAGACTATTAACCGACAATATTAGATAAAATTTTTGCTTCTCCTGAGGGAGCCTTGGAACCTTGTGTGTTTATTTTGCAGTGCTGCCGTGCTCTGATCTTCCCCTCTGGGGTGGGGGGATGTGTTTTTACCTCCGGGTGGAGGACTGTAACCAGGCCTGGGTGGTTCCCTAGCTTTTGCTGTGGTCCTGCAAAAATGCGCAGGATCTTTTTCCCTCACACACAGTCTCTCTCTGTCAATAAGGTAAGCACGATGCTAGCTACGGTCGTTTTGTGGAAGCATATTTTTTACCTAACCTGAACCTGTCTTTCAATTTATTTTACTGTTGTAACCATGTGGCAAGTCTTGCTGCTGTAGACTGAAGATTTCAGGTTAATTTTCTCTGTCCCTCTGGAGGATATTAGAATTACGTCCCTTACCTTCCTGGAGGTGGAAGATCTGGGGACAGATCCCTATGCCACATACATTCACCAGTAACCCAAGTTGGGTTGCTGGGACTTGGCAGTCCCTGGGACTGAGAAAGTGACTGGGAGTTCCCTCTCACCAGACTTGCCCACAAATGATGGAGATGCTGCTCTCCCAAAAGTCCTGCCTGAGCTACTGGGTCTTTCAGTAGTATTTGTGGGGAGGAGGGGTAGTTTTCTGTTAGCTTCTACGGGAATATAATGACTTGGCCTTTTGTTAAGGGAAGAGGGGGAGATCTTGTGTTACTTGTGTGGCTCAATCTAATTTTAATTTTTTAAAAGCAGAAGTTCTCAGCAGTGGGAACCTATTCTCAGGGAGCTTCCTGCAGTCAGTGGCTTGTCCCCTCTCCGAGCAGTTGGTGTGTGATAAGCAGCAGAGGTGGCCGCTGGCTCCCTGCAGCAGGTGGTTGAGGCAAACCTTGCACCGTGGTCTGTTTGAAAGAGAACGTCTTGGGACGGTCCCTGCCTGCGTTATGAGACAGATGCTGTGTGGCCTGTGAGGACTTGCCATCTGTCTAGGCCCAGCGCCAGGAAAGCACCAGCTTTGCTCGGTTGTGGGTTTGTTTTTCTGGAGCGCTGTGGGAGCTCTGTTTGCTCTGACAGCTTCTCATGCCATGTCAGACTGTGTCTGCACTGGGGAGTACCTGGTGCCTGGGGAGAACTGATTTGGTGGTGGGAACATGATGTGTTGAAGGGGTCTTTGTCGTGGTGATGGCAGTAAATCCACTTGTAACTAACTTTAAAGTTTTCTGCCTGGAAAACACCTCCGCTGTGTTACCTGCTCTGATAGCAAATCTCAGCCCAGGTGTGCTGAAAAGGATCGTCAGACCTCCAAGAGCAGCATGGCTTTTGGCTTTCTGAGCCGCATTTGCAGAGCGGGTGGTTAAGAAGGAACAACTTACTTGTAAATGGAGCACCTTTTTCTCTGGCGGCCTTGGCTGGGATGTGTGGTAGGTGCATGCTGAAATGCACCCCGGGGCCCTGCTCCCCGGCCCTTTTCTGGCTGGGTTTCCTTCCCATGGAAAGCAGGGCAGGGAAGGCGGGAGGGCGAGAACTGAGCCTGTGCTGGCACAGAGCTGGGATGCTCACCCGGGCCTGAGAAGTGCTCCGGGTCCCGCAGTGCAGACATGGCCATTGAGGGCTGGGTGGGACTCCACCCTCCTGGTTTTAGAGCGGCTCTTCAGGTATGTCTGCCCTACAGCCTAGAGGTATGACTGTGGCTCATTTAAAATAACTCCTACTCACTTTCAGCAGAATTTGGCAGAGATGTCACCAGCAAACACCAGTGGTGATGAGGAGGTAGTTCCAGCGACCCAGGGTTCAGCTGCCGACTACTTATGTGGGGGCTCAGGCAGGTTCACGCAGCCTGTCCTGCAGCCTGTTTTGCCACAGAGGTAGGGCTTTCCTTAGCCGAGTCAGCTGCATCCACACCTCTGGGTTGTGCTGTTGCACATGTGCCCTTAGAGTAGGACTGTGCAGTAAATGAGCTTGTCAGGAGTCCTGCTGGGTATTGCTTAATATTTCAGCTGTTGTTAATTTTTTTTTTTTTTTCTTCTAATAAGAAAGTGTGTTCTAGGTGCATCTGCTCTTCTGAGCCAATGCAGGTTAAAGCTATGGGCTGGTCTAGCAGTTATCCATCCTGAATTATAATCTACTTTTGGTTTGCCCAGTGAATTGCCCAAGTTTTTCTTACAGTATCCAACAGTGATAAGTAACACCAGTTTCTGTTTGTTTTCACAGGCTACAGCTGGGAGGAAAAGATGTTTGGCTTTCACAAACCGAAGATGTATCGGAGTATAGAGGGCTGCTGTATTTGCAGAGCTAAGTCTTCCAGTTCTCGTTTCACTGACAGCAAACGTTATGAAAAGGATTTCCAGAATTGTTTTGGGTAAGATTCTTTCCTTAGTCAACATTGTGTGGTCAGTCGTGGTGTTAATTAATCTCTAAGCCACAAATCTGATGTGCTGTCCATCTTGCTCTGAAAAACTGAAAGATGAGGTTAGCAGAGGTGGGTGGTGGGAGAAGACTGGCTTCAGCTTCCTCACAACCTTCCTGGCCAGGCCAGGAGGGGCTGGATCCTCTGCTGCTGTGTACGGCACCATTCAGTTGTCGATCTGCTGTTGCTGCCAATGAAGAGCTGCTGTAGTTCGTAACGGCGAAGGGTCAGGCTCATGCCTCTCCCACTACACAGCACGTGCAGGGTTTTAGACCCCTCTCTGACTGTCTGTTTTGCACTTGCTCCTTAGAGGTGTAAATTCCCACACAAGATGTTAAACAGTATGGGTCCATGGAGATTTTCTGTGGCTCTGAAGATTCAAGAATGTTAGACAAAACTTGACGAGTAAATATTTAGCAGTTCCAGCAGGGTTTATGCAGAGTACCCTGTTTCAGGTATCGGTGCCTTTGTTCAAATAGGGCATATCAACATGTTATTAAAACTTCTCATTGGAAGTCCATTCTGATGGAAAGTGAGCGTCAATTTCAGTTGGGTAATGTTGCATGTAATGTTAGTCGAAAGTATTGGTAAGCAAAACTATAAATACCAGTGATTTCTTATACCAGTTGCTGTGACCTTTTAACTTTTTTGAAATACTTTCCAAGAACTCTGAAATTCTCTATAGATTTGTGTCCCTGAATTGTCAGCAAAGCAAATTCTTCTGTGATAGCTTGTAATTATTTTTTACTTTATCTAGAAATTTTTTTCTGAGGCAATAAGAATTTCTCCTGTTTATGATGTAGCTTTCCATGAAATTATTTCCCCTGGAAAAAGTTTGTATTGTCAGTAGGTATTTTCTGCTTTTTCTTTCCAGTCTTGCTGGATTACCTCTCATCAAAATCTTAAGTCCAAGTGGAACTTTCATGCATCGTATTAAAACTATATATACATATCAGTATTGCTACTCTTCTCTCAAGTACTTAACTTTATGTGTGTAAATCTTTTCAGTCTTTAGAAATATTTCCCTCTCCCTCACTTTTCTAGAAACACTCCTTTCATGATACAGCTGTATATTGCTTTGTATTTACCGTGGATTTTTGTACATAAATCTGATGCTGACAGTTTTCCTTATCATATTTCTTGGCTACTGTTGTTGGCAGTGGAAAGACTGTGTGAAGACCCATTGGGTTTTTAACTACAGTAAAGAAGCTTGCAGCATACCAGGACCTTTGGTCTTGTGCTATCTGAAATAGTTTGCTAAGGTAAAAATGCAGTCTTAACACTGAGCAAATTATGGCTTATCTGAGCCTACCCCATTCATCTATAAATGCTTCAAAGTCTTCCCATTTAAATAGCTGAAAAATTCTACCCTTTATATTTCTTTTAGCGTGGATTAGCAGTAGAGATGATTTCTGAAGAAAGCTCCCTAAAGGGAGCAAGTATTGCTGTCATTCCAGTGACTGCTGTTTCTGAAACCTTATCCTACGCTTATGTGGGAGTGTGTTAGGTGGTATTTGTTACTCATCCTTGAAGCTCTGTGAGAAAGTTAAGAGCTGAATAAGCTTTTGTTGGATCTCTGAGGTCTGTTCCCAAATGTACGTTCGAGGAATATGATTATTTCTCCTTTCTTCTCCAATCAAACCAACTAACCCACTGGAACTGTGCGTTGGTTTGTGTTGTTTTGTTTTTGAAAAAAAAGCAATGGAAGGTGACAGGACTTGTTTTTAATGCCCCTCTGGAGGCAGGTTGCAACACCTTTTATTTTGATATGGAAGAGTACTTTCTGAAAGTGAGACCTGGTCTTTAGAGAGCGATGTTTGAACACCCCAGATGAATTGTAATGCCTGAAAAACAGAACTTGAGAACGCTTCTTTTCCATCAGGTTTTATGCTTCTTGCTGTTATCAAGGGGGGGGTGGGGGGGTGTTTTTATTAACTGTTGTCAAGTGATTTTTGCTTTTGTTTTTACCAGGCTTCATGAGGCCCGCTCAGGAGATATTTGCAATGCCTGTGTCCTTTTGGTGAAAAGATGGAAAAAATTGCCAGCAGGATCAAAAAAAAACTGGAATCATGTTAGTCATTTATTTTTCCTCTACCCCAAAACTAACTTGTCTCTGCCTTAGTCCATCCTGCTAGAGAGAGGAGGTGCTGGCAAAGATTTGGGGTTTGCTATTCCCCCCCACTCTCTCTTCCCACCTTCAGCATCTCTAAATCCTTCCTGGAGTATTTCCTGTTACATGGTTCTTATCTGTCTTTGTTTGGCTTACACGCGAGTGGTGATTGTGCAAGCCCAGGATGGAGTCACAGACTTAACTTACCTTGTAATTCCTTGTTTTCACAAGCTGATAGCTTTGTCCAAAAGTCTCTTATTACACTCAAAACATTTCAAATTTGGACTCTATCCAAAACTGGTTGTGCTTTTTTTTTTTAAGTTTGAACAAGCAAGGTGACTTGCTAAAGCAACACATAAATCAATGTCGTTTAGTCAGATAATTACAATGACTAATATCTCACAGCTATTCCCACTCACATATTCTGTTTTGATACATCTAATTTAGTTTGGGCCTAGGGCTGGGAAGATGATCAGGATTCTTTGTGTATGTTATAATCTTTATTCAGGAAGCCTTGATGGTAACGGGAGCCAGAACTATGGTTATTACTACCACTAGCTTATTCAGAAGTTAAATTGATGATTTTTTTAAAAAACTTGAGGGCAAATGCTTGGCAGGCAGTCTTAACTGAACCTGTATTGGCTTAAATAACTGTTGTCTGCTAAACTGAATTAGTCAAAAATAGGAAGAAGGCAAAAGTTGAACTGAATGTGCTTTTTAAACTCTTTTGCTGCATTTCCCTGTAGACTCAACCTCTTACAAACCAGATTTAAATGAAACGTAAGAGTGGTCGTGCAGAGAACTGCCTTGGTTTAGCTAAAATGGTTTTGAACACCTTCAGCTAAGTCAGTACAGGTACCTTGACTAGGGCAGTATCTGGACATAACGCAGAAGTATTATGCATGCATTTTCTGTGTTCTAGGTGGTGGATGCCAGGGCTGGACCCAGTCTTAAAACAACATTGAAACCAAAGAAAATGAAAACTCTGTCTGGAAGCAGAATAAAGAGCAATCAAATCAGCAAACTACAAAAGGAATTCAAGCGGCACAGTGAGTGGATCCAAAGAGATTTTGGCAATAAACTTTGGCCTCCCCTAACACAGCGTACTGTTAACTGGCCAAGCTGAATTACCATCTAGATTCAGTTGTACACTCACACATCTGGGTGCTCCCTGTTTTCACAACCTCTCATCCTCCGAGAGCTTGGGGAGGGGATGGAATGAGGAGGAAGAGTTTGTGTGCAGGGTGGGCTGTGAGACAGAGGAGGGGGAGTGGGGAGCCTGGCTTGAAAGTGTAAGCAATTGTAGCTTATGTCCCACGCTTAAATGACATGTCTATGGAAAGAGCTTCTTGGGCAAGACCCTCATTGAAACTGAAATTGGAAGGGCTTTTCCCCTGCTCTCAGTAATGCACTATGGTCTTTTTCAGCTCTTTTTTTCCCAAGCACTGTTCTGTTGATACCACTATCAGTCTCTTTCTTCCATACATGTTTTCCACCCAGGCTTTCTATTTAGCCTAGATTTCCCCCTACCCCCTTCAAATTCCTACCATGTTGCCTCTCTATAGTTCCCTTACACCTTCCTCTGCTGGTCTCAGTGATTTCTTTCCACTAGCACTTAGACTCTTCAAATAGATGTGGATTCATAGCTTTCCAACAAAACCATCTGCCAACTATGCTCTAAATATATGTCAGTACTTTAGGTTTCCCCTCTAAAGCAAACCTTCCAGCTTCTTAACTGTTGCTGACTTGGTCTTCTCTCCCTTTCAATTGTCCTGCCTGGCCTGAAGGAAGAGCTCTCCAAAGAATCATTAAAGGCCCTGACCCAAAGAGCTTGTCTCTCCTCATTCAACATGCTCTAGTTAATCTAATTGTGTTACTGTGGGCGCTAGAGATAACTAGAAGGTAGGCTAGTAGACCCTCTGTTAAGGTGTGCGTCTGCACCAAGTCCATAGTTCATAGTCTCCATCCAGCAAAAGCTGAATACTACCTAACCCATTGCACTAATGAGAAGAGCTTTGCAAGACTTTAACTGAATGGGTAAGAAAGGAGATTTACAGTGAGAGAAAAAGTACTAGATCTGAAGCACAGATCCCCATCATCTTCAAGCATCTTCCAGTGATTCCAGAGGGGGACTAGGATCTTGTCCAAAGGCACAGGCTATGTTTGAGAGCCAGGAACTGACACCTGATCCTCAACCTGTTCCCAGTCCCTCATCTACAAGGATCCCTTCCAGTTCTGAGGTCTGTCTCCCAAATGCTGACGGATAGTCTCTCTATTGAAATCGGCAGGGGCAAGTGAAAAATGGATTGTTGTCATTAGGTTTTTCTTGTTAATTAAAAAAAGTCTGTCTCTCTGTTCCCAGTCCACATGCGACCTTTTACAAGTCAGGAAGAGGATAAGTCGTTTCGTGCGTGTCCTGATTCTTGCATTTATTCTTTTCCCTACAGATTCTGATGCCCATAGCACCACTTCGAGTGCTTCCCCAGCTCAGTCGCCCTGTTACAGTAACCAGTCTGACGATGGCTCTGACATGGAGATGAGCGCTGGGTCCAGCAGAACACCGGTTTTCTCCTTTTTAGATCTCACTTACTGGAAAAGGTAAAAAGCAACAGAATGTGCACTCTGTGCAGATAGCAATTCACTTCACATACACAGTGCTTGATTCTGCTTCTTTAGGAATTTGCTGCTGCTAAACTTAATTTGTTTTGAGGATGTAATTTAAGTCACAGTGTTATCTGTCTGTCTTTGGAAAGAAATGCCAGGTGTTTAAGACATTTTGCCCTATCTCCCTCCAGTTCCCTAAATACTAATACAGTTGCTGGAAAATATTTTTAAGTTTTTGGGAGTAACAGATAACATTCCTGACTGTCATTATCTTGTCTTAAAACTGTGCCCTGTTGATGTGATGTGATACCAAGTACAACAGTGCTCTCACCTTGCCAGCAAAAGATAGCATTTGATTTGGTTGACCTGTGGTGGTAGTAATTTAAAAAAAAAAAAAAAAACAGACAAAAAAAAAAAATCTGGAGTGGGAGGAAAACCACAAGATGTTTTGGGAGCTGATGAGCTTGTTATCTTTTATTGCCTGTTGTGACACAGTAATCACTTGTTTAGCTAATTGCTCTGTTGAAATTGTTGTGACTTTGCTGCCTCCTCTCAAATAGTGTTTGCAAGTGTATTGTAGTCAAGGTTAGTTCAGCCCAGATAGTTGTGTATCTGAAGTTTCTCTGGGAAGCGAAATGGGAGACTTTAGTCTTGTATAGGCAGGGGTTGGGGTTTTTTTCTTCTTTTTCTTTTTTTTTTCCCCCAAAGCAGTGTTTCAGAAGTAGAGAGAGACTTGTTTTCTTTTTCTGAGCAGCCTTTTTTTCCCTCCTATCCTCTGAGCTGCAGGCTCAGAAAAGTAATGTCTTGGGTCAAACTGATTTTTTGCATTTCTGTAAATTCTGTATATTCTAAACACAAACTATCTTTCTCTCTTCCCTGCCATTTCTTCTAGGCAAAAGGTCTGCTGTGGAATTATTTACAAAGGGCGTTTTGGGGAAGTCCTCATAGACACTCATCTCTTCAAACCTTGCTGTAGCAATAAAAAGTCTGTCACTGAAAAGCCAGAACAAGAAGGACCACAATCTCCAGCAATCTCCACCCAAGAGGAGTGGTGACTTCCTTGCTGCAGAAGGTTATACAGATCCTCTTATTCTCTGGAAAAATACTAGAAAAGTGATTGTTCACTTTGGACACCTGCTATGCTGCCAAAAGACTATTCCCTAGAACTGTTTTGGGTTTTACTGCTACAATCCCACAAACTGAAGCCAGTTTGTATCCTTTCAGAAAGACTGTACATAATATTTAAGATGCTATGGAACACTTGGCAAAGCTGTATGCTGCTGCAAGGTTGTCTAATCTTCTCTCCCTCTGCCCCCACCACCACTTGCTTCACAAGTGAATATGAGGATGGGGTTTTGTATATTAAAGTATATGTAGTTCATGTTTCTGTATTGAAAGAAGCAGTGGTTGTAAGGCTTTTTTTTTTAAAAGTTGGTTGGTAACCTCCCTTGAATCCCCAAGAAAATATTTCATTCTTAGACATGTATGAGTCAATAAGATGAACTAATACATAGAAATGTTATAAGTCACCTCTCTAGTTATTATATATAAATATATATTTTTTAAAGGTGTGGAGATCTCACCCTATACTACTGACGTAACAAAGACAAGCGTCCCCAAGCATAAAGTGCCCTTCAGAAGGGGTGGGAGAGCTCTCCTCCTTAGTTAAGGAGGAAGATTTACCTAAGAATTGAACATAGTGAAATGGGAGGCTACTTTGTTTTAACCCAGCAGCAGACACTCTGGGCTTCATGTGGTAACTGACTGGTCATTAGAGATGGACCAAGAAAACATCTTGATGCTCAAATTGATGTAGGTGATGGCCAGAACTGAGTAACTGCTATATATTTGCCCAGTGCAGCTGAAATGTGACCACAGAGCAGAATTCCTGCTGGTTTTGGACCTGACATAGAACCAAACCCCTCGCTAAGCAAATCAGGCTCTGGCCCAGGGACGTAATCCGACTGCAGCCTGGGGTCTGGATTTGTGATTGCTGTTTTGGAACCCTTCCCCTGCAGTGCTTCTCTCTGTTTGATTTTTGGGTTTTGTTTGTTTAAACAATCACCGGATCAATGCTTCTGTGAATACTGAATATGAAAAGTTCTGTTAAGAATGGTGCTGTACCGAATCGAGGCAGCTCTGTTTGCATATGTGATCAAAAGATAGTATTTCTTACATGGATTCCCAGACAAACTTGTGTGCAAACCATTGTGACCCTCCTTCAAACTCCACTTTGCCTGTAGGGTGGAAGCAGCTTCCTGGAAGAGTGTGTTGCGGTCTTAGCTCCCAATTGTTTCATGTTCCTTTTATGAAGGTTTAACTTGTGTAAGATGGGAATTCTGCTTTTTTTGTTTGTTTTCTGTTTTCGGGGGGGAGAGGGAATTTTTCTTGCTGTTACTCTTTTGGGATATTCTACAATCAATTGCTACAAGCTTTCCTTTTTGTGAGAGTCATTGGCATAATACTGTGGTGGGTAGGGCTTAGGACTGGATTTCAATGTAATCCCACTTCCTGAAGTGGGAATGCTTAGCAAATGAAAATACAGGTAGGGAAAGATAGGCAGGTTTTAAGAGGACCCTCTACCCTCAAAGCTTTTTTTGTCTTTTTTTTTTTTTTTTTATTTTCCCCTCTCCTTCCATTGCATAAGCCAACCTCTGGACAGAAAGAACATCAGGGGAAACAGGGCTTTGACTTAGCACAGCCTTACGGCTCAGAGCTTTCATTGGTCTCATTTTGCTTTTCCTAAACTCTCTGAGATTCTGAAAGGGAAGACAGAGCTGCCTACCTTGCTTTCATCTGCAGCCAAATAGAATCAGAATCATTTAGATTGGAAAAGACCTTTGAGATCATTGAGTCCAACTGTAGATAAAATGGATGCTTGCTTGTATAACGGCTTAACTAGGTTGGTCATGTCTAATAAGGGCTTGAGCAAAAGTCGTGCCTGTTTTTGCAGACACAGGCTTTCATCCGAACTTTTGTTTTCAGCATTAGTAATTCTGTACACCTAAGGCTGCAGTATTGGTGGTAGGATGTGCTCTGATACGGATCATCTCTTCTGTATTTATTTATTTATTGCTAGATTTCAACCACCAACTGCTTCCCCTGCTCCCTCCCACCTCTTCCATTCCCGGTAGTAATGCAAAATGAACTGTATGTAGTCATGCACTTTGTATTAATGTATTAGAAATCTGTGGAACCTGTTTTGTACTTTTATACTGTTCAGACACTTGTAATCCAAACTTTTTTTTACTAGGGTAATGAATAAATTTAGACTTATTTAGAAAATAAACAACTTCTCTGTTTATTTCAGCTCTGTTCTGTTAATTAGACTTGGTGTTTGAACCACCCCTGGCAACGCATGTTTCTATTTGAACAAGACTTCAAGACTTTTTTTGGGGGGTGAGATAATTCTCTTCCTATTTAATTTGTAAAGAAGAGCAGAGCAAGGGAAGGAGATGGTGTTTATTATGATAGACAGCTGTCTTAGGGCAGAATCACAGAGCTTTCCCCTGGCACTGCGTGTGTGTTGGGCATTCCTTTACTGGGAATGGGTGGTGCTGACATTTGGTGTTCCCAGGGGGCTTGCTCTCTGTCTAGCTCAACGGCATTCAGCGAAGGCCAGCTGAAGCAACAGCGTTTAAGGGTTTGTGCTGACAGCTTGTGGAAACATCCCTTTCCAGATCCAGCAGAGTCCATGGAAGAGACTTGTGCTCCTCTGCTGAAGCTGGAAGCTGGAGTGTTTCTTCCTACGACAGGCATAGTCAGCTGGATAAGCTCCAGCAGACTGGTGGGAGCAAGGTCTCTGGCAGGAGATGGCAGTGAGTAGCTGAGTTCAGAAGAAGATGAGGCTGTTCCCTGATAATGGGGAAAACATTGCAACCTTAAGCATGATGCCGTGTTGCAAAAGACTTATTTTGGACTTCAGTGGAAACACGGATTTATTCCTGCTGATATGCTGGCTATTTTCTTATAAATGGAGTACAATGATATCCAGAGATTCATGTAGAAATCATTTCAGTGAAAGCTCTGCATAGACTGGAAGATCACATGATTTTAGTACAATAACATCTATTTCGGACATATTTATCTTCTCTGCTGTAGATGTCCACACATACCTTGGGCATGATGCGGTTCACCTAAAATGAAAAACTATGTAAAGTCACTGAGGAGAAGCAGGTGCACCAAAACGTTTAAAGCAGGTAACCTAGTGTCTGTCCCACTCTTTGCAACTTCCACCTTTTTTCCAAATAAAGAATTCCTTTTCCTTATCTCTTCTACACTGCTGCTGCACACTGGTGACTGCAGGTACTGTCTAGGTAAGCTATGGGTGCTGACAACAAGGTTGATGGACAAGGGCTTTTTTTCATGGGGCAGATAACCTTACAGAGGGCTACAGCTGCAGAGGAGGAAGCTCCTATGGGAACAGTGGGGAGGCAGGGTTTGCCATCTTCACAGCAATGTGAAATTAAATCAGGAGGCAAAATCCTGGGTAAAGCCCTCCTGTGCTTCACCTTAATCGGCTGTCACAATGACGAGTGCAACATCTGCTAAACGATATTATAAAGATGCTTTACAGAGGCCCATATTGTACTCAAAAGATGAGAAAAACAAGGTATGTGACAAGAAGGTATTTTTCTGGAGGTCACTAATGGACAGGGAGCAGATCCACAATTTCCAAAGCCTGAGCTGAGTGCCCAGTGTTGCTGCTGAAGCACGCAATGGCAGATTCTGTTTGGTTTTGTATGGTGCTGCATGAAGACTAATTTTATTCTGATTTGTACAATGGGGAAATTTCTTTCTCTGTGACTTCCACAACACTGAGCCTATAACCTGCTTTCTGAGCAGGTGGCTGGGTGCCATCCAGTCCCAGTGACTAAACAGTTACAACTCTTCTGAAGTCATGTAAAAATTTAGTTTCAATATGATATAAGAAAAAGGGAAGCTCTTTCTAAATGGTTCTTGGAGCAGATAATGTCATTCTTAAATTGCCCAGCTGAGGGGTAAAAGCAGCCTGCTGCCTATTCTGCAGACCTGGTCCTGTGATCGCAAGCATCAGAGATGCAGCTCCCGTTTGGCTCTTGTTTTCTGTTTCTTTCCCATGGGAATCTGGCCACAAGGGGGAAAGGGAGCACACGTCCAGGTCCCCCTTTTCAGACACTGGAAGTGGCACCAGGGAAATTTTCTGAGAAAGACGTGAGAATCGGGCGCTTTGGGGGCTGCAGAGAGGCGCGGCGCGGGCGGCTTTTGTTGCTGACCTCTACCCCGTGGCCTGACGATAGCAGGGAAAACGTGGACGTCAGTGAGGAGGTGGAGAAGCCCCCGTCCCCACGGGCACTGCAGGAGGCCGCGCAGCACGCACACGCTGCCCAGCAGACGACCCCCAGGAGAAAGGAGCTCAGGGCTTGCTAGCGCGGCTACCTCCTGCTCGTGCCACCGACAGTCTGCCCCTAGCAAAGCTGCCAGTGCCGCTCACTCTCACGGCTGAGGCCGCCCGCCCCGGTGCCGGCCGCGGCAGGCACCTGACTGCGGGCAGCTGCGACCAGACCGGGCGAGCCGCAGGTGCGTTGGCCCGGCCGCGAAAATGCGGCGGCCGGGCTGCTGGGGGGGTAGAGCGGCCCCGCCGGGACCGGCCCTGTCGGCGGCCGCGAGGTGGCGCT
>JAVJGG010000024.1:17634114-17646385 GCA_035590195.1 Aviceda cuculoides | reverse complement strand
GGTTAAGAAAAGCGTGGGAGAGCGCATCCCGGAAAGGCCGCTGCCAAGCCCTGGAGAAGAGAAGTGGGGAAAGCGAGGCAGAACATCATGTAGGTACAGGCAGCTCTTCGCTTGGACCGGCGTGCCTCAGCAAAGCGTTTAATCTGCCTCAGGAATTGCTTGCCCGTGAAGAACAGCCACTTGGTGTGTTTAAAGGGAGGGCAGTTTGGGGGGAGCACTGGATGTGGGGCCCGTTTCTGAGGAGGGGCAGCCAGACAGAGCTCTGGGCACACAGGGAGCGAGAGGCTGAGGAGCAGACAGCACCTGAGCCTCCCTGGTCACAGGGCGTTTCAGAGCACTCGTACAGCCAGGAGTACCAGCCCGGCTCAGAACAGCTCTGCTGTGGCCGTAGGTAATACTGCCAGAGTTACACGTACACCTCTGGTGGCCCTTAAGAAGGTCCAACAGCAGCTTCAAGGCTATGGGAGATGCTTCCTTGTTGCCTCTGAGAGTTTACCTGACATCGGCAGAATAAAGCAACTGTTCAGGTTCTAGTTTAATTATTTCTTCATTCGTATTCTGTTTTAATGATGGTCAGCTGTCTGTGTGTGGGTTTTATTGTGAGCATCACCATGGCTCCCAGGCTCTTGAGGTAAAGCGGGAGCAGAAAGCCCTATGAGCCTACATAGTGCTCAGCACAGATCAAGGGCTGGTGCCAGTTAGCCAGCATTATTTTGGACACCACAAGGTGCTGACTGTTCAGTTGGGCTCAGTGCTGTATGCTGTGACTAATCAACATGCAGGTGTTTGGAGTAGCTGTAAGCAGGTCAGAGAGCCACCATGCCTTCTCGAGCGTGCTCCTGCCGGCCTGGTCTTGTCTCTGTCCTTCATCCCTCTCCTACAGCTTAAGATCTAGAACATGGTGAGGGGGTAAGGAAAGGAGCAGTGCTTCCAGTCTGTTGGAAAAGGTCGTGAAAAGCTTGTGTGGCCAGGAAGGAAGTGGCTAGATAGTTTCTCTGGATAACTTCAGCTGGCCTGTGTGATGGATATGGAGCAGCTTCTCCTCACCCCCTCTCTATCTCTCCCCGCCACCTTCCCAGCGTTGCCTCCCACTTCTAGAGGGCAGCTTGAGGCAGAACGAGACAGGCTTAAAAACACTTTGAGGTGAGGGGGTGAGTGTTTTTTGTGGAAATGGAGATGCCCGTCGTTAAATGCCTTCCTGAAGGAAGGGGTGTTAAATGATAGGTTGTTTCTCTGCTACAGAGAGGGAGAGTAAAATTCCAGACTTCACACCTTCACAGACCCTTTCTTTGCTTGGGTATCGCTTGTCTTCTAAATTACCACTTAGGAACCAAGAAGAGCAAAACAGCTGAAACTTGCCCAGCACCATTTCCTGTGCCCTCCCCACCCTGCTAGGCTACCTCTCCTTCGGATATAAATTCTCCTTCCATTTTTGTTCCCCAGACATCTGCCCGATTGCTCTTGGGTTGGCACCCTTGCCAGGCTGTTACCTTTTACAGGGCGCAAGCTGGGCAGCCTCTTCCTTTCCCTGGACACAGTTTCCTGATTGTCACCTGCCCAGAGGTAAGCTGTTGAAGAGGCTAGTGCCACCATAGCACTTTTTCCCCTAGCTACAATCTAGGTTTTGATGTGTATGAGATGATAGATAAAAGACAGAAATACACAGATTTTATTTTTAAATTGGAGGGACCAGAAGCACTATTACAAACTAATAAAAACTCCAGTATTTTCGAGAGTCATAATCCAAAATTCCTGTGCTGTACCAGACCTTCTCCCTTGGCACCTTTACATCTAACTAGGAGGGAGGTCAAAAGCAAGAACACAGAAGCATTAGTATTATTACAGCAGTGCCTGGTAACAACACTTCCATTAAGGACCTCTCACATATTTTCACATAAACTCTTATTTTCAGATTGTAAAACTCAGCCATAAAGTTCACGTCTTTCCTGACACCAGGCACTTAAGGTTTAAGACTATCGGCACTTCAGTCAATCAAATTGCTAGTTAAAGCAAAGTCTTAAAGATCCTCCTATGTATTCTAATTCAAATTTGCTTTTTTTACAGTCTCTGCGCTTTAAAGTGTAGAGTGGTTGAGTGAAATTATTTATAATATCCACACGCTATAGGTTTCCAAATTAAATGCAAATGAACAACTAGTATATTTGATTTGGTACCTTAATTTTTTTCTGTCTTAAAGTAGGTCTAATCCTGATGGCTGCTGAGGACCCATCAGAAGTCCAGCCTCTTGTTTTCAAGATGATAGGAAAGCCTTTTTAGTAGGGGAAGGGGATAGGGATGGGACAGACAGCTGTACAGGGCTAGCACAAAAAAAGTCATTGAGCAGACATGAAACAAAAAGATCACTAACAAAAAATGTTTGCAGCTAGGTGAAAATCCATTGCCAAGCTGGAGTTTGCACACTTGTTCATAGTTAGAGATAAACTGTTCCTGGCAAATTTTACTGTTTGCCTTCCTCAAAAGCTCATATAGTGAAGTATTTGCAGTATCCCAAGAGAACAAGGATTATGATGAGCATGTTTAGTTGTGCTTCTGTAAAGAAACCAAGGATAAAATGTATTTGTTTAAAGGCAGAGCTCTGCAACATGCATGTTTCCTTGTAATGCTAGAATTCATTTGCTAGCCATCTCACTTTAGGCACTGTTATTGGAAGGAGGCAATTCTAGGAAATACACCAAAAATCCCATCTTAGGAACAATTTAAGGATGACCAGGAATCCACCCCTCAGTACATTTTGAAAAACCTCTGTATGGCATCAATCAGGACCATCCTGAAAACACTCCATGCCTGCTCCCTCAGCATAAAACACTTTGAAAATGCCTAAATTGGTGGAGTCATCTAGAGGACCCCATCTGTGCTCATTTCAGTATGCTTTCAGGGTCTTGCCTCCTGGAGAAATAGGAAATGCCCAGTCTGAGGACCAGTAAGGGCATGCCCAGGCCATGGGGAGTCCAGTTTGAAAACTGCACAGGGAACATTGGCTTGGGAAGCTCTAGCAAGTCCCTGCAAAAATCCCGCATATAGTTTTTAACTGACTGAGCAGCACCGGAGTAGGATTCCTTTGGATGTGCACAAGGTCCCCAAACAGAGACCACCCTGATGTTCCTCTCCATTGTGAGATCTCTTTCAAAATCATTTCAGCAGTCTGATGGATAGACATTTACATACATTTTTTTAATTCTGTGGTATTTTGAAAACGTTTGTCCAAAAATGAAGTTGTATTGAAAACAGTCCAGAAATAACTACTTTCTAAATGCCCCTTGGATCTAGCCACAAAACTGGCTTGAATGACAAGATACAAACCCTGCAACCTTCCTTCCTGACTCACAGACACTTGTGAGAAACCGAAAACCTTCCAATGATGTGTATTTCTGAAAGAGCCTCTTCAAACAGAAAGGAGTAATTTTGGTTGGAAATGGCACTCTTATTAAGCCAGATAGCATTTCTCATTTTGTTATGACAAATGAAATAAAATTTCGATGTAGAGTAATTTGAAAACCCATCAATTGGGAGAGGACATAAAAAGCCGTAATTGCAGTTTTCACTGCTCCGGAGTGTATTCCTCAGGCACCACAAGGGTTTGAGAAATAGGAGAGAGGACAGGTTTAAAATAGAAGATGCTATGCTGGAGGGGGCTTGAAAAGATGGTTATGGGATGTTGTCTAAACAAAAAAAGGGTCCTCTTTAAAAATTACCAGCAACACTGATCGCACGTCCCAGCCCCTTCTTTGCCATCTTTTCTCATTGGGTCTGTCCCTCTGACCCCGAGGAACTGAGCTCTGAGCTGGTTTCCTCTGGGCCGGGCTGGTGCCCGCCTGTGCAGACCCTGAGGCTGGCAGGGCAACTCTCGCCAGGGCCTAGCAGCCTGCCCAGAGGCAGCACAGGACCTCTGCCTATCCTCACAAGGGTCTCTGTATGGGTACTCAAATACCCCCATACAAGAAAAACATGAATAAATTGGAGCAAATTCAGCAGAGGGATAACAAGATGGTTGCTTTCCTTGTGAGGAAAGACTGAGGAAACTAGACTTGGTTAGCCTAGAGAAGACACAAGTTAGGGGAGACCTAGCAACAGACTTCCCAAGGTTAGCAAGAAGATGGAGCCAGGCTCTTCCCAATGGTGTGTGATGGGAGGATACGAAACAAGAAGCATAAACTGAAGCAAGGTTGGAATAAGAAACTGTTTCACCATGAGGTCAGCTAGGCAAACACGTTGCGCAGAGAGGCTGTGCAGTCTCTGTCCCTGGAAATTTTCAGGACAAGGCTGGACAAAACTTTGAACAAGCTGGTCTGACCTCATATCTGACCCTGGACTAGAGATAACCTGAGATCTCTTCCAACCTGAATTATCCTGCGATCTAAAACCAGTCCGGGGAATCACATCCCAAATGAGCTTCTGCAGAACTGAAAGGTAGTGGGTGTAATTGTTAAGGTGTAGAGGTTTATATTGCCAGTATTTAAAATTATGGGTTTACTTCAGCCTGATGGACAAAGTCAGCCAGGTTTTAGTCCTAGGAGTTTACTAGCATATGATGAAAAGGAAGAGAGAGAAAAAAGAAAGACTCTGGTTAAGTAACTCTGCGGAGGTACCTGAACTTCCAGCTGTTCTAGGCTAATTTATGGAATTTAGGGTGTATGTTACGTGTGCATTGATCTTGAGGAACCTTACACTGCCAAAGTGATACAAAGCACCCTTACTATTCCCAGGGGTAGATTCTTTATTGATAGAAAATAATCATTACAGAAAAACTCAAACCAGTGATTCACCCTGAAGCAGAGCATGGTTTAACACACTCTCCTCTAATGCTTCCAGAGTGCAGAGATGGAAGCACCACAGGGGCTGCACTCCTCCCAAATGGCATACATGCCTAGTAAATGTGCTCCCCCAGCAGGCAAGTAGCAAACCATCAAGCCCCTGAATATGATACAGATTCAAAATACAGAAGTGATGGGCTTAGTTGTCAGCCAGAATAAATTAGTGTCGTTGCCTCAGCCGAGCCAGGTAGCACCAGTTGAAGATCTGGCTCACTAAAAGTAGTTAGAGACTATAAGAGGTGCAGAGGAATTACTGCTAGTAGGATCATTTAGCTGGGAAAGCAGCTCAGCGGGTGACGCTCACATCTGTCTTTTCTCATCGCTGCCAGAGCGCTGTGTTGTGATGTGAGAGCCGTAGCTATGCTCATGATAATACTGGCCCCCGGTGCTATTGTTCTCGGTCTGTGGCAGCCCTGCAACGTTGTGAGAGCAGTGCTCCGCTTGGCTGTCCTCCACAGCAAAACAGGCCACGGTCCCAGCGCCGCTGCAGGCTGGAACATGCGGCGGGCAGTTTTCTTAGAAGCTGGGCTAGAGATGCTAGACATGCTTTCCTGCTGCCAGGTCTGTTCCCAAATATTTAAACTCTGAAACAGCATGATGCCCTAGTGATTGGCAATGCTGCATCTCGTGAGCGTTTCACCTTCTGACACCGAGGAAGTAACTGCTCCCTGATGACTCTGCCTGATCTGGCATAGTTTGACCCTTGGTATTTGTCTCCAAGAGATGATCTTTGGGCTCCCCTTCTGCCTGACAGGGACCTTGACCTCTTCCCCACCTTCTGTAACACTGAGAGAAGCAGATCTTATACCCACCCACAGTCTTTTTTCGACTGTGCTTTAGGGAGAGTATACATCCGGTCATAAATCAATAGGTGGGCTTTGCTGCTAAATCAAGAGGCTCTGGCATTCTTCATTGCCCCTAAGCTGCTGGTATACCTTCTGTGAGTTTTATCTTCAAGAAGTGAAAGCGTAGGGTGTGCAGGAGGCACGCGTGGCATCTATTGCTTGCAGAGTCCAGTAAGTATCAAGGGCCAAATCCTGCTCAAGGATGCAGACCATTTCAATTGAGTCAAAAGACTCAGTTCTTTCATCTGAGAACAGATGCAAATTAAATGGCTGTGAGTTTTACAGCTGATTCTCAGACACCACATAACTAGGATCAACAACTTTTGTTCCACTCCAATGAGATTTCACAGCCATGTGCTGCTGCTGCTGCTGTTGTTAACATTGCCTTAATTAGGCCATGGCATTCCACAGCAGTTTGGTACTCAAGCGGTTTTGATCTAGTGTGAGGAGGTCTTCCACCTGCTTGAGAAACCTTACTAAGTAATTGGAAAAACACAGTGGATCGAATCCAGGTGAAGCATCACAGATAAGTCATTAATGTCTCCTCGCAAGGATTGGTTTCATGGCAAGGTTGCCTTGTGAGGAATCGGAGAGGAAACCGTGGCCAGAATCCCTTACAGAAAGACTACCACCTTGTAACAGTGGCACAGGGTGAGTTCATGAGGAGCCAATTAGAGCTATGTAAATAATTAACAATGAATGCAGCCTCCTTTTTATGTCTGATTTATCAAAATCCCAGTGGTCTGATCCCTTCACACCCCAGGGGTTAGGAGACTGTGCCAAAGAACTGTGCTGGGGGACTTGGCAGGGGTGCAGTGCAGTGCCGGACAGGACAGGTGCTGCGTGGACGGCAGGTGTATCAGTGTGACAAGGTATACCTGTGGGAGCGTGCTATATGTGTGCGCGTTTGGGGGGGGTACAGCAGTGCTGTATGTGCCCCAAGTGCCACACAGCCAGTCCACAGGCTCCTGCTGAAGAAGCCATAGGGACAGAAATGCCAGGAGAGGAAACAAGATGGGCAATTGTTCCTGAAGGTGCTGTAGCGTAGAGACTACTGGAGTTAACATGCTACTTAATGTCCTGAAGGGGTAGCAAATTTATTGTCCTCCTTTACACTGGATTGAAATAAAACAGGACTATAAACCCTTTTGCTCCTTTTCCTGTTATTTTTAGTCTTCAAAAGTTACAGAGCTTCTAGAAATTTTAAAATAGTCATGAACAGAGGTCAAGGTATACTAGAAAGAAAAAACTGAGTAAAATCTAATCATGTTATATACTGGCTCCCCTAAGTACCACCTTCTTAGTCTGATCACCCCCCCTTTTTCCCTTTCTCTCTCAACTTTGTCTCTTTTAATGTTTATGTCTCGCCTGTTGGACATGCTTTTGAAGTCTGAGTGACAACTAATCATACTATTTTTGTTGCTGACTCTGCACCTTTGGGGGTAGATGGGAGTCCTGATAGGAGTTGAATGTTGAAGACAAAGATCAAATGGAAAATGGGAACAGACAGTATCTAAGTGGATTTAAATACAGGAAGACTGAGGAAACGTGGCTTTTAAGGAAGAAACAGAAGAGAGTAAGTTTTCTAAGTGAAGGAAAAGATGATTTTTCTAAATGTAACCTGTAGTGTTAGTATAATGCAGGTTCCTATTGCAGGTGAGGGATGTGCCTTTCAGGAAAGGTCTGAGAGTGTGGTGATACATGAGAGTGTGGAATAAAAGGAGAGCTGAGAAATATCGGGACCTGAACAGATTTTCGGTGGTGTTAGCATACGGTAACCATCTGTTGTCTCTTTTGCTTCTGAAAGGCCTCCGTCAGCAGACAGGAAGCAGGAGCTTCGCCTCATCTGTATTACCAGCCTTCCATGTGAGACAGGCTGTTTGCTAGGCAGGCACTTTCTCCCCTTTTGAAGGCGGGTGAGTGAAGAGCCCATCCCCTCTGCATCACCTCTAATCGTTTATACAAGCTAACCCTCAGCTATTGTTTGTGCCTATGTGAATAGTGCTCTGTGCAACACGGTTGTACGGCTCTGAGGCTTAGAAGGGAAGCTTCTGAGCTGCAGAAGGCTGCCAGCGAAGGCATGCAGCCGAGCAGAGATCCGCTGGAGTAACAACACAGAGAGAGCTGGCTTCCCACATGTCCTCCCTTGAGCAAAATCTCCATCAGTAGTGACCTGGGTAGATTCCTCAGACCCATTTTTACCTGCAAGGAAAACAGAAAAGAAACTAAAATTAGATAGGAATGATTTCGTATCCATGCAGGAAAGTGTAATTCAGACTTTTGTAGGCTTTGAGGGGCAAGGGAGAAGTTATGGAGGTAAAATTTCTGCCATGGAGTTTGGAAGATGACTCTGTCAGTCTGATATGTAGTTAGATTAGATTTGATTTTCTAATACAAAAATCTCAGAGAAGTCAAGTCTCTCCCTTTCACGTTTTTTATTGCTTCCTACATCACTTGAATTTAAGGTTAAAAGCAGCAATGTCTGCAAGCTGTGAACCATGAGGTAGATTTCTCTTTATTTTCTAACCTGGAGATTATGTACCTATGAGCTGGCCAAAATAAAAGGGCATTGTTTGTATGAGGGATTATGTTTTCTGGCTGCCTGTGGCTGCAGGGGAACCCACTCCATGACCCAGGACGGGTCCCCTCCCAGCTCTATATTCTGTAATGAGAATGGAGATGGTATTTTAAACTGTGTAAATTATTGCCTGCTTCCTGCTTAGGGTGGTTTGGCCAGTTACTGCCAAATTATTGGCCAAACCTAGTGAGAAGAGAGTTCAAAAATTATGCTGTCACCTCTGCTCTTGTCTCAACTGGAACAAAGTGAAAATTGTTTCTTTCTGTTTCACATTCTTCTCTCATTTTATAGTCTTTGAAGATGAGCAGCTATTTAAAAAGTTAAGAAAGTCCAAGAATCTGATTTCTGTTTGCACTCAGGTCACAATATTCTGTACTGACAACATAAATGGCCTTTAAAGTGGCTGTAAATGTACATGTAAAATTTACAGATAGTAAATCAGTATTTATGTGCGCAGGGCCCACTGTTGCAATGCAGCAATAGTGTAAGTTATATGCATATGTGCACAGGATGGGGAGTTTACCCAGGGCCCTTGCTAACTTTAAAGCTGCCCCCCCCCAACTTCAAACTGTCTTTCTCTTCTCTTTCCTCATTAGTTCCTTTGCCCTTGATTGCATCTATGTCAGAGAGCATGAGTTATTCAAGGATTAGGATAATATATCTAAAATTACAATAGAGTTATAACAATATCACATTTCCCACCGAAAGGGCATTCTTGCTGTGTTACAAGAATGAGTTATTTCAGTTTGTCTTAACCGCTTAACCATAAACAACATCCATGCAAACAAAGCCCACTGTAACACAGAAAGCAGGTACTCAGTGGGTTGTCCACTATAACTCTGTCCTTTTTACTTTTACAACTTTGTTAGGGCTTAGGTGCATGTGCATTGGCAAAGAGATGAATTGTTTGAGATGTTACTGTCTAGGAAGTCATTACAAGCTTGTTACAAGCTATTTGTCATGGTTTATCTGACAGAGACGAGGCTACTGAGGGAGAAGGCTGTGGGAGAGGAAACCTGGTGATGGCAGCACATGCAGAAGGTCCCATCCCAGTTCTGGCTTGGTAATCACAGGACTGACTGATGCTGTACTGTCACTTCTGCTCTGTCTTTTACAGTGTTTTGCTTGTTACAAGAAGTACCTTCAAGGCTACCAAATTTAGGACTTGAATCTGGAAACACATCATAGCCTCCATGTATAACCATTTGGGGGATGGATCAGGCCACATACCCACTTCTAAATATCTACAGAATTAGAGCTGTCTAGCACAGAGCTTTAAAATATTTATGGAAATGTCTTAAAATTGACATAAGTAAAATGGCTTGTCAGTAAGGGCTATTGGCAGTAGTGTGAGATTAAATAGTAAAGGATTATCCAGTACTTGAGATCATCTGGAACCCTTGGCACTTCTACCTAACTTAAAAATTTGTGTTTTATTTAAGGTTTTCTAAAACCTTGGGGGTTTTTTAAATTAGAAAAACCCAACCCACAACAAAACGAACATAGAAATTAATTGTGGGTATTAACTGACCACTACCACATGCTTTCAGCCATAGCCCTTTTAAATACATTGGTTGTTGTGAGCAACCCAACACAAGGCAAAATGAGATTTCTGTTTTTAGGACTGTCTTTCTGTCATCTGTTGTAAGCTCTAAGTTCATCTAAATTTTCAAATTAGTTGAAAACTTATGCCCAACAGAATAAATAAAATGTTTGGCTTTAAAAAACCCTACACATTCGTCATTGCTTCTACCTGCCTTAGTATGTAGATAGCAATAAAAATAAAAAATTATTCAGTCTTCAGTACATTATTTTAATAATTGTAATAATTCACTGGGCTAAAAGTATTCAAAGGAAATTAAATGTGCAAGTAACAGGCCTCATGACTATGCAACAAAGTGGGAAATTTTCAGATCACGGTTTTAAAGCATGTGTGTTAGTTCATTGTTCTCTATTATCTATTTAGAAATCACTGTCACAACTCTCTTATTAAGGTATGAGGTAGAAAATAAATGTATAATAATTTCAATCAACTTCATAATTTTTTAAGACATTGCTTTTAAACTCTCCATTTTCATATGCAAAATGGCAAAGTCAGTTCCACTTAATTTATTTCATATGTTATTCCAACAGCATCACAAACAGTTGTTACATAGCTCTCCAAATAATGAGTTCAAGACATCCTTTCCTTTGTAACACTTCAGCTGCATGCTGCACACTTCATATTGTGTAATTGTCTGATGAAGAAGGGAAGCAGGTAGCCTGAGGCTATTAGAAAGAAGAAGCGTCGATGAAAAAATGTTGGACACAGGTGTTACCCCCTAAGGACAATGGAATATTTGGAACATGAATAGAAAAAGAAACGTGATGAAACTAATCAACAGATCATTTAAAAAAAAAAAAGTTTTAACTTCCCTCCCTCATGAGGATGCTATCCGTCACCACAAGCGTTCTCTCCCTGGGTGGGAAACTTCCAGACAGCCATGAGATTCCCATAAAAGGTGCTGGATAAAATTAACTGAGCTCTGTCTGAGTGCTGCACTTACAGGATTTGCTGGAATGATTAATGTGAGCCTAAAAAAACACATATTAGATAACCAGCATACTTAAAAAAACTGTAAAGAAACTAAAATTTCACAAAAAAAGGTGTTTAAAATTAAATCGGAGTTAATTAATTTCATGTGCACTTAATTCCATGCTTTGCTGGACTGGCAACGTAGTAATCACATAAAATGCATCTACTCAGAAATACCCCCATTTCTTCTCAGTCTACCAACTGTGAATAGCTCCCTCCTCCACATACACACTGTGGAACACATGTTCCTCTTCTGATGATTGCACTGTAAAAGAATAGCAACTTCTTCCTCTGTATATTTGGAGGGGCAGGCTGTTTGGAAGGCTGAGAAGGCATCTGGTCAATTTGCTAAAATTCAGTCTGCTACTTTACATAATGTTTTATCCTTGATGCCAGTTTTCAAGGGAAGTTCCCACGTAAAGTTCTGTTCAACTGCACCTGCAGGCTTGAATGGTGTTCCTAATTGTAACACAGCTAAACACGAAAAAAAAAGGTTAGAAATGTCTTGTAGCCCACTAAACTGCTGTCATTTTTCTATTTGAAGATGAGGTCTGTATATAGAATTTCAGAGTAAATAATCATATCTTCATTAGCTGTGAGAAAAGTCATTTGCTGTGAGGCTGGGGCTGGGGAAGTTTTGTAAAAGGGTTTTCCTTAAGTTCCATTGGAAATTTAGACAACCAATTTAGTTTCCACTCTGAGGGTCATTCATCATTGTCAGGGTTTGGCATGTTGGGTTTTTCTCTGCTACACCCCACCATGTAAAGCAAAGAGCAGAAGAGGAGCTGAGCAGTACAGTATTGCCCTGTGTGGAGCCCTTTTATACTTGGGGATGTGCTAGACCTGTGGACCCCCTGTGACATTTGAGAAAAACCCCACAGCTATTAAGTAGGAGAGACTGAGACTCAGCCTGAGCCACTTAAAGTAAGACAAATAAATTAAAAAAAAAAGAACAGTTATAAATTATATTGGCATTTCATATGGCCATCATATCTGAGTATCTTCTTTATAAAATCCAGGTGAGTAATGCAGTTTCTAATGCATTTTTAAGATCCTCTGAGTTTTTACTGCATGTGTCTCTATTCTGTTTCTCTGCAGAGAGCAGAGATGTCCACCTAACTGCAGTCACACACTGGTTTAGGGACCCTTCTGTAATGGTACATGTACTTGAACTACACAGCAGAATAAACTTTTGGCAGGAGCAAACTAAAATGCAAAGCTGAAACTAGTAAACCTTTGGCAGTGTGAAACTAGCAGCAGCATCATGGGTTGAGTTGTGGTCACGCAAGCACCACGCAGCCGCTCGCTCCGTCCCCCCCACCCAGTGGGATGTGGGAGAAAATCGTGAAAAGAAGTAAAACTCGTGGGTTGAGATAAGAACGGTTCAGTAGAACAGAAAAGAAGAAACTAATAATGATAACACTAATAAAATGACAACAGT
>JAVJGG010000024.1:17579369-17616902 GCA_035590195.1 Aviceda cuculoides | reverse complement strand
CAGGAAGAAGGGAGGGGTGGAGGGAAGGTGTTCGGAGATCTGCTTTTAATTCACATTACCCTACTCTGGTTGATTTCTAATAAATCAAGTTCATTTTCCCAAGTTGAGTCTGTTTTGCCCATAATGGTAATTGGTGAGTGATCTCTCCTGTCCTTATCTCGACCTACAAGCCCTTTGTTATATTTTCTCCCCTGTCCAGCAAAGGAGGGGGGGAGTGATAGAATGGCTTTGGTGGGCACCTGGTGTCCAGCCAGGGTCAACCCACCACAAGTATGAAGACAATGCGCAGCATGTCTGAACTACAGCATTTTGCTATCTTCAGAGCTGTGGAGACTTCGAAAAATGAACTTACTCCTTAGTGGGGAAGAACTCATTAAAAATAGGGTATATCAAAATGCAATTAATAATCTACTTTAGTTTTTTGAAGACTGGCTAGCAAAATATTGGTTAAAGCCATTAGTGAAGATAAGAACACTGCTTTATTTGTGGAAACTAAATTTGAAAGACTTTTCTGAAAGTATGACTTGTCTTCCATATTGTTTTCTTTCTAAACTTTGTACATGTTATCTGTAAAGGCATTCCACCAAGCATGAGGGTAAAAGATCTGTGCTGAGCTTGTTTGTCTCCTGTATTCCTTCCAGCTTTCATATCAGTGTCTGATTTTTAAGTAGCTGTTTTCCTCTCATTGCTGAGACCTGTGGGAACAAAAGGAAAAATCAAATAAATGGTATCCAGGCTTTTCTGTTTCAACAGTCAAGTATTGCATGAGATGTTGCCTGGAAAGTCAAATACAGACAAACTTGTAGGATATCTGTGTGGTGGTGTGAGTTTGCTTTGTAATGCATCTCAGACAGTCATGGGTGAATGATATTCATGACTAAAGTACCAGTTACAGACATAGTATCTTTAAAAATTACAATTTCAGAGAATTACACACTAAATGACTAGTTCTCTTTGAGAATTTAAGCACAAGAGGATTGAGATGCAACCAGTAGTCTTAAGCATAAAAAATACATTTTTATCTATTCCTTTGTAGGAGGCAGTAGAGAAATATGATGAAGTAGTACACAACTTGGAATTTGCCAAGGAGCTTCAGAAGACTTTTTCAGGACTTAGCCAAGATGTAAGTATAATGCTCTTCCCTGTATTGTCAGGAAGTAACTGCAAAATTTGTGCTACTTTTCTAATGGCTACTCTTATGTGCCAATATGCAGAATAGTAGGAAGTTTCCATCTTGGAACTTGGGGGAAGAATGTGCTTAAACTGTCTGGACTAGTGAGTAGAGCAGAGTAAATGTTGACAATTTCATGTACCTCTGACCTCCACAATATGGTTATTCACTGTGTACCCCTGTAAGAACTTGTGCTTAAGTAAACTGAATCATTGGAACTCATCTGTGTTTGAAATTACTTTGGTTTACTTAGGTTTGAAACCATTAACTATCTTGCTGGTAGCTTGTGCCTGAGGTGGACCCATCCCCTGCATAGGTGCAGACTGGTGGGGGAGCAGCTCCACTGGAAAGGATATGCAGGTCCTTGTGGGCAGCAGGCAGCATTAAGTGTACCCCTGGAGCAGTGAAGACTAGATTTAGAGTGAGGATCAGTAGATTAAGGATGAGTGATTATTTGGTACTTGTTAACCAATTGTGCCTATTTCTGGTCACTTGGTACACAAAAGCTGTAGCTAAACTTCAGTGAGTCCAGTGGTGGGCTCCAAAGGGCTGGGGCCTGGAAAATGAGACCTGTGAGGAGAGCCTGGAAGAGCTGGGCTTGTTGGGCCTGGTGAAGTGGAGGCTTGGCAGGAGATGCAACATTAGCCTTCAAATACCAAAGAGATTACTGAAAGGATGGAGCCAGACTTTTTTTGCTGAGAGAAGTGGTAGGAGAAGGAACTATCAAAAATTGAAATAGTAGGTTCCAACTAGATAGGAGGGAAATGGTCACTCTGAGCATAATTGAGCACTAGAGCAGGCTGTCTATTGAAGTAGTGAAATTTGTCCTTGGATCTTTTCAAGACCTGACTGCACAAAGTTCTAAGCAATCAGGTCATGATTCAGTGTAGCCTTTTTTCTGAAGGCTGGGCTAAATGACATCCTAAGATCTTTTCCAAACAATGTTTTGATGTTTCCAGTGAGGAAAAGTGCTGGGGTTAAATCACTTTGGTTTCAGTGAGAAGTACAGCTCTCAGTAAAATTTTACTGAAGCTTGTGGAGTTTGCCACTTATTCTGCTGTAGTTGTCTCTGATTATGGCAAGTCACAGATTTAGTGCTTTATTTAGGCCTTTATTCAGGGTTTAAAGCACTACATAATTATTTCTATGTAAGCAAGTGTTTTATGTTTGGAGAAACTGGTCTCTTGGCTCAAGCAAATACTATCTTCATGAAAAGATCTGATCCAAGGTAGTGCTGGGGATGCTAAACATGATTAGTCACTGCTCTGGCATTATTTCTCTGCCTCTTACTGAATGCTGAAGGACTGGTAAAATGGCTTGTCTTGGTGTTGACTGAGACACAAACAATTTTGCTAGAGAGGCTTTTCTTACATATGTAGTAATTCCAGGTAGTGCAGTAAATCTCTCAAAGCACTGTGAGCAGAGATTTAAGAGCTTTTTCACAGTGTTACTGCTTTGGGTTACCTCAGTAATTCTATGTTGAACATAGAAACTACTGTCCTGAATGTCAAAACTTGGTTCGCTTCCTATTGCTTCTCTCTGTAGCACCCTATAAAATACTGAAAATGAAGGTTTGTGACCCAGTGTATCTTTCTGTACACATTTTTAGTAATTCAGCATTTTCTACCAGTTCATGTTTGTTCTTTAACTTGTGATATATTTAAAGGCTAACTCACTTTATTTTTTTTCCCTGGCTTTACTTCTACCTGTATGGATTCTACAGCCAATACCCATTAGTGGAACACTAGGGGCCATTATGGCAACAACATCCTTATATCCTTTACAGTGTGTTCTAGAAAACTAAATTTCCATAGATCTTGCAAAGAAACTTAAGATACCCCATACTGAGGCATTTTAAATTCTGCAGTTACTTGGATAGCTTCTGCTGCATAATAAGATGCTTCTAAAATGCATGAGGGCTGTGTATGTTCTGTGACTTGTGTTGTTGCTTATTTAGTGAGTGCTTCAGTCTTCTGCCAACAAATAAGAGTAACTGTAGGGTTCTGCTGTATCATTTAAATTGGAGTATTCAGAAGTGAAGAGGCAGTTGTCTCACAAGGAGAAATTTGAGACAACTTCTGCATCACTACCTTCATGTGATAAATGTCAAAGGTCAGCTAGGCTTGGATTTGTGGATTGGTATCAATTCTGTATACTCAGTTGTGAGTGAGTGCTGTTGCAGTTGTGAGTGAGTGCTGTTGCAGTTGTGAGTGAGTGCTGTTGCAGTTGTGAGTGAGTGCTGTTGCAGTTGTGCAACTAGCAGGCATAATCAGGATCTAAATATCATAAAAGCATATCACAAGTGAAGCTACCAGTATCCAGCTTGACTAAAAGCTCTATGTGTAGAGAATTAGTAGATAAATGGGGAGCTCTTCCAGAGGAGGAGCTTGAAACATCTTGGGTATCTAAAGAGTTAGGAGCTTGCATTATCTAACCAAAATTAGTTATTTTGATCAATGTAGGATGGTTAATACTAGAACTTGATGTGTTTTATCCTAGAATCCTGTTACTAAACAATTGAGTTTAACTGTTGAATTCATGTATTGAAATAGCTGCTGAAAGCACAGAGGAAGGCTCAGCGAAGAGAGACTCTATTGAAGCTTGAAGCAGAGAAGAAAAAACTGCGTACAATACTTCAAGTCCAGTACGTGCTGCAGAACTTCACTCAAGAGCATGTTCAGAAGGATTTCAAAGGTGGTGTGAATGGTGCAATATACTTGCCTTCTAAAGAACTAGACTACCTCATGAGATTTGCAAAACTGACATGTCCAGAAAGAAATGAGAACTTGAGGTAAGTTCAAGATTTGTCTAGTTGGTGTGCTTCATTACAGTAAATGTCCTCTCTTTGACACTGCCACCTCTTGAAATATTATGTTTTGGGGCACAAACTAAAATTCTATTCAGTACACTTGCTTTAGTCTGAGACTAGGAATGTAGCAGATTTACCTTGCTCTGAGTGTTAAAGGGAAGCTATTATTATTACAGCCTCAGTTGTGCAAGTTACATACAAGCCCTGCTATCTTATGTCTCCCTGTGGCATTGAGGGCTGATAGTCCAATACCATTGTAAGCAGGGAGGCTGGTGGTGTGCTGCTTCCCTGAGGTCTCACGGTTCATGAAGTGAAAAAAGTGTGGTAAACACAGGAGAACTGTTCTGTATTCCATTCACATGATCAGATGTGCTCCTTTATTCCAAAGGAATGTAAGGTGGCAGTCCTGAGGCTCTCTTGCTACTAGCTTCAAAGTAGTTTTAAAAAATTGAAGTTTTCGATAACCTCCGCACTAAATGTCATACTTTTCAAGGTAACAGGTTGTCAACAGATGTAATGTATGTCAGTACCAACTTGGGACAATGGCTGTACTATGATGGCTTATGCTTAGCATGACAGCCTGTCTGGTTTTAGGATAGTGTAGTAAGAACTGTATTTGAATATGGAAAAAGTAGTTATTAGGTGGTGAGTTGAAACACTTTATGGATAAAGAGTTATTTCCATATTAAAACATAAGTGCATAAAACTTCTAATCACTTGTCATATACTAAACTTACCTAATCTTTACTCTTAAGTTAACTTCTAAGGAACAGCTGCTTATAAAAAGCTACACAATAGGAGTCTCTCATTGCAGTGAAATAACTTTATTTCTAGCTTATTCTCATTGTATTACACTTCCACCGGAAGCATAATCCTTTCCTTTGGGATACTAAATTTCATCATGGTGGACTTCAGAATCCATTGTCTGGAGGGGGTGGGTGGATCATGGACCTATGTCAAAGTTTTTCAATAACTAGCAGAATGGCAGGAGCTGTTGATGGTTGCCCCTGCACATGTGTATCCAATAAACAAGGTGAGCAGCTGATCAAACAGCAATTGTTTCCCTGTCTGGGAATCCTGGCTTGGAATGAAGTCCAGCCATATGGTCTTGTGGGATAGTGCTAGGCTCTCTAATCTGTCGTAATTACCAACAAAAGAATTTACATTTGCTAGATTAAATCATGTACAGACAGATACAGATGAATCACTTGGTAGTGGATAATGGGCTTAGGATTCACTCTATGTATACAGCCTTTACTTGGTAGGCTAAAATTTCTCAGTGTTAAAATGAGGGCTATTGGAATACTGCAACACTTGATCTTGGCTATGATTCTACATGGTAAAACTGTCATTTGTTTTAGTGTTGAAGACCAGATGGAACAATCGTCTCTCTACTTCTGGGACCTTCTAGAAGGAAGTGATAAACCTGTGGTTGGAACAACATGTGAGTGTCTTGTCTAGAGAAATAACTTAGAGATCTGAAATTTGTGTGCTATTGAAACATCTTAAAACCAGTGAATATACATGGAATTCTACTAAACTAAGCATTTTTGAGTGTTGTGTGTAACTCGGTTATCCAAGGATGAACTGTTGTTTGTTCTAAGTTCTGGTTTTTTTAAGTACAGATCAATAACAATACAGCATGCTTTCTTTTTCCAGGTAAAGACTTACTCTTCTGCTAATGTACTAGCACCTTTTTGAGGGAAAAATGGTAGTAATTTAAATGCTGATGCATGAATAACTTACAGAACCAGCAGTGGGAAGCGCTTTGGGTAGTTATGTGCAAATGGGTTAAGATTGGAACACTGTTTGCAGCCATGAAATTGAGTGTAGTTGAGCATACTTATGTGTATTACAAAGCTTCACTGGCCCCAGGCTGAAGGTCCTACAGCACCAAAGATTCTTTCTTCCTGTAAGAGTTCTAGGCTTGTACCTGTTGTCTGACTACAGTGTGGGATACCACACTAAGGAAGGATAGTCATTAATGGACCTTGCTGTGACCTCTAATCATGCACAGTGCAGTCATAGACCTGTTGCAAGTGTCCTCACTTTTCAAGCACACCGAAATCTGTGGGACTCTACATATTTTCTTCCATCTGTGGCTTAGTTTCAAAAACCCCTGGTTGTAAGCCAGCATACACATTCTGTGTTCTAAATAAGAACTTGCTTGAGAGGAAACTGTCCTTACTTAAGTTGTAGTGTCTTTCCTCCTGCAAACAGACCTCGCTTGTCCTGTTTACTCCAATCTTGTAATGGCTGTGTGACAGTAATCTTTCATTTGTCATCAACAAGAATGTTGTTGAAACTGTTAGACCAGAGCATTAATGTACCCTATCTAATTTCCACATACAGACAGTTGAACTGACAACTAAGTGTTAACTCTTGTCATACAGTTCTGGACAAAGTGCAAGCTGGCCCTGTATCTGTTGGCATGAATTGATAGTTGCCTAGTTATCTTGAACTCCAAACTTTTGTAGCTTTTTGGCTATCATCTAAACTTTTGTGACTATTTTGTCAGTATCTCTATCTCTTTAGTGTCAGTCTTCTGTCCTTTTATATGCAAGCTACACTTCAGATAAAGCTGTTAAAACTTATTAGCATTCAGTGCCTTGGAAGACAATTTTTTATATCTGTATTAAACTCTAGCTACTAATTCTTGTTCATATCGTTGTCACTGGTAGGGGTGATATTTCACTGAGTATTCTTCCTATTCTCAAGGCTGCCCTGTCTAGCTCCTCTAAAACAATTTCTAGTATCACTGCTACTTCTGAGGTCTTACTCTACTCTAAGCTACTGTCTCTTTTTTGCATGAAGGAGGAAACGAGACAGTGTGTCTCAGAGTACACAGTTAAGTTTTTCTTCAACCATATCAGCATTGACTCTTTTCCAAAACTTCAGATGATTAAGTTCAGTCTGGAACAGTATCTTGCTTTCTTCCTCCCTGCTTGTTTTTGCAGTTCATAACTTTCTTCTGAGGAGGACTGAGACTTACCATCCTATCACTGGGAAGAGGGTCTTGTAGGGCAGTTCCATAGTGACTTTGTTTAGCTTTACCTATGCTGCAGTCTGTACAACATGCTTTTAGTATCATTGTTGGCTAGCTTATAGATGGTAAACAAATCTCTTTCTAAGCATGTGGGAGACCAGGTGGCTTGGTGTTTAGCTTGTGTGCATTTAAACAAAAGCTGCAGTCTTACCTCTGGATTGCAAAGATGCTTTCAGCTGTAATAGATAAAGCAGTTTAACAAATACTTTCCTTTACTAAAATATTTTATTGCTGTAACTCAATAAGATGTGTGAATTTGGAGAAGTTGCAATTTATACAAAGTGGAGGAAGTAAGGAGTCTTGATCTGTAATCTGAATACCCCTTACTTTCAGATTTTCATATCTTAACTTCACGGACTTTTACTCTTCAGATAAACACATGAAGGACCTGTTATCCAAACTTCTAGACTCTGGCTACTTTGAAAGTATTCCAACTCCTCGCACTGCTGTGCCAGTAAAAGAATTGGAAGAAGTAGTAAACAGAAAAACTGAGAGAACAAGGCAGATGTCAAAAGGAGAGTCTGTCAAAGAACCAGGTGGAATATTACAGCGTTCAATTTCTGTATCATAATGTTGGAATAAGCTTGAACTAAGCGTTGGTTGTGGGGTTTTTTTTGCATAGCTTGATGCTAAATCTGATCCTATGCTGTAGCTTACTTACAATATGGTAACTAAAATGGAACATGCAAGGCTTGCAGCCCTGTTCTGGCTAATATTGTAGAAAAAATCTAATTCATAGTAATACAATGTTTTTGCCTTCTGAGCAAGTCTCCATGTTGAAAATATGAGAATTGTCTGTGTATGGAATGTTACATATTAAAATAACCAAATTATGGATACTATGAAATGTTTCTTGCTTAACTCTAAACTTCTGCAAATGTAAAAACAAATCAGAAAATAAAAGCTTGTCTAAAATAGTATGTTGAATAACAAACTGAGCTTTCAGAATATCTGGTTTAGCAATTGACACTACTATATAAATAGAGTTAAAGACTTGCTACTGTTTGGTCTGCATTTCTGCATTTGATCAGTTGAAACAAATTAACATCCTTTCCCTAGAATCCATTATGGAGCTTATGAAGTCTGAAATACAGCCACAGGAGGTAAGATACTCCACTGCTAATTGCTTTCCTTTAGTATTGTGATTTATCAGAAACATAACTGTACTTCTGCAGCCCTTTTTTTTTTAAACTTAAAAAGGGAGTCTGAACAGCAACTTAGGTGTTGCTTTATGTAGGAAGCATTAAAGACTTGGTTGCATTTCTATTTCTAACCCCAAATTTGTGGCTTCTCTGGGGTATTCTGGGATAAATGGGGCAGGATTGCATGAAGCAGTAGAGTACTTTAAGGCTCTGGCACTTTCCTGAATGAACCAAAGCATCAGCCTTTAGAGTGGGAACACACTGATCTTTTGTGTACTGTGGGATACAGAAAACACGTCTACTAAAGCTGTCTCTAAAAGCTAAGCTTACTGTAGTAGGCTTGATATTGTTGGGGTTGAGAATGATGTAGGTCTTGCTCTGATCCCAAGACAGACTTGTGTGCACAGGGGTGTGTAGACCTGTTTCAACAGCCCTTCAGACTCCTGAGTTAAGTACTCAAGCTTCAGCTGGCAATAGTGTAAAAACCATTAGACTTAGTTCAAAAGGTAGGGAGGGGTATCCTTTAGTAAGTGGAAATACTGGTTCTTAAAATGCTGAATCCCTGTTTCCCAGGTATCCCGCTAGAGGGTGTACTCTAGAACAAGTTTTTGTAACCTACTGGTAACACTGTTACCTGACTCTAAAGCTTTTCTGGTGACTTGTCAGAAAAAAATCTGAGCTAGTGAGCCTTGTACATTCTTCACTTCACATATTTACTTCCTGTTTATGATAAAGTCGTAACTCGTGAAAACTTCAGGACATCTTCATTGGGCTCTCAGACTTACAGTAAACACAGCCTGGAGTTGCAGAAGTCCAGTGGTATTAAATCTGAGAATTTGAGGGTTATGTGGTTACTAGGTCAAAGATTTTGGGTGAAATGGTGCTGCTGTGCTTAGCAGAGTGTCTACTAATATGGTACCACAGCATTTCAGATGCCTAGGAGGAGAGCTACCTTTGTAAAAATCACAGTTGAACTTGATACTGTCACTGCCTAGGACCCTCAGCATTGAGAGTAAGGGCAATAGATTAACTCAGCTCAAGTATGTTTCACTTGTGCTGTTCAGGACTGTTTTGTGCTTGCATGGCATGCCAAGTAAAGCTAGTCTGCAGTGTTGTAGGATAAAGCCATGGCCATCCACATAGTTTATATGGCTAGTGCTTAAACTGTCTAGGCTCTACTTTTAGTCAGAAATTTTCAGTATCTGGGTGACTTAAGTTAACTGACCTGAACTGTAGTAGCAAAATGTTTTCTTGGGAGCCATTAAGTTTCTCTGGTCTATATAGTTTCTCAACAGGCGTTATTTGCCTGAAGCAGAATACTCTGTCAAGAAGAAGCCAGAAGAGCCCAAATCTTGGGAAGCTGAATGTGCTAGAAGGCAAGAACCTCCGAAGTCCTGGGAGATGCTTGTTGATATTGAAGAGCAGGAACAGAAGCAGAAACAAGAGACCTTAAAGCC
The DNA here is from genome assembly GCA_035590195.1 of Aviceda cuculoides. Lineage (NCBI taxonomy): Eukaryota > Metazoa > Chordata > Aves > Accipitriformes > Accipitridae > Aviceda > Aviceda cuculoides. The sequence continues at coordinate 17,607,277 of JAVJGG010000024.1, read as the reverse complement.
TTGGGAAGCTCGTGTTAGGCAGCAAGAACCAAAAATATCAGATTCTCCAAAGCCTTGGGAAGCTCGTGTTAAAGAGGAGGAACAGAAGTGTGAGTCTACAAAGCCCTGGGAGACCCGTGTTGAGGAGGAAGAACAGAAGAAGCAAGAAGCTCCAAAGGCCTGGGTAGCGCGTGTCCGAGAGGAGCAGGAGTCCCCCAAACCTTGGGTAGCAAAGGTTAGGGAAGAACAGGACCAGAAGAAACAGGAGTCGCCTAAGCCATGGATAGCAAAAGGTAGGGAAGAGCAGGAACAGAAAAAGCAGGAGTCCCCAAAATCTTGGGTAACTAAAGTTAAGGAAGAACCAGAACAAAAGCAGGAATCTCCAAAACCTTGGGTAACCCAAACTAGGGAGCAACCAGAACAAAAGAAGCCAGAGCCTGTGAAATCATGGGAAATGGCCGTTAGGGAAGAGCCAGAGCAAAAGAAGCAGGAGCCTGTGAAGGCTTGGGCTGCACATGTTAGGGAGGAGCCAGAACAAAAGAAGCAGGAGACTCGAGAGGCTTGGGAGAAAGCTGACAGGCAGCAGCAAGTATCATCACAGCAGTTACAGAACCCTCCGAAGTCCTGGGGAGCTGCAAGTGTGGGGCCAAAGGAGCAGATGGGGCCAAAGAAGTTTGATATGGAACCCAAAGAAGTGAGTTGGCATATGTAGTATTACCTGTCATAAGCTTTTGACACTAGTATATTGGACTAAAGCTACCTATTAGCAGAGGCTTTATAAGGTGCATTTTGTAGGCCTATATTTAGATTCCTATTTCATTCTTTCTTGGGGGATATGATTCTGGCAGTTAAACTTTATATTTGAATAGCAAGATGGTCTGCTTTGCTTTTTACATCAATACAGTATTGCTGTGTTTGAGCCTGGGATAACTGCTTTATGCATAAGACAGAATTAACTTAGTTCATCCCTAGCTATTGGCTCTGTCCACTGTTATCAGTACAAAGCAGGTATGACTCATCCAGGGATCAAATACTTTGTCTGTGGCTGCATGCAAATAGCCCTTCAGTAATTTTTTAGGCTTTCGATTAAAATAGCTGCTGATTCAAGAGACATCTAACATTTAGATCAAGCAATACCAACTGTACAGGGGCTTAAATATGTATTTCCAGATGAATGCATAAACCATACTGCTATCCTGGAGAGTCTAACAATAGCATAGTTTGTTTTAGAAATGTAAAATGAAAGCTATTGCAGGGCTTACAGCTGAGCAGGCTGCTAGCCTCTGATTACATTACCTTCTTTCTCACCTGTGCTTGGGTAGCAACAATTCTAATAACTCTAAAAATAAATAACTGAACTCTGCTTTGTCTACCATCTTATGTCATTAAGAGCAGTGTTTAATCTGGAGTTAGAGTTCAGGAAGAAGATATGGGGAACTGAGCAATTCTCTTACACACAATGTCAGCACTAATATCTTGTTTCTGCAAAAAAGCAGAAATAAATTCATTCCATATTACTCATACCAAATGATTAAGCTTAAATCTTGTCAGTAAACTTGGCATAACTGAAAAATGGATGTTCTTGTGCCTAGAGGCGGGATCGCAAACAGAAGGTTGAACACGAAATTAAAAGAGTATGTAACATGCAGCACTGGGTAACAAAATGGGATTAAGGTGTTTCAGCTTGATTCATCTTTACACTCAAGCTGAATAGAATCTTGTGTCCACTGGTGGTGGTGGTACAGGTACAAAACCTGGTTGCCTCACTAAGTAACTCTGAGCACAAGTAGGTGTTGTGCACCCAACTATGTGTAGTATTACTGAAACTATCTAAGTATTGGAATAGTCTCAAGCACTTTAAGATGCCTTGGAATTTCTGGTGTCAGATTACCTTAAAGCTTACATGCAAGATGCTTCCTAATGAGATGGGGCTCTTACTTTTATATAGGACAGACAGATGGATAGCTTTAAGTGGTGGACAGAACTTTGATGCAGTAAGGAAAAAGGAGGGTCTCCAGTCAGTTGGAGAAACTTGCAAACTGCCTAGGAATCTTCATAGTGATGTGCAGGTGTGCATGTCAGCAAAATTAAATGTGGGAATGTGAGATTGCTTAAGCTGGATTGCTGAATTAAGTAAACAAAGCATATTTTTAAAGTATTCAAACTTTGATTTACTTAGACCATAGTGAAAGACCACCTGGCTTATTTTTACTTAATAGCTGTTGACAAATGCTAATATCAAATGTATATTGAATGAGTAGAAAATAGTGTGCTGTCAACCTAGCTAGTCTCTGTAATTTTTTTTAAAGATATCCTTGACTTGTAAGGTACATGTAAAGAACAATTAAAATCATATCAAACTTTTTGGACAATGAAATTTCTCTTGCCTTTGCTTATGTGAAGGAAGAAGAGTCAGTGCAGTGCTATATCTGGATCCATTTCACTCCCAGGGAGAATCTATAAATGACCTTGTGTGGGATCTAGGCATGGTAGATAAAAGGCCTATGTCACTGCTGCTGCTTTCTGGAGCTGAAATTAACCTTTGTTTACTCCCTGAAATAACTGTTAGAGCTCTGAGATCTTTTAATAAACTGCTAGGTTTTGAGATGTTAAAATATGCTTATTTAACTTAATGTACCATAAGGTGCAGTACCTAGGAGGTTGATCCTAAGACAGCAGAGTGAGCCGATGTGCAGGCCTGTTAAACCGTTATTCTATTTAAATGTTTGTGCAATGTGTGGACCAGCAAACTTGGTTAGAGCTGTATTTGTGGCCTGCTATGTGAAAGCAGACCAGTTTGGCTTGTGCTTTCATCCAGTGCCATTTAATTCATACATGCTGTGGATGCTGCTCTGAGAAAGCAAATGTTAATTGTGTATCTACATGGCACAGTTGGTGATCACTGTTGTGATTACAGCCTAGATATCACCATTCCAGCTTATTCACTACTCCACAGCTAACAAACTTGAAGAGAAATCGAGGCCCTGTATTGTAGAATGGAGTTTTACTAGTATATGAGGTGATTGAAAGTATGTAAGATTAGTGTTATGTATAAATAGACCTTCAGTCTCTAAAACAATTCAAGCTTTAACAGAAGTACCTAGTATATTGGCACTCTGACTAGTAAAATTGCAAAGTGGTCAGTGTGCCTTTACACTGGTTTATTTGCAATGGTTTAACAGGTGCTAAAACAAATTTTAGGTATTTCAACTCTATTTTTAGTCATTTCTCTGGAGATATGTCAAAACAGTTTTTGCTGAATGTATACATAGTGTTGAAGTTAGGTTTCAGAAACATTATGACAAATTAGACCCTAAACTTATCAGTGCTGTATAAATGAACTTATTGGTGCTGTGTAAAACTCTAACCTGAATGTTGCTTGAACCACTAATGTTAAGTGATCTCAGCATGTATAAGTTTTGATGGGAGCTGGACTAACAGGTTATTCAACTCAGAACCTGCTACCAGCTTGTAATGACTTCCAGAAACAGTATCTAGCTGTGGGCTAGAAAGAAAACTTGGCTTAAAATTATCTTAAGGATGTCAAGTACCTGCTCTTTTTCAAAATATCTTTTTATAAAGGCATAGAACTGACAATACTTTAACTTCCTGATACTTTTTCGTGTATGCTCTCTACCACACTTGAATACTTTAGTTTTGAACACCTAAGTACCAGCAAAACAGCAAATCAATATGAGGTAACTTCACTGTAGCTACTTCTGGCTGGTGTATGTTAATGTATGCAGGAGCTAGAAAATAACTTCTACAGAACGGAGAGTGTCAATATTTCAGTCCTGGCTTAAAGCTCTAATATTGTTTATGTAACCCTGTATGCTTGCTCTTTTAGTTGAAGTAAAGAATGCTACCAGCATAGTGCACAGTGTGAGCTGGGGAAGGAGATGAAGACTAACAAATTGTAAAAGCATAGAGAAAGATGGTATCGTCTTTACAACGACAAGTGAAACAGTGCAGTCTCTTCTGCTTCCATGCTCTTGAGGCTGCTTTGACTCGTTTGTGTTTAATGTACAAGTCTAACTTAAGTAGCTAGTGGACAATCTTAGTAGCTTCAGGCACTGCCAGACTTGACCTGGTTATGTTACTTTAAAGGTGAAAAGCTTCTGTTACCCATTTACAAACATAAAGAACCAGTTTGGTAGTGTACTTGTGTCTTAGTAAACTATAGTGAGGAGGAAGAGGGTAACAGAAGCATTAATCAGTTTAACCTGTAATGGATTTACTGTGACAGCAAGTGTTTTAAGATTAAGTCTGCTTGTCAGTGAGGGCTAGAAGTGGACAAGAAGATTCAGATTCCTAGTAACTTAATCTGTAACTTGCTGAGACTTAACTTTATTCAATTGTATCTTGTCCTGCACTTAGATCCTTAATAGCTTTAGTTCTTGGTCATTATTGGAAACTGTACAGCTATATAAAATTGCACAGTCAGTAGTTAAAGGTAGTGCTTGTGCATCACAAATTCTAATTAAGATAGAAGAGTGCATCTTTGTACTATGCTAGCTCTAGAATAAAGTAAAACTTCTTGGAACTCAACAAGTAGCTATTGTGTGAGCCGCGTAGATATTAGAAATGGAGTCCTCCAGAGTTACTGATGTGCTGCATGTACATGGATTATGCTTCGTGAAGCTCACTAAACCCTGCAAGCTTCTTCCCTGTGCATGCTATTGGAATTCCTCCAAATGCTAGTAATTAGTTTCAGATAACTGTTGAAGAGGAAATGCAAGAATGTTTGGGGACTTGTTGTCCTAAAACTGGACAAAGAGCATTTCATCAGTTTGTTTTGAATTTAGTGTGACAATTAAATGTTATGACACATATACCCTTCTGCCATATAGTATCTTAGTGACTTCATACAAATACTCAACTCTACTGCTATACAGTATGTTTAAGTAGTAACCTCATACTAGAAAGACAAATGTTTGTACTGTAGGAAAGTAAAGGCTTTCACATGTTCCTGTGTCCCAACATTTGGGCCAGTTGAAATAATGCAATTACTTAATGTCTTCAGATTTGCTTCCTTCTAGCTCTACAGACAAACATAAGAGCAGCAAAGCTTTAGAGAATCACTAAAAAATGTTTTAAAAATACTTATAACAAGCCTACCTCTTCCCCAAGCTGCTTTCAAAAGACATGTTAGACTATCTAGACAGTAATATTATTGTCACTCTAAATAACAGGGCTGCTATTTAAGGAGTTTACTATCATGATTTTTGATACCTTAGACTTGCCTGTTCTCTGATGAAATGTTTCCCTCTTAAAGTGAAGTGAGAACATGTTGGGATGAACTGTTAAGGGACCATCTGAAACAATCAAGGAGTAATAAGGCTCTGCACAAGTCCTTATTTAGCTACAAATGTATGCTCCCACATGGGAGCATAGATGTATTTTTCATGCCAAACTTTGAAAAGTTTAATATAATACTTTCTGCAGGAGCTGGGGCATTGAGAGTATCTGGCTTGTTAGTGGAAGAACTTTGGTCTAATCCCGTGTAACCTGCTTGCAATGTATCTCTTGCAGGCAGTTTCTTCAGAATGTCTGGAAATGCCATCCTAATAAAAGATACATACTTACTGGTATGGGCTCTACTGGGAGGAAGTATGTTTTAAACTGAGTGATGCAGCTTTGATTTTTTAAGTTTGTTTGGGCCTTCAACTTAAATATGTGGGTTTCCTTAGATGGAGGTGCCTAATTTTGCACTAAATGCAGGCAACTTATTGTCTTCTGTATGTTCGACTATAAGAAACTGAAGTGAATTGAGTCTGTGGCTTAAATAGTTGTAGCAAGAGTAAGCTGATTTTTTTTAACAAAGTGAAAGCTCGATTCAGGAAATATCAATAACAGCACAGAATTCCTTGGCCCATGGTGTCTGATGCCTCTAGGTTGCTCTGGGAGTATATTGGATAAGGCAGCTTGTCTTGCTTCCAATATTAGATTTAATATCTTTTGTCCTTATTAGGTGCCTAAACCTGTACATCAGCCAGCTGCAGAATTTTGCTCTACTTCAACTCTTCCAAAAGATCCAGTATTGAGAAGGGAAAAACTTCAGGATCTGATGACTCAGATACAAGGGACTTACAACTTCATGCAAGTATGTTTTCCTCTGCTGTTGTAGCACAAAGCTCTAATTCCTACTGGTTTAGGGAAAATGGTACTAACAATGCATGTTTGCACTGAATGAATGAATCTAGCTCTAATCAGCTAACAGCAACTTGTCAAATGAGTGTTTCATGTGTCTCTAGAGCTTAATCTTTTTCTCCCAACTGATGATCTTTTTTCAAAAGGAGTCCATTCTGGATTCTGATAAAGCTTCACCAAGTGCCATTGGTTCATCCCATCCACCTTCAGTTACCCCAGCAAGTAGTCCTGTAGGTAGGTAATACTACAAGTGTAAACTGTATGTAAGATTTTTGCAAACACTAACAGGGTTTGCTTGGGCTGTAGGTCGGTAGGCCTGGTGAAGACAGCTTGTCAAATTATAAAGAATACCAATGATGAAAAAAAAAAAAAGGCAGCCTGAGCCACATAACTGCTTATTTGTTGCTGGAGGTGGCTTAAGTTGGTGCATCTGCCTGGAAATTGAATGCTTATAATCACTGACTAGCATGTGCATCTGAACCCAGCTGCAGAATGGACATGCTTTATCTGTGTAACAAACTTGTCTAGATGTGGTGTATACAGTCAAAAGCTGTGAATAAGCTCAGGATAAAGAGCAGTTATCTAGCTACTCTTAGAAAACTGGAACTTTCTACAATGGGCCTTAAACTGTTTGGGTGGCTCTTGGGCTATAAAACACAATTACCCAGTTATTAAATACTTAATTGCTTTTTTTATCTGGAAAGTGGGTATCTCTTTTGTGGTAGAAATATTTTTATCATTGAATACCTGTCCTCTTTTACAAAAATGAAACTGAAGTTTTTAGTTGGGGTAGTTTACTGATGCTAAGTCTCAATATTTGCAGTGTGTACACTAAAAACAGTATGTGTCTTCATACACCAAATGTTTTCAAAAAGTAGAACTGCACACTGAAACTATATGTAGTGTTAGAATTTAAAAGTAAATGTTGCTTAATGCTTTTTTTTTTACAGCTTCAAAAGAACAGAAACTGCCAAGTCAGAGTGATTTTCTTCAACAGCCCCTTCAAGTAAGTTGGTTAGGAATGCCCTGAAAAGGCAGAGCTGTAGCTGAGGAATGATATATAGGTTAATCATATTCACTAGGATAGACTTAGTACTTTTAATTGTTCTTCTTGTTGTCAGTAGTTTTGTAACAAATTTCCTGTAACTTAGTAGTTTGCAGGTCGAAGACCACTCCAATGCTGACAAAGTTGGATGCTCTTCTGCTTGAAAAGCAGCAACAAATGTTTGAAATTTCTTGAAGTAAAAAGTGTGTTGAAGACATGCTGAGATAGCTACGATTTGAATCTATGGGTTAAATATTCAAACTAATAGCTGTGTGCAGAGGAACATGCTGCTTTTTTTAGTGCATGTCTTCATCTTTGAGATCCTGGCTTATGCCAAAGATACAGTGTCTCAAGCTTTGGCAGCCATGGTTAAGCAAACCTTAAATTCACTTACTGTGCTTGCATGTCTTGCTACTTTGGCTTTTAAATAGGTTTCCTTGCCACTAACAAGAATTCCTAAGAAACTTAAGCTATCTGGTCAAAGCACTTCAGCTCCTGCCTCATTCTGAGGTTTACTTGGAAATGCCCACAGTGTGAGTTTCAGTGAAACCAAACAAGAGAAAACTGAGATAAGGTTTTGAATATTCTCTTTCTGCAAGGCTGCTGCTTCATCCATGACACTGCATGGTTCAAATACTTCCCTAGCATCTGCTGATCAGACTCTTTCTGGCTCTGAAACTGAAGACTTGGTGACACCACAGACACAACAGGTAATATACCCTGGACTTCACTGATATTCAAAGATCTGTGTGATAACTAGCCCTAACAGAAAGCTGTGGTGGGGCCTCTCCTGAATAACTATACTTGAACAACATCCAGGGACAGAATGCAAGTGACAGCAACAGTATAACCTACGTTCTTGAATACATAAAGGTGGTTGGAAGAGTCTTCCTAATATTGCATGAGTGCAAAGTAGCTAGTCTGCCCCTTGAAATGGGAAGGGTGTGGGATGAAGAATGCAGGCTAGAAAGTGTGGTGCATATTCTTGTGGGAACTTATGAGCAACATAAATATTTGCTTTGGTTACAGTGTAGAATAGTCACTCTAATGACAACATAGAGGATGCATAAATTGGGATGGATATTGTCATGAAATAGCAAACTTCTATGTAAGCTGAAGACTGAGATGTGTTCTCTCAAGCACTGACTGAAAAAGTACTAGGGAACTGACTTTCTGATGTTCAGCCAAGACATCAAACTTTGCTTTCTTAACTGTTTATGTGCAGTTAAATCTTCAACTAGCATTCAGATATCATTTAGAGCTGAAAATAGTGTTTCAATTTATGCAGATCATGGTCTTAAAGATTTCTTGCAGAGTGTATTGCTGTGTTCAGAAACACAGCTGACTCTTTCCTGTTGGACTCTGTAATACAGTGTATGTAGCTTATAATGGGGAAATGTTCATGCTTTTTAAATGTGTTTTGCTGATGTACATGCTATTATCAGTATACTGTGCATGTAGCATTTACTCTATTCCTTAATATACTATATTGTTGAATATAACAGCCTCGACAGGGATATTCTAGTCTTGCTGCCTCTTGAATCAGCAGTTTTGGCCTGGTTCTTGACACCTTCTCTCACTTCTACAGTGTCATAAGACTACTTGTGCTGACAAGGATTACTTTCGCTGTTTAATATGCATCCAGAAGACTAATGCTGTGCTATAATGTAGAACATCTGATTTAGTAGTGTTCTGAGGTTTTTTTGCTAACATTGTTTGGAATTAGGGTTGCTTGTGGCCTGCATATCTCTAGCCCCTTAGGCATGAAGTGTGATGTCTTTCTTTTCCAGTCCTGCTTCTCATGGAAACCAGTAGATAAGCTTTGCTTGGTCCCAGCACAGCCAGGGAATACACTCCATGGTGACAGTGCACTCTCCTGGTATGCAAGTGCATACCAGTTTTGTCTGATGCACCTGGGATGGTATACATGGTGAGAATGGGACCGGTAGTCTTTAGCCCTAGGATATATATCTAAGTATAAGCAGTTCTTAAACTTAGCATTACAAGTGTAAGCTAACTATAGGACATGCAAGTTTTGCAAAAGCAAACCAAAGTTTGGCTCTTGTTTGACAGAGCTTACCAGAAACTTAGCATCAGACATGCTTTTGGATTTAATTCAATGACAGGTGTGTCAGACTTCACTGTGAATAACAGCTTGAAGCAATCTACAGTTCTTAAAATTATCTGACTTTGCAGGGCTAGTTGTACAACCTGTTATGTAAGAAGGGTAATCTCAGTCTGAATCTCTAAAGCTAATTACTTGAAGCTTTTGGCTAAGATGATTTAGTACACTTACTTTGGACTTAATGTTTGTCATGGTCTTTCAAAATCTACTTGTTTCAACTTATGCTCTGGTATTTCATAGCTCTATCAGAACTTTGTGCTTTCTGCAATACTTCTTGTAATAGCAGGTGCATGTATGGCTTCTTCCAGGCATCAGCATCGCTTTCTCAAGAGACTGAGAAATATACTTCCCAGCCACTGTATCAGACAAGTTCACGTATTTCTGAGCCACTGATACCTAAAAAGATTGAAATTGCCAAGGTGAGCTATCACAATACAGGTAAGGTAAATAAATTGGTTGTCAAAATGTGTTTAGAGCCTTACATTCCTTTTTTTACTTCTGATTCCTATAAATATTGGTATTCTAAATCACACTTCATTTTGCCATCTGCACAGATGAGACTTAATGCTGGTTAATACTTAGTCTGGACAGCTCAGCATTGTTTCTAATCTGAAACATAATTGATTGGGAGGGGAAAAAATAAAATCCCCCTAAACTTTTTGAGTTCCTTTGGAAAAAGAGAAGTCACTTTCAATATCAGCTAAAGAATCATCTTGCAATAAATGGAACAGAAGGCATTCTATGTTTCCTTAGTGGTAGGAAAAAATACCTAATGTCTCTTTATTGTCACATTATTACAATGAGTGGTATGTATAGTAGCTCATAGGCACATTTCACTTAATCAGCAGAGACTGCAATAGAAGTACTGTTTGCTGAGGATGCACAGCAAGATTTGAAATTGTAAGCAAAAGCTATTTTGTAGCTCTACCATGTCCAAATGTCATCCTGTAGAAACTGCTGACTTCTGTCAGTCTAGGCTTTAGAACAAATTAACTGCTTCTGTTACTGCCTGATAACTATCAAGTGACCTTTCATTACATTTGTTCTTCCCTCAGGCAACTATTCCCCTCCCAAGTGAGCCACAGTCACCATTGCCTACTTCAAGCACCTCCATGTCTCCAGTACCACCAGCACAAAGCTTTCAGTCTCCTCCAGCAAGCAGCAGTTCTGTCACAATAACAGCAGCTCCCTTTCAGGCTATGCAGACTGTAAGTATGCAACTTGAGGCCACAGAAGAATAATTGACAATAATGCTAATAACTTAGTCCTCATACTGGGGAACTGGCTCCTCTTGATTATAGTACAGAACTTGATAGGTCATTTGATGTTTTAATGTTAAAAACCTAGATTAGAACTCTGCTTCTCCAATGCCTTCAGAACTTAAACCAGGTCATCTAAGAACAGAGATCCTGGTTTTGCTCTGTATGGTCCCAAAATCCAAGTATGGTCCCAAAATCTAATACTGGGATATCTTAGTAGCCTCAAGGAACTAAGAGGGAGAAGTCAGACCTGAAATAAACAGGTTTATAACTGTGCCCCAAGGCTAAGTTGGCTGTACTTAAACTGTTTTTATGCATAGGTCTCAAATAATAAAAACTGCAGAGGAGAGAGGGAATCCTGAAGTATATAGCTGTTAGGACTAAAAGCTTTCTGAGGCCTGAACCTGTCTTGCTGCTTTTTAAACTGTTTGCTTTAGTCGGGTAAAACTAATTCCACTGGAATCATGGAAAATGTGTCCTTGATAAAGACTGGTGTAGCTCATTATCCTAACTTGCTAACAAGTAGCCAAAATAGATGCCTAGGAAATAGCCCACACAGACTATGAGCAGTGTTTCTTGCAAATAGATACTGGGGGTTTTTTTTTCAGCCCGTACATCATTAGTAATGTTAGAAAACATTAGTAGACACTGCTACTGTGTGGTAATCTGCAGTGCAAGCCTAGAGGGACTCAGAGAAAGGGTCTCCATTTAGTTGTTAAATATTCCCTTCCCTGTACTTGGTCTTATTTAGTCCTCTGATACTTTCTTCAGCAGATGCTAGAAACCTTCACTGAATGTTCTTGCTCAAAAACAAGCTTAGGAAGAGGTCACTGAGATTCTCTAAAGGCATTCTCCATTTCAACAAATGTACCAGTGCAGTTCCAGAACTTGCTGGACAATCTGCATCTTGCAGTATTGAGACATATGTAGTAGGATTTGGTGGAAGGTAGCTAATAGCCTTTCAAAGCACAGGACATCTATGACATCCTGGTGTGGTCTGCAGTAAATCACTACCATGACTTTTTCTCCTTGGTTTTCTCTATTTGTAGAAGATGTTCAAGTAGAACCTTCTGCAGAGGTACAGAATTTTGATATAGATTATAAATAAGGCTAGTGGTGGTAGGGAGGTGATTCTTTCTAAGCTGGATCTATTTAAATTATGCTAAGTGGCTTGATGGTGATTTTTCATGACTGGAGAAATAGTAGCATGCTATGATCAAGGAATTGAGAGTCTGGGGACCCAGGCTATAAGATAAGCATCTGTCATGATATAAGTATGGATTCTTGGTCTGTCATTCTGATTATATCTGAACCTAGCATCTGTGTTCATAGTGCTTTTGATCATAATGGTATTACTGAAAGTTCACTTGAATTAATGCTGTGGTGTTTTCAGACATGTTAAATGTTCAAGATTTCTCTTGAGATTTTTGGGTCATGTTGGCAAACATCTGTCACTAAATTGCTAGGATGTTAGTTCCTCTTATAGTGGTAGCAGTCTTTAAATTTGCAGTGCAGGGTTTTCTTCTTCCCTGCATTGCTTAGATTCTCATTTCTGCCAGGAAAATACAGCCATTGGATTTCAGTAGATAGCCAGGAGTCAGATGTTTCTTTGCCAAATAGTGGTAGTACAGTGACAGTAATTGAAGCATCTGATTACATGTCCTCAGATGTCTGAACATCCTATTGCTGCCATTGTGCTTATGGAAGCTTAAAGGCAGATCCTACCTGTAGCCCTAGTCCTTTATTAGAATTCCACCTGTAACCCTCACTATAGGAAAAAGTAGACCATTTGCTACAAATACTCCAGGATGTGGGTGTTGACAGCCTGACTGCACAGCATCCTCAGGTTTCTTAGATGATTACTTTGATCACTTCATCTGGTAAAGTAAAAAAAAAAAAACCAAAACAAAAACAAAAAAAAAAACCCAAACCAAAAAACCCAACAGAATTTTTGTTATTTTATAATGGTTCAAAATTTATATTCAACACTTCAGTATCATGAGGGGTTTCTGTGCTGGCTCCCTCTTAGAGGCAGTATTTGGTTTCTTGACCCCGGAAGAAGCGTTCATTTTCTGGTTTAATTATAGCAGCTTCTGCAAATGACAAGAATTGTGAAGCTGTTCCTTGCATCCAGCTGTAGTTTTGCCCTGGTCTGCCTTCAGACAGTTTATAGTCTCGGAAAATGGTTAGATACACATCTAGACTCACTATCAGTACTGCTGACAGCTCTTTATGTGAAATTTGGATACTTTTACTCAAAATAAACTTCTTTCCTATTTGATCTTGACAGCATCCATTCTGGTATTTTTGAGTTACTGGCTACAAAGCAATACAGTCACTGAGTGACTGAACTCTGGTTGATTAGATTTAACTAACAGTATTATCTGCATACCACCCTAGTGCTGAGGCTATAACATCAAAATTTGAATTACAAGACTTACTTAGACTACATGTTTACTCTGAGGGAACTTTGAAACAGGTAGGAAAGTTGAGGTTCAATTTACCAAAGGGGGGAAGGCTGCCTAATATGGTTTTTGAGTGGATAGTAGTGTTGCATCAGGTTCCAAGACCCAAATTCTTCCCACATGTGAATGTCTTGTCTCAGTATAGGCTGTCCCAGCTTCAGGTCAAAAGCTGTAGGACAGGTAGTCAGTGAATTTAACAGTGGTTTTCCCATAGAAGGAAAATAGCTTATTATATGGTAGCTGTTCTGTTGATCAAATATGGTAGCTATGGTCAATCAAGCATGTTTCTTGGGTAGTAGCTATACAAACAGGAGTAAGTTCTGTAGGCTTACTGAGAGGGAAAAGGATGGGTTGAAGTACAGTGCTTTTGATTATTTCTAAGAAGCAGTTGGTGTTCTAGAAGCTGATGTAGGTGTATGGATTTAAACCATGGCATAGCAGGGTGGTGGCATTAGGCAGAGACTTAAGCTGGTAGTGTTAAGCACTTGTCTTGAAATATGTTGTAGGTATTTAAAGTGAATGCACCGCTGCCTCCACGTAAAGACCAGGAAACTAAAGAAGATTCTTCATATTCAGCAGGATATAACCAGAGTTTCTCTACAGCAAGTACACAGACTCCTCCTCAATGCCAGTTGCAATCTTCTCATGTTGTAGAACAAACCTCTCTTTCACAAGAATCTCTGTCTTCAGGTGAGAACTGTACTTCTATCTGTATTTCAAGTAGTCTTTAAAGATCTTCAGGTTATAGTAGTATTTTAATTCATTAACATGTGCTGTGAGTTTGCCGAAATTCATAAACACTGTTATTTAGCACCTGTTAACAATAGGGCTACATCAACCCTAATCTAGTTGATGGTATGGTATGTAAACAATTTCAAAACTGCTAGCAGGATGAAAGGCTGCTTCAAACTAATTTCTATACTAGTTGCATGGGCAGTGTCACATGCCTGAATTTCCTAGTGATACTCACTGGTCAAACAATTGTTTCCTTGGAATTGAAGCAATGATGAAATACTTTTATTTGGAACCATTAAGTTGGTCTCTGGTAGTAAGCAATAGTGCTGGGAGCTGCTGAATGCTAAATAAGAAAGTTGGGATAAGTTTTCAGTCTGACCTGAGGAATACTAAACCTCTGATAAGTGGGGTCTTGAGCTGCCTTATTCAACACAAAACTGACCTGCTTGACATTCAGATTCTGTACCAGGTGAATTTATATAGCTGACACTAAATATGAAATGAAACTAGCCCCTAAATATGCCTGAAACTGGTTCCAGAATGAAAGCAAGCTGACAACTAGGGATCTGGATTTACAAGACTATCTAATCAAGTGACTCAAGGTCATTTAAAACTACTGTTTTTCTGCCAGAGGAATCTTCCTAGGAAGAATTGTACTATAAACAAACTGATACTCTGAAGTCAGTGAGACATATGAAGATTAAAAGCTCCAAAGAACAATATAAGTATAGCTGTCAGGCAAGCATGTTTAGCCTGAATGCTCCTCATTACTGAGACTACAGGTGATCAGCCTTCTATACAGTTTTTTTGATGGAATATCATGATGTTTTGATTAATTTTGTGCAGTGGCCCTGCACAGACTTCAGAAAGGGGTTTAGACTGTCGTTCTGGATCAGTTTTAAGCTTTTTGGATGGATACAAAGCATGGTCCTGTGGAAACACATTCATGGTTGCAAGGTCTGTATTTAAAGCTAGCTACTCAACCATGCTGTGAGTGAAAAGCATTCTTGAATACCTGTTGCTTGGGCTTGAACTGCCTAATAACATGTAGTAGGGATGTCTGTTGAAGAGACTGAACCCAAAGATCTAGCTTTCCACAGTTGTCTTATTGCTGTCTAGATAAGACTGAGTTTGTCTCATCTTGAAGGATGTCAACACTGGGGTGACCTAGTTTATCAGATAGACCACTGAGGTCTGGCTAGTAGAACAGTGTTGGTTCTAAGTGAAAATTCTTAGTCAGGTGTTACTTGATTTTTATTCTAGCTTGGTTATTTTCATGATGTTGCTAGCAAGCTTGTTCTGACCTATGCAACTGAATCTTGTTGAATGCATTAGAGGCTTACACTGACAGCCTGGGCTGTCTACAGTATACTTTAACAAGCATTACACTCTACAGAACAAAAGGGAGGATCCCCACTTGAAGTAATGAAGGGGCAGAAGAACAAGATATTTGAAGCAGCTTAATCAGTCTCTGAACTTCCTAATGCTGCCCTTGCTTCTAGGTGTGGTAACTTACTACACTTATAAAAGCTTTGAATTCATCTGTGCCTTCTGTTTTAAGCAGTGAATTATCAACCTGATGGACCTGTTCCTGTTAGCAATGGTAGCCTTGCCTTTTATCCAGCACAGACTAATGTTATTCCCAGACCCCCTCAGCCTTACCTTAACAGTCGTGGGTCTGTCAGAGGATCTGCTAGAGGTGGAAGGTCACTGGCTAATTCATATCGTTCCCCTGGCGGATACAAAGGTATGTCTGTATTTAGTACCACCTTTAAAAAAACCAAGTCTAATGTAGTAACACTAGAATGTGATTTAACACAACATGGTATTAAACTTAGGTTCTATATGTGAAACTTCTTAAAACAAGACTAAGAGCAATGTGCAGAGAATAGGGGTCCTCTGTAGAATTTAAACAAGTTCATTCTGACTTTTATTGGTAGTCCTTACTCTGCCAGTTAACCTAATACCCAAAGTACAATTTTGTAGCCTTTTGAATTGTGAAAGTAGAAACTTACACTAATAGGTTATTAAATTACTTAATTGTATAGACTTTTATGCTTGCTATTTCATTTACCATTCTGAACTTTTTACCCCCTTTATTATTTCTCTTGGCATCTGTCTTGCTAATGTTCTGGGCAGGTATTTTCTCTTCACATGCCACTTGCAGTATTCACCCAAAACAAGATACTCTTTGCTTAGCACTGCTGGCTTTAATATTACCAGCAGAAATGGGGATGGGTGTGAAGTTCCTGGGAGGAGAGCCCTTCTGGATTAATAACAAACCGAAGAATTCTAAGAGGAGGATTGTTTGGTCTCTGCAAATGAGTTGCTATTCTGCTGCTAGCTGAAGTACTATAGAAAGTTTCAGCTGACTTTAAGCAGATACCAACTTAAGGTTGTTGGTAACTGTGCTCTATTCCATTTTGAAGTGAAAGGGCACTTAGTCTGTGATAGTTGTTTCAGTTATTGGGCTGAGACTGCTCAGTGCCTTGTAGGAGCACGTACCAGACAATTGTATAGTTCTAACTTAACAGCAGTTAAGGGTTTGGTAGTGTCTGGTAGTAAATTACTTGCAGCTCCTCTTTGGTAGTTAGTCTAATAGCTAAAAAGGCTAAATATTATAGTAACATCTAAATGTGTAACAGTAATAGCTAAGCATTTGTAATAGTAAAAAGAAAGTATTTCTTAATTCTATGTTAAATCCTGTCTCTGGAACTAGCAAGTTTTTCAGCTGTTCTGTGAAGTCCCATTAGTATCAAACAGGCAATTGTTAAGGTCTGATGTTAATACTTCTAAACATGTAATTTTGATACATCCATAGTGGGTAGTTCTGAGTAGCTAATGAAATGCAATCTTTATAGGAGTAGTGAGACTCTGTTCCAAATTCTGAATTAAAGAATAGATGTGTAATTGTGTAACTTAATACATGTGATAATTGCCAAAAGGGAGCTCTACATGTATTCTGGACTTGTATTGTAAACCAAACAATGAATGATATTGAATAATCAACTTTATTTAAACAGGTTTTGATGCTTACAGAGGCTCACCTTCAATAACTAATGGCAACTATGGCCAGCTGCAGTTCCCTGGTAGAGATTATGCTGGAATGCCATATTCTCAGAGGGTAAGTATTGACTTGTATTTCCAGTAGCCTTTTGAGCACTGTACAGGACTCAAGTCTTCTACTACTGTAGCTTTTCATTATCTTAACAGGTGAACTATTTCTTACAAGCTAGAGGTTAGTTTTGTTTCCTAAACAGAACTGGTTTTTTGGAACAGTAGACAGCAGGTTGAAATAGGAAGTCAGTTCAGACACAACATCTCTGTATGACAGGTTGATTTTAGTCTGAAGGGAATCTCTGAAATGCAAACAGATGGCAAATAAGGTGTGTTATAATGAGTCTATTTTACTATGGATTTTAAAGTTGGTACTCAATGCCTCTCTAGTATAAAACAATGAACTCCTAAATGGACTGACTGAGGATGTGGCTAGGCAAAAAAAAAAAAATCCAAAAAATGTGTAAGAAAGCAAAGGTTCCTGCTGGGATGAGGGTCTTCAGCTTTGAAATGAAATACATTCTTCTGTACAGACTTGTGGACTTCTAACAGAACTGAGATTTAAGGTATTGCTCAATGAACTGAACTGAGTGTATAGTTCAGAAGCTAACTTGCTAGGACCAGCATTGAAATAGCTCTTTAATTTCATACAAGCTATTGTAAATTTTCCATAAATAAGGCTGTTTATCTATGTCTGAATTCTGAACTCCACCATTGTCTATTCTAGAGCTTGAATTAATTGTGCAATGAAAAAATACTATTTGTTAGCCCCACTTGTTTTCAGATTTTCTTATAGCCATCTTCCTAATACTTCTGTTCTTTTTAGGATGTTAATTACCAGCAGTGCTATAAACGAGGTGGGATAACTAGTGGTCCTCGAGCAAATTCAAGAGGTAAGGCTAACATCAGGTTCCCAGTGGTACATATATGGGCTTGGCTGTAGCAGATGAAGTGGAGTGTTATTTTGAATAGTGAGAAAAAGTGTACTATCACTGATTAAACAGATCAAGCCTGATATAAATTAACCAAGCTAGATGGAAGCTTAAGTACTGTTCTTAGCATTGTGTAGCAGCAGATTTAATTTCACTATTCTCAATTTGATGTCTTAACATGTCAAAGTTCTGACCCAGTGGTACCTTACTGAACTTTTGTCACAAACTGACTAGGAAAACACACACTGGGTGGTTCCAATGTTGCATTTGGCTTCTCCCCTTAATTGCATGGTCTCCCCTGATTCTGGGTAAGCTATCAGATTCCAGAAGCTTTGCAAGATAAACTATTTCTCATAGAAAAAGTTGTTTGGGACTACAGCTCTACTCTGTACTTCCATGCTGGAGTACAAAACCTAAAGAAATACATAAGACTAGCTGTTTGAATCCAAGCATGAATAGCATCTATTTCAAAAAGTTGTGAACAAGCTGATTTAATCCTACTGTATGTGCTGGAAAAAGCTGGACTTACAGTGCTATAGGTGAGAAGTGAGATGATTAGTAACTGTAGACGGCTACTTTGA
Source organism: Aviceda cuculoides (assembly GCA_035590195.1). Taxonomy (NCBI): domain Eukaryota; kingdom Metazoa; phylum Chordata; class Aves; order Accipitriformes; family Accipitridae; genus Aviceda; species Aviceda cuculoides. Next base: position 17,588,949 of record JAVJGG010000024.1, on the reverse strand, counting down.
AGAATAAAGTGAAATTATGGCATATCATGGGAACTTTTAGGATAAAGCAGGCCCTCTCTGTCTGAGGGGGGACTCAGAATATACTTCAGAAGAGAATTAAAAGAAATAAGAGATTGTGGTGAGTTAACAGTTGAGAGATGTAATCATTAGCATTAAGACATCATAGCAACTTTACTTAGTTTATTGAATATCTTAAGGTGTTGCTTTCCAGTGGAAATAACAATAGTTTGCAACTTGAGTGTGACTACTTTAAACTTCTTGGATCTATCTATTAATGTTTTCTAGAACCTTTTAACTTGGATATTTGAAAAGATAAAAGCTTCATTTTGGGGAGTGGGATGCAGAACATTTAAAAGCAATTCTAGTTCTTCAGACAAAGTATTCTAGCCTCATAAGCTGATATGATGTACTAAGGATGCAACTCTAGAAGAACAGTATTGAGGTAACTTGAAGTGCAAATTCAGATCTTGAAGGTGACTAAATGACTACTTGGCTTTTGGTAATTTTGTCAATTTTTTTTTCAGAAGTTACATTTTATCTCCACTTGGAAGTTAGCACATGCTTTTTTTATGCTGTTACATGTGTGGCAAATACTAAAGCTATAACTGTTACAAGCTACTGCCTTCTACTTAAAAGTATGAAAAGTAATTGTTCATACTTGCATTCAGCAACATGGGCCACAATTTAAGTGTGATGAATAAGCCAGCTTTAAAATTCTGTTCTCGCTGGGGTCTTTTGACAACTTGCTGTAGCTGAAAGACAAATCTTTTGCAAAGCTTACACACTTGCTGCTTAAGATTATGCCTGGAGGCATAATCTTATCCTTCTGTTATACTTACTTATCATTGCTAATGATCTTCAACAGCAGGGTGGAGTGATTCCTCTCAGGTGAGCAGTCCAGAACGAGACAACGAAACCTTTAACAGTGGGGACTCTGGGCAGGGAGACTCCCGCAGCATCACCCCTGTTGATATGCCAGTGACGAGCCAAGCTGCTACCATACTACCAGTGCATGTCTACCCCCTCCCACAGCAGATGAGAGTTGCCTTCTCTGCCGCTAGAACATCTAACTTGGCCCCTGGAACTTTAGACCAGCCAATTGTCTTTGATCTGTTGCTGAACAACCTTGGAGAAACTTTTGATATCCAGCTTGGTAGGTTCAACTGTCCAGTGAATGGTACATATGTCTTCATCTTCCACATGCTGAAACTAGCTGTAAATGTTCCCCTATATGTGAATCTCATGAAGAATGAAGAGGTCCTAGTGTCAGCCTATGCAAATGATGGGGCTCCTGATCATGAAACCGCTAGTAATCATGCAGTCCTGCAGCTGTTCCAGGGAGATCAGATCTGGTTGCGTCTGCATCGGGGAGCCATCTATGGAAGTAGCTGGAAATACTCCACCTTTTCGGGATACCTCCTTTATCAGGACTAAAATCCAGTGCGATGTTTACAAAAGATCTGCTCCAAACACCTTGGTGGAGGGGGGGTGGGACTAGCTTTGCACTTACTACTGACTTTATAGAAGATATATGGTTCCATTATTGGGGGAAATGATGGTCCTGTTGTGCAAGGTGAAATCATGGAGTTGGGGTACTGAATCAGCACTAATTTGGCACTTTATCAGTTGTGATGTAGCCTTGCTAGTAAAGCTGTGAATGTATATTGTTTGCACTTACCCTAAACTGTATTAATGTCCAGCTTACTACACTATTGATTGCCTCAAGTATGGGCTATTCACAATGCCTTGTTGTGCCTCAATAAAACAAGTTAATATGCATTTTAGTATTAATCTTGCCAGTGGTCTTTATTTTTTAAATATATCAAACAGCTTATTCCTGATATGGGGTGTGCATGCATATTACTACATAGAACTGATCTTCCAAGTTTCAATAATTCAGGATAAACTGTATAGTTTAAATGGGATTACTTGTTTATTCAGTTCTTGCTTGATGCCATTCTCAAGAGTGTTCCCTTGATCAAAATGAATTCAAGATCTAGTTACATACCTACTTCCTTTTTAACCAAAAAGTCTAGAAATTAGAAGTGAAATGCTACATACTTCATTAGGACTACTTGCTTTAAATGCATATCCTGTCAAAATCTAGCTTTGTTACATCACCTGTCCTTCAGTATTGATGTAGTTGAAATTCTTAAATCTCAAAACAGTCACTGAAGGGCTGGCTCATACTGTTATTCAGGTGCAATATATTTTAAAGTTAAAATTGCTTCACAAGAGTCACAAATGTGTATGGCTTCCCTCCCCCTGAGACTTGATTCAGATTGTGCTGCAAGCTATCTCCTTTCGGAGAACTGCTGAGGAACTTGGTATTTGTAGTTGAAGGCTGCTGCTTGCATTTTAAATCAAACTGTGAATACAAATGCTAGGAAGCATTTATAAAATTCCTTTCTTACAGCTAATGGGCTGTGTGACTGGTCTTCAGCAATCTCTTGTGGCCTGAGAACTGAAAAGTCATGATGTATGTCTTTGTCTAAGCTGCAGCATGTCAAATACTATACAGCATTTCAATGTTTAAAATAAAAGTATGAACTAGTAAGAAGATTGTAGGTCACTGGCTCTTTATACTTTTAACAGCTTCAATAGTTTGTTTTAGCAGTAGGAAGTATTTTATCTGAGTGTACTAAGGTAGCTAGTGCAAAAGCCTGACTGATATATCTAAGGGTGGACTAGAACTATGCAAAGTAAAAGCAGTTCACCTATTTGCTTATTAAAATAAAAGTAAAAATCTAAATGGAATAAACTTCAGACCTGATATCAAGCTGCTGTTTCTTGGTAACTGGTAAACAATTCTCCCCTGCTACCACACATGCCAGAACAAGTTCTCTGGCATGACTTCTAAAGTTTGGAATAAAACCATTATGATTTCTTATTCATACAGATTTTTAGAGGGTGATCATACTTCAAGTCTTGGTTTAATTCCTTGGCAAGTTCTGAGATGAGAAGTTTAGGTGGGGCAAAGCTTTAGAGAACCTAGTTTACAAAAATGTCAAGCCTTAACTATTGAATACTAAGCCTGTATTTTTAAACATGCTAATTCTGACTTTAGCCAATAAAGAGGCACAAGTCCTCTGAGGAGCAGCTGAGGGAGGTGGGGCTATTTAGCCTGGAGAAGAGGAGGCTGAGGGGAGACCTCATAACTCTCTACAACTACCTGAAGGGGGGTTGTAGTGAGGTGGGTGCTGGTCTCTTCTGTCGGGTGGCTGGAGATAGAATGAGAGGAAATGGCCTCAAGTTGAGGCAGGGGAGATTTAGGTTAGATATTAGGAAAAACTTCTTTACTGAAAGGGTTGTCAAACATTGGAATAGGCTGCCCAGGGAGGTGGTTGATTCACCATCCCTGGAGGTATTCAAAAAGCACACAGGCGAGGTACTCTATAACATGGTTTAGTGGGCATGGATGACGGTTGGACTCGATCTTGTAGGTCCTTTCCAATCTAAATGATTCTGTGATTCTATGATTATTTCTAGAACACTCCCAATAGAGGATAAGTGGCAGGAGTTTAACTAGCACTTTTTTCTTACTGTTAACTCTCCTTGTATATTAATATGGGAATATAGTAGCCTTAGTGCTAAGATAATTTTCAGCTTGCAATAGCTTTGCAGCTGTGGACAAACAGACTTCATTGCTCTTCTAACAGACCTGCAACTCTAGATTTTTTTTTTTGTACATGTAGAGCACTGACCCAGTCACAAGGACACTTGTAAAAAAAAAAAAGTATAACTTGGACAATTCTCTTCCCATAGAATAACTGAAAATATGATCAATTTTATCCTATAGGTTTCTTGCATAGTACCTTCTTACCTAGAACTATTGTTTTTCACTGTTCCTAGTCAGAGCTGTGAAGAAATCTCTAGCTTACCTCTGTTACAAAAAGGAATATAAGTACATTTGAACAGTACTGTCATGAAGTTTCAGACTAGATGTGACTCAAAAGGCTATTATTGAACTTAAATGCTAAGCCGGTGTTTAAAAAAACATTGCAAAAGACCACGCAAAGCACCTTTTTTCCACACAAATAGCTGGCCAAAATTTACTGCTAGAAAATTGCTATTCTAATCTTCAAAATACCTGAAAATATGACTTCATATGATTTCCTGTAATGATAAACACTAGGATATTGGTACCTCATACCTCATTCTTTATGATTCTAGATTAATACTTGTTTTTGAAAGCTGCTCAAAGCACTTCAGAGTATTTCACTGCATTATTTACTAACAGTTTTAGTCTACCTCAGTATGTCCAGACTAAAGACCTAGATCCATATTCTCCTTCTGGGCAAAGCATTTAACAGGTGAGTTTCACAACTTGAAAGTATTTGAGGTAACACTGGTATAGACTTCATGCAAATAGTGTCTGCCAATACTTTTTTTTCCCCAGTAGCTGTTAAATGAAGTTGCTCGAATTGTTGCACTAGATAATATGACTTAACTATGTAAGGATGACAATCAGGTCTAATTAAAACATATGAAGGGGCATCACAGTTCTGCCAACTTCCTATTGCTGTCTTTGCTATGGAAGTTGGATACCACCTAAATTCTTTACAGTTTAGTTATCCTGTGCAGCCTGCTGAAGATAAACTATGAGGGTAAGGAACTAACACTAGGTTTTGATTTGGAGTGAGTGGATTTCCATGTTTTCTTCTCTGAGTTCAGTGAAATACTGGAACTACCTTGAAATGGGAGGGTGTACAGATTTTGGCTGGGATAGAGAATTTCCATCAGAGTAGCTGGTATGGTGCTATGTTTTGGATTTATGACCAAAACAGCATTGGTAACACAGGGATGCTTTAGTTATTACTGAGCAGTGCTTACACCGTCTCAAGGCCTTTTCTGTTTCTCATGCTGCCCAGCCAGTGAGGAGGCTGGGGGGGACAAGGAGTTGGGGGGGGACACAGCCAGGACAGCTGACCCCGACTGACCCAAGGGAGATCCCAGACCATAGGACGTCATGCTCGGCATAGAAAGCCGGGGGACAAAGGGGGAATACTTGAGTTACGGCCTCTGACATCCCAAGTAACTTTTAGGTGTGATGGAGCCCTGCTTTCCTGGAAACAGCTAAACAACTGCCTGCTGATGGGAAGTAGCGAATGAATTCTTTATTTTGCTTTGCTTGCATGCATAGCTCTTGCTTTACTTATTAAACTGTCTTCATCTGAACCCACGACTTTTCTCGCTTTTGCCCTTCTGATTCTCTTCCCCATCCCACCGGAGGGGAGCGAGTGAGCAGCTGTGTGGTGCTGAGCTGCCTACTCATGGGGTTCAACCATGACAAAGGTTTCTTAAAACTTTCAACATACTAATGGACTTGTGACTTTTGTGTTTTTGCCAGGCTATAGAAGTGAGAGGAGACCATCTACCAGAATTGTCATGGCTGACTTCCTGCAGCTAAGGAAACATCCATCCTGCAGGCTACAGTGGTGGCACAGAGAATATCACTGTTTCCTTGTACTGGTTCAGTTTACATACCATTTCCTCCCTGACTGCTGTAAGTTATCTACAGCTGCTCCGACAAAACAGTCAGTGGGGGGAGATGGCTTCAGAATTTTAACTGATCAAAGTCTTGTATCTGGAGGCCTGGCATGCATTTATCTGCTGCAGATCATCCTTGCTAGCTCTTCATCAAGTCTGTACATGTCTTTTGAGAAAATTGAGAGCCTTGTGTGGAGGATATGAAAAGTCTGTTTTGTGTTCTAATTGTACTGTACCATAACCAGATAAAAATAAATTAACTCTAGTTACGCGCTTGTTCACAAGTCTCTGATCAACTTAATTTTGTGTCTTGCTCCCAACTATAAACAATTCTATTAAGAATGAAAAAGCTTATGATTTTTTATCTGCTGACTGAACATTTCTAGGTGCTGTTGTACTTGGGAAAAAAAAAAATTGTGAAGTACTGATTTGGCTGGAGAGTACTAATTCATACAGCTTTTGGACTGTTTGGGTCTCAGATGAGTAAGGGCTGTGGTTGATACAGAATGAAGGCTTTATGCTAAGTACTGATCCAGTCACTTTGTCCTTAGTTTACTACAATGAAGTAAACCCTATATTGAAAACAGTGGATTACTTTTAGCTTGCAGCACATCACACAAAGGATCATTGCCTTCTTTCTCATAATTTCCAGGAGCATCTCTCATTAACTACAACTTAAAACCAGCTGCTATCCTAAAGGAACTTTGTTGGCATGATAATGAAGCAGACATTCTATGCCAGCAGAAAGTATGTTACACATAGCATTCAGCTAAAACGCTACCTGCATTTCAAAACAACCAAGTCAAAGCACTAATTCTAAGTAACCTGCAATATGTAAGGCTCTTCTATTTTTTTCTCCACCTCCCAAAGTTCTTGAACTTAATCACGTTATCTTGATAGCAACTCTGTCAGGAACTTGGTCTGATTTTTGTTGAGAACAAACTTACATTGCTTTAAAAATCCTTGGTTTCAGCAACTGAGTTTCAAAATATGATTGCTGGTTCTAAATACTTCATAAAACTGTTGTTATAGTGCACTTGGAGAGTTTTGGAGTTAAAAAAAAATTAATCTTTGCTTTCTCTTATCTCCCCTCCTCCCTTCTATCCTCATCCTTTTTTTTTTTTTCTGTACTTGCATGTGACTTGGGATTGCATGTACTTGCTTTTAGTTTCTTTGTTATATTACTTGTCCCTTTCACACTGGGTCTTCTCTCACCAGCAGTGTTAGATAGCTGACAAGAAAATATCAGTGTTTTACCTCAGAGTCTTTATTTTGCAGAGTAGCAAAACATTTAAAAAAACCAACACGTTCTAATTCAGTTCCAGATCCATTATTTTGAAATAGATGAAGCCCAAAATATTAACAGAATCTTTGCTCTAACAAAAAGGCATGCGAGTTCTTGCTTATAAGTAGTTACTTTCATCCTGAAGTTTTTGAGGTTACATAAAAATATTTAGATTAATCACTAAACTTATTTTTAGAATAACATAGCCACTGGTATCTATAGAGGTCCATGTTTTACAGAAAGAAGTATCAGGCATGCATCAAACCCAGCACATGGGTAGATTAAAACACTAGCAGCAATAGCTCCACAACTAAATCACTGCTGACATATTACACAGGAAACAAGCACTGTTGAACTGGATGTTACTTGATTTAGATACTTGATGGCCTTGTTGATGGCTGCGTGCACAAAAAGTGGGTCTTAAAAGCAAAATCTCAGGTGTAAAATCTTTTCCATTTTTTTTGTAGTGAATGTTGTGTGTTAAAAGTGCCATTTTAAATACAGATGCTAAGTGCAATAAAATTATGAAGAGCATTTTAGGAAGATGTTAAAATAGCCTTTAAGCATATTTTGTTCTTTATTGATATGTTTCACATCACCAGCTCCACAAGACTAAAGTTCTTCCATTAATAAATTTCCTAACTTTTAAGTTCACCTACCACAGATGAATACACAGAAATGGAATAAAACAGAACTGCTTTTAAACTGTCCATAACATGCTAATTTGGGTGAAGGAAGTAGAGATATAACACTACAAATCCTTTAAAGTAATTTGGTTTTAGTATGATACATGATCCAAGATCTTTAAAATGGGCAGTTTTCACTGGACTACTCTTATTTACTATCTTAACCAAAATGGGACAATAACAAAGAATTACCATAGTTAACAATATATACCTTTTACGCTCATAGTGTTTGTTTGTTTTTTATGTTATGATTACTGAATATCCTCTCGCCTGCTTCTAAGAAGAAGTGAGAAGGTGAATGAAAGTACCTGTAATTTCTTGCTAGATACTGCAGAGCCGCATTACTGGAGAACAGAAAATACAGTTCTTGAGTGATAATGATCAGGTGTTCTACACCACTTCAAAAAGTGATGAAAACCACAAGAGAGCGCACAATCTCCAAGTGCTAGGCAGGTGTAATTCATTTTTACAGCTAGATTATTTTTTAATTATAGGCAAACTTATTAAGGGACTTTTTTTTTTTTTGTATGAAATCATTACAGCATTAGCTGCTTTAACGTTTTCCTTGTAAACGATTTAGGAACTGAAGTTATTTAGTGGCAGTAAAGATGTTGTGGCAAGCATTACCATATAGTCCCCTTGGTTAGAGAAGGGCATCCCTACCATGAATGGCACTCCTGTGCCTTCAACATTGTTAAGAAGAGTGTTCTTCAGTACAGATCAGGTAATATATAAGTTGAGGGAAGTACTGCTGTTTTCTTAATTGAGGAGCAGTAACGAGAAATTACGTTTTATACTGTAATTACAATGAACAAATGACATATTGTCCAGTTGTATTCTTAAGGCATCTATATAATGGGATGATCTTGTAATTGCCCTTGCGTTTGACTCTTCCAAAACACAGCAGATAGTCTTTCTGTTCTTTCTACCAGTTAATAACACATCTCTGGTTTGTAAAAGTCATGTAAAACATCACCTGCAGAAGTAACTGAAGGATTTGGCTCACTAGGATCATTTTAGTCATGAGGTTTTTCCAGCATGCTGTCAGTCTGTGAACTGCACCTTTGACAGTCATCTTACACATGCACAGATGTTTAAATCTTCCTTTGGTTTGCCTGCATGTTCTAGGATTTACGGGGAAAAATAGGAGGACAGAGGTGGAGAATCACAGTGGGGCAACCACTTACAGTTAGAAGTTTGTGTATTCCTGACAATTTGAGTGGTAAGCACCTTCCAGCCACTTGCACACACAAACACTATTAAGATAAGCAAACCATTTTCAGGGTCCACTAATCCTACGTAATGAAGACAAGTATTACAAAGAAACATGCTCAGAAGCATAGTAGGAATTATGATGTGTGTCCCAACTGCACATTTTACAAAGCTCCTTGCAGCAACTTTCTGTCTTCCTGCATGTTGCGAGTCTTTCTTGTCCAGATGCATGTACCTTAGGTACCTGGATAACTGTGTGAATAATGTCAGTTCACCACGCAACTGACATCACCACCATTCGGTCTTGGTGTTCTCACTTTAATTCTTGTGCAAACAACTCGCGTGGTAGCAAATACAGAACAACGAAGCCTGCTGCACAAGCTGAAAAGCTACTGGAAAAAGGAGTAAACTACTAAGAAAGAAAACTACGATTTTTTTATTTTAAGTGTGGTGAAAGTATGTGCTGGCAAAGGCGGCAGGCACGGAGGGTCTAGACGCATCCCGTGGGTCGGGCAACCCGATGTCGGCAGGACTGGCGTGCCCCAGCCACCGCTGCCGCTCACTGCAAGGCAGAAGAGGCCAGCACGCAGCGATGGACGGAGGGACCTCCACACGACAGCGATGGTGACTGCTGCACGGTGCCGGGCCCCAGCCTCCCCCGGCCTCGCTCTAGCCGTCCCCTCGCCACCGCGGCTGCCCGGGCCTGCTTCCTGCCGGAGTCCTGTGCCTCCATCGCCACGACCGCGACGGCTCGCTGTCAGCCGAGTCTCCTGCCGGTGTCTGTCTGCAGGGATGGGGCGCGGGGCAGGCGGCCGTGGAGGCTGCAGAAGAGCACCCACACACGCTCCATCCGGACAGCGGCCTCCCCGCCCCCGGCTGACCCACGCGCTGCGGCCCGCGCCAGCTC
>JAVJGG010000024.1:17521002-17571647 GCA_035590195.1 Aviceda cuculoides | reverse complement strand
TACTGAACTCAAAACACAGCACTGTACCAGCTACTAGGAAGACAATTAACTCTATCCCAGCTGAAACCAGGACACCCCCATAAGAACCCAGCAACACTGTGCAGATTCTGTCCAATAGCAGCTGAAGGGCAAGCTTTGGACTCCAGGATATTCCATTAAAAGGTGATCTTTGGAATCCAGTGTGCTTCAACCAGTTGATGTTGAAAGCTGGTATTTCAGCATGTCCATAGATAAATGGAGTTCCTGTGCTGTCTGTTACAGCTTTTACTCTATTTGGAGCATTTCTTATGGATAATTAAAGTTTATAGAGAAGGGAATTGCAGGAGAGTATGCTTTTGATTTGCTATTACAGCTTTTATCTGAGATCTCAGATTACTCTGTAAACATCAAATGAGTCTCTGAGCACAGAGTAGGTTAGAAATACACTATAGTTATAATGAGTAAAATGAGGGCCAGAAAGTTAAGTGATTTGGTAAAATTATTGAATGCTAGTGTTGTGATGCAGCTGTTATACGTAGGCATCATGAAAGCAATGTAATTTTACCTCATTATGGAAATGTTAGACCAAGGAACTGGGTACATGAAGAGCAGAACGTACTGCTTATTTCACAGCTTTAGAATGAGACAAAGTTTATGGGACGATGTAGTATACTTGTACTTGAAGCACAGCTCTGAAAACAACCACAGAACTGCCAGGCATAATCTGGTTGGAAAGAAATACTACAAAAGGTGAAATAAAGATAACTTCTGCCATCTAGCCCCAAGAAACATCTCTCTTTGAACATAAAGCACATGGATCTAAGTGGTGAAAGATCTGACCTACTAGTAACTGATGCTGCCATCATGGTAACTGCAGCATGCTGAGTCAACGATTCTTCACATTGGAGGACCCCTGTTGAATGGCAGCAGCATAATGCTATCAGATTTTCACATCTTTTAAATCTGGCGTGCTTTGCTCAGAAGTTCAGTGAGCATTGTTTTCTCTTTGAAATTCTTCAGCTGCATGGCTGATGTTGTGTTTGAAAAGTTCTGAGGAAGGCTGTGGGTTTTGAAATGTTATTTGTCTACACTTGATTTTAATTAGAAATGGTTATTCCACTGTGTTTCCCTGGTTTTTATTTTTCTGTTAAGATGCACTATAAGTGTAGTTTGTTAAAAGGTAGCTGTATAAATATATGGCTAAGGCAGATGCTGTTTACACTTGAAAATAATTTTAAATCGTTCTCTTAATCTCTTCAAAATTCAGTATTACTGTTATACCACAATCTGCTTTGCAAATAAATGGTATGTATTGATGAAGCGTGTCAATATTCATTTGACTTATGAGGCTAGTTAAATAATTCAAAGACAGATCTGTAGTGCTTCTCATTATGCATTCTCAGAATTATTTAAATATTCATTATCACTAATCACTATTAGAGAGCTTTGTCACATTACTTATTCCACCCATGTGCTGTTATATGCTCAGCTTTTACAAGTAATTATTTGGATTGCTGCAGATCTGGGTAAATCCAAGTGCTAAAACCTTTCATACTTCATAAGAACACTGCAAAGTCCTTATTTTGAATTTCTTATTCAGCTTTTGGTAATACAGTCTTCTTTAAACATAGTGATTTGCTAACTGTGTTTTATATGTGTTTCAGTCATATAAGATCATCAATTTTGCTCCGAGTCTACTGCAAATCATAGTATCAGATCAAGTTGAATTTCCAGTGCGTCAAGCAGGTGAGATAAATTCCTTGTTTCATTTTCTTTCAGTAGAAAGTCAGTCTGTTAGTTATTTCAACAGAGTATTGAGCTGTTGCAATGTAAGTAAGTTCACGTTTGTCCTGAATGTGGAAATGAAGAGGATCTATCTTTGTTGTTTCTTTTCTGCATGAGAGTCAGATAAACCATGGGTATAAGGTAGAGTCCTGCTTTGACTTCCCTGTGTTTGTAGTGATCCCTACTGGATTGCTGTGATACTTACATGAAAAGAGAATGATTTCTGCTCAAAACTGAGTACCCAGGGAGCCTTAGGTATTCTTTCTCCTGATGGTGGGGAAGTAGTGATGCCAAGACAAATGGGAATTTAAAAAAAAAAGTGGATCTCATTTGAATACGTATTTCTGTATTTGAATCCCTTTTCCTGGAAAAAATGAAAATTTCTGAAAAATGAAAAGAACACCCCATAGTTCCCTAGGTCAAGAGTAGTCACATAGGCTTAGTTAGTATCTATGGTGTCTGCTCACAGAAGTAGATATGAAGGAGGGTCACATCACTGATAAGTTATAGATTTATAGTCTGAGCATGTCTAGAAAGATTGTCCAACTGTGTCTGTGAGTTCAGGTGTGGTGATGCAGTTAACTTTTGGGTATATATTTGTTTAAGATCAGATTCTAGATTCTTATAATCTATTTTAACTACTCCTATACAATATTTTTGACAGGTACAGAAAATAATCAGCTTTTTCAAGAAATTGATGAATACTATTTCATCCACAGCTCTGTTTTTATCCTATGGAACAGCATTTCCCATAGAAGCACTGTTGGGTTTTTTTATACAGATCCTATTAATACCCTGAGTGCGTTGGGGCATGCTGACATATGCTGTTTGTCATGCTGGTGTTTATTTTTTCAAAGATAATCCAACTTTGAATGCATTGTTAAACCATTCTGTAGTGAAGTTTGATGCTTAATCTGGACTCCATAAGGTCATATCATTTGTATAAATTAATCTCTCATTTCAGTATCATTCAGGGAAAAAAACAAGTATGTAGAGCATAATTTTTTAAATTTTTGTTTAATTTTTAAATTTTTTTACAGATTAGGGGTATAAAATAGAAAAGCACATTTAAATTACATTTGTAAGTCAACATATTTCCCTGGGAACTTTTTAAAAGCCAAGAATTTGAATAACAACAAGATCTGTGGACAAAGTAAATTAAAGTCTTAGTCTGGTCCTTCTGGACCTGTTTCTTGTCTGAATATTCTGGCATGTCATAGACAATGAACTGTTTTTCCTCTTGCTCCTATAAAATATTTTACAAACTACACGTTTTCATACTTCGTAATTTGTCATCACCAAGAAAAATGATTGTACCCAAGGATATTATTTATACTTTAAAACTCTAGCTAGTAATCAACCAAAATAGTACAGGGATAAGAGTTTATTAAGAACATTCCATTAATGTCTTACACCATATTTCCTGTGTTTCCTAAAGAATGCCTACAGGCATTTCAGTACTGAGCCATGAATGCTGCTTTGTTTTCAGTTGAAGATTAACTTTATTTTTCATGGTTTTTCATGTGAGACAGAAGGGAACAAATCTAAGGGATTATGGGAAATCCTAATAGTGAGATAAAGCTTAGGGAATTCACAACAAACATTTCTGTCTGAATAGAAAGTAGGCTCCATGCCAGTTTCATACTGGCCATTTCCCCAAGCAGAGTGTCCCAAGCATTGTGGGCGCAATGATTTGTTTACACGACCCTTCCAAAACTTCACTTACTGAGTTTGAGTAGTTGTTTTAGGGATCAGTAAAAGTGCAGATTAGTAGATTTTTGTTTGCTTGTTTACAATGATGGAATATTATGTCCATATGGAAGACTGCTGTAATAAAGAATGTGCCCCAATAGAAGCTTACTGAAGTACTATCCTATTCTGTTTAGGACCAGGCAGTTGAGCCTGATTTTGTGTGGAATCATAAAAAAAATGGTTTTCTGACTCAGCTGTGCTTAATGCCTATAATTGTTAAGAACTCATGCAGTGGTTTTCAGTTGTCTTTTTAACTCTTTGTTCTACTTTCAGCTATACTACATGTTGAGCACAGAGTAATGTGGAGATGTGTTAGCATTAAATTATTATTTCCCCAATGTTTATACTTAGCTGCCATTTACCTGAAGAACATGGTGACACAGTACTGGCCAGACCGTGAACCACCTCCTGGAGAAGCAGTATTTCCATTCAACATTCATGAAAATGATCGTCAGCAGATTCGTGATAACATTGTAGAAGGAATAATTCGTTCTCCTGACTTAGTGAGGTACCTTACATTGCGTAGAGGTATTTCTGTAGCTCAAGTTTTCAGACCTACCAGTCCAGATGTAGTTAGTGTGAGAATCTCAGTTTCTTGGGAGATGAAGCAAGTACTTGTTTTGAAAATGTAATAATAATCAATTTTAACATATTTGTGTGCACTTGTTTTTCAGAAATGTAGTAACCCGGCTAAGAGTCCTGTGATGTTTAAAGTGTCTTATAACACTTGCTGTAGTGACAGCCTGTCTATTTGGCTGATTAAGGGCAGATAGTACAGAGGGCCCTCTGCAATACAGAATAAACCATTCAGAGAAATACTGCCCAAGATCTGTTTTCTCTTTCCTAGTAGCCCTTTTCTCAGTTACTTTTGCAATTTTTATATGTAAGCCCAATATTTAAATGTGTATTGGCATTCTTGGTTTTAAGATGTTAAAAGAGTGAAGAAACACTATTTTCTTTTTGCTGGAAGAATAGTTAAGATTCACAGACGTACTACAATGTATGATTGTTCACCACTCCAACTAAAGTGAGGCTGATAGGGTGGGATTAGGCTGTAGTGTATACATGTTCATCTTTGAAAACCAGAGGAAAATCTTCCTCTTCTTTCCTCTTCCTCTCCACCAGCTAGGTGCCCAAAGATGTCTTTTTTTTTTGTCAGTAGTCATATCCAGAAGTGGAGTGATTGACTACAGATTGAAATTGGGATTAGAGAAAGCACTTTTAAAAAACAATGAAACACCCAAATGCGTTAGACTGCTATAGTATTGCTGTCACTGGAGGTCTTTATGAATAGATTAGACAAACGCCTGCCAGGAATGCTTAGGGTAAAAATGGTCCTGTACTGAGACAAGAAAATGAACGAAGTCATCGTTTCCAGTTCAGCTTTTCTAACATGCTCTGATGCAGATGATTAGTTATATCCACTGAAAGAGATAGGTTCTCCTTGCCAAGGTTGTGCTACAAGGTAAGGAAGCCTGTGTTGTGTGATAATGTAATAAAGGCATGTAGTTTCCCCTGCCATCATGTCATAAATACCAAGGCTAATTTTATACGAAACAACACAAAGTAATGGAAGTTTGAAGAGTGTTTTGCAAACTAGTTCAGGCATCGTTTCATAACCTGATATTCAAAATTACAATGACAATCTACATCTAAAAGGATTGTGGAAAACCCCAGGACAATCATTTGGAATAAAGTGCAGGGTTTCTAAATACTGGCTAAACTTGTAGATTTGTCAGAGGTTAAAAAAGTCAAAGAAGCCTTACTGGAACTAGTCTGACATTGTAATACTGATATTTTGCACTGTTTGCTTGTGAGAACAAAGCGGGAGGAGAAACCAACTCAGCAACAAGCACAAACTCCAAAAGCTTGAGGCGGGTGGCAGGTTTGTACAAAGCTAAAAGGATTGGTAGGTGGAGGGCCCCTTGCTGAACTACGTTGTAATAGTGGCTCCTTATGTAATGGACTGCAAGAGGGCACCCAGGGAAAACTAATTATAGAAGAACTGATATTTTGTGCAGACTTTTTTTTTTTTTATTATTATTATTCCTTAGCGGAACCAGGAGTATTTTTTTACACCTTCTAGTTCAGTGCTGCTCAGCTTTTTTAATCACACCTCACTTTAGTCAACTGACAGTCCTGTCTTGCCTCACCATTGTGAGTGGCATCTAAAAGTGTGTGGAGGGAGAGGAATGGTAAGGTGTTTTTACCTAATTGGCTCTGCCATCTGCTTCGGAGGTTGAGAAAGTGCTGTTCTAGAAGATCACAGGAAAATTGTAATTTCATGAGGAACTTCTAGCTTGGAGCATAACACAGGCCAATATTGTTTAATAAAAATGTACAAATTTGTGGTTTTGTGGTTGCTTTCAGCCTTTTAAGCATGTAAAAGTATAAACGTTCATCCTCAAAGTACAAAGCTAGCTGGTTTCATGAGCAATTAATTGTTTTCAGATATTGCCTGATGGGTGTGGAAAGGGAGGAGGAAGGGAGAAAAGTAGCTAAAATGTTCTGAAATTATTTTCTTCCTTAAAGTTAAATCCCCTGGGATTTTTTTCTTGCTTTTCCTCTGCCACTTCCCAGAACTCTTTTCAGTGCTGTCGTAATATGTATGATACTTACGATGTAATATGTATATTGTGGCCAATAAGCCAACATTTGGGATCTATCATTCAATATTAAACACTATGCCATGATCTTATTTACTTATAATGTATTTCTTTTTCCCTCTTGCTTTAGAGCCCAGCTGACAATGTGCCTCCGTGCTATCATTAAACATGACTTTCCTGGCCATTGGACAGCCGTGGTGGACAAGATAGGCTACTACTTGCAGTCTCAGAACAGTGGGAGTTGGCTCGGGAGCCTCCTGTGCCTCTATCAGCTGGTGAAGACTTATGAGTAAGTTGATGTCCATCAGTAGATGAGGAATCAGTACTTTCAGTCTCAGCTGATTACTCAGAATGACATTCTTAAGAGCACTGGCAGTTCTATAAGGAATTCAGATAGAAAATTGGAATTAATAATTGTCATATGCTTCCTTTCCTGCAAATAAATGAAAACTATTCATCATCTTTATATCAGCAGGGAATTGAAAGCAGAGATGCCAGCAATAATCTGTATTAATTTACAGATTAATTTTTTTCTTGAGGCTTTATACTTTTAATCTGATTTAACCTATCTGTGAAAAATTTCTTAAATGTTTATAACTTCTTTTATTTGAAGATTCCCCAAATGCTGGACGTATGAATGCAAATTAATTTCTACTTTTATGTCATGAATACAGTACTGTCATTGTCATATACTCCTATTGCATACTGTTACTTGTACCATCCTCCTGATAGTCTAAATCCACAAAGTGTAAATTAGGAGAGGTGTAGTGAGCTCTCTCACTAATTTAAAAAAAAAATTATCTGTTGTTAGAAACATTTGTATAAACCACACAAAATAAATGTAAATAGAAAAAGAGGGAATCTTTTCCAAACTAAGGAATTGTCTTTCCCTTTCAATGGCTGTTCACTCCTGTTTGTTCAGCACCCGACTTGGGTTTGGCATTGGTACGAATGTCAGAGAAATTCAAGTCCTTGCTCCTTTGAGCTGACAGTTCAGTAGTAAAGAACATTAGTTCTTCCTCCCAATAGCTGCATTTATATAAGGTAACATTTGTTGTTTTTCATTTCTCTATTTATAGGTTGGCAAATTTACACAAATTGTTGAGATGGGGGCTAGAGGAGGGGAGAGTGAATGAGTGAGTGCTGGATATTAATTTTTTTTTTTTGTTAGGGTACAGAAATTAAACTGATGGTGGGGAATAGGCATTAGAATCTCCAGTCTGTAGATCCTGGACCAACATTTTTGTTTCCTTTGCAGATACAAAAAAGCAGAGGAGCGAGATCCTCTCATAGCAGCAATGCAAATATTTTTGCCTCGGATTCAGCAGCAGATGATCCAGCTTCTGCCTGATAACTCCCATTACTCTGTACTGCTTCAGAAACAAATCTTAAAAATCTTCTATGCTCTTGTTCAGGTTGGCATCTGTGTAGAGGAAAACCAAAACTTATACTTTGCTGGGCATAACAACCCCCTTCAGTACACTCATGGGTGTGATTGAATAAGAATACCAATTTGGGTAGGAAAAGTCATGTACAATAAACAGCTTTTATAAAAATATGATCTTTATAGGTTTTTCTACTTAAAAACTGGTCATATGATCCCCCAGATTAAATTTTTAATGAACTTAGGTACTTTTGCACATCCTATCTGTAAGCTTACTGGAGAAATGTTCCTGTTTTTATAAAGTCACACATAACTTGATATAACTCTGTGGGTATCTAGATTGTGCTATCTGGCCTCTGAAAGTGTCAGTAGTGGATACGGTAGTATAATTGTCAAATAGTGCACTTCAGTAGGTGGCATTTCTCCTTATCTTCTGAAGATCTGGCAGAAATTACTTATTGAGGCACATGAATTTTACAGAGATGAGTTTGGCTTTTACAGGGATGAGTTCAGTGAGGAAGTACTTTTAGAGAATGAGAAACAAGATCCTACACAAGGGGTAGCCTGAAAATTCTCACTGGGGGTTAAAAAGCTAAAATAGTTTGTTATTAGATGGGGGGAGGATTAAAAAGATCCCAAGATCCTATATTACTTATCAGTAGGTTGCCTGAATATTGTCACTTTGCTTTGGATTTTGTAGAGAAGTAAGATTTACTAGATAATAGCTAGGTAGTAATTAGGAGTACATTTCACTTACAAAAATGCTATTGGTTTACCCAAACCCTGTAATATAGACATTACTATGGTCGCTAAAAGTTAGCTGGGATAGTGTGAAGAAGAGGAAGAAGCAAAGAGAGTTAGCAAGTTCTCAGACCAAGGAACGTTCCTCAAATAGCGTCTGCTCAGAAATTCCTCTGTAAATTGTACCAAGAAGGATGCAATTAGAGTAGTATTGATATCTAACCTAACTAGTTTTAATTTTACTTAAAACCTCATCCTCCTCAGAATGTAACTGCTGTAGAAACATCTACTGCTTTCAGAGAAAATTAGTATTTTATGACTATGGGTTTTTTCTTATTTCAGTATGCATTGCCACTTCAGTTGGTGAATAACCAGACTATGACTCAGTGGATGGAGATCTTCCGTACTATCATTGATAGAAATGTACCTCTGGTAAGTTTTAGTTTTGTAAAGACCTCTGTTATTTGTGTGTTGGCATTTGAGGAAGAGTCAGCGTGAAGATTTTCTAAGTGTTCTTTTTTAAAGATGTCATCTAATTAAGACTCTTATCCTTGGAATAAGTGGTGTTTCTGACAGAAACGCAGGAAGATCATGTAAGCTGTCAGAATTTCATTGTCTGAGGTAGTTATACCATGTAAGCTCCAATCTGGATATTTTGGAAGTTTCCAAATATTTTAGCCAATTTCTCTTGAACAAGAATCAAAAGCTCATCACAAACCCATCGTTTGTCTCCATTCCTCTTTTTCTTTCATCCATCCTTCATATTTCTTGAAGAACAAACTAAAAATAGTGATTAAATTCTTGTTTATGTATACAACATTAACTGGCATTTCCTAAGTTTGTTAGAAATTTATTTCACAACCTTAACATTCTTTTAATAGCTCTTGCATTAGTATATGGTTAGGGTGTATCTATTTAGAAGAGTTAATGTCATGCTTAATTTTTAAGCCAGAGTGCACACCACTGTGTAGTATTCAAGTATATGTGAGAGTTTCTGGTTTTTAAATATGCATAATTTTTCAAAGTAAAGTACAGACTTTATACAGGTATTGCACATGTACAGTTATATTGAGTAATTAAGATATTTGGAAGTTCCTGAATGTTATGTAACTGTTAACAGAACCAAAGCTTTAGTCGATGTTGTGCATTTGTATTAGTTTACTCAGCAAGGAATGTTTAAAGCATCATTTCTTTCAAAATGCACACAGCCAATTTAAAATAAATGTATTTATCTATAGGAGACTTTGCAAATTGATGAAGATGATAGACCCGAGCTGGTGTGGTGGAAATGCAAGAAGTGGGCATTGCATATTGTAGCTCGTCTTTTTGAACGGTAACAAACTAACATACAGATTAAAAACTAAATTTGCGGTACAAATCTGTAATGTTACTTGAGGTGCAGTTAGACAAGTCGATTGAACAGCTCATGGTCACCGAAGAGGTCTTCCTGTTGCTGCCCTCTGCCTTGCACTGGCACAGCCACTGGTCTGAGCTCTTAGTGAAATGGTGTGATTCTCTAAGATGACAAGAAACTAGCCCCACAGGAAAAGTACTTATTTATTACTACATCCAGCTACAAGTGCTTATATTCTCAAATATAAAGGCAGGGCAAGATTTGAAAAGAAATCCATAAACATGGAAGTTACAGCGCTTGTGACAAAAAGGCAGCTATGTTTACTTGACTGTAGTACTGTACCTTATGATAATCTAAGAAAAGAAAAGGGAAGTGGGGCATTATATGGGAAATAATGGCTTAGAAGGAAACTGGGAAAAGATTCCTTTGGGGATGGAAGACTACTTAGGGTCCTTGTGTTTTAGAAAGTACTGTGTTTTCCTGACACAGTCGATTTCTTACAGTGTAAATACGTGTGTCCTCTTCTTTTTAAAGGTATGGAAGTCCTGGAAATGTAACTAAAGAATATTTTGAATTCTCAGACTTTTTTTTAAAAACCTATGCTGTGGGCATACAACAGGCAAGTACAGTTCATTTGTTTCTGAATTAGATCATTTTGGCTGAAAAAATGTATTGCTTCATATCAAAGTTCATTCATTAAACAAAAATGAAGAGTCAGGCAGGTTTTCCTTTTAGTGATTGTGAAGTTCTTTAGAACTCAGTGCCATACAACCAAGGTATAATAACACAAATTTTCAGCAATTCAAAAAATCCTGCAGGAAAATTTCCAGAAAAGGTGAGTGCTGATAAAACAATATTACCATCATGTATAAACATTCTAGATATAGCTGAGAGAAAAAACTATTGATGCAGAGGCCTCATGTCATAGATGGGTGTATTTTCAGGCCAGTTTTTAGTAAGTGCTTTTGCTGCAAACAACTTAGGCACAGGAAGCCAACGATACTGTTTTATTTCAGGAAGATACAAGCGAATTAGAAGGTGTCTAGAAAACAGCAGTAAAAGTTACTTTATACCTGGAAAGCATATTTTGTGAAAATATCGCATAAATTCACAGTTTGCAAGGAAATTATTTTTGTTGTGGAATGCTAATTATTTGTGATTAACATGGTGTTGTGGAGACAGTTTAGTTCTGATAAAGTTGCACAGAAGAGAGGCAATTCCTGTCAGAGTTTTCTGTGTTTTTCTGCCAGCTCAACTGTGTGCCCCTGGGAACATTGGGTTCCAGACTTCCAGCATCTCCTTGGTTTGGTGGAATGGCTATAGCAAATGGGTGCCTGAAAGCCCTGAGAGTGCTGGCTCCCAGGCTTGGATGTTTTTGGCACAGCTCCTGTTTCTCTTTCAGCCTGCCATATACTAGATGACTAGGAGTGGTAGTTCCCAGGCTTTTGGCTCAGCTAAAGCTCTTGGGTGTCACATTCCAAACAGGGTCCTAAGAAGCCAGGAGAATGCAATACACTGTCCTGCTCATGATCCTGGCTCTTCATTCCTTTTGGCCTGTAAACCTTGGAAAAACACCTGGGAATGCAGTTTTTCAAGTGACAAGCATTTTTATAATATGTATATCTAGAATATGTGGCTCTTCAGCATGCTGCCAAATGAAATATCCCTGACATGGCATCTGCAGGCTTCTCAGAGTTGAAATTTCCACTGTCTTTGATGAAGGGCGCCAGGCTGTTGTTGTCACTTCAAGTCAAATTTAAACTAGATTTCAAAATGCCAGGATTGTCTGCAAAACAAAATTACTTTTCTCCATCCAGTGACTTTTCTCCGTCTGGCAACAGAATAGTTTATCCATCCATGTATTAATTCTGTGTAAATATGTGAATGTTATGAACTAAGGAGAGGAATGGTTGTGGTGAGGCTGTAAGCATTAAATAAAAAGGGAAACAGTCTAATATCTGTTCTAAACTCCTTGCAACTAACTCCTGAGTGGAAAAATAGACTCCCATGAGCAGTTGTCATTTAAAATACTTGAAGTTAGTCTGTTAAGAGATTAGGGTGTGTAGCAGAGGGAACAGTTTAGCTTTCAAGATAAATGGACTGGACAATCTTCACATTTCTTCCATTTCTGGTTCTTAAATGCTGATTTGTCATGTTTCCTTGCAGAGTTAGTAAGAATTCTATTGTGAATATTGCATTACTAAGCCTTCATCACTTATTCATCAGTTGTTAAGTGCTGACTTTGTGCTAGAGTCTATATGAGATACAGACAGTTCTTACCCAAGGAGCGTATTCTGTTAAAGACTTAAGATCAGACTTAGTACTCCTAAGTAAGGAGTTATGTTTAAAATAAGATTTATTATAATGTTGTGAAGAATTATGAAGCAGAATTGTCCTTCTGAAAATACATGACTCAATATTTTGTTATGCATTGCCCTTGATTCTTATTGCTATTCATGTACATGCCAATTCTTTACACTTATTAACAGTTAAAGTTCATCTGCCATTAGTGCAGATTAGTGGCTTTATACTGTAGGTTTTTCTTTGTAGAGCAAGCCTTTATGTTAAGGAAGCTTTGTGCGATAGAGTTTGTGATAGCATGCTAGGTGATACTATCTGATGTTTACAACAGGTAATTGAAGTTAAGGGTTTTGCATCTCTTCTGATTCACAGATTTAGGTGGTAACCTATTTTTCTTTTCTAGTTTAGCATTTCTATTCTTATCACTGTTCTTCCAAAGCAATTTGTCTTCTTTAGGGGCCTGTCCTTAGAGTATGAACACAGACACCACTAACAGATTTAGAAGCCAACCAGTTGGAAAATCTGACTGTGCCTTTTCCTTATCTGTTCCAATTTTGCTGAGGCCTGTGTAAACTGTGAGCCTGTGAATATTGAAGTATATCTATGTTTTACAGTCACAAGTGACCACATGGTGGGGCTAGTAGTAAAGGTAGACATGTACATAACTGCTGCAGGATTAGATCCTTGATATTTAAATGATTTCTGATTTTTGGATCAAAGGCATTACAGTGATTACTAACAGTAGAACGTCTGCTGTAAAACTAATTAATCTGTCCATATATATTCACTGAAGAGGTGCACTGCACGTCTATGCATGAGGGAGAATTTTCAGTCTTCATTTAAAAATATCAATTTGTCATTTCTTTAGGTTCTCTTAAGAATCTTAGACCAATACAGGCAAAAAGACTATGTTGCGCCACGTGTTCTTCAGCAAACATTAAATTATCTGAACCAAGGGGTTATTCACTCTGTAACATGGAAACAAATGAAGCCACACATACAGGTCAGTGCATAAAACCCAGTCATAAACACTGCATGTCATCAGAGAGATTAAAAAAAACCCAAACAAACCTCATCAGTTTTGCTGTTTTTAAAGAAGGTTTCATGAATCTTTCATGCAGCAATTGATCTGGGCAAAAACCAGCATTTCTACATGAAAGTGGTTGGTTTTTTTCAGTATTATGACTACCTTTTATTGCAGATATTGTTAACTCAATTAAAGATTCTGTTCCATAAGTTCTTTATTTTTATTTTTGAAGTCTGCCAGACAGTCATAATGTTCTGGCTTCTATTAGTTGCTAGTGTTCAGAATTGTCTATAGATTTGCAAATTCATAATTGATTGTAGTGCAAAGATAGTGCGCAAAGAGAACATGAACTATGAGGAGCTGAACTCTGTTTTAAGGACATGTTTTATAAGTCAACTAAGAACAAGTGAAAAGTGATTTTCAAGCTTTTATTTTTTCATATCATAAGCTCTCCTGTCGTAGTTAGTTAATCCCATGACTGTTAAGAGCAAGGACTCTGAAATCCATTCTCATGTTAAGTGTTGCTATCCTTCTGCAGAAAATGGTGTTCTGCTGTTTATAGACTGTGTCCTGAAGTATACTTTGTGTGTGGTAATGTATTACTATAAAGATAGATTATATAATTACTGCTGTCTGGGACTGTCGCAAAAGGAAAGTATGTATATTGTCATTTATTTCTGTTAGCCAAAATAAAAGAGCACTGGTTAAAAGAGTCTTACTCTTCAGAAAAGTAGGTCTAGTATATTAGTGCATAGTGGAGGGAAGGTGTACTGGAATTTGATTTTATGTGCACTTATGTTTATTTGACTTTTCTAATATTAGAGTATAACAGAAGAAGTTATATTCTCTCTAATGTGCTACAAAGATGAGGATGAAGAGCTCTGGCAAGAGGATCCATATGAATATATCCGCATGAAATTTGGTAAATATTTGTATTTAGCATTTATTTTTTGCTTTCATCATAACTGTACACTATAGTCCCAATTAACAGTATGGCCACTGTAATGTCTCTGTCTTTACCAGTGTCCTGAACAATAGGAAGAAGAAAATATGTTTCTTAAATCTCACCAATTTGTAGTTAAAAGAAGATAGATCAAGTGAGTTTTGGCCATTTGTCTGATAGCTTTAAACGAAATGATTCTCTTAACATTTTTTTTTCTACTTCACGTGCTTAGTGAAGCCCAAATAGACTGGCTTGCTTACTTTTTAATGCCCATTTCAGAATCCTGAACTGCAGATGTGCCAGCTGTCTGCAAGTTCTTGCAGCTCTCACTTTGACCAGAAGAGGCCTGACTTGCTCTTTCCCTATTGAAAATTGTTAATGTCTTCAACATTTCTTTGCCAATTATTGTTACTAAATTGTAAGATAATTAGATATATGTATTCTTTCAAAACACACAGTGCAGAATCTTGGGAATATCACATAGGACCATATTATGAATAATTACATTTATTAAAAGAGTCATGTCATTGAAAAAGAGAAGGGTACTTTAAAAATATAGCAATTTTAGCTGGAAAGCTCCTGTAAGCCAGGCATCACAGACATATGTAGTGTTTGGGAATTTTTAATTAGTCGATTTGGGATTAGCATATGTGAAAACAGAATGTAAGCGTTCACGGAATAATTAAAGAAACTTGGAGAGTTGTTATCCAAAAAATTAATCACAATATAGTGTGGATCACTGGGGTACAAATACATTGCTGATTTTTGGTATATGAATTCAGTTCTTTCTGTGTAAGTAGTGAATCCTATTTCTATATATAGCTGAGACAGTTAAATACAGGTTTAATTTTTATTGTGGAAGGTAAAAAAACCCAAGCATGAAAGTACATTAAATTGAAGTTTAGTGAGGCATATTTGGGTTTGGAACAAGAATTCCAGTAGTCTGGTAGTATTTCTTAATCATGTTGTATCTTCAAGTTCTGAGGAAAAGTTAGTGTGAAATTTTAACCACATTTTAAGATTACCTTTTTATTTAATTCATGTAGGGATGTTTGGATTAGAACATGTTTGGCAGCACAGATTTTTTGTGTTTTTTTCCCCAAGATATAAATTATATTTTCAATATGATTAAAGGTTTACTTTTAATGAATGAAGCTAAAAAGCTTCAACTTTCAGCAGATTTAAAACTACCCCAGATCCAAGTAGTTTTTACATACAAAAAGTTTCCTATGAGGTTTTAATAAAATCAAACCAAAAATGTGTACATATGGTATACAGATGGTACTGGAATGTATTGTTGTTCTTCCTATAGTGGTTTTAATTAAAAAAAAAAGCCAGGGTTTTTCATCCCTTAAATACTTCTTCTCAAAAGAATTAATGAATATATAACACATTCCTAATAAAGAGAATGATAAGTGGTCAGTAGATTTGGAAGGCAAGAAGTAAATGCTTTCATAAGCTATTTGACATAAGCTTGGGCCTGACTCTTTAACTATGTGTCAGTAGTTTTGAAGTTACATATTCACACTGGTTTTGTGATATCCCACAAACAAGATAGATTATAAAAATCTTATTATGTCATTCTGAAAAGGAAATTTGGTGGCTTTTTTGCCTTTTTTATTTTTTTTTTTTTAATTTGTTAGATGTATTTGAGGATTATGCATCCACTACAACAGCAGCACAGAATCTCCTTTATACTGCTGCGAAGAAGAGAAAAGAGGTATGGAACTAGTGGGTTTTAATTATTTGAGGTTTCCTTAATAATGTAATTTTCCCTTAAATTTGAAGATGCCACAGGAAGCTAGTCTTGGAAAATGTACTTGCTAATTCATAGTCAAACACTTTCCTGGCTGAGTGCTCTCAATTTTGGGAGAATTAAAATATGTGTGTATGTATAAATAAATAAATAAATAAGAGGATTCCTCTTGCAGCTTCAGAATTAACCTGCCGGATATGAACTGAGTTGGAATAGATGTACTAGTATTTTCCCAAGTTTACAAACAGCCTCTGTCACAGCTGTTCTGAGCTTCCCAAACTATAGCAGGGGGAAAAGTGAACCTGATCCTTATTAATTTTCACTGATTTTATTTAAAATTCTGTTGACAACAATGAAATTAGCAAGAATGAAACCAATTTCATACAGCTGCTCTTTAAATGAGGACATAACTTTTCTGTAGATCTTTCTATACTTACAGTGATCTGTGCAAAAGTACCTGGTCAAGCCTGGAAAGCATAAGTCAGTTTGCTAAAACTGTGAACTTTTTTCTGGGTACCATTTTAACATCCAGTAAACATGGAGCTCTGTTTCAAGATGGATTTTCAGAGAAGAGCATGGTCTTTACGTCAGGTGGCGTAACTTCTTTATTGTTGAAACAGTGCTTGCCCACTGACCTCATTTTCATAGTTTGCAGTGAGACCATCAAAATGTCATAATATCTGAAAAGCACATAGTGAGTGTGGAAATGACATTAAACAATTGGTTTTGCCAAGAAACCTTTCTAAGTCTAGTCAACTTTAGAAGTAACTGCCAAGATCAGTAGATTAAAATAAGTTTATGAGGTTTTAGTCCAAGCTGTTCTTGAATATGTATATGTTCGTACATATATGTACACACGTATGTATTTATATATGTGTGAGACAAGCCAGAAGAGAAGTTAAGGGAAAAAATGGGTGAGGTACTTTTTGAGCCTCTTGCCTTTTCATCACCTTTTTTGATTTGCCTCAAGACAACAACAAAAATACCTTATTTACTATTTCTAATGTGAAATTTCAAGGAGATTAATTTAATTTTGACAAGTTTGGCTGAAAAGTTGAAAAAGGAACCTTTTGAATTTTAACTGTGGAAAGATGCTACACAGTACCTCACAGTTGCTTTCGCCAAGGTAAAGTTCCTACTTAAAAATGTCATTATGAAGTTTTTAACTTAAACAATGATATTAAAATAATTTGACAAAAGGAGATTGTGTGTTTTCTGTTTTGCACAGGTATTACCAAAAATGATGGCATATTGCTACCAGATTCTGACAGAGCCAAACATTGATCCAAGGAAAAAAGATGGAGCTTTGCATGTTATAGGATCCCTAGCAGATATTTTATTGAAGGTAAGTGGGTAAAGAAGTGAAAAAGGTTTGTAATTCTTTTTATCAACTGCCATTTCCAATAAAAAAGTCTTAGCTTATAAAGTACGGCTAGCCCTTAGCCATATTTATAAAGTCTGTAGAGATATTGCACTCTGCAATAAGAATCAGGGTTTGGGTTTTTTTAAATATTAACGTTCCTTCCTGGTTTTTATATTCCCATCTTATACACAGATTTTTCTTCTCAAGTTTTTCCAAAGCTCTGTTTGTTCGCTACAGAACAGTTCCTTGGTCCTCGCCTGCTGTACTAGGAAAATGGAAGGGTGTTAAAAAAGCAAACATGCATTCCGTCAATAACATCGCCTATGATTCTTTAGCAAACCCGCTTAACAGCCTGCATTATTGTGGGCTGCTTCTGCTTCCAGAAAAATGTTTACTTAACATGTTGCAGGAATGCTTTGTCTAGCTTTCCAGCTTTCTTATCCTGCAATGTATGGCTTTAAGTCTTATTTCATCAGCCAGTGGGAATTTTGAAAATAACTGGGAAGAGCACAGAGTTTCTATCCTTCCTCCATTTTTTATAGACAGTATCTTCAGAATTTTGAGTATTTTTCCGGAATTTGAATACACATTTAACCCACACTGTTGCTTTCTAATGTAATATTGATTACAGTTTTCCTTATGCTTATAGACGGTGGAGTCCAAAATACGCCCTTTCTCCATGTCAAAAGTAATTGCGAAAAAGTTATCACTTTTTAGCATGAGAATGGCAGCCTTGTGGTGCTGGAGGCTTCCTTTTAAAAGTGATTTATTTTATTTTATGTGAGTTGTCTCACCATGCAGGATGCGTCTTCATGTTAGAAGCAACATCTTACCAACATTTACCATCTATTTTTTGCTGATGTACCAATCCATGATCTGATCTGAAATCCTGAAACATCAGTAACTTTTGCAGAATTTTTGTAGATTATGTTGGATTGTAAATTCTCTACCTCATGCTGGAGTATAACAGTGAAACAGGAAGATGTTGTTCATGTTGTGAGGTGCCTTGCATATTAACTGGAGGTTTCTAAACCCATTTATCTCTGTCCTGATGAAAAAAAAGGGATTTATTCCAGTATACTGCTCCTATTTGAAATTTTCTGTCTTGAAACATGAGGTTACACTTTAATAATCCCCAAACACTGCAGACTCCTCTCAACTCTGAATTTCTTGTGTTTGGGATTTGGCAGACTGAAAAATTCCATGAACTTTTTTTCTGCATAAAATACTTGATTTGTAAGTGCTTTCTGGCTGGTGAGCTGACTGAGATATAGATTGTAAGGAGCTCATAGACACTATGACCTTGCTTTAGCCACCTGGCTGTCCACAGCAGCTCCAGTTTAATGCATGGAAACCTCTGACCTGTGTGTATAAGAGAAAATTCTTTTCCCTTCTCTGTGTTTTTTCTCTGACCGGTGCTTCATCTGCCTCTCTGAAGGTTGGGGAGTCATTGTGGGAAAAAATGGTGTGTGCATTGGTGAAGTAGAAGTGTGATCACCCAAGATACATTTTGTATTGAATGTCCCCTTTCACCCTCTTCCTATCTTAGCCAGTGAATCATTCCTTTAACAGTCCTCAGCATATTTCTTTTCTAGTATCCTGGGGCTATAGGTGATAGGAAAGTCCCAAGTATCCATGCTGGTGGTCCTGGCTTCCTGTGAATATCTTGGGATTTGCCAAGGTTGGAATAATGAAGGATAACTTTCATCGAATATCCTTCTCCAGCCAAGGAGATTTCCATCACAAGGGAATTATCTTAGTCCATTAATAAACATGTAAAAAGATGTTATTGTTGTAGTGTGTAAAATAATTAGTTTTGATGCTTATAATAACAGTAGGTCATTTGAAACTCAGATCTGTTTCATACTAAGCTTATGTTTATCTTCAGGTATGTATGTACTCCTTTGTAGGAAGAATGGAGGTACTAGGTTATTGATCTTAATTAATTTTTAAGAAAAATCCGCTGGAATCAATTGCCTTAAAGAAAATGAAAATTCCAGTTTATGGTATTGTAATGAGTAATGTAGAGTTGAGTATTACATGTACAGTTCTTTCACTTATCTGGCTTTGAACTTGCTATGCTTGTTCAGTTCAAGGTACGAGATCCAGATCTCTTCATGAGATAATACTGTTATTACATAGCTAAGTCATTGTATTTCCCATGGTTGATAGTTGAAATGGATTACTGGCTAGAATGAAGTATGTAAAATGAATGGTCTCCAAAATTAATTTTTACTTACACCAACAGAAGACTGTCTTCAAGGATCAAATGGAGCTGATGTTACAGAATCACGTATTTCCATTGTTCATGTCTAACCTGGGGTACCTCAGAGCTAGAGTGAGTTCAGCAGTTATATAAATTTCAGTATTTGCCATGATTCTTTCCTTTGCAGTTTGACTTTATTCTGAATGTTAATGAAAGAAATAAAGCAAATAGTAAAATTTCAAATAAAGACCTTGTACAGTAATTTTTCAGCATTTTGATTTAAAAAAATATTTGTCAGTTAAATGAATTGATGGAAAGTCTGTGTCATATTATTGTTTGTTTACCTCTTACTATTGGACTGGAGAATTTGAGCAGTGGTTGTGGCCCTTTTGTGAACATTTTTTGTTAGCAGAACTCAATAACTAGAGTGGTTGGATGGCTGTGAAGAATAGGTAGGATTTCCACAGAGTAGATAATGTCTTTTTGAGTGTAGCTTGAGGAAAATCCCTGAGTGCCCGTATCAGTCATAAAAAAATAATTACTTTTCTTTAATTTCTGTTCTGATTCTTTTCCCCCAGAAGGACCAAAACTATGAATGCCAGTTATGTGCATACTGAATTTATTGGAATTTGGGAAAACAAAATAAAGAACTGCTTGAATGCAAAAACTGTGTTATATTTACTGTATGAATATACTGTATGAATTTACTGTATGAATATTTCCTAATTTCCATAATTAGGGGGAAAAAAAAAGGCAACAAATGCAAACAGAGAGATTGTTAGCATTGTTTTTTGAATCAGTTAAAAAACTCTACAAATTGACATAGTCCCTAACTTACTTTTCTTTTTGTCATGCAGTCCTGTTGGGTACTTCATTCATTCAGTGCTTTGAAATTTCACAATGAGCTAAACTTGAGGAATGCAGTAGAGTTGGCAAAGAAGAGCCTTATCGATGATAAGGAAATGCCTGTCAAAGTAGAAGCAGCCATAGCTCTTCAGACATTAATAAGCAACCAAGAGCAAGGTATGCTACAGTGATTCATCAGTTGTATACACTGATGTTTTGGGGTTTTTTTTGTAGAGATGAGGTTGGTGCAGATTTATCTAAACATTTCTGCCATTTAAAGACATAGATTTCAGAACATTTCCATCATGTTTAGGCAGCTTTACTTGCTCGTTAGTTACTGTATACATCCCAGAATTCTGACTTCAAGTTTTTATGGCAGGTCTCTGCACAAAAGAAGTTACAATCAACATATTTCTTTTAGTAACGTAAATAACACCTATCTGTTTTTCTTTAGTGAAGTGAAATAGTGTGTATGTTTAAGAACAAATGCTGCCTATGTATGAGGGCATGTATTCCCCCAAAACAGTGGATTTTTGTTGTAGACGATGTTTCAGTATTGAATGTGGTAAATCTACAGTTTATTTACTTTGTTAGTTTACTAGTTATGGGCTGTAAAAGTGTCTTGGGTAGGTTTTTTTGCTTTTTATTTATTTGTTTGTTTGTTTATTTATTAGTGATTTAAACTTAAAAAAATTATTTTCTTCAAGAATATCAGTTACCTAGTAGTTTTGAGATACTGTATATTTGTGTTTATGGATAGTTGATTTCACCTAGTTTCAATTGGTTTTTTAGCCAAGGAATATGTGAAGCCTTATGTAAGGCCAGTTATGCAAGAGCTCTTGCACATTGTTAGAGAGACGGAAAATGATGATCTTACTAATGTAATCCAGAAGATGATCTGTGAGTACAGTCAGGAAGTAGCTACTATCGCCGTTGACATGACGCAACACCTGGTAAGAGACAATACTACAATAACAGTCCAGTCAGAAGCACATGCCTAGTTTAGTAAACATTTAATGAAGTTTGTTTGAAGTGCACATTGTTTAAAGTAATCTTTATAAAGGTCCGCCTATAATATTCACAATAATTTTTTTTTCATGTATGAAGCATCTTTAAAACCTATAGGTTTTTCAAAGTTATTGAATTTTGTCACTGGTTTTAATGAGCCAAGCTCTAACTGTTTAACATTTCAAATGACTTAACATAGCCAGACTTCTCAAAAAAAGAGAAATTTTTAATTTTCTATATTCCTGTTTCAAAAGTAAGGAGCATATTTTTCAACACTGACAGCTCTTAGAGATAAGTCATTGCTGCTGTTGCATTAGCTGTCTTGGTTTTGCATGAGAAATTAGAAATGTGAGTTTGCTCTTGAATGTCAGGTGGTTGTTTTTTTTTCATAGGCTGAAATATTTGGTAAAGTACTTCAGAGTGAAGAATATGAGGAAGTAGAGGACAAAACGGTTATGGCCATGGGCATCTTGCACACAATTGACACTATCCTGACAGTTGTGGAAGATCACAAGGAGGTGAGATTTTTTCTCCTGCTCTTCTGTCATGCCTTTCATTCATGACAACAAGCACTTCTGTTATGTTGCATTACTTGAGTTGACATCAATGTGCATTTACTATAGCAGGATGGTGAATTAGTGCCAAGTGATTTCTGACAAATTTGAATTTAAAGCCCAGTTTACTTTTGTGATTTCTTAATTGCTTAGCCATCAACTTTGAGGGGAATTTATATCCTGAGGGTAAAATCCTTAGCCTTTATTCTGGTAAACACTTCATTGGGTAATTGTATTACAGACTGTTGACATAGATTTTAGGGAGAAATATTTTACGTAAGGCTGACTTTTTACAATGATGACTCATATTTTTTTGTTTACCCATCAATTTCTTGGATAGAATTCCTAGGAATTGGTCTCCCAGTTGTGGTGTGATGTAAGTCTGCGTTTCACATAATCAAGGTAGAGAGAGATTCTTTATGCTTATACCACCTGGGCTGACTGAGGTAGGAAGCAGTTCAGTGACTGACCAGAGAGGCAAAGTCAATCAGTGACTAAGTTCATTTGGCATAAAAGTGCTTTGTCCTAGATTGTTTTGCTTCCTTGATGTACAGTGAGAATGTTTCATTGCAAGTGTGAAATCTTTTTATGAAGCTTCTAATTTTAAAAATACATTCATTAAAATACTAATTATTTTCCTGTGAGACCACTGTGTTCCTTTGGGTTTCAAAACATCTTTCATTCCTTTACAAGAACGCCTCGCATCTTTTGAAAGCTAAAATGAAATCTGGTAGCTAAGCTGAGCATCAGGAATGATAGTCTGAAGTCGATCTTCAGGTTTTAGCCTAGGAAAACCTTTGGAGTTGGGGTATTTTTGGTATAAACTTAGCAGCTTGTTTTTCTGTTGCGTGAAGCACAAACTAAAATATTGTGCAGAGTGCTCTTCATCTCTGGATATTTAATCATTTTACAAGTGATACAAGTGATATAGAAATGATATATGAGGCTGAAAACTCCTTAGAAATTCTTTTCCTTTTCACCATTAAGTATGGAGAGAGTTTAGGGGATAACTTTTGAGGCAGGTGTCTGAAGGTAAGTGGATGAATCTGTGGTCACATACTTAAACTCTTTGCTGGAACAAGCCCAGAAAGCCTGACATCCTGCAAGATTATGTCTGTAATGAATGACCTGTGGTAAAAACATGAAATCTCTGTATTTGTTGGTTTTAATTAGGTTTATAATGTGGCCGTATAGTTCTCCTTGTAATTTAGTGTAGTTTGTAAATGTAGTCTCACTGTCCAACATGGCAAGGCTGAATCCTGACTTCAGCACAGTTGTATGCTCCCAATTTCTGCATGGATTCCTCTTGCTGAGCCTACTCTGGGAAGCTCTCCATAGACCTTTGGCAAAAGCATCTCTTCCGTTCTTCCTTTTAACCCATTCTACTTCAAAGATTTTGGAAAGAGGCTTTATCTCAAACACTTTGAGTACAGTGTTACTTTATGTCCGGACAGGACAACCAATACAGTTTTTTATAGGATCTATAGAATAACCATAAAATAAGATTTTTTTTAAATAAAGAAAAATGCTGTAAGTGACAAGTTTTAAAGCAATACTGTTTATTGAAAATTTCAGTACTTACATCAGCGAGACCTTATTTCATAATATTGTGGTCGTTATTGCAGCATTTAAAAAGTGATAAAAGCCTTTTTTGCTTTGAAGAACTTCTCAAACGTAATTAGTCAAATACATTGATTAAATTACTGTATTTCTAATTTTTTAAATAAACTGCTTTATGTTTTTATTTCAGATAACTCAACAGCTGGAGAGCATTTGTTTACAGATTATTGGCCTCGTTTTGCAGAAACACGTTATAGGTATGTTTTAGTGATAGTTTTTAGAAAAACATTACAAATTTTTACATTAAAAATTCATAAATTGCAAACAATACTATCTTCCTGAACAGAACTTCATCTTTTTTTGTGTATGTGCGTCTTTAAAGAAAAGAAGACATTCATTTTCAGTTATGATTTGTTTCTCCTGATTTCCTTTTGTACATTAGTCAGGCTGGCTGCTGTGTTTTGGAGGCAAGACTCAAA
Source organism: Aviceda cuculoides (assembly GCA_035590195.1). NCBI lineage: Eukaryota > Metazoa > Chordata > Aves > Accipitriformes > Accipitridae > Aviceda > Aviceda cuculoides. Next base: position 17,548,003 of record JAVJGG010000024.1, on the reverse strand, counting down.
AGCAGAAGTTGCAGTTCTGGTTATAGTTCTAGCTAGCTGTGTTAAAGGACAACATCTACAATTACATTAGTATTTTATGGACATGGTCTGCGATTAAATGACTGGTTATCAGTACCCTGCACTAAAGAGCTACACAGTTTTGTGATAGGGCCTTTAAGAAAAAGCAAATGTTGAGAAAATAAAAATGTTTTTCAGTAAATCGTTTAGAAGCAATGTCTCTGATGTGCTGGTAAGATATTTTTCTGGTGTGTATTTATAATTAAAAACTATGTATATTGTTGTAACTATAGCCAACATAAGGCCCATCTAAGAGTCTTTTCCAATTTGTATTATTTTTCTACATGTTGATTTAGTTACTAATTGCAGTCTTCTAGTTGTTATATGATTTGGGGCTTGGTTTCAGATTTCAAGGTATTTGCAAGATAAACTTATTTTTTAAAGCACCCTACTTCAGATTGTTTCTCCTTTCCAGAGTTTTACGAAGAAATTCTCTCCTTGGCCTACAGCTTGACGTGCCAGATGATTTCACCTCAAATGTGGCAGCTTTTAGGTGTTCTATACGAGGTTTTCCAGCAGGATTGTTTTGAGTACTTTGCAGGTATGATCACTTCTATTCTATTGATGTTTCCACTGTTTAGGGATTCATCTCTAAAACCCACCTTAATAAGGGTCGCTTCCATTTAGTGTCTTGGTTTAAAATGATCCTGTATTTGAGTCATGCCCTGACCGTCTGTTTAGTGTGGGAGTGTAACAGGAGCATATTTAAGTAGGAGAAACATGTTCAAATCTGTCAGTGTGATCAGTTATTGTAGGAGGTCCTGAACCCAAAGAAAGCTGAAATATACAAAGTTAATGTGAAACTGCAAATTAATTAATTAAAATGTAGTCCTATTCTATTTCCTTTTCTGAGAATGCACCCTGCATGGTGCACTTTATGAAGAATTCTGCTAGAATAGGCTTTTGCAGAGTTTGGATTTCCAACTATATCCAAGAATCTGTGCTAATGAATTCCATTATAGGTCTACAACCTCACTGGTTAGCACTTGCATGGATTAGTTTGTAATTTTTTTTCTCTTTTGTTCTCCCTGTTCTGCAGATATGATGCCTCTATTGCATAATTATGTGACCATTGACACTGATACTTTACTGTCTAACCCAAAGCATTTAGAAATCATTTATGCTATGTGTAAAAAGGTAAGGCTTCTGATTCTTACTGTTGCTTTTATCACTGGTACTTAACAATAAGATTAGCGGAGTGACCTGAACATGCCGAGTGGTGGCCAGTCATTTCAGAACAAAATGAAATTTGGTGTTGTCTCAGTTCTGAGTACACATAGCACCTTCACACTTTTTAAGTGACATGCTTTTTAAAAAATTACATGCACAAATCTGTGTGGGAGAAAGTTGCTGTTTGTCATGACTCTCTTCTATGAACAGCTATTTTGGTAAGTAGAGGAATTAATGAAGCCTGATTTCCCTGTGTTGTGTATCTTGTGATTGGATTCTTTAGTTGTCAGCTAAGGTGCAAACTCATTTGAAGTTCTTCCTACATGTACAATGTTTCTCTTTTATGCTGATTCTCTCATGTATAATAAAGTGTGAGACCACACTGCAGCCTTTCTCTGATTTTGGACATTATAGAGTGTTATGCATCTAGCTACCTGCTTATTTTTAAGAAGCTTATAGAAATCGAATGTGTTTGAGAATTCTGCTTCTTTGTCAGGTTTGATTTACACTGAACACAGGGTTGAAATGTACTGAGAAGAAGCAGTCAGTTTCACATGTATATGCATATATAGAGAGTGATTACATATATACAACTAGCCTAGAGATAGGACTTCACTTTGCCAGACTGTTAATCTGCCAGGGTCTATTAGAATTGAAGTAAAAAAACAGGAACAGAATGTGGAAAACATCAATGATTCACATAAGTAACATTTCCTTTAAAAAAGGGAAGGTGATGACATATAAAGAATACTAGCATTCATAAAGAACTATAGCAGTTTCTTCTAAATTTTTAAATTCATCTTTAGCCACTTACTGTTTTTTATGTCCTGTAGAGATGATTTTTATGTGTCTTAATTCCTCACAAAATATAGCGTGAACAGATATGTATATGCCATGTAGAGGTTTTTTGATGTGTGCAGGTACAGGAGCACTTGCTTTCAGAGTTGTCAGTGATTAATACTGATAAACTAAATTGTCATTCTGGTTGTTAGGTATTAACAGGAGATGCAGGAGAAGATGCAGAGTGCCATGCAGCCAAACTCCTAGAAGTAATTGTTCTTCAGTGCAAAGGACGGGGTATTGACCAGGTGATATATATTGAACAAGTTTTCTCTTTTACTGGTTTCCAATTGATATGTGTAGGATTCCTGAGAAAAGCAGTTGGAATTAGAGAATTTGAGGAAAATATAAAGTGTAGGAATGGGGAGAAATACAGAAAGAAGTAAATGAGCTCCAGAGAGTTTGTAATGTTGGGCTTTTTTCTTTTTTTTTTTTTTTTTTTGAGATTAGAGGGCATGACTGGAAAATGAGTATAGACTGAATGAGAAGGATATAGTATGATGTGCAGGATGTCTTTTTTTGCTTTCTCCTAATACGATTTCCCTTTTGATGCAAAACACACATTGTTAAAACTATTGTGGCTGAGAGGTTAACCCTTACATATCCAACTTCTGAAGTTGTTTCAAACAATGTGAACTTGGTCCTTTTTAATATTTCTAATTACTCTGCATTTGGAAATGACGAATTTTTAGTCGTGGCTAAAATTGTGATTTGGCTGGATTGTGATTGTTGGGAAAAACATAAACAAAATTTTCATGAGTTTCTTAGAACACAGATAGTAGTCTTTTTCCTATGAAGGGCTAAATTCTGTTCTCATGTTTTACATAACACTCCAGCCTAAATTACTTTAACATATTTGATGTTGCCACAGTACAATGCATGGACTTCAGTGATAAATTTTCAGTTAATTTCACTGAAACCAATATAACTTTACTAATGTGAATCTGAAGTCATTGAAGATAAAAATGTTCCCTGAAAGATTTTATTTTTAAAAGAAATCTGGAAGGGATTAAAGTGAATTGTATACATTTGCATTGATATAAGTATGTGGTGGAAGGCTTAATTGCACTCCACAACTCTGTGAATTCAAATGGTTGCACACTGAACTGAAACTCATAAACTAAAACATTCGTAATGCTTCACAGATTATTATAAAGCATAAACCTGCCCACTGAAATATTTGTAGATGTTTATTTAATTGTGTAGAAATTCGTGCATACTTACTTTTATCTGAATAAACCCACTCATTTCAAACTTTTACAGGAAATTTAATATCACTTTACACTTATTAGGAAAAACTTCTTTTTCTTGCAGGTTTAGGTAATTTCATTTTTAATGCCTGTTAGTTTTGAAATTGCTGGATATCTTTATGCAAAGATAAGAATGTCTTCGAGTTCTTTTCTAAACCTTTTATACACTAGAACAAATTCCACCAAATGGCCCCAAATATTCTTGTCTGTGCTGAGAATAACATTGGCAATTTTTAGCTCAGAGAATAGCTGTTTTGGGGAAGATTTATAAGCATGTAATCAGAGGCTTAAAATGCTTTTATACTAGGAATTGAATAGAATGTTTTCCTAGGTTATACCTGGACTTCAGTTAACTCTGGAGATCAGTTCTGGTAAAAGTTTTTTAAACTTTCATATAATCTGGCAACATGTATAATGCTGGTTTGTGGGTTTTGTTTGTTTGTTTGTTTGTTTGTTTTCCTTTTCTTCTCTTTTATATTTATATGCCCAGTGTATTCCACTCTTTGTGGAGGCTGTTCTGGAGCGATTAACTAGAGGAGTTAAAACAAGCGAGCTTCGTACCATGTGTCTTCAGGTTGCCATAGCTGCACTGTACTACAATCCTGACCTACTTCTGCACACTTTAGAGAACATCAGGTTTCCACACAATCCTGAGCCCATCACCACACAGTTCATAAACCAATGGATGAATGACACAGACTGTTTTCTTGGGCAAGTATTGTCTTTTTTTCTTTTAAAAGCCCATGGTTTTGATTTTTTTGTTCACTTCTTTTTGTAGCCCTAGTCATGTTGATGAAAGAGTTCTCATTCCTTGGTTAGTCTAAATAACAGTAATCCACACCAGATCTAATTGCTGTGATGCCAGTAAAGGTGACCTATGTCCATGTAACTTTTCCAGGTCTGTTGAGCTACGTGCTGAATTTTCTGTGTTGTGAGGATACAATGGTACAATGCATATCATATTTCAGAATTCTTTTACGTTCCTTAATCACAAACTATCTGCTTCTCCAAGAGATGGTCCAGCATGCATTGAGGGTAATATTCAGAGCTGACCACCAGGATTTCAGTGAGATGTTAATTTTTTCTCTGAAACACTGTGTACATATTTTCTGTTCTGTATTTTATAAAGTGTTTTTAACTGCTCCATTTAATGTTAAAAAACCATTATTGTGTCCAATGAATCCCACACTCTGATTTTAATCCCTGCAGGTTGTTCATGATCAACTTGCGTATTTATCGTTATGCCATTGATGTACTGACTGTTTAGCATACTCCTGAATTTAAACTTCATCCAGACCTCCCTTGAACATGTGTGTACACTGCAGGAGCATGCACTTGGGCAGGAGCTGAACATTTGTAAAGTAAATGAAGGTGGACAAAGCCCGTCATCACATAGCTAAGCATGCACTTGATGCTGGGTGGATGTGAAGTCCAGTGCTTGACAGTTAGTGCTTCAGCCACTCAGCTGAGATGTGGTGTCTGACTGTGAGATTCAAATCCACTTAAGGGCAAAGCAGACAGTCAGATGTAGTTAACAGCTACCTCTCACCTTCCTGCTTTGAGTTATGTTTTGTCATTGGGGGCTCACTTCTGATGACCCGTGTACGGATAGGCTTAGAACATGTCTTCTCTGAGCATAGTCTATGCCAACAGACTAAGTGAAGTGTCAGCGCATTAGGAGTCATGCCTTGAATGAGCGTGGGCCGAGACAGGCAGCACCTGACCCATGGATGCGTACCTTATTTTATGCTGTCATTCTTTTCCTACCTGTTGTTTACTGGTAGAGTCTTGTCTTTCCAATTCTAAATAAGTCTCTATGGGGCTTCTTAAAAGATGGTTTCTCCACTCCCCACTCATCCAAAGAGCTTTTCTCCATACCAGCTCTTATTTGAGTTAACCTTCCCTGAACAGAATTATATGCCATCTTGGTATAGCTGCATTATTGCCTCAGTGTCCATCTTTAATTTAGAACTGTGTGGTGCATTACAGCACTGCATTACCTTTTTCATAACTGTAATAAAATAGTGACTCCCAATCAATCAATGACCAGCTGACCAACTGGTATATTTTGCTCTCAGCATGTCCTTTGTAGTATTTTTAAAACCCATACCAAATGTACATGGTAAAAATTGTTTTCCTCCCTCCTCTGTCCTAGGTACACAGTTTAGTGGGATGAGGATGAAAGTGCAGTAGTTCATAGAATTGCAGCACAGACTACCTTATTTCAGGTCTGCACATTAATTCTGTCTGTTTTACTAGAATGAAAGCCACTTGGAGATACAAGAGAAATTGACTGCTTTGGTGTTTACAGTGCAGATTCCCCATTCGTGTCTGTATTTGAAGGTATTACTATAGCAGTCTCTCCTTGAAGAAAAAAAAATTAAAAGTACTAAATTAAACAGTTAAAAAGTGTGGAAAAAAATCTCTTATTCATTATAACAAAACCAGACCGTTCATAGCATCACAAGGATTCTGACTTCTACCTGCTGTGTATACAAAATGTCTACAGTACATCCTGTATCTTAACATAAATGCACATCTTATCAATTAGAGGGTTACTTGAGTTGACAAAGAAGGCATAGAGGACCTAATGTCCCTCATTTCTTTTGGAGTGCCAGTGACTGAAAAATGGCATCTTTAAGTCTACCTCTCCGATGCCTTGTGGTAATATTGTTAATTACTAAATTATTTTTATATCTACTGACTTTAGAAAAGAGCAAGGCATTTTAGGATTTCTGTATACTGATTTTTTTTTTTTTATAGCTAGAGCGAAGTTCCTGAGATTCAGCTCTTTGTGCTGTCATTTTTTCTAGTGCGTATCAAATACTGAACGCATACAGAGACAGTAGGAAAGAAGATACTCCCTGCAGGTGGTAAACTTGTCATTCCTTTTTTAAGAGAAATAAAAAAATGAAAAATATTTACAGCCTTAAAAAGTTCATCCTGGAGCATTCAGTGAGAAACTAATCAGATCCAGAGGGGAAAAATGCTGTAGATCTGACTAGACTCCAACCTCAAGTACTCTTGTGAGCTACAGCTTAACTTTCAGTTCTTTTCTGTTGCTTTTCAAAAAGCATCAGCTACTGCAACTACTGTTCAACTAAATTCTTCAGAGCTGAGACGAAAGTTGACAAAGTCTATGAAAATGAAACACGGAGATCATGATGCTAGATTCTGCTCAGACTCTGCACTTGAATGGCAGCAGAAGATTAAAATATATTTCTTTGACCTGCTGCTACCAGCATTGAAATAAATACCTGTAATATTGCTTAAATCTAAAAATGACTCTTCCTTCAGTGCTGCCCCCTCAGTTTGTGGCTTCCAGGTGTAGGGCTTTTGCTATAGTACTGCTTGTCAGGCACTGTGGTGTGAGGTAAGGGACTTCCTCCCTTCCCCTCAGGACAGCACTGTTTCTAGAAGACAATTTGTTTTAGTAAAGGTACTAAGGATCATCATTGGAACAGCAGCCAGATATTCAGAGGCCTAACTGAACAACAAAAGACAGAAAGGCAAACAAAATCTGTCTGTCTTGAAACCCTTCCTTGGGCCCACCCCTGCAGACTTCATGTCTTTGTCAGAGAAGACAGCAGTGGGCACCCTGATTTGTACAGTCCTTTTTCTCACCAGCCATCATTCACTGCTGCTTTGGTTTATACTTAAGATTGCTTTCCAGCAAGAGGCAGTTTTAGGCTGAAATTCAAATCAGTTGGGACACTCAAGATCCTAGAGAAACTGAAGAAGATCAAAGTAGATCCACCTCCAGGTGCGAAGGACCAGGTGAATCTTACTGCCATTTCTTTGTCAGCCATGCAGGAAACCTGTGACTTACCAGTAACAATAGCTCTTCAAGGTGCTTTGTGCATTCTGTCATTCTGCTCCTGTGAAGTCTTAGTACTCATAGATCCTGCTCTGCCAGCAGTAGGGTTATGCATGTCTGCATGGTCTCAGGCTGGAGCCAACGGTTTTTGCCAAAGGAATGCAGTATTTCTTGAACAGCACTTGTGAACGCATGAGATGGAATCCATGGGAATAATACATCTTGGAGGGGAAAAGCAGTTACGGTAAGATAAGTAACTGTTCTTCCATGTTATTAAAAATATGGAAACTATTTAAAACTGATTAGAAATTTGAAATATTAAAAATGATCTAGGCAAGGAGAGCTCAGAACTCATTATAACACTGTGCATAAATCCGGCATGTCATTGTGGATATTACGTATTTGTGGATGTGTGCCCATAATGCCCATGTTCCACAGTATATTATATTTACTTATTTCTAAATGTTTTCTACAATAACTTCAAACCAAAAAGCCATTTGTAGAAACATTTGTTTCTTATTGTTTTCCACCTTTTCCCTGGCAGCTGAAATTTGGTTGAGACTTCTGCGTGACTTTAGGCTTACTCTCATACTAAAAATTCTTCTGTGGAAATCAGGGTGAAAGGAAAATCTAACTTGCTTCAAAAAAACCTCAATAAGTGGTTTTATTTTTTTAGAAGCTGAATAGGGGGAGTTATTTGATAGGAGTTTAAATAGTCAGAAATCCTAGTTTTGTCAGAGGTGTACATAAAATCCCAGTCTTCTATAGGAAAACAGGGTTAGTTCCAACTTTGCAATTAGAAGGAAATGGCTAATTATTTGCAGTTTGTCCAGGAACTGGATTGATGTAATAGAAAGCAACTTGATCCTCACATAAAGGAGCACAGCAAACCAGTAAAGGAAAGGCTTAGTGATTTCCTTTTGAAATGCTTTCAGCTTGCTTTAAAATACAGAAGATTCTTAGATCTTTTTGTCCTATATTGGAAAGAAGTGTATTAGCAAGAAAAGGTCCTGCAGATTATAAAGACCACACGCAGCTTGTTAAAAATAGACTTACCTAGGAGTTGTGCATTGCACTGCCATGTGTTGCATGTTTAGCACTTAAAGCTTCATATACCAGTGAGGGAGCAAGCAGAGTTTGTGACTGTTAGGGATGACTATTGAGTGTTGCTGAGCAAATAAGTATGGATCTTGAAGCACAAATCACTGAGGAGAATCGTATCCAGGCGCTCTCGTGCAGACAGAAGGGTGCTGAAATAATGAGCCTTTTGCTAGCAAAGGAGTAGTCCTGAAACCGTTCTTTGCCATTACAAAAATATGTAAATGACATAAAACTCTGTTTTGCTTGTCCAGTCCTGTGGGTACTTGATACAGCTGTGGCATAGTAGAATGCTGAACTTCAGGCAAGGCACATGCTTATCCTGCTGTTTGTCTCTGCTGGCAGGTGGAAGAAACAAGTCTCTTTCTGGCTCAGGTTCGCTGAAGATGGCTTAATGCCTGGATTTCTGCTGTCCTGCTGGGCCTTCTAATAACACACATATTCTGAAGACGTGTTCATTCTTACAGCTTCTCTGGTTAGAAGCTTGAAAATGGAGCATGACAAATATGCTGTATTTTTGGTCATTTGGGCTGCTTGCTAATGATGACTCCCTTTCAAACAGCAATGTTTGATTCTTGCACTTTTGTTTGCTGTCCAGAAAACATAATTTAGTATGAAGCAGCTTACACTGATTACTAAGATTTTTTTACATTTTACTGTGTTTCATTTCGCAGTTGGCATTGTGTAACGGTAGCTTTTTCAAATGTATTATAAAAGGTAGTGCCAAGTGTCATTAACTACTCTGGCGCATGTACACTGAAATTGCTTCATTATACGTTTGGGGCTTGAAGAAATTTCATGGCTTCCCAGTGTCACGATGCAGGATAGAAATCTTTTGCATAGATTACAGAGCTTTGGTTAAACTTGGATGAAGGTGCTGGCAGAGAGAGGAGGAAGAGAAAGTTGTTTCCTTTTGCTCTTGCAGTAAGGACAGCTCTCCCCAAAAAGCTATGCTTCATTCATCGGTAGCATCATCTTTAACTTGGATTTTGGTCTTCACAGTGTTGGCATGAGAGCAAATGGTGATGAGCTTGTTTTCAACATAAAAACTGACAGGCGTAAGGGGTTTAATTTTTTTTTGTTAAAGTAGAGCCTGTTCCCCTGACTCAGTTTCCTTGGTTGATTTGGGTGGCCTCTTTTGTGCCGCATTCCTTCTGAAAAGAAAGTATTGCAGTTACCAGTGATGGAAGGATGCTCTTCACCTACTTGCATTTTGGAACGTTTTTCAACATGTAATGGAGCAGCCAAACCCAATATGACAAAGCATGTCATTTGATATGCTAGTTGACTTTGTTTTTCTTGGAAGGTCTTCTGTGATCATAATGTTACCCATGGTCATATATGATTTATTGTTGTTGTCAACTACTCTGAGAATGGAATCACCTCATTAAGCCCTAACAGGACTAACAACGTGGGAGGTGTAATGAAATCCCTCCAGATCCCCAGCCTTGTTTAAGCACATATAAAGTTCAGAAAGCTGTAATACATGATCACTTGTATTATTTAAAGAATATTATAGTTCGGTAGCATGTTATATGGGATCTTTGGTAATTAAATTGTAAACACTTTTAAAGTTGTATTTCTACAGCAATTTTTGAAGTGGTGGATTGAGCTGGCTGTTCCCCTGTAAGCTTTATTGCAGTCTGTGCACATCTTATTGGTTTCTTCTCTCTCAATTTGTATCCTCTTCATTCCAAAGTAAAACTGATTCAGTAGTGGAAGTATCTACTGAGGGTCTGGAGGATGGCCATTTTCTGCCAGCTCTGGAAGTTTGTTTGGTTTCTGTAGGTCTTGCTGAAACTTCTTGCTGGAACTACTTGTCCTGCAGAAGGCTGGCACAGAAGCTGTAAGCATCAAATTGAATAGTTCAAACAAAACAAGCTCCTCTCAAGCCCTTAATAGCAAAATACCGTAATGACAGAGGAGGGTTGAATTCTACCAGTGTTTCCAGTAAAGGAGAACCAAAGAGGTTCTGCAGAGGCAGTTAGAGATTTTTTCCCTGTTTTGTTTGCAAATAACTTCTATTTCTGGAAGAGAAAATAAATTCTTACTTTTAAAAGCATACTAATTTAATTGTTTTCTTTCCCTTCAATTATCTATAGTTTGTTTGTTTTACTGGAGGTCTACTTATTTTGGAGGTTCCCTGTTTGAGTGTACTGCCAGTTATTCTTGATATGGTGGAATTATTTCCCTGCTTTCACTGGAGTTAGCAATGTGTCTCAAGTTAGTGTCAGAAATTGAATGTATAATACAGCCATTCTGATGGACTCTTAATAAACATGTTTAAATACAGCTAGCCCTGTGGCATTGCATAAATGCACCCTGCAATTCAGCGCATTCCTGCTTGTGATTATTCTTCACTTATAATCTTTTTGCTTATTTCAGTCCCTGCTACAGTACTGCTGTCGAAGCCAAGGCAAATTTATTTTCCATCATATTTAATGATGATAATCTGTATCAAATGCTTTATTAAAGACAAGATATTCTACATAGTTATTAAACAGTATTTATTTAGCATTACAAACTTTGTATTTGGTAACCAGAAACAGTTGTTCAGGAATTTGACCAGTGCTTGAAAGGTATTTAATTGTTATTGGAGAAGGACTTTCCATTGGGAACTTGTATTCAGAACAAAGGAAATAATGCGTTTAGGAGCTTCGAACATAGACTTTGAACATAGTCTCTGTGACATTGTCTTCTGTCATGTCAAGCACCAGGACTTTAATGCTGTCTACATATCCTTACAGTGAATATCTGGTTTTTGTCTAATAAGTGTGTGTTGTTTCAGACTCCATGACAGAAAGATGTGTATAATAGGACTGAGCATCCTAATGGAATTGCAGAACCGACCGCCTGCAGTGGATGCTGTGGCTGCCCAGATTGTCCCTTCAATCCTCCTCCTCTTCCTGGGCTTAAAACAAGTTTGCGCCTCACGAGAACTCACAGAACATGAGGATCATGCTAAAGATGAAAAACACATTGCAGAAGATAATGGTAAAATCTCCCCTTTTCACATTGTGGATTTTGTCTGGATTTAATTTAAAGGGGGTAAGAAATTGCAGTTCATGTTTAAGACTCATTAGTCGGCTGAAAATAGCTCGGCTTACTGGGTGCTTGAAAGAGCATCTTAGGAATTGATTTTTCCTCCCAAAATGTAGTCAAAACATTTCAATGTATAACAGCTAACACTTTGTGAAAGGGTCGTGTTGGTTTAAGAGTAACAATAAAACTTGCAAGTCCGCTCTTCTGGATTGTGAGTGTGCTCTGTCTTCTCACATAGGCAGCAGGAGTTTGCCAGGACTGCACTGGTTATATTCTTGATTCCTGGAAAGAAGCTGTCCCGAGTACCCAACTATTTGAAAGACCTGTTTGGTTGAACTTTTAAGGAAATCCTAGCAAGTCTTCTTTGTCCAAATGGAAAGTGATTTGGAAAGTGGGGTTTGAGACAGCTGAGGTTCCTGGAGTAGACAGACCTCTTACAGCTGTGTCTGCCAGAAGAGAAAAACCATCAAAGAATACCTTGTGGAGGGAATAGTGGGGATTGAATTTTACACAGTGTTGCAGGCAGATATGTGTGGCTGTATTTGGCTTAGAACAGGAGATAGATGGTTTGAGGTCTGAAAATTAGATTGGATGTAAGCAGGTTATGTAATCCACTCAAATTTCACACATGATTGTTCTGTACTGGAATTACAGAATTCTTCTCAATGCATAGGAATACAGTATAGAAGCAGCACAGTAATTTGCAGATCTGTCATGTGATTCAGACCCTGCTTGTTGCAGATATAGTCATCTTTATTCTTTCTAAACCGTTAACACAGGAAAAGCAGAAGGTTTGGAATTGGAGGGGGATTTTTTTATCTTGATTGTAAGTCAGAAATATTTTTCCTTAAGTAAGAAATAGCAGTGTTTAGAATTGCATGTTGGAGTTGCATTTAATTCAGGATGTAACAGTTGTTTCATAAGCAGAATGAAGGGTAGAGCTAAGTGAAAGATGCTATTTTAAGTTTGTTCAAATAAAGGAGCACTCTGAAGAATAGCAGGCAGACATTTGGTCTACATCTGGTTTTCTCTTTGTTTTGTGTCAATATGTGAAGTCTATGCAAGTCTCTATTTGTTCGTAATTTAAAAAGCACACTGATGGAACACTTTGTCAAAGACACATTTCTTCAAAACTTAAGGATCTTATAATTGCACAATGACTGCATAAATGAAAGAAGAAAAAAGGTGGCAGTTTCACATTCCCCAGGTGTGCTTAGAAACAAAAGTTTAACTGATCTTTAATGTAGGAAACATTTTAACAGCTTCATTTTTCCAGTTCTAAGATTTTGGGGGAAGGGTGTTAACAGAGGGCCCCCTTCCCAGCCAAAACCTAGATTTATTAATTGTTCTTCATTCATAAGTTATTGTTTCCTTATGCTTTTTAAACTTGGTTTTACAAAACACATCAATGCTTTTGCAGAAGAGATACCAAGTGATGAGGAGGAGACAAATGAAGTAAGCCAGGCGATGCAAGAGAACCATGGTGGAGGAGGAGGAGGAGGAGGTGGTGGTGGAGGAGGTGGAGAGGAGGAGGATGAAGACGATGACGATGATGACTGGGATGAAGATGCATTGGAAGAGACTGCTCTTGAAGGGTTCAGCACACCTCTTGACCTTGAAAATGGTGTTGATGAATACCAGTTTTTTACACAAGCACTTTTAGGTGTGTGTTGGCTATTTGGCAGAATGATATAACATGATGAAATAATTTAGAGATGTTCATAATCATCACCAGGTGAAAACTTTGTTACGAGTGATAATTTAGATTACTGAAACTAGAAAATGTGATCTTGCTTTCTAATGTTAGTCCCAAGAATTTTTGGCTTATAAGTACTGCAAAAAGCAATTGGTAGCAAATACAGCCTGAGATTAATTTTCTTCATGTTCTCTTTCAGAACTTTTCAATCACAGCCTAAATAAGTGGGACTTGGTCACTAGAGAGACTTTTATATATAGAAATATTTGTCACTTTTTAGATTTTAAAATCATAATGGGGAAATTATTTTCTCCCTTTCCTGTTTGACTAATCCTGTTGCTTTTAGTTTTGATATGAATTTTAAATTAGAAGATTCACTTCATCATTGTCCATGAATAACACCACACGGTTAACTTTCTGTTTCAGAAAATGGAGGATGTAATTAAGTTCCCCAAAATGGATTGCCTCTATTTCAGTGGTGACTCTGTATTAAGAAAACTTAGTGACAAGAATACCGACCCTGTTTTGCAGTGCAAATTCTGTTTTAAAACCAACCAGGGATTTTGTGTGTTTCATTTTGTTCTTCTGAAATTAACTTGCAGTGTAACCTGGTAGTCACTTTTCATCCATTCCTGTTCTGACAGCGGTGCAGAGCCAAGATGCAGCCTGGTACCATTCACTGACAGCACCGTTGAGTGAGGATCAGAAGAAACAGCTGCAGGAAATTTATACATTAGCAGAACACCGGCGAAATGCTGCAGGTGAGTCACTTCTCTGGGGTCATTTCATCTGTTGCAGGGATGTTGGAACTGCATCTAATGTGTAACAGCAGAGAGACTAAGTCTCTGTGCTAATTAAGATTTCCTAAGAAGCATGAGTAGGATATTGTGCTTGTATTATCCCTTGCCTGGGAGTGTGTGTTATTCAGAGAGATTACTGTTGCTTCTAATTAATTGCCTTCTTTCTCATTGACACGTGCTGCTGTCTGAACAGGATAGGAACTAGTTTTGCACAATCTGACATTTGAAATGAAGAGCAAATTAAGGCAATATCTAGCTGTCAGCCAGGCATTTGATGAAGGTTACTATAGATTATTATGTGTTTAACAGTTTTGTAACTTTTTAACTGCTAACATTGTCTCCACAGTCAGTGTAAGGTTTTAGATGTTTGTGATGCTTGCGTTGTGCAAAATAAATTCAGATTTAATGAAAAAGCACGCAGAACAGTGTAACACAGACCGATTCTGTAAAAGATTTAATTTCTCAGCTCTGTTGTAGAAGTGTGTGCGTTTATGCATTTAGAGAAAATCTGAGTGTAATTTATTACTGTCACTGCATGTAGGGAATGAAATTCTGACTCAACTGAGAGTTTTTTCCACAACTTTGCATTCTTAGCTGAGCTGTATGGTGTCTGGCAAAGATGTTCTCTGTAGACTATTTTTCATAACCTTTCCCTTCTTTGAATTCTAGAGACTAAGTCAATAGAACAACACAGTGGCTACACATTTGACAACAAAGGACTTATCACAGCATTTAACTTTGTTGGAAGTACTCCTGGTGGCAACTGAAGGATCAGCTACAAAGGTCAATAGGAAGGGTCTCATCATTACATTTTCTTGAAATCATCGTGACTTCTGCGTGATAGGGGAGGGTGATTTAATGCTGCTGAAGGTTTTCTGGAAAATAGCAGTGTGCTTCCCCCATCGGAATGCTCTTTCTAACCAGCTACTGTAATGTACAAATTCTTGTGGTGTTTTTATAATTTGATGGACTGAAAGGAAACATTTGTCCTCAAGGAACCTGAATGACTGGGAGGGGCCAGGCTGCATCTAATTGAGTTGCACTTCTCAGGTTTTTGCTGTGCAGAATTGGTAGATTCATATGGATAACAGTGCCTTCTGTTGTACATGGATTGCCTGAACAAATGGATTTTGGAGTGCATTATAATTTTTTAAGTGTAAGGACATTTCTTGATACACTGTAAGCCTTGGTTCCATGTTTTCCAGTCACCTGCTTTTTACTACTCAGTTTAATTGTTCGTTGGTTGCGTACACATTGCTGGATTCAGAATAGTATCTCATCTTCCCTATTTGGTGCAGACCAAATGTGTAGAGGGAGGTGTCTGTTGGAGTTGTAAAGCATACACTGGTTACGTCAAAGGGTCTTAACAAAATTGCAGATTTTCCCTTGATGCAGTAGTCTTAAATTATTTTTCCTAGCCATGAAATCAACTCGCTTGAGTTATGATGGCACGCATGGCAGGGGCTACCCTAAATCTACATTGATATTACCTCTTGCCTGGACAAGTGGTGTGGCCCTCGCATGTAGGTGTTCTACATGACAACTTTTTATTTTCACTATTTTTGATGAATATTGGATTTTACTTGGGATTCTTGTAAACGTCTTTTCTGGTTTTATTCATTCATTACCATTCCGGTGGTAGTACTGAATAATGTGGTACAAAATATTTACAATATTTTATTTATCTTAATAGAAAAAAAACAGCTACAAACTTATTTCTTTTTACTCCTACACTTTTGTGATTGAATTTCTGGTCTGCCTTCCATTTGGCTGTTCTTGTCCCATGCTGAAATTTCATTATCTGCCAGATTTTTTCCTAAATTTTGAAGACTGGTTTCTCATAAACTGAAACACATATAACAAGGTGTTTGTGAATATGTTTATTTAGTGATAAACTGATAGCAGTACTAATTTGAATAGGTGCCCCTCCTTTAGATCTATTTGGGTCGCAGTGGTGTGGCCAAAATAAGTAGGGGTGCTTTAGAATGTGAAGTTTGGATTGGAGATAAAATGTTTAGACCAGATTTTGTCTCTATGTGTTAATTTCTTTATGACTTAAAAAATATTTACGAAGCAGTTTCAAGCACGTACTGATAATGTATTTCTTTAGAGCAGTGCCCCAACTGAAAAGTCGAAGCCCTTCCAATCCCCCATCAAATTTTCAATTACTGTAGCGAATTATGGATTGCTGGCCCTACACTGTGCTGAAGCTTTCATTTTTTATTTGTCAGAGTAATTATAATTCAGTCTGATACATCTGAAGCGCTCTACTCCTTGGCTTCTGGGAAAGGCCGAAGTGTCTTTGCCTGTTCCTTGCCCCATCCCCTGGAATTTTCTCAGCCTGGCAGCTGTGGGGCAGAAGGTTCCCTGCTGCTTTCCTTTTTCCTGCACTCTTGTGTCAGACTCTCTCTGGTGCTGGTCGCTGCTGCTGCTTCGTCCCCCCCACCCCCCGCCAGCAGCTGCAGAGTGAAGTTGGGCTGGTTCATGTAGGTTTTACACTGCTGCTACACACTTAATAGCAACAGTGAAAATTTCTTGCTTTGAGGTCTGTTGAACGTATGGAAAACTGAGAATTCCAGGGCCTGTGTTTCCAAAAGGGAACAATACATTGAGCTGCACTGGACAGGCTCTTTAAGCTCAAGCAGCAGAGGGCCGGGGCATCCTTTATTTTGAACATCAGGCCATGAAAATTTTAGGTCACTTTTGCTAATTTAGGCCTGGGTGTGTATTGACTGAGACAGTAGGAAGGCATTACATCCAGTTTGTCAGTGAGTTTCTCAGAAACCATGGAAGTTTTGAATCCTTCACAAATTTAAGAAATTTTTGAAAGTTAAGCACATGGACAGCTTCTCTCTTACCTGACAAGTGAAGTATTAGGCATGTAAACCATTTAAGCCCTTTATTATTTTATTTTAAAAAATGAGGTTGTTGAGTTGGGTTTCTTTAAAAGCCCATTTGCCTTCTCTGCACTGGCATGCAGAGTAGAAAAGGATTTTTTTTTTTTCTGCTAATGAGGTTGCTAGCACAGTCACAAGCTGATATTTAGGAGTTAATGTGTTCAAGGAAAAATCTGCTTTTGCATAGCATCATCTTTGTATCACTCAGCTGAACTACGGCTGCTCCCTAGTTCTGCTTGTTGTATTCTTTTCAAATCAACTGCCAAGAAAATTTCATCCAGATGTTTCTTACAAGGGGTTTAATCAGCAGTGTGGAGTCGGGAATCTTCGTTGTCTATTTTGCAGTGGGGGTCAGAGATGTCTGAGGGGATGGCATGTAAAAATGTTAAATGCCCTTCCCTTCCTGGGAGATTCATGAGCAAATGTTTCTATTGGCAAAAGCAAATGTTAATTATTTTATTCCTTTTTTTGAAAAGGATTTTCATCCAAAAAGATTTATTGGGCTCTAGCCTGTAGTTTAACATATGGTTCTCTTTTAACATGATAAATAGCGGTTTGTACATGATCATAAATAGGTAATGGATTTTAGGGATTTCTTTCTGAGCTGTGTCCAGCTTTGTACTACATTAAAGGGAGAGTAACACAAATGTGCATTACTGTCTCACTTTGAAGCCAAGGTAATCGTAGAATATCAGATACTAGCATCGGCCAACCAAGCATGATGTATTTGCCATTGGAAGTACAGAGGATCATGAATGTATTGTAAAGTAAAACAAAGGCTGATAACCAGTGTCCTATGTTGCCCCATGCCCGTGTTCCTAAAGTGTGAAGGTGATTTGTATGGGCACTGTGGGGACTTTGCACAGGAAATAAGCATTATGTAGGTTATAATCATAGCAAATGTTAACTTACATGATAAGCTTCTTTTTCAGATAAAATTAACTGATCCTGGGTATTGAATTGCATATGCTGTTTTGTCACTCTTTAAAGGAAAGTAAGACTCACGACATGTTTTGACTGCTTCTTTTTGCTCTCTCTTTCAAAGTTGAAGTACTTTGTTTGCTTTCATTACAAAGCAAAATCTTGAATCAAAATGGCTCGCTCCAGGACGAGTGCAGAATATCAAGCTAAGGAAAAAGCTAAAAAACCCCCCAACAATCCCCCAAAACCCACGTATACACAGTCTGATTGAAATAAATGTGCTTTTGGAGTGTAAGTCAAAATATGTAAAGAATGTTACACAAAATGATACTGTGAGGTTCTTTGCTTTAGGGGGAAAGGCTGCCTGTGGGGTGTCAGGGTGGCATGAAATGAACTGCTTTAGGACATGCCCTTTGCCTGTGAAGTCCAGGCAGTTTGTGACTCTGGATTCCATCATACATTGTAGAGGAGAGAAGGTAGGACAGTAGAGGATTTTTTTTTTTTTTTTTTTAATTTTTTTTTGTACTGTGAAGCAAGAGTATGTCTTGAGACTTTTGTGGGCCAAAGGAATTGTAGACAAACATGAATGATTAACTGTCTTTTGTTTCCAGAATACTTCTCAGCTTTTTTTCTTCCCTCCTTTCCTTCCATTTGCCAACCACTATGTTATCAGATATTTCAGGCGATATTCAAAATACATGAAAAGGAAAGCTTGAAGAATTTTTTAAAAAATCCTGTTGTCCTTGAAGCAATCCAACCTATCCATTGCATTTCTACCTGTAGAACAACGTCTCTCATTTCACATATGCAGAACTACAAAAACCCCTCACTTGTGCTTGCAGTTTGATGAGCCTTTCTGCGATTTACTTCTTAATATGGGTACTTTGAAATCCCCACGCCTTGAACTGAAATTTGCTCAAAGGATAGGCAAAAATGCACTATGTAATGGGAGTATCCAGTCCTAGTTCTGAGATGTGCCCTAGTCAATCTTTCGATAATGTTTGACAGTCTGGTGGTCACTTCCTCAAGGATCTCTGTCTCCGATTGAGGACATTCTTCAAGTCCAAGAGACTCTGTATCTTTGCAGGTGGGCAGAGAATCATATTTCCTTCACCGCAGCAAAGCATACAGCAGGCATGGCTATCAACTTCTTGATCTTATGAGTGAAAATAGCACTCTTCTCTCGGTTGTCAAATCTTACCCCAAACGGATGGGATACAGTAGAGATGGATGTTCCCACTGTGTTAAAGCAAGCCAGACACTATGCCAGATACCAGAAAGACTTAGCATAAAGCCATATTGTAAAGAGGATATATGAACAGGCCAAGTTGCTTGCTTTTGACTCCTCTTCCACTGCTACTACTTCTGTAAAACCAACCAAACCAAACCAGTGTAAAATGAAAGAGAACTAAAGCAGTCTTGTGCACTAGATGGGTAGAAACTTCCCTGGCCTGTGGATATAATCCCAATGCTCACTGCAAATGCACTCAGATACTTTTCAAATAGAATATGCAACATCTGTATGGATCTCAGTACCCTGAATCTGACAGCCATTAATGAGAGGTGAAGACTTAATGTGATTTTTCTCTGGCAGAAAACAGATGCATCCCTTTAAAAAGTCTGGGAACCCCTTGTCCTGGCTAATGTGCAGTCACCAACGGGAGACACTCGGTGGGATTACAGCCCTTCTTAAAGATTGTCAGCATACCTCCTACTAAAGGGCTACCTGAAGTGCTCCGAGTCTAGGGAGCTAACTGATGAACCACTCCCTGACTAAAGAGTTTTGGGGACGAGCAGTTCAGAGAGAATCTGCAGGAGTGTGTAATTGTGATGAATTGGGAAAGCATCCATTTAAATGATGAGGTAATGCATATGATAGGATCTCAGATATGCAGTGTTCCCGAGGTTGCCTGCCTGGATCTTCTAGAGCTGCGTCCCAGAACTTTGTCCCATTCCTTTCTCCAGGAAGAGAATGTGCTTCAGCAGCCCCAAATTTGGTGCAATGCTTTGAACGTGGGATCAGAGAGCAATTTTGATTACAAGCTGGTAGTTGTCCATATCAGAACAATGTGTGACAGCTGTGTATTAATGCACAGATTCTCTCTTTATAGAGGTTGACGGTTTTAAGTGCTTGGCTATGTGCATTGTGGGGTAGGAGATGAACTTTCATACTCATTGATTGCTCCAGTGTGAATACAACAATGTCAGCTGCAGGATTCACCCGTGGTGAATGGAGAGTGTTGGTCAGGGGCTGACTGCTGGACCATCCAGGTTTATGTTTGATGAAGTGAAATGCAAAACCTGAAAAATTACTTGACACTTGAAGCTGTTGAGCAACAAAAATTAATGCTTTCTTGAAATGAGATTTTAATATTATGTTGAGATATGTTTTAATTTTTAGGTTTCCTGCCCTTACACAAAATACAAAATTAAGTACATGGCATGGAGGCCTATTGATTTTTCACAGGACTGTTTACCATTGAAGGTGTTTATCCAAGAATTGTTCCTCATTTTTAGATATTCTTAATGTGTTTGTTAGTAAAATTGCACATATCCCTCTTTCACTAATTTCCATGCAGAGAGATCTTGGAAATGAACTTAACGAAAGGAAGAACAGTGCTTTGAAAAGAGAAGGCTATGCATAAGCAGGTTATTTTTAGAAAACAGAAGAACTATGGCCTCTGAAGAAAATATGAAACAATAAATATTTATACAAAAGTGCATGAGGTAAAGAAGTGAATATAAGAGAGACTCCATTCTTTGATCACAGCTGTAATGTTTTTTTTCATTGCCAAACAATGTGTGAAAATTGCTTTTGTTTGCATGTGCTGTTGGTAGTATGCTTAGTGTAAATCACCTGGAATGTTTTGGGGCTCAGAAAGAGACCAAAGAAGCCATGCAGATTTCTTTTGATACTAAAAGCAAAGATATGAGCCCATGCCTGCAGTGACTAGAGGGAGACTGCTATGTGCTTTGTTAGGAGATTGAATTGCAGGATCATCACCTTTGTAAGAAGCCTAAAATACTAAACTGTGGATTGTCTTTGAGGGCAAGAATTGACAAATGCAAAACATGCGTCAATGACCAGAAGAACTTCTTTCTAGCTTAAAGAATTCAGTACAGTGTTCTCTTAAGCTGTGCTGAATTTGCTTTAAAAATAGTAATAAATCTTACTGCTTAGGTTGAATGTTACATCTGTTGTGCATTTATATGGGAGGAATAACATTTCTTAAAAAAATGTAACAGGCCACCTACCAAGGAGCCCAGTCTCATTTTATAGCCTTTCTTCATACAGCCATAAAACTTATTTGCAAGAACACCCCAGAATTAATTTTAAAGAGTTGTGTGTGTTATCCGGAGTTAATATGTGTATTCGTGTAGCAGTGTGTTTGTTAATCAGCTCAGACTTGTGAAGGCAACTCTTCACCTGCACATTTTGCCTGCAAAAGAACATAACTGACATTTGATGTAGATAAGATTGTTATGAATCATCCAAATACAATTCTCAAAATACCAAACTAGTGAGGATAGTCATCTTGCAGTCCTGAGAGAGTGGATTGCACCAGAGCTTGGGCCAGTCTTCTGTGCATGGAATTCATAAAGAAGATAGTTTTAGTAAGCCTCCACAGGACAAGAGATTAATCCTGCTGCAACTGCAAGCCTGGTATTTGTATCAGCGTGGTATTTCCCTGATGGTGAGTTGCTGAAATAGCCTGTTTGCTAAATTGCACTGATTGATAATGCTTACTCTTTTCTGTACAGGGCACTTCTGTGAATCCTCCACAGTATCTCCAAGAGCAGTGGTTAGTGGCCCATTTTTATAACTGGGGAGGTTGAGTTAATGTAGTTTGCCCAAAGCTGTAGCACTGTGTTGCAGCTGGCATGAGAAATTAAAATTCTGGCTCTGTAGAAGTGCCTGGGAGTTTTGCCATTGGCTCTAATGCAGCCAGGATTTTGCCCAAGAAATTTGCTAGGTCCCAGTGTTTCAATCACTGCTAATAGCTCCAGAGAAGCTCTGCCAGAACATACTTAATTTATGAAATTGCTTAGTAACAGTGAGTTCCTCTATTGAACTGCGATTTTAATCTGTCTAGCAGTGACATTGTTTAATTGTATCTTGTGTGGGTTGCTTGATATGACGAGCTCTCCTGTAGAAAAATGGTTCTCAGCTAGGTGATGAATGACATCCCAATTGCTAATTCCTCTTGAGGCTTTGGAGTGAACCTGATGACGTGGGAACAGAACTCCAGGTGACCCATGGTATCTATATAGGGTGTTGGGCAGCGTATAGCCTCTCTGCAGGTATTAACAAACATGCTGGATTGGTTGCGAAGTTGTAGGTTGTGATTGCCGCTTTTAACAGACTCTAAAGAGTGTATTTTTTACCAAAGTAAATATATGGCTCCTATGCCACTTCCTGCCCTCTGACAGAGCATTGATCTTCTTTTAGCTAGAATTGCATTCTTAAGCTGAGTTCTAACTCCAGATCTCTTAAAAGGGCAATTTCTTTTGGTCAGTCCCTATCAGGGGTGAAAGATGATCAGTGTGTGCTTTTTCTTGTTATCAGGTATGTTAAATGAATAATTTAAATAATTTAATTACCTGTTTGATTAAATCACTGGGACTTCAACCAATCCCATGCAGTTTTCTGCTGAATTTGTGTTTTTTCTGGCAGAGCTCACACTACATGGATTTGTGTGCATATCCAGAAAACTCTCCCTAGTCATATAAATGACATTCAGAGTAAAGTACATTGAGAGAGTCTGGAAAGGTCATATCAGTATATGAATAATGGATGTTTTATTTTTTATTCAAGATATTGGCCTTCTATCTCTCAGCACCTTGTAGAGCAAAATATGCAACTGCAACAAGTAAGGGTGCCTTAAGCAGTTTCAAAGTCTCCCTACTCTATTAAATATAAATAATCTGTACCGTTCTTTTTAGCACAACATACCTTGCCTTGCACCTGAGTGCCTCAACAGGTTGTTGTGCAGATTGTGATAATGGAGCCAAATGGCTGCACCTTTGTGTAGGGATTTGCCCACAGCTGTGGGGCTGACCCTCAGACCTCGGAAGCAGTTGTGGCTGTGCTGTGGAAGAGCTACGTCTGTATGAAGAAAGCATACCCTGTGTTGTGTTTTCCTCCTGCCATCAGTGTCTTTCTGGAGGATGCAGGGGGTTAAACAAAACCACAACAAGAGTAATTGGAGAATACCGCGGTGCATCGGAATGTGCACTGAACAGAACCAGCTATCACCATCCATTTCGACGTATAGACCACTCACAAATGTGTTGGCATGAAGCGAGATTAAACAGATAACATGGAGTCTAATTCCTCAGTACAACAAGGATCATAGTTCTTGAATTCTGCCAAACAGGAATCAACTCCGTTAGGGTGAACAGCATGATTAGCTCAATTTGTATTGTTGTTTTGAAGAAAGACTGACAGGATCTGTCTGCATCATTGTGGGGGAAAAAAACCAACCTGGCCAAGGGAGAGAGTCCATGCACAAGAAGTCCCCCGAGTATTGATTTCGCTGGAAGAGCAAGCATGGAAATTGCACCAAGGAAGAGTTACTACTCCTGATGTTCAGTTAGAGAATATTTATGCCATTGTATTGTGAATCAAAAGGTTTACTGATCTCATGAAGGTAGGGCTAAGGTAAGGAGGTTGCTAATACTTTCTCATTGTGCTCCTCTGATCTGTAAGTACGGCTGATTTCAGAATCCAGGGCTGCCTGAGCCACACCAGGCTGGACGATCTAAAGGACTTTCCTGGCTGCCAAAGGTCATTCTGTCAAGGAGGGAGACTTCAGCACAGTCTCAGGCTGCCTTCGTTCTTGTGGTCGCTTCCCAACTGCTGCGAATGCGCATTTGATTGTTTAATGGGATTTTTCTATTACTTAGTGATTGATACTCTTCTAAAAAAATACACTTACTGAAAAACCACTGCCACTGTGTGGCTGAAGTAGCAGCTCTTTGTGGTTGCAAATCACACCTGGCTGCCTGTCACCGAAGGGTGAGGTAGAGTGCTTGTGTTCGTCTGCCTCCTGCTCTGATTAGGCTTTGTTACCCTCTCACTTTGCTGTCTGTTCTTCTATAGCTTTAGGATGCAGTGGTCTTCCAGGGCATCAGGATCTTGCCTTAGATCTTCAGCGTCTGCATTTTATAAACAAAGAAATAATCTCGATTAATAATGATTCTGGATTCCTCTGTCTTCCTCTCACATGTGCACCTCTTGGGGGTTTGTGGCTGTGATCTGGTGAACTAGGAAGAACTGTGGAATGATGCCAGATTTTTCTGTCCATCAATATTCCCACAAAGCATGGCTTATTAATCATGACATTCTCTTAGTATTCTGTTTCCTTCTTTATATACAGTATTGTCTAAAATGTTTTCAAATAGATTTTGAGCAGGTTTTTTTCAGCATTTCAGGGCCCAGTTACTGAGTCGGGGCCCAAATCCTGACTGAATGAAATTCTGTAACTGTACAGCAGGTTGGGGAAGGTACAGAAAACATGAGGCAGACAAATCCAAGGTTAACTATGACAACAAGAAGAGAGTATTACTTTGTTTATAAACTGCAAACCCTCAGTCTATAGCTTCATTTTCTTGCTCTGTTCCTGATTTTTGGGGGGGGGGTGACGAGGGAAAGATTTAATTTTCTTTTACCTTTCATTTGGGTATGGAGTTGTAGTTGACTGAACTCCAGATTTTACTTCATGACAGTACTGCTGCAGGAAAAAAAAGCACCAGCTACTTAATGTCATAGGGCATGTGCTAGTTTATTTTGTTGCCATCTTTGTGGCTTTCATTCAAGGTCACTTGTTTTATGGGACGCCTGAGTTCAAGATTTATTCTGCTGCAGGAGGTTGCCTAACAGAACACTAACAGTTCATAACCTCATGAATTTCCAAAGCCACATTTAAGCACTGGGAAGCATTTAATCCTTTCCTGAATGGTTTCTGTTTCACAATATAATTTTGTACAATAACATTTTCTTACTATTTTTTATAATATCCCCCTTCTGGTTGAAGAAAAATAGGGGGAAAAATCACCAACTGTGCATATGCCCTTTAAAGAAACACAGGTGACCCCTAGTATGTGCGGTGCTAATGGGGAGATAAAGAAAAAATAAGCACACCACTTGATTTTAAACACCTAATTTAGGTTAGGAGGCTTATCTTGTTAGGCTTTTGTAGAGGACTGGGGGATAGCAAGAGTTGTGTTCCTAAGCCATGGGATGCTCTAAATCACTCTCTGGCAAAGCCTGCTTCCTTCTTATAAAGCAAGCTCAGGGAAATGAACCATCCAGGTTGGGTGGGTAATTCTGCTCACGTGAGTACAGCCCCAGTGGGTTTATCTGGAGGGGGAAGAGAAACACTCAGGAGGATTATAATTAACAGTAATTGGTGACAAAAAGTCAGTCTCCACTTCATGTTTGCTGATCGTGTGCAAGTGTATAGTCAGTTTTGCTGATGCTTGTACATAAGAGAGATTCTGAAACATGAGTAATTTGATGCATGCTCTTTGTCTTGCTACAGTAATTACAGTCTTTTGTTGACCAGGAGCTGAGCTGTAGCTCTTCTTCTGTTTTACAGTGTGTTATGTTGCCTTAATTGCACCATCTATCATGACATTTTTTGTTCTTTTTATTTTTGCCTTTTACTGTGGATGCTCTAAGCCAAGTAAATGATACTACAGCATTTGGGAAACTCATCAGGCTGCATTCAGGTCAGCAGTTCATCAGTGAGTGCTATGAAAGATAATCTATGAACGTCAAAGTTGTAGGACCTTGAAAAAAGGCAATCAGCAGGAACAGCTTGGAAATCTGCTGAACAGAAGGACCTAAAGGTAGGTAAGGTTGTGATTATGAGTTACGGAATGTGGCAAGCCCCTGGGGCTGTGGTGTCCAGCTCCTGGGCTTTCTGGTGACCATTAGCCTATCCTTTAGAATTAGGGGAAAA
Organism: Aviceda cuculoides; assembly: GCA_035590195.1. Taxonomy (NCBI): domain Eukaryota; kingdom Metazoa; phylum Chordata; class Aves; order Accipitriformes; family Accipitridae; genus Aviceda; species Aviceda cuculoides. The sequence goes on along the minus strand of JAVJGG010000024.1, from coordinate 17,522,448 downwards.
CCCTAAAGAAGGGAAATGCATAACCCATGGGGGGAGTGTGTTACAGAGCTGGATTTTCTATACATTTCTATCACTATGCCTGCTTTAGAACTTAGAACCACCTCATAGTTCAGGTTGGAAGGGAGCTTAGGAGGTTTCTGGTTAACCTGCTGCCCAAAGTAGGGTCAGCTCAGAGATCAGAGAAGATTGCTCAGGATTTTGTCTGGCCAGTCTTGCTGGTCTTTCTATAGGATGGGCAGGGGAATTTGGGATTAGCAGTGGCAGAATAGCTTGGCTAGGCTGTGTGGGCTTAGATGATTAGGAGGGCAGGTGTTTGACTTGTTCAAAATGTGATAATGCAATAATCCTGAATGAAGTGGCTCCACTTCAGACAGGATAATTAGACTTTGCAATAAGGAAATGAGCAGAAAAAGCAGTAAGCATTAGGCATGAGTCCTACCACTGTGCCATTTATAACTCTGGAAACTACAGCTTGCTTGAAGTAGCGTTAGCTTCAATTGCAAGGGTATGTCACTACCTCAGAGCAGTCCAAAAGCCTGAAGCATGAACCTTAGCATTCTGCATTAGCATGAACTATAGAGTTGTGTGGGAGGGGGAGGTATAAAAGGAGAACCTACATGAGAAATCAGTGTCTGCTTGGATTGCAAAGTGTCAGCAGGTGTCTGGTAGGTGCTGCTTGCTGAGGGAAGCAGGTGGCTCATTATTCACAAGAGAAGAAGGAGCATCTCACTGACAAAGGATCTAAGCATGGGAGAATCAGATGAACGGAGGAATCTCTGGAGGTTTCAAGGAGATGGGTTGTGACCCCTGCGTTCTTAAGCTTTTCCAAGGCGACAAAGCATATTGGTGAAGGAGAAAAGGCTAGACAGGGACATACTAGCTTTTGAAGGTTGAGAAAGGCACCTGCAGTCATTCAATTTGTGTTACTGCAGGGAAAAGTAGAAGCAGATTCCTGACCCTGAAACTATTTGCTCAACCCTAGCATAGAGATGCACAGCCAGCAGACCTGTGCCTTCCAGTCTCAAGCTTTGCCATCAAACTTTAGCTTCTTTTCAGTGATCCATCCATGACAGGTGCAGATGTATTGTCTCTTTATGGGTGTACCGGAAAGCCAGATAGAAGAGACCAGATAAAAAGGTGTCAGTGAGGAAGAGGGGGCGCACAGGTATACATAAGTTGAGGGAGAAGAGAGCAAGCTATTAACACCGAGCCCATGTTTTCTCCTTCACAGCAATTTAGAGCACATTTCTAACTCTCTCCTAGATTCCTACTGTCATTTGTGGGGGAAACTTTTTCCTCTGGTCCCAAACCCAGCCCACTACCACGGAGCCGAGGCCCGCCACCTTCGGGTCTGGCCCTGCCGCTCGACACCCAAGCCCAGCAGTTCCTCCAGCAGCTCCTCTTCCTCTCGCTGCTTCTGCCCGCAGCCCCTTCTCCAGCGGGCAG
>JAVJGG010000024.1:17494971-17514397 GCA_035590195.1 Aviceda cuculoides | reverse complement strand
GCTCCTTGATTTCAAAATTGTAATAACTCGGAGGGAAGGGGGGTTGCATCTGCCATTCCAGGGGGGGCTCCTGCCTTTCTTGGCAGACACCTGTCTTTCAAACCAAGACAAGGTGGAACACCCAGTTTGAAAAACATAATGTGTGCTGTGGGTTTACTGTGAACCACTGGGCTGCAGGGTTTCGGAATCACTGGTCTGTACGGCCAACTGGGCCACCTTCTTTGCTAGGGATTTCTTCAGATGGTTGAAGAACCTGGGCTTTGATTCGAGTTGCTGTGGAAGAGCGCAGCCACAGACATGCCTCCTGTCTCAGCTCCTCTCTCGCTGTTGCTTGTGAAGGTGGTCGCTTCCTTCTACCTGTACCACCAAGAGCGAGGTGACAGAAGGAGAGGTGCCGTCTGTGCGTGCTGCTGTTCTGTCTTATGCCACTGTGATCCCCAGCAGCAGAGAGTTACAGAAAAGCCTTGCTTCGTCCTTGGTCCTATTTTAAATCTGTGGTTGGCTGTTGGACCTTTGAACTCCAGACGCCCGGTCCACCCTAAACTCTTCTGTTTCTGTGCTGTCTAAAGACTGCTAATGCACCAAGAAAAGCACATCGTTCTGCAGTATTTTCTGTACTTCCTTAGGGGAAAGCAGCTGAAATGAACGTAGCCCTGCCTAAGCAAAGACAATAGCAGGGATTTTTTGGCAGTGCTAACCAGGGCGTTGTCAGTAGCTGTTTATTAAAAAAACCCAAACAACCCACAACCCTAACTTAGGGCAGCTTTCTCATTCCCCCTTCCTGGCCTTCTCTGAAGTTTCCTGCTTGCCCGTGTTGCCCAACTGCTCTCTCTGTGGCCCTCTGAACTCAGCCAGCCTCTGTTTGCTGAACCCTGCAGAGCAAACACGGTGTGGTTGTGTAGCAGAAGACTTGTGGCATTGATCAGCTCCTTGTAAATGATTTTGCAAACATCCACTGTGGGTTTGCTGCATGCCTCATGCGAGCACAGAGACCTCCCGTTGCAACAGAGCATGCCAGTACTAGCACACAGGGGTAACTGGTGCACAGTCAACAGCTGAGTGTGAACTGCTGGTTTTGGGCACGTCTCTCTTGGACTATGGGCGGATTTCCAAGGCAGCAGCACATCCACTTCTGGGATACAGCATACTACTTTCTTTCAGTGTTTTGAAGCCTTGCTTCAAAGCTTCAAGAGCTTCCAAATAAGGCAGTTGGAGCCTTTCTTAATATTGGTGAAACACTGTGGGTTTTCCCTGAATTCATCGTCAAAATGGCTGGACTAATTTTCCTGGAACTGTCTGAAAATATTTAGCCTGAGGCAAGCACATTAGAGGGAAAATTTCTGCCTGAACACTGAATGTTTGGCAGTTGCAGGCAACTAAAATCAGGGTCTTATAAAAGGGAGTATGAGGCAAATTTAACTATTGTCATCTGTGCCAGGTGTCTGCCTATACTAACGTTTCTGGGTGGACACGCAAGTAATATGTGCAAGTTCATAATATATCCTTTCTCTTTAGGAACCAGCTTTATTCTGATAAAACTCATTAAAGTCTATGGAATTACAAGATCATAAATCTAATATAACACTGGAAAATCAGGCCTTATAAATGTGCTCTGTGTGTGGTACCAATCTATTTGCAGTGTATATATAAATAAGATTTGTGGTCAAATGAGAAAAACAAGCTGCTTGTATATCATCTAGGAATGAACTCTATGTTGTGCTTAATATTTTCCAGAGACAAATGTGGTGACAGACTTATCAGAAACACTGGCTGAAATGAAGCTGTTGATCCAAACATCCTCATCATCCTTTATCCTAAAGCCAAAGCAAAAATGAGACGTCCCAGTGGGTGTGGGCCATGGTAACATTACTTTTTATCATGATTATTATTATATTCAGATGTTGGTTCTGTTTACAGTTACAGTGCTGGCAGACAGACTCTATTAGAACTGCCAAAGCTGATCATCTAGCCGCAAATCTGATCATATTACTGAGAACACAGTCTGTGATTTTACAGGGGCCAGAGACAAACTGACTCTTTCTTCCTCGCCAGCTCATCTTGCCATATCTGTTTCAGAGTGAGGCACAGCTGCTATTTTATTGAGCCTCCACCACTTGCTTTGGATGCTTCTGGGTGGCTGCCGGGCAGAGACCAAGCAGAGTTGGTGGCTTTGTGCTAGCGGAGGCGACAACACACAGGTATCCCTGTGGGTTTGGCAGGTAAGCAAGCTCATGTTCACTGTGCGTGAAAGATAAACAAGGGCTTTATTTCCCATTTTGGAACTCTCTTTTTTTGTAACAAAAGGAGTTGTGGAGGAGGGGAAATGCCTGACAAGACAACATATCATTTCTCTGTGGTTAGGCTGATTACTTTTCTATCCCAGGGATAACAAGCCAACAGCACTTGCATGGTGTACATTGCATCCAAAGAATAAAGTGGACCTACCAGCTGAACCGGGACAAAAGATATCCTTCTAGGCAGGTCTAGCAGTCAGCACTTCAGTGAGTTTCCACTGCACAGGCTCTGTTCCCTGGATTTAATGGCTCACTGAGTGAATATGAGGAAATGAGCAGGTTAGCTTGCCCTCCGGAGAGAAAGAGAGATGCTCTTTGGAAAGCAAGGTAAATACTCAGATGATATGCAAGCAGAGCAAAGGAAGCAGGAACCCCAAGGAAATGTGCAAAAGGATTATTCTGAAGCAGCGGTCTAGGGTAAACAGCAGAGCAAAACTACTTGACCTTTGATCCTGAGTCCAACAGAAGGGCTGTTTTCTACCGTAGCAATGACTCCCTGCAGCTGAATGTTAAAGACTGTTTCAAAAGACAGCACAAACCTTCCAGCACCTGCCTATTAAATCTCAGGACAGGAGCTCATGGGGCTTTGAAACAGCTGCATTCTCCTGTCCCACAAAATAGGGAGATCCCCAAAATTGCCCCTTTACCTGGCAGGGTACAGCAAGGACACTGGAGTCTGTGGGTCCAACCCTAATTCAGGGAAGGGGATTTCCCATATCCCAGCTGTGTCTGCCAAACACTTGGGCACTGAAGTGCTCTGTGGCAGCATCTCCTTTCGCTACTGCTAGAGCTGTTGCAAGTGGAGATCCTCTAAGAGAAAGAGATTGTTTTGGTGAAGCTGAAATTTATGTTTTTTCTTTGGTGGAAACTGCTTGCAGATGTCCTGGGGTTTTAAGGAAAACAAAAGTGCCTTTTCAGTGGCAAAATTATTCATTCTGTCCTACCCTGCATTGTACAGTGCTGCTGGTATGAGGAGCCTTGGAAAGGGGATGTGGCTTCAGGCTCAGCAGGAAGCAGTTTTGGGAGCAGGCAGACAAAAGTAGTTGCTTCTCACAGCGGAGAGATGCCATGGGAGGCAGGAATCTGCTCAATCCTGAAATCAGTGGGAGACAGATGACAGGAATCTGCTTCTTGCAGAGACCAGATCTGCCTTGGATGAGTGCAAAGCTCTTCTGACGCGTAGCTTGCAGGGTTTCACAGGTGCCTGAGCACCACAGTTGGTCATCCCTGCCATTTGTGGAGGCAAAGTGGAGCTGATGCAGTTCTGCCAATTCTCTCACAGCAGCAAGACTGTGGAACCAAAGTGCCACTCTTTGCCTATCAAAGTTAGGAAAAACTGTGATCTTGCTTTGAAAGTGGCAGGATTTTCCTGCCCCATTCAGCTCAACAGCCACGGGAGAGGGAAGGCTGGGGAGGGGGAAGAGAGGAGGGTCATCCAGAGCTGCTGCCCCTCGAGGCGATGCCTGGCTGCCTCAGCAGCGCACTGCAGCAGCAAGAGGCAGTGATTCCTGAACCACTACTCCACTTTCAGAGCCCGCAGGCTTTGGTCAAGAGCAAGCACTGAGGTTCTGCAGTCATCCCCAGATGGGGACTCCTTCCCCCATCTCTGCATCCTCTGGGAGAGAGAGAGAAAAAAAAAAGAAAGGGCAGTGTGGAGTGATGGTGCACATGTCCCACGTCAAAGACTGGCTGGGCATGCGTTAACCAGGCTAAGAAACAGAGCTCCTTCCACATACCAATCCTCTTGCTAGTTGGTACAATATTTCCCTGTGCCCTTTGCTTTATGAAATGACTGTTCTTCAATCCACCAAGTGCTTTCCTTCTGTACCCTACCTCCTTTGTCTTTCTCCCTCTCCCTCCTAATTGCATAGTTACCATCCTTGGGTTTCTCCCTTTCTTATCTGTTTCTTACCCCGCACTGACAGTGAATTGAAAAACATGTTTCCATAGTCCAGAAGCCCTCACAAGAAAGTCATAAAATACCCCTGCCCCCCAGCAGCGAGGTGTTCAGAGCTGGCCAGGAGGGGACGGTGCTCTGCTCTGGGCTGTAAGCCCACTCCAGGTTTCTGAGCCCTTTAGGTTTATGTGAGCTGAAGGAGGAGGTAGCTCTGAGGACCCTTCCTCTGAGTTCTCATTTTCTTGTTTATTTATTTTCCTCAAATTCAATTTTTAGCACCTCTTTTGGGGAGTTTGTAGGTGAGTAGGAGGTATGTTTAGCCTAACTAACTCAGCTGGTGGTGTTCCAACGGCTCTTTGTTGTGGACAACTCAGGCACATCTGTGTTGGACCTCAATCCAGAAAACTGCTGACATTGAAGGAAACGGCGTTGAGCATCCTGGCTGAGAGAAGCTCAGCACAGAGGTGAGCCCCTCTCAAGAGAGGACCATGGATTGAGAGGAGAGTGACGGCAGGAGTCTCCATCCCTAGGACAGGCTGTCGGCCTGCTCCTTCAGATGGCGGAGTCCTCACAGTTGCTCTTCCTGCTGTCCAGGTCTTACTATCAGAAGCTGCCCCGTGTTTCACTTTAGGCTGGTAAGTTTCTCCTAATTTTCTTTGAATTTTTTGAAGCATACACTTGACTCTTTCTAATGGATTTAAGAATTGATTTGCATTGATTTACTGCATGCTGTTTCAACATGCTGTGATAGCCAATCCAAATGGGCCAAGTAAAAGCCACTGCTGTGTGTGCAAGAGTGAAAAGAGGAAGAGGGAGGTGCGGATAGTGCTGTCAGCACAGTTCATGGAGGGGAACCTTTCTTCCCTTCACTCTAAGCAATAAGTGTTTAGGTTTTGCATTATCTTCCCTTTAACTCTTGCTTGTTGCTACTTAGCTGTTGTCTTTTTATTTGAATGAATAAGCAGCTCTGAAGAGGAAATATAGCTGTTTGGTGTTGTGTTTTGGGTTTGTTTGTTTTTTTTCCTGTGGACAAATGCCTATGTAGAGGAGCAGTGAAGCTCAGCTTAGATGTTATTTTAAGCAGCTCATTTTTGTTGCCTGACCTATATGACTGAGTTAAGGTCACAGGAAAGAGCATCTTTTTTCCCAGATTAGATGATGAGCTTCATGCTTTGGGCTGATGCTAATAATTTTGATTTCTGGGACTGGAGGTAGAGATAAAAAGTCACCTTAATTTTACTGGTCCTTGCTAAATCTTCTCAGGGGAATTTGGTAAGCTCCCCCTATAAACTGCAACATCCTTTGGTTTCGTCGTCAAAAGTAAGGGCATCAACCACCCCATGAAGGACAGCAGCATGGGGTGTTTTCCAGTAGCAGAACAAATACAGCATAGCTGTCAGTCCTGCTCCATTCTGAGTTTATACAGTACCATTAAGCTGACTATCATCTCTTTCATGATGTTGCTTCCAGTTATTTCGTGTATTGGGAGTAGCTGATATGCTGGAGGGCAAGGCTGCCATTGTTCAAGGGAACATGAATAAGCTGGAGAAATTGGATGACAGAAGCATCATGAAATTCAAGAAATTGAATGCAAAGTCCTGTCCCTGGGAAATAATAACCCCATGCAACAAGCTGGGGACTGGCTGGCTAGAAATCAGCTCTGCCTAAAAGGACCTGGAGGTCTTGATGGACGTCAAGCTGGGCATGAGTCCAGAATGTGCCACTTCAACAACGAGAGCCAGCCGCACCACACACGGGTGCGTCAATACCAGTACAGCTGCCAGGTCGAGGGAAGTGATTGTTCTCCTTCAATCAGCACTTGTGAGGCCACATCTGGCATAATGTATCTGGTTCTGGCTCCCAGAAAGTATGAGAAAGACATTGATAAACTGGAGCAATATTTAGTGGGCAGCCACTAACATGGTCAGGGGGCAGGAGTTCATAATGTTCAAGGAAAGGCAAGGGAGCTGGGTTTGTTCGGCCTTAAGAAGAGAAGACTCAGGTGGAATGTTACTGGTGGCTTGAACTACCTAATGGGGGTTACAGAGACAACAGAGCTGCTGAGAGGTGCCCAGAGAGAAATGACAAGAGGCACCAGGCACAACTTGTACCAGGGGAAATTCCTAGTGTGCCTATGGAAAAGTTTTTCCACCAGAGAGAGATGCAGAGCTGAATAGGTGCCCAGAGAGGCTAGAGGCCCTGAATATTATCAAAACTTGACTGTGCAAAGCCCTGAGCAAATTTTGAAGGTAGCCCTGCTTTGAATGGAATGGTTGGACTAAATGTTCTCCCTATTATTCTATGCTTCACTTTTATTTAGTGGCCCTGTATTTAGTCTTTTCCCAGCTCACCAGTTTTCTCTATCAGACTGTTAGACATTCAAGTTATAGCTGTTCATAGTATCTTACAAAGAAAATGTGGGTAGCCTACAACTCTTGAAACATAGGTGTAGACCTAAGCCTGTGAAAGCTGGGTATGTCTTGGTGCTATGCATTGTATGTTGAGTCCTGCCCTCATTGAATGCAATAGTTCAGTATTCAGTGGCTTCAGAGAGGTTGGGTCTATCGCCCTTAATATTTAGTTTTTATTGACGTCATTGGGGCTTCCTTACAGAATGAAAAGTTAACTCTTTACAGAAATGAGAGCTTTCAGACATGACCCTTTGCTGTACAGCATATATGCATTTCATATGAGGTGTGTTCATTTTGCCTTGTAACCATAATTACCATTTGATTCCCAAAACTGATTTGGGGAAAAAAATACCCCTGTTACCATTCATGTTCCCTCACTAGTGGTTCCCGTTCCTTCACTTGTCTTCCAGTACCTGCAACAGCAGACAGGACTGTAGTACCTGTCTACTGAGGAGATCAGAAGTAGCTGAAAAGAAGCGGGGCTGTGGGACTGCTCTGGCGAGTTCCCAGTGAGCCACCATGCCCACCGCGTGCCCCTGCTCCCCTGAACAACCTTCTCATCACCTCACCCATGCCAAACATCAGATGAACCGCTTGCATGGCCCTGATCCGACGGAAAGGGCAAAGCCCTGGGGCGAGTGCCGGGTGTAGATGGCTGGAGGAGAGGTGGGAACACCTTCGAACTACCATGACAGGAGAAGCCGATGAATGCTTTCCCACATGGGCATCAGTAGGCAGGTTACTGTTTCACAGCTCTCGTCTGTTTCAGACAAGCTGTCATTTACAAAGGCAATTAAAAAGTGCACTGCAAGAGCCTGCTTTGCTGAGCGGAGGGAGGAGAGTGCAGGCTTTTTGAGATGAATATGGCCAGGAGCTGTCGGGAGGTGTTGGCATTAGTCCCCTAATGATGCCAGCAGGAGAGCTGCAGCAGAGATGCCTGGAGACCATCAGGCTGCTTATCTCAGCTGCAGCTCATCCTTGCTGTGATACGGGAAAGGTCACACTCGTGACTACTGCACTAGGCTTCCTTCGGAGCCTGCCCAGCAGCTGCGAATGAATATGGAAGAAAAAAAGAAATCAAACCCGAAGCCAGTAATGAAAAGAAGGGGAATGCAGCCACAGCATGCTATTGCATTGGGAATGTGTACATTTGCCAGATACATCCTGCTCCTTTTCCCCTAGCAGATAACCTACAGGGAAAACAAGTCTTGCTGTTGCTGTCAGCTGACGAGGTTATTCCTTTGGTTCTCACTGGCAGGGCTGAAGCTGGAGTTCCTGGAGCTCCTCCTTGCCCTTGTTCCCCTGCCAGGGGTGTTACAGTGGCTGTAAGCTTTCCTCATTCCTCCTCTTTCCCTTACAAGTAGCAAGGCTGGTCACAAAGAGAAAAAAGAGAGAGGGGAAAAGATGGCAGCTTTGTCGCTTTTGCTTCCTTGGTAATGGTCTGTGAATTTTCTTGGAGGAAGTTAGGCGACTTGGGGATCTTAAGGGCAAAGTTTCACGAGGTCCTTACACTGATTGTGTGCTCTGCTACCCTTTTGCAGGGCAAGGACACTCTGCTTTCGTACTAACACAGCATTATAATGCTTTATATTAGCTCACTCCATTGCCTGGTGTATTTGGAATATGCCTTTTCTAATAAATAGAAAAAAAAGGAATTCATTTTTTCTCCTCTTAGAATTCAGATGATACTTTCACCAATGCCTCCTTCAAAAAAGCCATTTTTACGGAATAGAAAATACCAAGATTTTATTTCTCTTTTATCTGTTATAATACATTTTGACTTCATAATAACATGGCACAGCAGTTGCATTTTCAATGCCAGCACAAATGGTACCTATATCATATTATCAATGATTATACAATGCCTTGACACATCTCAGTAAAGCTGATCTGCAATCTCAAGTATTTTGCTGTTCCCTCATAAGGCCTGAGGAAGATCACAACCTAATGGAAATGTATTCAAGGGAAAAGTGTTCTGGACATCCGCTTGTTTCTTTGAACTGCGTTAGAGCACAAACGTAGAGTTAAGCTGGGAGCGGGGTAAAGCTTCCATACCCTCCAGTCTCTGAAATGCAAATTGCAGTACCGATCTGTATATTTTAACTGGGTCACTGAGTGAGAGCCATTTGAATGCTTCATGCTCTGCATCTTCCAAGTAACTGCAGTTTAAAGATTCATTTTAATGTTAATTTTCCCACTTTACATGTTTGAAGCTGAGCTTGGAGTTACGCAGAAAAGAGGCATATCTCAATCTATTTTGAATCTGAAACCAACTAAGTGTCAGTATAAAACCAACCCTACGTTATAACTTTACACATTAAAACTTTTTACATTATGCTTTTGAGGCAGTGAAAGACGAAGGACTCTACCTTTTAAAAGTGACCCTGTTTAAAAAAGAATTGGTAAGATTTCTGAAGAAGTGCAAAACAAGATGCTGCTTCACACATCGATGTCTTTGAAATACTGGTTGTTTCAAAACAAGGAAAAGACTGGATGTTTACACTGCTTTATCTGACCCACATGCCATCCAGCTTCTCAGTTCATTTAGTTCTTCTTTGTAATTTATTTTTTTGCTATATTTTTCCAAAACGTGACTCTTAAGGTCAGTCCTATTACCTCTGGACACTAGGATTGACAGAACCTTTAGGAAAATGAAAACCAAGAGAAGTTCTGTGATGACCGAGTGAGGTTGAGGGTTGGGAGCTGGGGCTCCTGGGTTCTTCTTCTGACTGCACCCACAGCCTTTGCCATGGTCAGTGGGCAAATTGCTTAAAACGTCTACCCTTCAGTTTGTCTAGGTGCCTCAAGGTCTTTGCTGCCCGAACTGGCTAGAAAATATTTTTCTCTCCACAGGAAATTCTGACTTTGGTTGGTAAAAAAAATGAAAGAAAATGAATTTCTGTCCAGACACTCAAATTTATAGCTAAAAGCTGCAGCAGGCTGAGACCTTTGGCTGGGCACTCTCATGGCGATGTCTCCGAAAGCTGTGACTTCAGTGCCTTGTGCCACAGTCTCCAGCACAGGAGAAGAGTCTGGGCCCGAACAAACCTCCCCTCATCCACCGGTGTCCTGCCCCGTGCTTAGCTGGCGTGGAGTGCGGCTCGTGCGGTGCGTCCTGACGGATGTAATCCATCAGGAACCCTCGGCCATCTGCGCCTTCAAAACTGCCGCTCCCGTGAGGAAATCTGGAAGAATTTCCAAATGCATGGATTTTTTGCTTCTGACCAGATATGTTAGCAAAATGAATAATCAAAAATATTGCTTAGTCAAAGTAATGCCTGTCCATCACGACTGACATTACTGGCCCTTTAGAGAGACAGCTGCGTTTGCTCCAAGATGGTTCTAGCCTGCAGCTAGCTACGCTGGTGCTCCAGCTGCCAGTGTAGCTGGTAAGGCTCTTCCAAGCCTTGTCCCTTCCTCAAACCCGAAAGGAGCGTGAGCATCCAGCTCAGGGCTTCCTCCCCATGTTCTGCCCACATACAAGAGAAACTGCAGCTAAGAGGAACTTTGACAAAACTATCCTCTTGACTTCTTCCTCACAGCAACCAGCACAAGAGTTTCAGGGGCTCCATGTCCCCTCACTCCAAGACTCAAAGGCCTCCAGGGCTTGACAGCCCTGAGGGCAATGCAGTTCCAGGTTGCACTTTGCTGTAGAGAGTCAGGCAAAGCTGTGAGGCAGTCTTTTGCTTGGGTGGAGAGGGTTATTCTGCTTTGCGGTAACCCTTGCAGTGTGTTAAACCCTGTGAAAGTCCATAAGGGAGCACAGACGCTGCCCCAAAAGAAGAAAAGAGGAACAAATGTCACCAACAAAGGGGATTTGTTATGTAAATAGGTGCTTTTGGCAGCTGGCCACTGGGAAAGGGTGGCCTCAGATGCACTTGTTGGGATGTGGGTGGATATCTTGAGGCCATAGGACAGCTTTAATGAACAGAACTATCGAGAGTGAGTTGAAGTGGTCACTGATGGCAGAGACAGTGGCTGGAGGCACGAGTGGGGCTATTGAGATGGACAGAACGAGGATCTGAAGCTAAGGATAAGGAAAAAGCAGCTGAATTATATTAGGGATTCAAAGCAAATGGCATTCTTCAAATGACCAGGCAGGAAAGGCAGCTTCAGAAGCAAGACAAAATGATAGCTGGACAGTAAAGAAGGCTAATAAGCAAATGATACAGATTTTATTGCAGAAATATGCAGCAAAAGAATTTAGTTACAGTCATGATTTATTAAAATGAGCTGGGAAGTGTCCCAGTTCAGAGTAGTTTTTTATAGAGGAGGCAGCCCACATATTGCCTATCCAATTAGCAAGAGAGATTTGTGGACATAGGATGTGGAAACTGGCAGCCACAGGGTGAATGGAAGTGTGTCTGTAAATCACATTTTGACAAATGAGGGGGAAGACCATCTTGGCTCATCGCAGCCACTCCCCTGTCTGTCTCTTTTTTCCCAATCCAGAACTGAAGCATTTATCCCCTCAAACAGCTGTCCTCCCTTTGCTTCTTTTGATGCTCTGAAGTTCATCAATATTCATCAGGGCTGGAGAGAGAGAGAGAGAGAGAATAATTTTCAGCAGAGGCAGCTGGGTGACTCACTGTCAACACCAAGACTCGCAACAAGGCCAGATCCTTTGCCTTTTGGCATCTCCCACCGTCCTACAGTAGGAAATCTACCCTGCCACCACAGTGCTGCTGGCTGGGGAGGTCTCCCGAGGACCACAAGGATTCAGACACAATGCCCACGCTGATCCTAGCAACTCCAAATGAGAGCACAGGGAAATCTAAGCAAGCTTGCAAGGTGATGGGCAGAAGCTTTAGAGGGTGTGCTGTTGTGTCTAGCTCATTGACAAGGGAAAGCCTCCACAAATCTTTTGAGAACTTTTCAACCAGCTAGTTGGATTGTCTTTTTAAATTATTATTTAGTTTTTAACTAGACATTAGTTTTTTTAACCTGTGCGCTGCTTTTCCAAAGTACTGGTCTGAGCAGACCAATTCACATTTTCCTTGTCTTATGAAGTGGCTTCCTAGTTAGTATAAATTATAAAGCATCTGCACTTTTTTTAGGATTTGCTAATGTTGTTTATCTGTTATGTGCATACGGGGGAACACACTTAGCATAACTGTGTGTTGGGATGCAAGTCTCAAAGGAGCTTAAATCCTGTTTCAAAAATATCACTGTCACTTAGGGCAAAGGCAGATGTTAGGGATCTACAAACATTTGCCACCCTGGGAAGAGAAGCCGTGGGAAGTGTTGGGCAGAGATACCTTGCAGGGCTCTGCAAGACGACTCTGTCTCAGCAGCAGGGCTGACAGCAGAGACCAAACCAGCTCTGAAGCTGTGGTCGTACCCAAGCATTGTGCCTCCGCTGAGTAGCCCTGGTGAGATGGGGTGGTGAGTTCGGGGCGGAATGATTCTGCTGATTTTTGTAGAGCTGATACCTACCTAGGCTGCGCCAGCCTGCTTGGAGGTGTCGCACCATGTCTGTGCCTGCGACACGCAGGTGACTTGTGCGTTTCCGAAAAAGATCCTTGCAGTATTGCATTTAGCAGTGTCAGCCCGTGTCCATGCGTCCCCCATTTCTCGTGATGGTAGTGCTGGCAGGAAGGAACGGCAGCAATGGCCGTTTCCTGCCAGCCCTTATTTTAGTGTGTCTTGGGCTGATGCTTGCGGAGGTTCCCTTCAGATTTGGGACCTGTGACCCTGCCTAGGCTCTGGGGGTGTCTGTGTGGGTGGTGGCAGGTGCTGCACATGGGTGTCTACTTATTAGTCCCGGGGGATGACAAATAACTTGGCTTTTGCCAGGTTTGGCTGTGGCAGATCGGAAGCGATTCCAGACTTACCGTGTCTTTTCCTTCATTAGATAGCCACCAGAGAAGTAAATATTGCACCCCACTGAGGACAATAAAATCCCACAGCTGAGCTGAGAGCAAGGTGGATGCTTTTCATTATTTCTGTAGTCCAAGTAATTTTTTTTTGTCAGAGGGCCCTTCACATCAACCAAATGAAGACATTTCTTCTATACAGTCAGTGGCACTCCAGAAATTCTGATTCGCTTTCTGGAGTTTCCACTGAATTTGTGATGGCCCTCAGGCTGTGACTCAGTGATCTCAGGTAGATGCTGTGGCTACCTCAGAGTCTTAAACTGGACATTAACTAAATAACCAGTAAGGATACTGGAAACTTTTCCTTACTATTCAGGGAACAACAATATTCTTCTCCACTTGCAAATCTTCATCTAATAGAGATTTCCATAAACCTGCATTCATAAATCTGGAGAACGAAAACCAGAAATGAAACCCCAAAAGATTAGGTACATCCTTTTTGCAGCTGTCTGGTATTTAGGAATCTCATGTTGCGAAAGACATGCAAAGCTGCTGCTTTTTTCTGTCAGATACATTTGCCACCAATCCAGACTTGCTATCTATTTGGCACATAAATGTGAAACTGAGCAGCATCACTGAGATTTGCCTGATTTCATGTCTGAGTTGGACTTTTTTTTGGCAAACGAGTGCTTGCAGCTGATCCAAATACATTCAGAAGCCCAGCAGATGTTTCTCTGAGCCTCTTCTATGTTTAAAAAAGGAAATGAAGCATGAAACCAGGTGCTTTCTGTGCTGTCCCAAATCACAGATTTTATTCTTCTTGTTAAAACACAGTTTACACATCTTCTGGTTTATCATTTTTGGAGATGATACAGTGTAAACTACCAGGTTCTTCCTAACAAATGGTGGTGGGACTCCAGGAACTGCTCTCTTCTCTAAGGCTCTGTTTCAGGTCAGTTGAACTCAACAGCAACCCCCTCAGCAGCAGGGAGCGAGGGCTCTGTGCATTACAAGGACCCAACACTGCAAATAAAACTGGAATTATTCATGGACTTTGCCAAAATTCTCCACCCTGTATTATGCAGGAGTTCAGACAACATCTTAACAGTTCCTTCTAGCCTAAATCTCAGTAAAAGAGGGACCGACATTTTTGAGATTAAGCATCAGAGGACTTTTTTACAAAGAGTATTCTGAGGAGGCAAGAAACACTTTGGTTTAGTTTTCTGGTCTGAAAATATCAACAGTTTGTTTTATTTTGAAGAAAAGCCATAAGAATGGTCAAGCCATTGCCACCATGCCTATAGGTTTGCAGAAATAAAGCAAAAATGGGCTGCTGTATCTTAGATATTCCGTAGGGTGCTTAGACATAGTAATGTACTAATAGGTTTTGCGTTTATCAGGAGTGATCACCTTAATATTGAGCTGAAATGCTCAGTGGATAAAAAACTATTATTGTCAGGACTGACCTGAATCTGGCAGGATTCTTTGTTGTTTGTGGCTTATATTCTTGAAATTGTTTTTCAGCTTCTAAAACTATGGCTCTTCTGTAAGCTGAGTTCAGAAAATGAAGGTCAATAACGGGAGAAGAAAAAACTGCTGTGGCCATATCTAAAGGCAAAAGGTTTAAACCTCTGGCTCACAGTAACTTGCAGGAAATCCACCCTCATTTTGTGTGCAGTGATTAAAGGTGAGCAACTTAGCACTGTGTGGGATTTCTTGCCTTTGAAACACCTTTAGTTAATTATTACATCTTAATTTATTTTCTACTCTAGAATAAGCCTTGGTGTGGGAAGCAGAGCATAGGAAACACAAGATGGTGCTTTTCAGTGGCAAAGCTTCAACTATGGCATCATTTTTCATACTTGCAATATTAAACCATAGTATCCACAAGGGAGGTACCATAATAGCAAAATGCTATTAAAAATGATGGTGTATTTTAGAAGAGCTTCCAGTGTCTCTCATAATATTTGCAGATAATCTCAGTTTGCCAAATTGTCAAGTCATTATTCTCCATCTGTGATATCCTGTGATAACCAAATAGATTTTTAAATTCATTTTTATCAACATTAGTGAGCTCATCACTAACATGTTGAAAAAACAAAATACAGGCATTAAAACCAGTGTAAAGACAATATATTGTTATTCTAGCATGCACTCAAACCTGCCTAATAACTGCCAGTTAAAATGTTAGGGTCTTCACTTTAGAAAGACCAAGGGGCTATCTGTCTTTGTATAGTACTATCCACACATCTTTTTTGTGATTTGCTTGCTAGGATTAGTGACCATGCGCTTGTTTTGTCTGGCACCAGACAATTTCACTTAATCAGGTGCATGCATTAAAAGTCAGCAGTTGCGATTAGGCATTTGCTTGTGCCAAATGTACTACCTCACGTATGTGCACGTGACCTTAGATCCCCAAATGGCAGGCGCTTTGCTGTCGCTAGAGAGGAGCACAGGAAAATTTCAGACCATTTTTCATGGCCTGCACGTTGGCAGACGTGCATACACATCCTTGCCCCACAGACCAAGCAGGAGCCACTTCATCAGTGCAGCAGAAGTTCCTTTAAGAAACAGATGGAGAAAGTCAGGTGGGAACAAACGAGACCTCTGCGCTGTGCCTTAAAACTTTTGAGTACAGTGTTGGTTTGCGGGTTCGTGATGTTTAAGCAGCACTTTGCACATTACGCATTAGCACTGAGAGACCTAGGCCTTCCGTGGGCACATTTATTTGGTGAGGTTGTGTGCTCATAGCATCTTCCTCCTGAACTGCAGTATTACAGCTGGACACTAGAGAGCTCCTTTTACCAAAGACAGCTCAGCAATGCGAGGGGAGGCTCCCTGAGAGGTGCCTTCCAAGCATTCCCCCCCTTTTAGGGGAATTTTACTCGTTTTTCATTTTTATGTTAAAAATTAATATTCTCAAGGGAAAGCTATCTTTGCCAGAGCAATGGCTGCAACTGTAACTCCACGTCTCCCACCCTCAACGAGGCAGAGATTTTGCAGAAGTTGTAACTTGGGAACTAATTATACAATTTCAGAGATAGCAAAAAGTAAATCAAATGCTGCCAGCTTGGAAATTGTAATTGTTTTCCTCGGAATAACAAACACACTCAATATGTGATTTATTATGACTATTACTGTATTAATGGTAGTAATAGTCTATGTCATGCACCTATGCAGAGTACATGTTTTCATCTAAATTGCTGGATTACAGTCACAGATGCAGGATGAATTCTAACTAGCTCTCTGCAGTCACTCTGCTGATAACCTTAAGCCTTACAACACACAAGCTATTGCTAAACACTACTCTATTAGCAAGCGATATAACAGGATGACGACTGGGTCTACTTTTTTTATTAGCTGTGTTTGACCTGTCCCCCCCCAGTTGCCTTTATCCCATCAATCATTTATTCAAAACCAAAACAAAATCTCCTATGCTGTCACTGTAAGGGCATATGCATTCCTGCTTCTCAGACTCTGGCACAGGCACGGGCTGCTGCAAGATGCTATAGCAATGTGACATAATATTTTCTGTTAGGGATTTTGCTCTAGGGTTGATCTACAGATAATCATGTCCTGAGGTCAGCACTGTGAGGGCAAGGGATTTTGCCTCCCAGACAAGTCCTGTCTCACTCCTATCTCAAAATCCTGGAGTGCAAAGACTGAAAAAGTCTATACGAAGACTTCAGAAAGGTTGGGGAAAGCCTTGTTCCAGCCTCTCCTGTGCACTGCAGTGGTGCTTGGCCAAGGCAGAGAAAGAGCTGGCTCTGTGGAGACCTGTAACAACAGCTACTACTGAAGCTCTTACCAGAAGCAAAGGCACACTGTGAAATCCGGAGGGGAGAGCCTTTGTGCTGCATGTGGGTCTTTCTCTTCCCAATCCTTGTGTGCCCTCAGGGGCAGAAGATGGCCTCACCATCAGGAGATGTGTTTTCACCTCCTGCCTGTATTTTCTGGCTGAGTTCCCTTCTAGCTTTGGGCATATCTCTTAGCCTGCCTGTACCTTTGTTGCTTCAATGATGAAGCCAAGGCTTGCTTTCTGCCACTATTTCTTTGCCTTGCTCTCCTGCCTGGATTGGGACCAGGAGGCTTCCACGGGGCAGGTGTGAGGGACTGCAGATCTGTGGGTGCTGTAACAAGGGCCAGGCCTGGGGGCAGGTGCCTCTGGCATCCTGGCGTGAGGTCAGTCTCTATGCAGCTGCTGGCACAGCTAGGAGACTAGGCTGGCACAGCTGGCACACAAAGTTGGAGGCTCCCTATTACAGTTGCTCAGTGACACTTTCAGCTGGGTGGAGCAGTTCCTTATGAATTAAAATGTTCCAGATCTGGTTAGATTACTTGCAGGCAGCCTGACAAGGCAAAAATGTTTATTGTTGTCTTTGCCTGGATGTTAAGGAGGCTATTCTGCAGGAGGGAGTCAGATCTGATCAGGTTTACCTAGAAAGCCAAGGAAACAGTGTTGAGTTTTGAGGAAGCTTCTCTTCCAGAACAGCCCAACTGTGTTAATGACAGTGAGCTGAAATGTGGCATGAACATCTTGTCATTTAGTTTCCAAAACGAGCATGCAACAATGATAGCTGAACGACAAACTCTAATGTTTCTGTCTGTGTTCTTTTCAACACACAGTCCTCTGAAAATGTATAGATAGATGGAAAGAGAGAGGATTTTCAGCACAGGGCAACTCCAAGGAAGGTCAGAGTGGGAGGGGAGAGGCTGCCTTTTGAGTCATCTGAAATGCTTCTCTTCCGAACTGCTCTGTATGAGCCTTGGCCATGTCGTAATGCAACCCATACACTGGCTTCCATGCATGCAGAGCAAGTCCCCAGCACGGCACTTCGACTCTCTTCCGAAATGACCTTGCGCTACCCAGGGGATCCTCTCCCACCTTTGAGAACAGAGGGCTCATAATGATAGAAAAGGTAACAAAATCCAGCTGTAACTTGCTGAACTGGAGCTAACAAAATGAAAGGGTGTGGTGAAGTCAGGGCTAGCGCATCCCTTGCAAAACCCCATTTCTCAGAAAACTGTGTTTTATTGTTTCCAGCCCTGGGAGCTCACATTACACTGTAGCCAAACCTAGCAGGGCCCTGTCATTCATCAGTGAGTTTTACTGCATGACAGGAGCCTGCAAAGTTAGAAGCCGGTTAAACAAATTAAAAAATTTAATGGGATCCTCTGACTGTGTCTTGCGAAAGAAAAAAGGAAATGCCTTGGGATATCTTTTCCTCATAGGGAGGATCATATGGGCCCCCAAAAGGCAACAACAGCAAGGTGACTGCTAGAGAGAGAGAAAAGTGTGCAAAATTTTACAAAGGAAATTAAAATGTAATTCCTGTCAAGTCACTCCTCATGAGCCCGTCTTTTCTCATCAACATTTCAGACCATGTGATATTCAGAAAAAAATAAAATGCTAGCCATTGCTGTGAACTACTTTTCCTCCCCTAATTTTATTTTGCTAACTGTCCAGAGAGCAAATCTTTTGGGAGGCATCCAAGACCTCAGAGTCTGAGGAACTCTTTCTAGAAACTAAATATAATAGCTCTACCAATTTAGCTGTCAGATGTGGTTATTTCAGTGACAAAGCACCCTGGGACCTTATAATCCCCTTCTCAAAAAAAAAAAAAAATCCCTTCTATCACTTTATTCATCTCCCCAAAATATTTTGGTATGTGGCCTTAGGAAAAATAGCTCATTTAATATCATTTTTATAAACCATTATTGAATGGATGGTGATCCATAGGCTATTCTTTTCATCAAGATGTCACCCACTGTCAAGTCTGACTAATAAGAGTTTATAGACCAGCAGCAAGTATAAGCAGTCTTAGTGATAAGAATACAAACTCAGCAGCTCAGCTTACTGCAGCTTAGCATGGATTAATTTCCCATGCAGATGCCAGCCTCATGCCAAAAAAAGACTAACCCCATCTTTGTGATTTTTCTTTTCTTCACAATTGTCAATCTATGTAAATACAGAGATAATTAGAAATAGGCCAAAGTTACAAAGTGTGGATCTCTGCAGCACTTCTTTGAAGTTGGGCTGTGCCTGAGTTTTCCTTCAGGCTCCTCTCCAGTCCTTCTCCTTATAAAACTATTCAGAGCAAGCTCAGTATGTTTTTACCATTTTTATCAATAGGTCTGTTTAAGCAGTAGTGATACAAATGATGTTGACTCTCAGGTAATTAATTTTTTTCTCTCCATCTTTTTCCAAGGAAGGATTAAGAGTACAGAGGAGTACCATGGTTTGATAGAGTAGTTTGTTTGCTATTATTATCCTTCTTGTTTGTACTGGAGAGTGTTGGCCATTTGTACCAAGAAGATGATGATGAGGATCACAGAAATCCTCGAGTCTTGTGTAGAGTCACTCATTATTCTTGAAGCAGCTTCCAGGGAAGCTCTGTCTCAGCATATGTGACCTCTAATCCACAAAAGAAAAGGTAGCCTTGTGCATGAGGAACAGAGCTGTGGCATGAACTCTGTAAAAGTTAAGATATGCTGGGCCATGCAGCATCTCTCAAAGTCTCTAGACAGCCTGCAGAAAAAACTAAGAAGGACCTAAGACGTGGCAGTGAGGTCAGATGAACCTCGAGCCAGGCCCTGAGTTTAATGTGATGTCCCAGGGATGGAAGAAAAGGGCACGTCTAATGTGCTGGGACCGGTCTACCAGAGATGACAGAAAACCCTACAGACAGGTGTTGCTGAGCAGGTTTGGTAACAGCGAGCATCCTAGATTTGCTCTCAAACTGTGGTTTATTTTGATTTCTGCACCTTCCAGTCTCCAAATGCTGTCCAGAAAGCTTCCAGACTCCTACTGCAGGAATCCTAGGAGTGTTTCGGCTGAACTGTGAATGACTTTTGGCTTTGGGCTTGTCGTGGTTTAACCCCAGCCAGCAACTAAGCACCACGCAGCCGCTCAATCACTCCCCCACCCCCGCCAGTGGGATGGGGGAGGAAATCAGAAAAAGAAGTAAAACTCGTGGGTTGAGATAAGAACAGTTTAATAGAACAGAA
>JAVJGG010000024.1:17467112-17478189 GCA_035590195.1 Aviceda cuculoides | reverse complement strand
ATCGCTCATGGCTCCTTCCTGCTCATCACTCCCAAGTACCAGTCTCTGACAGGCTTAATCCTTGACAAACACCAGTCTTTGGTATGTAAAGTTACAGAGAGACAATCATTAAGCAATACGCAGTCTGTTCGCTAGATCATTGCACTTTTTACCCTGTTTTTTTCCTCCAGTCACGCTTTTACATTAAACTTACTTGAGTTGCAGGATATCTTGTCTCATCAGAAGAAACTATATATTCTGCTTGTACCTAGTTATTGCTTACAAACTATAACATACAATTGACATCTAGGATATATCAGTTACACATTTCCTGTGTTAAGGCTTAATTTAGTGGTAGTCAGGATATAGCTCATGTAGTAGTTAGGCAAATTTCAGTGTTTTCGTTTTGCGAAAGCCAATATACATTTCACACTCGCTATAACAAATTACCATTATTATCCTGTGCATTTCTATTTCATAACATGCTGTGGTTTTTGTTAGTCTTTTGAAAATAATAGAACAGATTAAACTAAACAAGAGCTGCCCAGGGATAATAACAAAGTCTATAAAAAGAGAAACTCTCCAATTATGGTTTACAATATTATTAAATCATAAGAGGCCTTAAGGGTTGAATGAGTCTCTGTGTGTACAAGTGGATAAAAAGCACTATATCAGAGCCTGAGGGTGCTGGTGATTATATACCGTAACTGGATATATATGGGATTTATCTGTGAGCCTGTACTCTTGCAGCATAGATCCTTCTGGTTCTGGGTCTGCGAGGACGAAGTCACGAAATCCCACTCAGTTTCCAGGTCCTCTGTACTGGGAATTGCTTACCCAAGGAGCTGTGTCCCTGCCTGATGACTTACCTAGAGGAGGAGTAAGCGCCCACGGCTTTAGGGTTGCATGGTCCATGTTCCCTGCTCTACAAATGCCATTCTTCAAACAAGGTGGCTGTGCAGGGGGGAGGGAGGGCAAGTGGTTGACTGGGAGTGCTGATAGATGTTGCTTATTCTTTTAAGAGCAAGAGTGATTTGCTTTCTTCTGGAGAGCTCTCTTACAAGCTCTTCTCAGTGGACCTTCAACAGCTGGTGCCTGTGAAAGTCTCTTTTCTGAGAGCAAAGCCGTGTAATTCCTTTTCCTAGAGTGGACGGTAGAGGAACAGAAAAGCTGCTGTAGGTGGCAAGGCCAACTATACTGCTGTTCCTGGAAAACATCCATTAGCCTTAACAAAGTCAAGGGATGTCTGTGTTTGGCACGTACCTCTTATTTTGGTATAGCTCCTGCTTGGACATGTAGTTTTGGCAGTGCTCTGCCTTGAGCGTGATATACTGAACCACACATGCTGCAACCTTGGACACAAAGACCAGTGTTGGGACAAGAGCCTTTGCTTGAATACATGTTTTATTGTAGCCTTCTCTGCCCTCATGGGGCATGTGATTATGTTGAGATTTCTGTAATGAGTTTTTATTTTGTTGGTAGCTTGGGTGATGCTGATCAGCCCTATTAGAAGATACCTGTCAATGTCACCCAGTATTGAGAGACTGCTCCTTGGTATACGTGCTCTTCCCTTCCTTTTCCCCTGGGCCTTTTGAGGGCCTTTGCGTTTGAACTGGCATTCACTGCTTCTCAGCACACTTGTTGCCTCCGGGGACTCTTCCAGCTGAGGTGTTGAAGCAAAGCAAAATGCTGCTTCTCCAGGTATTTCACGGTTGGCTCCCCTGAGGAAAAACCTCCTTGTCTGAGATGGTGGTGTCTCCTCTTTCAAGTGTCTCCACTCCTAGAACTGTGGTCACTTGCTTTATTTAGCCCCAGATCTTCAGAATACTATTTGCAAACACTTCTCTGGTTTGATAAGCAGTCAGTTCAAAAAGCCTGACCAGCCCAAGGCATCTGCTCTCCTAGCTGTGTGCTCTGCCAAGGCCAGAACTTGTATCTTACACATTGTGCTTTAGCTCAGACAGACGTTATGATCTTCATGCAGAAGCGGCTAAGGTCTTCCAGCCCACACGATGCTGCAAATTAGAAATGATGGTAGTATTGGTGTCTTTGGGGCTTGCAACTTAAAAAATGAAATGTTTTCCCCATTTGTGGGATAGTTTAGATATGGAAATGTATCAGGACAGCCCCCCCCCGCCCACAAATGGAGTACAGTTGTTGCCTGCCAGATATTCTGTTCATGAACATTATGTTGGAGAAACACCACTTCTTACTTAATTTTGAGAGTCCTGTCTCTGTTCTGCTTTCTTTGTTTGCTGAGCCATATACCGTGTATAATTACTACATGACTCCATGATAATGCTGCTGCCAGTAAACAAAGGCAAGACTGAATCCCTGTAAGGTTATTAAAGTTTAAGAAGGGAGAAGTCATTTGTGATTTACCCATCCCCTCCTGCTCCCTTGCCCAGAAGTTGCTCCATAGTTGCTTCGCAGTGGAGCAAATTTGGCTTTCCATAGTAGGCTGCCTTTATTCTCCACGGGTGAGCGTGCTGGGGAGCTTTGCAAAGTCATCGTGACTTGGATTAGAGTGTTTGGAGCCCTAGATTTGCTCACCCGTTTTGACGTACAATAAATTCAACCACTGCTAACATTTCAAGATCATTCTGCTGGGATTGTTTCAGGACAAAAGAATGTTTCCTTCATTGCCACATGGCCTAATTTCTTATGACAAAGAGCTTTAGCAGCAAAAAACACTGGTGTGAATATAGCACGTGCACACATTCACGTTTAGTGTTCATGGACCACCAAAGATGGTATTTAAAACATACACCGAGGCATGCTTGCAGTCAGATTTTGCTGTTTAATGGAAGGTTTATCTGAATACCATGGTGGTGGTACATCTGTATTTTGTTCTGGTTTTTTTCTTTTTTTTTCTTCTTTAAGAATACACGGGGGAATAGCCAAGCTGTGAGGCTGAAGCTTTTACGTAGCTATTTTCAATGACTTACATCAGGTAACTCAAAGTTTACAAGCCTTGTTGACTTGATGTTTTCCCCAAGAAGGTGCTTTAAGAACACACCCTGCCTTTGGGATAGGTGACCTGGTGGGGACAGGCAGATCCTTCCCCAACAAGGTTCTGCCTCTCTTGCCAGTAGACCTGTTTTGCAGGATGTGAAGGGATCAGATGTGATCCGTGGAGACTAATGAGAGATTTTGCAAGAGTAGTGTCAGACATCGTGTTTTTAGTGATTGGTCCTTGCAACTTGGCCAAATAAATAAGAATCTCTCACATTTCGGTGCATGGGTTCATACCACCTAACAGGCTGAGCGCTTGTCCTCACTGTCCTCACCTGCCTACATCTGCTTTCTCCAGAAATCAGGTTGCCAGAGCACACTTCGGCATTTGAGGGGTAGTGATGGCGACAACTGTGCTCCGTCCAGCTGATTTACAGCCAGAAACGATTCATTTGTATAAAGAACAGGTCCTGCAGGTGGTCCCTGCCATCGCAGACATCTGCAGGTGCCTCTGAGTGGGAACTTTGGATCCTTTGGGGCAGGGTGGCCCCGTGCAGCCCCTCGTTCCCCGCAGTGTGCTGGAAACAAGATTTAGGCTTGGGGGTTCCCACTGCTGCAGTATATTTACAGCTGGAACTCTGGCTGGATGTCTGTTACTGCCATTTGCTGTGGTTTGTTGTTCTGTGCTGGTAGAAATGAAGGAAAGTGATGTATGCTGCTGCCCTGAAGTGGCTTGCAGGAGCAATGGGGGGGGTGGGGGAAGCAAAAGCCCCAACTCTTCATATATTCTTGAATCACACAGACTGATGTCTTGTCAAAATGTAGCTGCATCAACCCATACTTCAACGGGAAAGGTCAAGTCGTGCTAAAATCTCACTTTTCCCAAACTCTCTGGGTTTCAGCTGTTGCCTCCACGAACGCTCCAGTGGGAGCAGAATAGGAATGCACAAGTAAGACTTCTGGTCTGGTAAAGTTAGAGTGGCCTGGAAAATGCAGCCTGGGACAGATAGCACTCTGTTGCTTATGAGTAAGGAATGTAGAGAGAATTTATAAAAAGCATGTGTTGTCTGGCCCTCACAGACACACCACACCTCCTCTGTCTTACAAAAAACCTAAGGTGTTTGCATAGTAGCAACAACTCAGTGGCTTTGCTTTTGCATCGTGTATGTCATGGGAGACCTGGAGTCTGTTAATAACAACAGGAAAGCTTATTGGCCCTTTAACATGTTTACAGCTACATGCAAAATATTTACATTGAGTCTTCTTTTCACTGGGTGTCTTGGGCTTTTTTTTTTGGTTTGTTTGTTTTTCGTTTTTTTTTAAATGTCCTTTAACATTAGTGCTTCCAAATTCCTTGTTCTTATATGGAGTCTTCCCTAGATAGAGACACCATGTATATGTGTGTATGCGTGTGTGTGTGTATATATATTTTTGTCCAAATGTACAGATGCAGTTAAGTCTAAAGAGAATCGAGTTATCTTCAACTGGATGTAAGGCAAAGACTGTCAGCAGCTATTAAGCAAGCTGGCTGTAAAAAACAGTGACCAGAAAAATGTGTTAATACATGCTGTCGGACAAATGTCATAATGGCTTGTTGTATTTTATTTTTTTTATGATTGACACAAATAGTGAACCCTAATTGTCTCATTGAGTCTTGGGTGATGTTAGCTAACTTATCTTTACCATCAATGTCCTTGTAAAAGTGATGCTAACTATTAGACCAGCAGCTTAGTGTAGTCCTGATGTCAGTAAAGCATGTAAATAAATGCTTAATCTTCAGTATGTGAAAGTATTTTGAAATTTAAATGGGAATAAAGGCACCTGTGATGCCAAGCAGATGCTCTAGTGCCTTACCAAGTCCTTGTCTTGGCTGTTTCCAAGCAAAAGAATCTATTCCGTAGTAGAAAATAACTACCGGTATTGTAAAGCTGCCACGTGGCTGAGACAACTGCAGAAGGTGCCAACAGGGAACTAGGACAAGTGCCGTACTTCTGGTGTTGGGCAGTGTTATTTGCTGCTAAGGAAGCACGGGCATCACCTCACTGCAGTAAGCTGTATGGGAGGGCACAAGCCTCTCTCATCTTGGTGTCAAAAAAGTTGCCAAATGCAACCTCATATTTAAAAAAATGGGGAATTGGTTTCTCTTTAATCAGATAAACCAGAAGTTCAGAGCGATTTTCACTGATTACTTTTTAATAGCAATTACATTAGAAGTCTGCAAATCAGGCAAAAACATGATGTAGAGTATTTGAAAGATGTCCTGCTATTACAAGACCTCTCCAGTCTAGTAATGGTTCCATTTTGTTTCCTTACAGGTTAAACGTATTGCTGGCTGGTATGAACCCCTTCTATTTCCATGCAGTGAATGTAATTTTACACTGTCTAGTGACTCTTGTACTGATGTACACTTGTGACAAAACTGTGTTCAAGGACTGTCGACTTGCTTTTGTCACGGCGCTGTTCTTTGCTGTGCATCCCATTCACACCGAGGCTGTAAGTATGTGACATAAAAAAACCTGGTGACACAAAAGCTAAAAATAAATGCATACTTTAAATTCTTTTTTTTTTTTAAAGAAACCTCTGAGTTATAGAGAATATGGTACTTGTGATTTTTGCAGTAGAGGAGTAAAGGTGAGAATGTACTGTATTTAAAATAATTTGCAGGAATCATTAAGAAAAAAGTATATTCATACTTGCCATCTTTCTGCTCCAGCACTAAATTCTAATTGATGGTCCTA
Source organism: Aviceda cuculoides (assembly GCA_035590195.1). NCBI lineage: Eukaryota > Metazoa > Chordata > Aves > Accipitriformes > Accipitridae > Aviceda > Aviceda cuculoides. Next base: position 17,472,517 of record JAVJGG010000024.1, on the reverse strand, counting down.
ATCAGCAATGCTGGGAATAAACGGACAGTCATTCAGCTGATGAAAATGTCGAGGCTTCTGAAACCAAAGACCTCAGTGAGGCTGTGCTTTCCTGCTGGGACATGGTTGCAAGCCTTCAGTCGTCTCCTATAGTCATCAATTTAAGGGAGAAAAAGTGAAGGGAGCATTAGTGTGTATTCTGGAGGAGATCGCTCAGATAGAGGTGATATGATCCGTGGATTAATTTATATTGATTTCAGTTAAAAGCTAGGAGTATCATCTTCAGAAAAATCTTGTTAGCTTAATAAACATCATGGTAAGTTTACAGAGCAACAGCTCATACTGGACATTTTTCAGTTTGTTATAAGGAAACATTTAAAGACAGAGGCACGCTAAAACTACAGTGGGTTAGTATGGGGAGGTACTTCTGTAGATAAAATGAGGCTTGCTTATGAAATGTCTAGCTATCTGTAATTAAGAAATGCTTTAATTTCAGCATTAGCTGAGGTACCATTGGTGTCACATGCTTTGGTTACCAGCCTTTGTAAATGAGCGAGGGAAATAGCTGCTGCAGCTGAGAACTTTTGAGGAGTGATTATCTTAATAACAAAAAGCCATGAGCTTTACAGTTACTCCCTGTACTGTCTTGTGTGAACTAATCAGCTAGGCTCCTTTTGATAATACAGCTTTATATTGTAATAGAGATTTTAGAAGAGGCGCTCTTTGAATTTATTTTTGTCTGGGTCAGAACTTAAAAAGGTTAAAATAAATGCCAGAGTGCTGAATATAGCTTAATTATGTAATCTCAAAAGAGGCAAAATTTCAAAGGGCCTTTTATTTGCTTTATGGGCAATTTTTAGATCTTTATGAAATGGAATATTGAAATAGTTTGTAAAAAGAGTGTTTATACATTCTTCTTCAGTATTCCCTTTGTTATAAAAAGATTTGATTAACTAATACCTAGAAAAAACTCTCATAAACTCAGATTATTCAGAAAGAGAATAAATTACATACCACTCTATCACTTTTTGGTGATGAAGTTCATTCAAATATTAATTGTTAACTCATTTCTATGTATTAAGTCTTCTCCGAAGAGCTGCTTTTTCATTAGTCTTTCTTTAACAAATGTTAGTTCTGGGAGTTGGATGCTTTTCTCATTTGAGCCTTGTTATACAAAATTAAAACAGAACCCTAAAATTGGCATTTCTCTATGCAACTTTTATTAATATTTTAATAAGAAAGTAAAGAATGACTTAACTGTTGGCTTATTCATTTGTTTTGCCAAGTGAGAAATGCAGCAGACAAAACAGAATATCCTACACTAACCACATAACATTTCACTGTATTGAAGGATGACACTGAAAGATAAAAAGCTTAAAATAGCAGTTAGCATGGATCGTTGAAACAGTCACTGAATGCGCATGCCTTTTTATATATGTGCTTTTACACCTGTGTGTCTCTTTTCCTTTTAGGTAACAGGTATAGTAGGCAGAGCGGATGTCCTAGCCTGTCTACTCTTTCTGTTGGCTTTTCTCACCTATAATAGGTACGCATTCTTGCTGTCGGTTGTGATAATATTGTGCAATGCTTTAGTCTGAGGAGGAGACAAAGCAGAAACCTGTCAGTTGTTGCTGGCAGAGGTACTTCCCCCAGCACTGCTGCATGGAAGTGCCCTGGTCCTCGCTTCCAGCTGCGGTGCCACATAAGTGATGCTTAAGAGAACAAATAAACGTAAGAAGAGAAGTTGACATTTATGGTCCTCTTTTCCATTGACATTATAGCTGACCATGCATTAGAGGAGGGCTTGTAGAGTTAAAAATGATAAAGAAATATTTTCAACTGAAGGCAAACTGTCTGTATATAGAGTAAAGAATGCACAGACACATGCCTGCCTTTGAAATACATGCTGTGACTGTGGGACTCTGAAATACCTGGTCTGGGAGAGTTAAGGATTGCTTCTAGACTGTTAGTCATCCTTTTCAGATGAAAACTTGGCACCGTTTGCTGGTCTGTGTCCTAAAATAAAGAGCGAGCTTTACTCAGATAGGGTTTCTGACCCTTTTGCATTGTTATTTCAGTTAGGAATAGCACTGTGTCATCATGGCCACGTGGAAAAACTGCTTATATCCCTCTTGTAGATATACTTGGGGTTTGCTACAAATGTGTAATGCTGTTTTCATCAGAAGGTTTCAAAGGCGTAAAACTGGTAGTGACCCTGGAGAAATCGGCTTGTTTGATTTTTGGTTCTTTTTTACCTTCCCTCATACAGGCTTGCTGCCAAGTCCATTAATGATTAGGACATATCTTTGTCTCAGGGGAACGTGGGTGGGATGGAGGAATTTTTGCTTGCGTAGTGCATTTTGTCACATGAGGATAATTAAGCGTGTGTATTCTAGATGACAGAAAGCAGGTGTTTTTCTGCCCTTTGTGTCTTTGTACTTCCTCTGCCTTCCTCTGACTGCTTCAAGTCCACTTTATCTTTTTGCTTGTCTTTTTCTCTCCTCTACTCAAAATCTTGATGCATCTGTCAATATTTGTATTTTCCCTTCCTGTCCTGAGTCTAAACCTTTCCTCATTTATCATTGAACAGTGTAGATTATTCATGTCACTTATTACCAGCATCTTACGAAGTTAAGGAAAAGTGTCTCAGTATTTGTTTGAATGTAGTAAACATGAAAATAACAGAGTAGTGAAAATATTTGTCAAATCTGTTTTTCAGGAGTGTGGATCAGCTTTATGTTGGGGAACATTTCCCTCCCACTTCCTCCCCATTCTTTCTGCTGCTTAGTTTATTCCTTGGGACATGTGCAATGCTGGTGAAAGAAACTGGAGTCACTGTGTTTGGTGTGTGCTTGGTTTATGACTTCTTTTCCCTCTCCTGCAATGGACTCAAACTGTAAGTAACTTGCTATGTTCGTTGTGCTTTTCAGCGGTTGCCACCTGTCTGTGCAAAATATATATTATTATACACAGCACTGTGGGAGATGGACTTGCCTCACTGAATTAGATGGCCTGCATTTGACAAGTTTGGAGGGCACCAAGGTTTCATTCTGGGTGTGTGTGGGGTTTTGTTGTTGTTGTTACTCTATTGCTGCCTGGTAACTTTTGCTGGGTAGATAGACCAGATGTGAAGAACTGATCTCTCAAATGCTCAGTTGACTCTGGGAAGACTAACATTTATTTTTTCTGTAGTTCTGACTGAAGTATGAACATCTTAAAATTTCTCTGGCTTAACTCCTTCCATTCGCAACATCTGCTTGATTATTCATTCACAATGTCATGGTTACAGAAATATCATATGATGTTTAGTAGTAAAATCAGGTTTGATCCTTTCTGTCCTTACAGAATAGGAGAAAGAGGGAAAATATCAAGCCAGTTCGGGAATGATTGGAATAATTAGCAGCTCTCAGCAGTCACTGGAGAAAAGTCAAATAGTTTGAAGTTTGTATCCCTCACCCACTTAGTGTCACAAATAAAGATGCTATTCTGCATCTCCATTAAAAGTCAGAAGCCTCTTGTTTGATAGAAGCTGGTTTTTATCCATTTCTCTCCCAAACCATAGCCGGTGCAGCTCTACTGACGACTGAACATAAGAGCTTACTGGCACTGAGAATGGGAGGTTTCCCTCCTGCCATTGCTTCTCCCGTTCCCACTGCTGCTGCTCTGGAGCCTGTCACCCCCCGGCATGAGCTGGTGTATCTAGGTTATAAAAAAGGACACTGAATTCCTGTTTCTGCAGCAGCGAATTAAATAGGCTCCCAGAAGGATCTGGGGAGTGCCAGAGCTGGCAGAATGCGAGAGCAGCAAATGGAGGGAAGAGGGACTCTCCTCTTTCAGGAGTGTCCTAGCTTCCCTCCCGTTTCAGCCCTTCCTCTAGGTCCTAATGGGGGATGGACCACACTTCAGGCCCACCTGTCCTCCCTCTGGCCCCTCCAGCAGCAATAGCAATCAGAGGGCACGTACAATGGATCAGCAGAGGATTTCTCTTATTTTGACTGGATAAGTAATTCGTAAAGTGTAACTGGTGGGAAGGTAGCCAGTGAGGCGTTTTCTGGGGACTGACAGCTGGCACACTTTTTAACACTTGCATTTACAGTCTGCCAGGCTTGTTCCAGGAGTTGCCTGGCTAACGGTAACACAAATGTTAATTAATTGGGAAAAGCTGTGCCCTTCTCCTTCCCCCTCCCCTCATTCTCTCCTCCTCTTTGATTCACATTCCAGTGGCCTCTTCAGGTTATTTCTTTGCTTCAGTGGCATCCAGTTGCCCAGATGTGGCAGTTATTTAGCTTGCAGGAATGAAGCTCTGTAGTCCAGATGTGCTGCATTTTCATATTTTCTATGGTTGCATGTAATGTATGCTTTTCTGTCTGTTTGTGGTGCTCAGGATTTTGTGACTGTATTTGACTTTTTTAGGGGGCAGCAGAAAACCAGCAGCATGCTACATGCTGCTGAAACTCATCTCCTGCTCCTTCCTCCAGCCTGTGCAGATTTGTTTTCTGTTAAAATGACGCAGAACCCTAATTATTTTCTGCAGCAAAAAATTAGGAATGGCACCATATTCTTCCTCGCAGTGCTTCCCATCTTACCAGAGGTCCATAGAACAGCTTGATACAGAAGTGCTCATCTTCTGTTGCTGTTGGGTCATTTCCTCTAGATCTAGTTAGGAACTAATAAGTCCTGTCCTCCCAGCATGCAAAGACTTTGTATTTTGGATTAAATAAAATGTCATCTGTTGTAGTTAGATACCATGTTGTGCTGTTTTCATAATGCTAAACCTTTTGACAGGTAAATGTGAAAGATAGAAATCCTTAAATCCTTTTCTTTCCCCTTTCCCCTCTTTTTCCCCTTTTCTTTGCATGCGTAATCAGGAGAAATGGGGAGATCCACCAGAGACCTGCCTGGCAGCCTGCGGCTTCTCCCTCTGCCTCGCTGCAGGTCCCTCCAGCTGGCCAGGAGAATGGGAAGCATCGCTTCACTCACCGGGGCACCTGGAGCTCCTGCCACCCGGCATCACCCGAGGAGCAGCGGAGCGGTGGCCTTTCTGTGCCTAGCAAAGCCATGTGGGCCATTCGGAGGTACTGCTGGCTACCTGCTGCTCCACTGTGGTTTAGTTTGCAACTGATGCTACCTTAAAATGTCAAGTCATTCACTTTGTTTTAGCCATTTTTGGCTCGCAGCACAGAAAGCCAACCGTATCCAGGAGGTCAAGGGAGGTGATTTTCCCCCTCTACTCCACTCTCCTGAGATCCCACCTGGAATACTGTGTCCAGCTCTGGGGCCCCCAACATAAGAAGGACATGGACCTTTTGGAGCGAGTCCAGAGTAGGGCCACAAAGATGATCAGGGGTCTGGAGCACCTCTGCTGTGAGGAAAGGCTGAGAGAGTTGGGGTTGTTCAGCCTGGAGAAGAGAAGGCTCCGGGGAGAC
>JAVJGG010000024.1:17454236-17467012 GCA_035590195.1 Aviceda cuculoides | reverse complement strand
AGGGGGGTTGCATCTGCCATTCCAGGGGGGGGCTCCTGCCTTCCTTGGCAGACACCTGTCTTTCAAACCAAGACAGTTACAAACAACAGCCTGTATTGACAGTTTTAATTTTTAAATTATGTTTTAAAAATCTTGCCTTTGTTTTAGCTCCACAGTTCAGGTTTCTGTGATTTGTTTTTGTTTGGTTTGTGGGTATATTGGATGCTTTACTTGTTAATTGCATTTTAACTACAAGAGTGTATGTGATTGGCACCTGGAACAAGTCTTTATTTCTCTGGGAATGCTTGTGGAATAGCAATTCTGATTGCTGCTTTACGAATGTTACATTTAATCAATAACTCAAATGCAGAAATAATGGCAGCTCTCTGTCTTCAGTCTTGGTTGGCAATATTACCTGCACTGGCTGGTACTTTTTTCTTAATTCTTCAACAAGGGGCCATTTATTCTGTTTAATAATGGGATCAAGCATATGCAGTGCAAATATTAAAGAGCAACAAGAAAAGAAAAAGAATCTGTTAGTTTAACAAAAATACCTGTTTTCTGCATGCAAATCTATGCAATAGTCTTTAGATCAGTTTTGTTGCAGCACTGCTTGTCCCCAGGCATCTTTACAAGTGAATTTGGGAGAATCGGTTCTCCCGCTTTAGCGGCAATGGGCGGCGGAGCGCAGGCTGTGCCGCCGTTCTTCTGTAGCGACTCTTCTGGAGGCCTCTGAGGCCCGGGTCCTGGCCGCGTCCATGTGCCTGTGCAGCGGTGGTCCTGCGAGAGCTACCACCGTTCCTGAGGAGCGAGCAGATGTGTTTGTGGTAGCTTGGATACCGCTTCCCACTTTTCCCCTTCTCCATCACCTTCTCCTTCTTGTCTCGATGTGTGCATCGTTTCTGACAGGATCCCGTCACTATTTGGAGTCTAGACAAACACAGACCACCGGAGTATCCTCTGAGGGACCTATGGCCTTTCCCATGATGTGTCCTCCTCCTTGCCCACCGGGGCCTGTCTGCCCAGGCCCTCGCACCCTCCTTTGGCCTGTGGGAGAGGTGTGATGCCACAGGAGACCCACACAGCAGCTGGAGCTGGTGTCCCTTTGGCAGCGCAGAGACGTGCTGCATGGTGGTGCTGTGGAAGGGACAAGATGACTTTGTTAACGTGGTCTTGGTCGTGGCTTACCAGAACAACCCAGACCACGGCTGCATTGGAGGGTGACGAAGCCTCAAACAAACTTCGTGATGCATGTTTGTGGGTTTCCCTCAAGCCAAACGGGAGACGTTTGGCTTCTGGTGAGGGGCGTCTGGGGGAGAGAGGCTGTCGGTTGTGTGGGAAGGTTTAGTTGTCTCTGCAGGTACGCACCTGAGTGATACTGAGCGTCAGCTCTAGCCCCATCCTGTGGAAGTCTGGTGTAGTTGGGGGCTGCGTTACAGGCTGCTGCAAAATCCCCACGGCAGAAGCTGCTTATATTTTTGGCTGAGTGCAACGTCCCATAAACTTCCCTGCGAGCAACTGTGCAGGATCTTTTGTGCTTGCCAGGCTTTTAAATATCAGCATTTAAACCTACTTCTGTGGAGATGGATCTACAGCATGATGTAGTTTTCTTGCTACTGCTTATTTTTGGAAGTTGCCAATGCAGTTCAAAGCAACTATCTTAGTGACTTAAAGAAGACTGGAATATTTGTGGTCTTATTTTTCTGGCAATAGTTGAGACTGAATTGTGGTCAAAATAGGATAAAATGTAATTATTTTTTCTACTTCTGCCAAGATTCAGAATTATTCTTTTATTGATGTGCTTTTGGCTTTTACTATTTATTATCTGTTTAGATGAGATATAAAGAACAGCTTTGCAGAGGAAATCCATTTAAAGCAAGCCACTAATCTTTACTGGCTCTTGCAGATTTTAATTTTTATTTTTCACAGATGAACCCTATCATAACCGAACCATGACTGCCTGTGATGAAAGAACCAGTCCACTTTTAATTTGGAGAATTTAAGGATTTGTGTGTAGATGATTGTGTGGAAAAGCGACAGAAATAAAAGTCATTGGAAGTATAGTGTTTGGTATTTCATGCCAACAGTAACAGCACAGGCACAATTTACTTACAGGGCTGCTGACAAAAGAAGTCATTTGCTACCAATTTTTGAATTGTTTTCTTTCAGATTCTTTCTGTGTTGCAGTATAACTTTGGCATTGAGTTGCATTTGATTGCAAACATCAGAAAGTTTCTCTGAAAGAATACCAGCTCTGAAGAATGTTATTTTGCTTCTTAGCTATATTGCTAACAGACTCGTGTCATTCATATTTAAAAGGAACAAGCTATTTTTGAGGATGTTAAAAATGACAGACAGTTTCCTAACAAGAAAATAGTAAGGAAGGGGTTTTTTTACCATTTATTTTGTATTTAGAGATGGCTGTGACATATTTATGGATTGCTTTATTTAATCTGACAGAAGCAAAGGGACATGCCAGATCAAATGTCAGATTAAGAATTTTCCAGAAAGGAAATACCTTCTTCCCAAAGTATTTAGCATTGACATCCAGTAAACTGGTTTTTAAGTAGCTGATGCATGGGCTTCATTTTGAAGGAAAAGTTTGTGGAAAACAAGCCAAGCTTCAGTTTGAGGACAATACAGCTGAATTTAGTGTCTCTGCCACTGGTGGCTTTTGCCAGACAGTCTGGATCCAAACAAGGGCCATCCCTTTCCATCATGTGAATTTGGGAAAATTCTCAGTGTAAATGAATAGGTTATAACCTCTTTTAATTTAGAGGGCATCTTCAGCAGAACCCATGCAAGCTTTTGGTCTTCATTAATATCTGTGATAAGCAAACTGTTGCTATTGCAGTAGTGCCTCGTACACTAGCTCCTGCTCTCTCCTTGCTCATTGCCTGTTCCCACAAAGTCTGTGGTAACATGGTCCTTTAACCCAGCCCTTAGAGCTTGCTGTCCTACGGCAGATGCAGTCAGGGGAGCAGGAGGAGGGAAGATTATCAAATGCATCCATGCCCCCCCCAATTTTGACTGTCACTTATTTTCACGTTATCACTTGCTGTTTCTTTCTAGGTGTCTGTAAATTCATTCTTGGACATTAAGGCTGGTGAACTCACATACACACTCTGTTTTACTGTCCTGAAGGTCCACAGTCCCCCTACCCCATCACAGTAGTGTGATAACTGCTTCTCTTTCCATCTTCTTATCTCAAAGGCAAAGATTCAAACTGTGGATGTGTGATTTTCCCCCCTCTCCATTTAAGTGAAAAATGTGGGTTTAAAATAAATTTGACAAGTAGTTTCAGATTACAAGTAAATTATGAAAGAAGTAAAAAAAATCCAAAACAAATAGGTTTTGAAATAAAGCAATACTCTCCAGGCTACATTTACAGGGGATTTCAGTTGCTTATTTTCTCCCCGTATTTCTTTGCAAATTGTGCCCACATTTCCTTCTGAAACCAGACTTTCACTTACCACTTTCACTTGATTTACCAGAAATGCTCACAACTAAAACATTTTGTGCCTCTCCAAGCACTGCAAAAAGTTTCTTTTTGGGCTGACCCCAAATGATGACTTAAAAAATATAATTCAGTCCAGCAAACGTATTTAAGAAAAAAAAACAACCAACCAACTGAGCATTTACCCTGACTGAGAGCAGGCTCAGCTGTAAAAGTTTGCTTTCTTCCCCTCCTTCCTCAAGTCAAACTCTGTATCAGCAAGTTATTTAAGTTCCTTAAAGAGTGTTGCAGGAGCTGGGATTGGGACCAGCTGACCCTTACCTGCCCTATGCTTCTCATCCGTGCCTATCACTTTTTTTTAGGGCTGATGCACTTAGGAGGAAGGAGGTGATGGTCCTTTTGTCCAGGGGAGCTCTTTGCTGCTGCTGGCATATCCCGGTGGTTGTAGGGGTGAGCACATCCATCCCTGCCGTGGGGCTGGGTGCTTAGGCTCCTGCCTTCGCTGGGTGTGGTTCCAGCCAGACTGTGCTCCTCACTGAGTCCTCGCTGCGTTTGCTGGGGGCTGGTTGCCTGCATGGTGCCATGTGTTTGTTCATAAGAAGTAGGTAGACAGCCTGATTATGGTGGTTTTTGTTTTGTCCTGGTTTTTTTGTTGTTGTTGTTTTTTTTCCCCCATTCCTTATTTGATCTTTTGTTGATACTGTATTTGAATCCAGCATAATTTGCTGTTGCTAGTAGTAGTATGTATTATTTCCTACTCTGAGGCATGTATCTTTCCTCTCCTGTGTGGAGTGCAGGAGGATTGGCAGGAGACTGAGAGTCTCACAGACATTGATTTCTGTGCTCTTTCTCTGCCATATTTTACCAATAGAATGGATTTATTCCTCCTCTTCTGTGATAAACTTTTAAATCTCTCTCTCTCTCTTTTCTTTTTTTTAAAGTTTGCTTACTGGGATCCTGGGCAAAGACATTGGCAAAAAGTTAGAGCCTTAATTCTCTAATTGCACATACATAATTTTAAAGTCACCATGGTTCCTTCTGTAAATTAGCAGCATACTTGGACTAGTGTGTATTTAATGACATGAAGTGCATTATGGAGACCACCAAAACAATGCATCAGGCCTCTGCGTCTTTTATGGCTTGTTTGTAAATTTTTACTAGGACACTGGATTCCCAGGGACACCTCAGTAATTTCCACTCACAATAACGGAGCCTTTTGCGTGAGTGGAGGATAACGTCCTCCCCTCTCACTAGTGAGTCACTTCATTTTTCATGATGAGAGAGCATATTTTGGATACCTTGTAGACCACACACTCTGCCTGTGCACAGGCAGACCCGTTTACCAAGCCTGGCCCTGCAGAGTGACCGTGGCCTGCGGGTGCCTTTTGAGAAGACTGTACTCGAGTGCTGCCAGCTCTTTTCTTTGCAAAGACGCAAAGGCAGCAGTCAGTCTGGAGGAGTCCTGGCTATCCTCTGGGGTTTTGGGTCCATCTGCTCACGCTAGATGGGTCTGTTGAAAGCACAGCTGCTTTCTCAAGCAGAGCCGCTCTGGGCAAGGCGGGCTCTTCCCTGCCTCTGGTGTCGCAGTCCAGGTCCCGAGTGCTCACTGGGGACCAAGTGACTGGAGCTCCAGTGGCAACAGATTTCTTGGATACTGCTGCTGGATCTCTGACAGCAGCAGAGGTCCGAATATCGCCGTGTATCTCCATCTTTCTCTTCCTTTCTCTCCTTCCTGGCTCCTCTTTGTTCCCATCCCATTCCGCTTTATGCCTACCTTCCTTTCTTTCTCCTTTATCCCCTCTCTTCCTTGTAACACATAGCCTCTTCAGATACAAATTTTCAGCCCTCTGCAATCCAAGCAAATGGTCTCCTCCAGGTTGGACACAGGCATTGTGGGAGAGAGTCTCCTATCTCAGTGGCTTTGCAGGAGCAATGCAAGGAGAGTCTGATGCTGTTCCTGCAGGCTCCTGCTAGATGGTGTTTGGTAGGGCTAGAGATCCTGAGGAATTGATACAAATCTCTAGTGGGCATTGCAGATGCAGATTCCGTCCCCCCACCCAGTGGCTTGTCATGTGCCCAGAAGCAGAGTGAGTTGTTGCTGAAAGCAACAACAGGAGCATTTCTGCAGTCCCTCTACTAAATTTCAAATCCCTGCTCCAAAGCACAGAACCACTGAAGTTTTCCCAATAAAGGGGTTGCACAACTTTGTTGATACGGGCAAATCTCTCTAATTGCTTTTTCAGGACCAGTTGAACTGTTTTACCTGATACTTTGAAGGAAGAAAACAATTCAGCTTGACACAAGCTCCTGGAAGGGAAAACTTTCATCCTGAATGAATAAAGCTTGTGAAAAGAACAAGCAGCTGAAAATAAGGATTTGTAGTTGAATGTGTGGACCAGCCAGAGCTGCTATCAGTGCTACTTATAATGCAGTTGCTTGCAATACCTCTGTACCAGCCTTTAACTGGCCTAGGACAGGGAATAATGAGCCTAACAGTGAATTTCAGTGCCTCAGGTGTGTGTGAAGCAGAGGAAATAAAATGGCTGAAATCAATGGAAGCTTTAAATTGCAGGCATGGTGCTTCGGTTTCCTGAGATCTGGCAGAGCGTGGCCATGCTTTGATGAGGTCTTATTTTTCCTGTTAGCCCTGCTCCACCTTGTCTCCTTGTCGCGTCAGTGGAATGTCTGGTATGAAGGGAAGCCCTTTTTCATCATCTTGGTCAGATCTTTGATCTGTTAACTGCATTTTGCTACTTTACTTTTTTCTCTTTCTATTCCTGATCCCTTACTGTGCCTCTCTCTCCTTTCCCTGTTCCTCCCAGTTTTCTTCCTCTACTTTCATCCCACACAGAATGAGGTATGTATTGCCTAAAAGAATAAGCAAAAGCCATGGGTGGGATTGTCTTCTCTGCTGTATATGCCAATGCAGTTATGCCCTGCTCTGCTTTCCCCCAAAATCCAATAAACAGCAAGAACTCCAAATGCGGTCACAACTGGAAACGTGCATAAAGAATATGTGACGTTATCAGTGCAAATGAGTTAAAACAGTTGTGACTTTCATAAAATCTCTCTTTGGCCCCCTAAAGAGTCCATAAAACTGGTTCTGTTTGTTGTGTGTTTATGCATCTGGGTCTGTGTGGATAGTGGTGGCTGGAGTTTAAGGCTCTTCAGGGAGATAAGGAGCAAGGATGCCACACATGCTGTGGGGAATGTCAAGACTACTCATAAAGAAGGAAGCAAGAGGGCTTTTCTTCTTCCTTGCAAAACCTGTAGCTATGACTGGTATTTTATTTCCCTGCATTGACAGGTATTTTAAGCAAGTTAAAAATCCAGATGTCTGGACTATATTGTTTTTTTGTTTTGTTTTTTTTTTTTAAATTAAATTCTTTTACTCCAGGATGGATTTTCATTTCTGTTTTCTCCCTGGAATATCACATACACTTGCCCTTTGGTGCTTGTCTTCAAGCAGGAATATAGGCCAAGCTACTTTGAAAAGATACTTCTCCAATATAAGATGTAGCTGGCTGGACAGATTATAAGGAAGTCGTGTTTAGTAGAAAAGGTAAGGTGGTCTCTATAGACAAAACATGGTGCCTGTAAAACTCGTGCATTCTTAGCGGGGGAGTCTGTCAAACTGGTTTGGAATTAGGTGTGCATCTACCAGTAACCTAAAGCTTTGACATTCACTTAAAACAGCCACTTCTAGGTGGATTAGAGGTGTCTTGCTGTTACTAATAATTAAGAATAAGCTAACAGCCTTGCTGTTATGCTTATCCTTCTAATGTCTTCCTTTAGTACTAGGGTTTTGAAAGCACTAGTTTAAAACTCTGGCAGTTGCTGGGAGTTGGATATGTTTCCTGAGAAGAATACAAATGGGAGCAATGATCTTCTCATAGCAGAGGGACACAGCCAAAACAAGCTCTCAAAATACCAAAGCTTGTTCTACTGCACACTTATCTTGGTCTTTTAGATGTCCCTGATGGGAAGCATCCATCATACATCTTAATTGTCTGTTCACTTCCCTTGAGAAAGTCTTCAGAGAGAACAGGAGAGCAAGTTCACATTTCATACTGAAGCTGAGTCAGCTGCAGCATTGGATAAATGCGTTGCTGATACCAGTCTGCGATAGCTCCCACAGCTGCGGCAATGAACGGCAGCTGAGGAGCTGCCCCGCTCCTTTCTGTAAACTCTAGATGCCTCCAATGGTACAGGCAAATTAAAAAGCTGCCTGCTTCTCAGAGAAGTTTGTTTTGATTAACACAGTCCATCTGGTACCAGCAAAGTTTACATTCCTGTAAACTGCATGGTATTGAGTTTTACTAGGCCACCTACCCTGCTGTCTTCAATTATAAAACCTCTGGGTGCCCTGATGATGTAATTGATTTCAGGATGAGCCGTGCTTTTCAGGAAGCTGGAGCTGCCAAGTATCTGTCTTGGCCTCTGCTCGAACTGTGTGAGAGAAGTCCCTGCATTATTAAGCATTTCTTGGATTTATTGTTTGTTGTGATTCTGGTTGCTTCAGGGAGTATTCCTGAAAGGCTTTTAAAAGATAGCAAGCAGGCAATTACATGCTGGTTGCTTTGTGGGAAAGCTGGCACGAAGCAGAGGGTGGAACCTCTGCCCCAAATGGGCTCTTTTCACACTCATTCAGCAAACCTGGAGATCTGGATTTCCTGCTCTAATTTTATCGTGTCATTATGAAAATCTGGCAGACCCACCCCTTGAAATGTTCACCTACTCTTGAGATGGCATTTTGCTGTGCAGAGTTACTATCAATACAGTTTTCCTATGTCTGTCCCACGCCTGCTCTCATGTGGGAATGAATGCGTATGTGTGTTTTGGCATGGGGAGCCACATTATGCTGGTTGAGGTGGAGCAGGTGATAGGGAGTGGTTCCCATGAACGGTGGGATGTTTGGCAGCCTGGTGTGGTTGGCAAATGCATGGAAATATGACCTGTAAATGACTTTATACAAGGCAGCTGTTTAAAACAGGTATAAAACAGTTAAACTGTTGCAATAGTAATTTCTTTGATTGTCCTAGCTAACAAAAAAATAAAGAGCTTTGGCTGATCTTAAGGTTGTCTGAGCAAAGTTCAATGTAACTTTAGATGTGTTTGCAAGCTGCAATTTTACATGTAAAATGCTACTGCATTTTACATGCTGTGTGTCACTGACATTTAGCAAACTTAGTCATCCAGGTCCCATTTGCAGTTCATTTGATTTTAATGCATAAACTGTGTATTGTTCTTTGCCTGCACCAGACATGAGATGTTTTACTGTTTACCTTCCCTGAAACAATTAGTAGCCTCAGTAAGGTACTCTAGAAAACCGTGTGGCTCTTGTAGAGCTCTTGTAGAGCATAGCCATATGTTTACGCCACTCCACAGGTTGATCTGATGGGTGGACAGCTGGATTACCAAGCCATAAACCGTGTTATCTTTCATGGTTTCCAGACAGACTTCAGGACAGCAGCTTTCTCAAAATGCAAAAGCCTTGCTTCTTAATTGAACTATCATGGAAAGAAACATTTCTTAACTGAAGCTGCAAAGTAGCAAAAGCATTTGGAGGAAGGATCAGAAAGCTCACAGCTCTCTGAACTCTTGCTTCACCCATTTCCAGTTACCCATTGCTTTCATTCTGGTTCCTTCTTGCTTGCTGCCCATCTGCTCTCTAGCACAGAGTGGTGATTTGCAGTTGGTGCCAATGCAAGGATTTCTTTTTTTCCTAGAGGTGTTAACTGCTCCACAACATAAACTGTGAAGGGCCTGTCAGGATTTTCTGAAATGCTTTCAGAAGGCCTGCTCTGCAGTGGCCAGAGCTACCCTGCAATTTGGTGGAGCACTTCAAATTACCTTTGACTTGCAGATAAACTCATGCCTTGAAACTGTGGTAGCTTGCATGGTGTTACGCTTGCTGCAAGGAAGGTGTGAGATGTGGGCAACATTTTAGTTATTCATAGGCAGACAAAAAAAGTCAAAGTCATGATGTTTAAAGAGTAAGCATTCCTGTACTGTACTGCCAAGGATGAAAGAGCAACTACTGCCTTCCATTTACATTCATTTTCTGGCTTTAATTTTCTCCTCAGGCCAAGCTTGCAAGGGAACAGAGAGATGGTAATAATGATTCCTCTATGCTCTGTGGTTGTCCCCAGACCTAGATCAGTGTTTGCAAGGCCCTGAAGCACAGACGCGCTTTCCTGAGCCTCAGCAACCTAAAATGAAGTTTTCTGTTCTTGCCAAAGGGCTACCTTCATAAACAGCCTGTTGTCCCTAGCAGTTGTTCCAGCTGGAACATCTTCGATGCAAACTTGGTCTGTTGAAAGCAGCTCCCCACTGAGTGTGGCAGAGCAGAGAGGTCTGCACGTCCCCACCTCCCTGCAGGTGCTGGCTCCTGAGCCTGTATCTTGCCCGACCACAGGTGGCTGTTCTGGAGGGTGGGAAACATGTGGCCCAGAGGTGACAGCCACCTCCTGATTTTTAGGTCACTAGTGTGAGGTGACGCAGTTTCTCCAGGATGAAGTTGGCAGACTTCTTTACACCGATAAAAGTACTTCTCTGTCTCTAACTGAAGTCTTGGAGAAAAAGCTGAACTGTTCTGGCTGATCTTTTCCTAGAATAATTCCACCTAAAGCAAATATTTGTAATGGAAAATTTCTGCCCAAAGTGCTGCAGTTAGTTGAAACTACAAGCGAGTGAAAACAAGTTTTTGAAAAGAGTCAGGCAGTGTGATTAATACAGGGCTCTCCTCCCTCCACCCGTAAAACTATAAACAAAATGCAACCCAACACTTCTATTCCTGCTGCAAATCACGAGGGGGTTGAGTTTCATAAAAGGTTCCAGTAGGGAACAAAAGACCAGGGTTTGATCCAAATGCTATTAAAGTCACCGAGAGTCTTTCGTTTTGGCTCTGGTGGGCTTGGAGCAGGCCATGGTGAACACTTGGAAGGCCAACCTGACCTTTCATGGAGAGAGAAAGCTGAAGGCTTAGTTTCATCTCACTTGTACTTGCTGGAGCCTGATTAAAATCAGTGGGAGCTCAAAAAACTTTGCACTTTGCGGAGTTCAGCCCTCGAAGACTAGTCTGACATTTAAGTCAGATTCGGTGCTTAAATGTCAGCATTTGTAAATAAGTAGACACCAAAGACTGAAAGTCATCTGGCTTGCTTTACAATGTATGGTTTGGTTCCTAAGTTTTAGGCACGACACTTAGGGGAAGTTTTCTGAAGAGCAGTTATTTTGTAGAAAGCTCCCAGATGTACTTCTTTCTTCTTGTTAAATGCTGCCTCTGTTTCTTGCTGGCTTTGCCCCTGATGCTTTTGTCTGTAATCTTTTCTCTATCTTGCCATGGTGACCAGGCTTGCAAACTTCCTACTATAGAAAACTTGAAAAAAAGCCAGATATTAAAGATTCTTGGCAGCATTAGGAAGTGCTGCAATCTTGTTTTTTCAAAGACTTGAAGAGCGGAAGCGGTCAGATGATAGACTGTCTTGAGGAATTTGGAGAGGAAATAAGACGTGTTTTATACGCTAGATGTTCACAGGAGAAACATATGATGGTTTCATGCTTGGAAAGGTAACTTGTGTGCAGGTGGTGTGATTCACACTGCAGTTTTTGTAAATCATTTAAATAGAGTGTCCCAATACTGATTGTATGTTACACAGAGGAACCTGCAAATGTTTTCCTTCTGAATTTGTTTACTTGATATTTACAACAGTTTAAAATTATTTGTCATTTTTTCAATAGTTTTCTAGCTCCTATATGCTTAAAATACTTCTGTTGTCTCTTCTGTATTTCTCTTTGTTTCTCATTGCTTTATTAGAATGATGAAGCCTCTGTAACGTTCAATAGAAATGGAATTATCATTGAATTAATGTCATAGGTATGGCACCATTTGTTATATTAAGAAAGCTCCTTAGAATTTGGCAAGTTCTTCTGCTCTATATTAAAATAAATGTGTAGTTTTGGCTCTGGATACAGTTTAATTTTACTCACTGAGAAACAGGAAGGTTTTTATGAACGTTACTACAACAATAAGCCACCTGTGTGTTTGTCTCTGTGCAGTTAATTATCATAACACCTTGTGAGCAGACTTGTAATGAAACTTAAGTGTGCAGGATACACTAAAAAAAAATAATGCTTAAAATAAGTTCAGTTCTGCTAGACAGTTATTCCCATCTCTAGAAACTGAGCAGAGAGCTGGGAACAAGGAGTTTTTGCATTTTAATCATGGACTAAAATTGAGTTGCTCTGTTTGGGTGTCCTATTAAAAATGTGTCTCGGTGTAGGCTTCTGGGAGTCTGAAGATGGCATATGTGGGAGTTTTCTGAGGATTAAGGAGTTAATTGATTTAAAAAAAAAAAAAACAAACCCAAACCAGATTTTGATGGGGAAACTGCAGTGTATTATAGTGTTTATTATTTGAAGTGGTCTCAATATTTTACTGAAGTCATGTGGAAAGAGCTTTGAAGAGTAAGAGTGATGTCATTATTACTGCATGTTAGTTTAGGGTGGTTAAAACAATGTACAGCTTTTTTTCCAGTTTGAAAAATGAGTTACTGTTTCAAACTATTTCACAAATATTTGTTTCCTTATATTTCAGCTACCTGACTGCAAATAACCACCAGAATTTCCTGTATACTGCAAGGCCTTTTTTGAAGAGAGCTGCTTTGGTGATAAGCTATGTAAGTATGAATGGACTTGACCATGTATTTCTGTGTATGTGACAAGAATGAATGTTGTGTGGTGGTATCCCAAAAGACTCAGAAAGCTTAGACAGTAGATCCTAATACAAAGTTAGTCTTGGAAAATAGTCTAGAAAACTTCAGCTGGACAGAGACAAGAATATTGCAGTGTTTTCAGTTCAGATTTTCTTTTAATTTATAGTGGTTGCCCTTACAGCCTTGTGGTCATCTGCAAGTATTTCCTGCCCTAAATACAAGGGGACACTCTGCTGCTTGGCTGACTTTTCAGTGGCATGCTGTTAGTTTCAGTGCTGGGCTCAGTAAGAGTCACAAGAAAAGCTCTGCCTGCAAATACCTCCTGCTTGGTGAGCTCCAAACAGGACTTGACATATTGCAGGGGAGAAAACAATCACCTCCATGGGGCTGTGCTGGGTGTGCAACTCCCTGTGCTGCTCTAGGAGCCAGATGCCCTTGCTTGTCCCTTGACAAGTGGTTCCCAGAAGGGTGGAGGAGTGCCAGCCCACAGAAGTCCTTCCAGGGATTAGGATTACACAGCATGAGAAACTGTCGTAGTTTAACCCCAGCCAGCAACTAAGCACCACGCAGCCGCTCACTCACTCCCCCTCTGCCCAGTGGGATGGGGGAGGAAATCAGGAAAA
>JAVJGG010000024.1:17430836-17450391 GCA_035590195.1 Aviceda cuculoides | reverse complement strand
TGGACCTCCATGGACTGCAGGGGGACAGCCTGCCTCACCATGGTCTTCACCACAGGCTGCAGGGGAATCTCTGCTCCGGCACCTGGAGCATCTCCTGCCCTGACCTGGGGTCTGCAGGGCTGTTTCTCTTACATATTCTCACTTCTCTCTCCGGCTGCAGTTTCTGTGCCACAGGAACTTTTTTCCCCCTTCTTAAATCTGTTATCACAGAGGCGTTACCACTATCGCTGATGGGCTCGGCCTTGGCCAGCGGTGGGTCCGTCTTAGGGCCGGCTGGCGTTGGCTCTGTCAGACAGAGGGGAAGCTTCCAGCAGCTTCTCACAGAAGCCACCCCTGTAACACCCCCACTACCAAAACCTTGCCATGCAAACCCAATACAGGGGTCCACCTACAAACAAGAAGACGGAGATGAGAGCTGTTTTTTTTACTGTTGTATCTCACCAGTCTCATGGAGCTGTGGGAAGACTAATTAGTCAATGTGGATGATACCTTAGGGTAAGTTTCTGGACAGCTGGGGTGTCAATTTTTTTGCCGAATGGGTGAGTGGTCAGTCCTGCAAGATAGACAGAGACCTGGTGACTGTCTCTGAACTGACAGCCCATGATGCACCCACTGACGACAGCTCTTATCTTGGCAACAAACCTTTTCCTTCCTCTTTTCAGACTCAAACTATAACTGTCACTTAAGACTTTATCTTACCATGATCAGAGCTGAAGCTATTGCTGCAGAACTACATTGTGCCAGTCATCATGAGTGCAGGGCTGGGATGTCAGATGGAGCCAGCAAGGTTGAGTGGCATTGACCTGGTTTCCAGGAAGATCTGTCTGTCTGGCCAGTGGGAAGGTTAGGCTGAGGTGCAAGGAACAGGGAGGCTGAAGAGATAAGATTGTTTTTAAAGCCTGGTATTTCCACAGGGTGGAAATAAGAAGTGATGTTAGCTGAGTAAATTGCTTGAGGATGGATTTGGAGGTGAGACAACTTTCTGGCCCCAGTGTTAGGGGTGGCATGAGGTTAGGGTCTAGCACATCAAGGCTTGAGGATATTCAACATCCAAGTAGGTACTCATGTGTGTGGTTGCTTGCCCAACTGGTAGATGTCCGGTCACGTGGGAGAGTTTGTGGTTATGGCCCAGCCTCAGAGAAGCTGCTAAGGAGTGTGTGTTCCTCAAGTGTGGACATCTACAGCAGCAGCATATGAAGAACTGATGTGAGAAGCTTTTAACGAGGTTTTGAAGGCAGTAATTAGGTCACAGCACTGAATTTAAAGCCAGGATGTTATCTGTAGTTTGGGTTGAGTTGGGAGGAAGGGAGTAGAAGAGCTAAGTTTGGAGTCAAGACCAGAAGGGAGAAGGCCTGTGAAACTAAAAGAAAGGCCAGTGTTGGGTGGTAATCTTGAGGTGGTTACTAACGCCTTAACTATGGCTGAAGCAAGGGTTAGTGCTCAGGCAGTGGGCAAGTTGTTTTGTAACTCTGAAGATCGTGCAGGGCACAAATGGGCATTTCTGTTTGCAAGCAGTCGTGTTTATTTGCATTGAGCTGGAAACGTGGTTATTGTGCTTGTCTCGCCAGGGTGAATGTTAACGGTTTTTAACAGAGTTGAAAGTTATTGTAAGACTTGGCCAACTCTGTGGGGCTAGGAGGAAGACTGATGACAAGTGGAATAAAAAAGAAAAACAGTAGTTTGAAAATGTGTGGCAGTCTGTGAAATGCATAAGGTTAGATCTGGAGTTGGGGTCTTGGCTGACATAGGATGAACCCAAAGGAGTATTGTTAACTCTTGTGTGGTTTCTGTGTCAGCTGGTGAGCTGTACAGGTGCGGTTTGTCCTGAGGCTGACAAGGGTTATTGGAGTGTGGCTAAGATTAGGAGTAGGTGTAAGTTATGGGGTTGAAAAAGTATTGAGTAATGAAGTCAGCTTTTTGTCAGCCCTTATGATTCTTGTAGTGTAAATTAGATGACTGCGGGTGTGAGATAGGTCTATGCATCCATGATTGTATGGAGGAGGGGAACATATAGAAATTAAGGTGTATTGAATCAGTCTAAGAGGAGACAGGTTCAAAGCAAGCCAAGGAGTTGTCTTGGAACAGGTAGCTGAGCTGGGGAGTTTCTTCCTGCGGGATGCTATGGGTGTGCTGAAAGTTTATGCAGGCTTAAAGAGAGATTTGCCAAGTTAAAAAAAGAAATCCAGGCTACTAAATATGCAGAAACCACATCCAATTGAGGACATCGTGCTAGCTAGAAACTGGAAAAAATTATGTTCTTATATGCTTTGTTTGGCATTAATTTTTTGGTCACTGCTGGAGGGGGGATCCTGGTCTGGACAGACCTTTGGTGTGGCCCAGTTTGGCCTTAGAACATGACTGTATGTTCTGTGTAACCTGTCTCTAATCTTGGACAACACATATATAAATTAAAGTAGACAGATAATGATTTATTTAACCATTGGAAGACAAAATATGCTTAAAAAGTGATAGGTTTTCAGTCTTTAAAAAAAAATGATCAGTTCGGTATATTCACTAAATTACTGTCTTTAAAATTACAAGTGAATGGGGATGCAAATAAATGCTTTGGAAGTCTGAATATGAATGCTTCAGTCCATGCAAAGTACTGGATTTTTCTAATATTCCCAAATATCTTAAAACTTACAGTGACATAAATGAAAGCATTTGCATGTCTTTCAGTGTGTCGCGTGGCAAGGGTGATCTAAGAAGATTAAATCTGTCCATCATTCCCTTTCTCAGCGGAGGCATAAATTAAGGTGTTGGGAATCCTGCTATTCGTAAGCCCTGCCATTACAGCCTGTCCGTACAGGCTGTTGAACTCTGCAGAAAGGACATACCTTCTCCAGTGACCTACCTTAAAGAACACAGATTTCCAGTCATTGTGACTTGCCATCCCTAAATCTGCTGTGGGTAAGCTGTTGCAACAGAAAAAAACCAGTCCCAAATCTCTGTTAAAACATTCTTGCTTGTATTAGATGAAAGTTGAGGAAGAATGCAATTAGAAAGGTTTTGA
Source organism: Aviceda cuculoides (assembly GCA_035590195.1). NCBI lineage: Eukaryota > Metazoa > Chordata > Aves > Accipitriformes > Accipitridae > Aviceda > Aviceda cuculoides. The sequence goes on along the minus strand of JAVJGG010000024.1, from coordinate 17,447,378 downwards.
GAGCTGCCCAGCTTTAGGTAAAGTGTACTGAAGTGCAGCTCAAGTGTTAGCAGGGTGTTGAGTGGTGGGCTGTCATGCTTCAGGCATTTTGCACAACATTTCTTTCTCCTGCCATTCTTGAGGGGAAAGAGGTAGGAGGCCTCTGGATAAGGAGGTTGTATTACTAACACCATGGTAAGACAAGGAGAAAGTCCATTGTACAGCATGTCTCAAGGTGTGTGAAACAGATTAAATCCTAGCAGTCATTTCAAACTAAGAAAGTGTGGTGGTTTTTTTAAACTGTATATTTGGGAGTCAAGTTATATTAACTTCTGCTGGCATTTGCCTTGTGACCTCCCTTGGCTGATCACTCTGGGCATGAAGCAGGCTTATTTGTAGTGTTGCATTAAATAGTTAATGCATTTCAACTAAGACTGCCTTGAGATAACGTTGTCCTATGGTTGAACTGCTCTCTCTGTGAGCTGGCTTTCTGTATTTCTTTGCTGTTTAAATCAGGTAAATGAGAATTCAGTGCCGCAGAAAGCTGAAGAAATGCTTATACATAGAAACTGGCACATACTCCTTTTCATAGAGATTTGTGACTGTTTTCTGAGCAATGCATTTAATCATTCCAGTTGTAACTTCACGGGGAATTAACTACCGAGGGGCACGCAGCAGACCTGTGCTGGAGAAGTGGGTGCCTGTGCCAGCCAGTTTTGCCAAGGCAATGGAAGTCAAGTGCAGCAAGTACTCCAGTATGGGATTTTCACTGATCTTAGGCTAGGAACAGGCACTAAAATAGACCCATGTGACATACCAGTTCTTAAGTAGCCAGGCTTGCACATGCTTCCCGAGTGGAAAAGTTCTGCCTGTTTTGTCAGTGCTTTCTATCGTGTGCCCAAAGGTGCTTAACTTCAGTGCTACATGTAGTGTCTGCAGGCACCCAGCATTCAGGACTCACTTCTAGAGACAAAAGGGAGAACAGCAGTGTTGGTAAGAATTGCTGTCATGCCCACCTAGAGGCCAGACGGTCTACACATTAAGTGTAAAATGTATTCTTTATTCCAAGGGGGCTGGGGGTCAGGGGGAAGCCTGTCTGGAAGACAGTGCTACAAAGCAAGGGGCATCCTGGCAGGTTCCCAGAGCCACGTGAAAGATTTCAGCATCTCCCTCAGTTAAGTTTTCTTGGTTTATTGAACAAACCCAGGCAGATAGTGCTGCTCTGGAAATCAGCTTGATAGGCATTTTTAATGGGTCATGGCGCTTGCTGAAAGCGCTGGTTAGGCAACAAGCCTTCCCTGCCAAAAGCCCACATATGGCGTGGAGGGGGTGCAGCCAAAGCAGTGGCCACTGACTCCTATAGGCAAGGCATTTTGCTTTTCAAAATACTTCCATGCAGGAGGGCTAGACCATGGCCAGTTTCTGAGGCAAAGCAGTGTGCCCAGGACATGCCTTTGGCTCCTGCCAGCATGGGGTGGGTAATACTCTGGGGTACAATGGACTGTTTCCAGAAATGTTATCACAGCGGGTTTATGTGGTCTGGTTTTTAATTTCCTGAGGATTAGCCACCAGTTTCTCAGCAGCTGTCCAGAGGACCCTCCATCCCCTGCCGCCTCCGTGAGCTTCTTCTGAAGCAGTTGCCCACTGGTGGCTGGGGCGTTTTGGCTGCGTTACTTCTGGAGAGTGCTGCTGTCAGTGGCGAGCTGAGGATCATGTTTGATCACAAGGCACGTTCTTGCCCACAGCACACGGGGGTTTGCGGAGGGAAAACAGTACGAGATCAATCCCAGGTTTTCCAGCATTGAGACTCTGACAGCAGGCTTGGGTTTCGCTGGAAATTCACAGGCTCTTTGAAAGTCTTTACTCTTCAAAAATTTGATATTTTTCAGATTCTTAGCCTCAGAGTTGAAACAGCTGAGAGAGTGCTGCTCACCAGATCAGAGTTCTTCAGGCTGTGAAGCTATAGAGGACAACATAGTCAGCCTTTCCCCCTGTGCCCCTGGTGCACACAAACCCACCTTCCAGAGGAGTTACCTTGCTATTCATCAAGCTGCTGCTGTCCGTTTATCTGTATCTTTGTCTTTCCTACTCCTGGCCTCTACTGACTGGCAGCTCTTTTCCCCTAGATGCAAAAGTTTTGATGAAAGGGAATACGCAGGCACTTTTTCCTGTTATGAGTATTTTCTGTCTAGCTGATACTCGAGTTTGGTTGTTAAATTGGAATTAGTCTGTCTGTTGCTTGTTTGTGTAGTCTTACTCCACAATAGCTGAATGTGCTGGATAGACAGTGTGATTTTTCTTCTAAGGCTATGAAAAGAAAATCTTTAGGCTGACAATATACAGAGCAGGAAAATAAACTCATGTGGGAAGGTATTACTGGACTGGCAGTTCCCCAGAGGAAGCACAAATATATACAATTTTAAGACAATACCCTTAAATACCACAACCTGGTTGTAATTTCAGCCACATGTGTCCTAGGAGGACATTATTGTGAGGCGGCTCATCAAACACGCTTGGTTTTAGGGCTTTGTAGAGGATGAAGAGAGCCTTGAGCTGAAATCAGTTCAGCTGTTAATGCAAGTGATCTCTTTCCCCTAATAAAAGAGCTCTTCTCACCCCTACAGTGAACTGAAACCTTTCTGAGTTCTTGGCAGTGTGGAGGTCTGCTTTTCAGAAGAGCATTGACAAGGTCTGTGACTTCTGAAAGGGCAATGACTATCTTCCTGTTTCTGTTTCGGATGCCTCCCTTCTTTGTACATCCCCTTCCTTTCCCAAACACCAGTTCAGTGTAGTTACCACCTGTCTTCTAGATAGGTCCGTTTTTTTCCCAACCAGGGGTATATTTTGCTTTTGCCTTGCTAAAATCCCCAGTGCAGGAAAGTCTTCCACTTGCAGGTGGATACCCTGCTGGGTCTTTGGGGGTAAGGTTGTTTGTCAGGAATGGGATGGGTTGTCCCAGAACTGGGTGGGTGGTAGGTTGCACCACTGTACGTACTTGGAAAGAATAGGGTCACTGGCCCCCACCTTTCCACACAGCTTTGGTGGGGCACAGTCTGAGTCTTCTGGTCACTCGTGTAGCAGTTTTAGGAAGAAATCTATAATCTCAGTTCCTGGGAGCCGGGGGGAAAAAAGCTTAAAATGCTCCAAAATCAGAAAGCAAATGAAACTCCTCATAAATATCTATGAATCTTGTGGGTTTTTTAGCTAGTCTCACGATCCTTGTGTGCTCTGACTGCCTGGGTTTGGCAGAGCTGAGACTAGGGATTTCCAAGCTCATTAGTCTCTATTACAGCACGAGGTAACAGACAATGCCTCAAGTATCTTTCTGTTGTACTGTTTATGGCTTTAAGTAGTACCCTTTACTTTCATTCTTGCAGCAGAAGCAATCAGTTCAGATAGTTGTTTTCTGCAACAGGTTCTAGGTATGAGTCATCCTGTATTTATCTCAAACAAAGCATGCAACAGTACATTTAAATTAAAAAAAATTAAAACTAAACGAACTGGATTGCCATGACAACACCTGATACAGGAGGGGCTGTGTTTTTCTGAACCTGCCAGAGATGCTGAGAAGTGAGAAGAAACACTTGATACCTGCTGGAATTTGGATTTCCATGTTCGATTTGCAAAAAAAAAAAAGTCTCTACTGTAATGCAAATGCTGTCACCCAGCCTGGGGGAAAAACCGATTGCCAATTAAGAGACAGATTCTTCCAATCACCTCACCAGTAATACTCTGTCTTGCCTGGGATTAACTGATAGAGCATGAGATGTTACAGACAGGGATTTTTCTCCCTTGGAATTCCAGCAGACATGAACAGCAATATAGAGAAGATCATTAATTTAGAATGTAATTCACTGAGTCAACTAATTAAAAGAAAATACTTTTGTTGCCATTTGCAGGTAGATCACTGAAATGTAATTAGCTCCTGGAATGATTCCATGAATCTTCAAGTCTTTTCAAAATTTGCAAATTATTTCCTTGCGTTTGGTGAGAGGATTCTTCCAAAGTTTCTCATGCATTTAGCTTTCTCCCTGGTTACCCTTGTACGAGAGCTACACAGATATAATGGAATATCATGTACTTTCAAGAGCCATAAGTAAAAAGCAGCACTGAATTGCCAGTAACTATTATTAGCATCCTGTTATTTTTCTGTTCCTAGTACCTAGAATAGTGACAGTTTGTAGTGCTTTATTTTATACAGCCATCCATCGCATTCAAGGAGAGGTTACCAATGCTGAAAGTGTATCCAAACTTTTGCTTGGATCAGAGCTCACTCAAGGCTTTCTTGCAGCTTACAAACACCTCCTAAAATCAGTCAGCACCCTCCTGCATCTTGCTTCCATGCCTGCTGATGGCACATGCATGTTCAATGAGGGTGTTCAGGCTTGATGGCGAGAGATGTGGCCAAGGGTTCTCCAGTAGGGTGTCTGGAGAGGCAAACCAGTTGACCGTACAGAGATGGTAATGACTGTCACAAGCATTAAAATAGTTTCCCACTCTTGGCAGAGCGTATTTAAGACACTTAATTATTGCTGTAATGGAACGGAACGATTGTCCATCTCCTCTGGGACTTGCCTCTGGCAGCAAGTTGTGCACATGGCTCCCAATGAAGACCAAAACCCCACAAGCACATGGAAAGAGAGACTTGTTTACAAACCTCTCCTGTGTGTCCTGGAACATGTCTTCTCATCTTCGGCAGCAGTTTGTCCTAATCTTCCAGAGAAATGCATTAACGCACACTAATCTGGCTACCCTGAATTCCTCTTAAAATTTGTTAAACTGGCTCAATTTGTTATGGAAGAAAACTGTGTTTATCTAATCTGTGCTGCATAACGATTTATCAGCTCCTGCCTTATCGGTGAAGATGCAGAAAAGTAACTAGTCTGTCTTTTAACTGCAGTGCTGTAGTTTGCAAAGATCCCAAATGTCATCTCATTCCTTCCTACCCAGCAGCCCAGTCTGAGTAAGTTGAGGAGGGTTTCTGGTGTGCGTTGTGGTTTGCATACAGACTTCCATGAATATTGTGATGCTTATAGAAAATATTAATATGCCAGGGCATAAATGGACACTCCCTCCAAAAACAGCTCTCTTAAGGCATCAAGTGCAAAACTAACTCAACACTTATGAAAATCCTAATATACACACTTGTAACAATGTTGTATGCTATGAAATTATTCAGATTGGCATAAATGGACATGCTTTTTCTTTTAAAAGTAGAGGTAGAAATGGATCTCAGTTTGGCTTTTAAGTTACTGTAAATAAATGCTGGCAACCATTTCTGAGCTGAGATTGTATTGAGGCTGATACAGAGGTCTGCTTTGTATTGTGGCTGAGCAGACATGGGGCCAGGCCACACATAACGTCACGAGCGAGCACCTTGGCGTGATTAAGCTCCACCAGATTTTGTGTTGCTGTGTTTCTCTAATGTGGGCCAGAAAAGATTGCCCTGGTGACTAGAAAAGACATATTTGTTTCTTTAGAAATAGTGAACAATCAAAGTTGTAAGAGGAGTTTGAGTAAAATTAGATTATGTTTCTGAGGGATGCTTTCTTAAATAGAAACTGACTTTTTAATCACTGCCTCTGTTAGAAGATGGATTTTCTCACACTTTCCCCCTTGTTTACTGCCTCAGGGTGGGAAAGGGGAAGAAAATGAGGGGATTGAAGAGAAATGGCTGAGAACCTTCAAATGTGGGAATATTCCATTTTCCATCAGAATAGGGAGCTTAGAAGGATTCGCGGGGAAATGAGAATGTGCCTTTTCCACTGTTTACAATGAAACATTATTCCAGCTCTGTAAGCCTCCCTGGTTTTGAGTTGCTGTGCTGCTGGAGACGTTTGTTTTTTGGATGAGAAGATAAACTGATATCCTCACTGTTTGTGGTTATTTAAAAATGTTTTCACAAAAATCTAGGCTTGTTTCATCCCTGTGTCTTGGCCCATCCCTGTCTGGGAACTTCCTGCCTGCCTGCCTGGAGTCACATTTAGCTTCAGTGTATTACTCCTTCTGCCACAAATATTATATAATGTTGTAAGTGCTGTTCTAAGGGGCTGCATTTTGACCCCAAAGAGGCGTGTTTGTAAGTGGTGAGTGAAACAATCCTCTGTCTACATGGCTTGACATCTCTTGGGCATCCTTTGTTATCATTTTAATAAACCTGCTAAGGTGCCATGGCAACTGGGTGTGATAACAACAGCCAAAGCAGGCTCAGATGGAAGAAACCCTATGCAGGATATAATATAATTTCACTTCTGTATGAGTATTTGCCATCTTTGGTGCTGTGTACAATGTGAATTTTTCTATCTGCAAACCAAGGAAGGTTTTGTCTGTTCTAAGGCTGTCGCAATTTTGGTTGGTTGACTTCATGATTGCTGGAATAATCTCCAGCCTCTTGCATACAAAAGTACTTGAACTTTTGTAAATGTGATTTGAGGGGGATGCACTTTTGTGCAAGTAGGTGCCAAGCAGCAAAAGCCTGGGGAGGAGAGGGGATGTTGGTTTGATTTGATTTTTTTCTTGTTTTATTTTTTTCTCGTTTTCTTTAGCCCAGTTGCACACATGCTGTTCTTGTTCAGTCTTCTGAGGGCATCATGTACCCCATTTCCATCCGCTGTTAATTTTCTCTCTATTGAGAATACCAGTTAATGAAGATTACAAGCATTTAAAAGGCTCCCTACTTCTTCATCTCTTCTGTGGCACATCTCATGCAAGCTGTCCCCAGCCCTAATAAGCTGTGATGGGATCAGCCAGGAATCACCCTGTGCCTCCTTTCCTCTGTATTTTCTCTCTGTGCTGAGATGCAAAGAGAAAAGACAGAGGTCTGACTTTAATTGCTCAATGTTGTACACATAGGAGAAATCCTAAATTGTAAGTTAAACCGAGCTAGAGGGATATTTTGTATTGCAGGGGTGATGCAGTGAACTGTGTAACAGTTCAATATATGTATGTATCTGCTTAGTTATTATTCATTTATTGTTGAAGCTGGTAGAAAGTCACTTCAGAAATCTAACATTCAAATGGGAGATGAAGATCTGTTAGTTTTCCAAAGGCTGATGCATAGAAACGATGTAAATATTATTGATCTTATGTTATTCTTTAAATGACCTGTTGAAGTGCGCCTCACCTATGCCAGTATCTCTTTATTGACAGAGAGGTACGGTACTGCCTGTGCGTACAGAGGTTTGGTTATTTTTTTCCTCCTCTCATATAGTACGTGGTAACTGCCAAAGCAAAAAGTTTCATGTGTTGGCAGTCATTCCACGTATTACATTACCCATTTTCTTTTGCAGGTTTCTAACTTATTCCTATCTTCTGGCCTTCAATGCGTGGCTTCTGCTGGCACCAATCACCCTGTGCTACGACTGGCAGGTTGGCAGCATCCCTTTGATCGAGTCTGTCTGGGATGCGAGGAACTTGGCCACAGTGTTCCTGGTGCTGGTGATGACATTACTCAGCCTACACTGTATAGCCGCATTCAAGGTAACACCTAAAGACATGCAATACAACATTTTGTTTAAAATCTTTGTTTCCCAACCTTCAGATGAAATGGTCGGTAAGCAGAAGTTTTTCTCTCAAATGCATTGGATTGAAGTGAAAAAACGTACCGCTACATAACTAATTCAGGCAAGCTTAACAGATGAAAGTGTCCCTCTAGTTGAATGTCTCAGTCTCTGATTGGTCTGATTTGAGGGCAAAACCTGGCCTGGAGTCCTGCATTCAATTACCGTTAATGATCCAAACCCTACTGAAGTTGTTAAGCATCTCTGCCTCTATCATAGTAATTAGGGGTTTTGTCACTTGCTTCAAGCAGGACTGGGAAGTGTCATCTGCAGAGCCATTTGAAAATGAAATAAATTTTTGTATTCTTACCTTCACTGTGCTTCTAAAACCTAAATGTTGGATACATCTTGATGAGAAGATTTCCCGTCAGTCAAGTAATGGAATGTGGGAAATCTGAAATGATCTGGAAATTGTTATTTAGCATAAATAGTATAGTTGGTAAGCCATGCTTCACAATTCAGCATTTCAGATCCACCATTAATCATGTTGCAGAAATGACAGTTAGGTTGTACTAGACTTGTCAGAGATCAGTTATGCGCTTACATGGAAAGGGTTTTTTTGTGGATCATAGGGAGTTTAAAGCTATTCCTCCTTCAGTTGTGTTGTGCAAGCTTCTCTAGAAAAGGTGTTGGTAATCATTTTTGAAATACTACAAAAGTTTCTGTTCCTTAAACATAGGTATCGCTGAAAAGCATAGTAGGGGAGTGACAGTTTTTTAATACCTATGTTATGCTGAAACGTACAGGTCATGTACATGCTGTAGTCTACCCTGGCAGTCTTCCCTGTGCTACTGATAAGAGACAGAAGATGAAGCAGACTGCAGAGTCATTAATTTAGATTATACATCGACAGATGCTGTATGGGAAATAGTGGAAAATACCCTATTAGGTATTCACTAGTTCTACCTGCAGGTTGTACATCATCTTGTATTCCTCCTGCTTTCATTACTCACTGCTAGAGATATTCACAAGTGATTGTATTAGACCTAATTCTGTTCCCAGGGAAGTTAATGATAAAATTCTCATAAGCCCACTACTGAACACTTCTGAAACATCTTAGCTCATGTTCTCTGAAGTTTCATTTGCTTTTTATTTCTTTTCCTGTTGTCAGAATTGGTAGTATGTGTAAGATTAATGTTATTGGTTTGCTGGGAGAAAAATATCTGTCAGGATTATCCAAAGACATTTTGTGTTATTTTATTTTGGGTGAAATGATAATCCAGAAGGATTCCTTTGGGTAACTGAGTTGTTTGTCTTCTGTCAAACTGCAAAACAAAATATTTCAAAGCGCTTTGTGCATTAAATGTCTAGATTTTATCATATTTTTATTCCTTCTGGGTTTGTTTTTTTTTTCTTAAAGGCAAAACAATTCAATCTGGATTTATGAGTACAACTGTTTGGAAACCACAGCTTCTAATTTTTTGTGAGAATAAGTTCACTGCTTTGCTCTTAACTGCTGTTAATGTTGTGTTAAGCAACATGATTTTTACTCTCCAGGCATTTACTTACTGGATGCTTTGGAATTCATCTTGTAGATTCCTTTGTGTTTATCCTTGAAAACTCCAAACACAGAATAAATTAGGTCTGAAGTGATCTGCTGTTGTGTCTAACCCAAGTAAAACCAGAACCATCATTTATTCTTGACAAAGTGCTCTAACCAGTCTCTGCTCGCAGCCTCCCAGCAAACCCACTGGGAGCATGGAACTGGTAATAGTTCCTGGGGTCAACTTGGACATGCTTCCCCCACCCCTAGGTATAATTAGAGGTAGCTAAACTAGTCTGCTTTTCGGGAGATTCTAAATTTCTGAAGCTATTTTCTATTTTATTTTTAACGACTCTCATAACCCAATTGCGATACTGCCATTAACTGGTATGAAGATGATTGTGTTGTGGCAAGTAGTATGAATTCTTGAGGAAAACAAACAGTAGAAAGAGGCACATTTCCTGGAAGTAAATTATCCCATTTGGCTTTGGACACTCTCAGGAATGTCTTCTACAGCGAGGAGAGGGAAGTTCAGGACACATGAACTGCAGGCGGAATTCGTTTTATTAGGCTCTTAAGAAAGTTTCTTTCCAAATGCAACAGCAGTGGCCTTTTGTACGACATTGCTCCCCCCGAGAAGGACCATCCTTCAGTCAAGCCCCAGCCGGGCTATTTCTCAGTATTTTGCAGCTTGTAGGCAGCATGAGACATATCGGTTATTTTTCACGTTCCATAAAGCATAAGACGTTCTGCTTTCTTTTTGATGCAAACACACAAAACTGTCTTAGCAGCCATTTTTCTATCCTTTTTTCATTGCAAAGTCTAACCTGAAAGCAATAGCTTGCAATATTCTGAGGAGTGGTTTTAGGATGAACAGGCATGCAGTTTGTGTGCCTTTTGTTTGAGTGTGTAGGTGTACAGGGTTAAGAGAGGACAAAACCTCATATTCATTCTCATTGGCACTGACACTTTCTTTTCTGCGGCATGGAGAATGGAAATGCTAGAAATTATTTTGTCAGAAGTGAAGACATTTGTGCAGTGAACATTGAACTGATTTTCAGTGGCAAAAGGCGATGTGCATGCATCCACAAAACAAGCTCACAGGAGACTCACAGAATATATTACATGGACTGTAATTAGAGAATGCACATATTGGATTTCTGCCTTTGTTGCCATTGAATTTTAAACAGGGCTAATTTGTTGTTGACGTTTGTGATTAGGGTAATAACCCTGTTGGCATGTATGTGTAGTGCTGATAAAGGACATCTAAGGCATGAAGCCTTCTTGTTCTATTTAATTTTGTGAACATTGTTATACCTTAGAAGGGGAAGAAACAGTGCTTTGCTTGGAACATGTCTGTTACTAGACGGAGTTTTTTATGCTGAAAACTGAGGTGCAGTTTTATGAAAACTACAGGAAAATTTTGAGATGAAATTTTTATGCAGGAACAGGGAAGGCAGGTCTCCAGTTCATTATTGTTTGGTGAGAGAAGCCTTCCTCCTCATGCACTTTTGCTGTTGTCCTCCTTACATAATGAGGAAGTCACTTGAAAAATTGTTCTGTTAATTCCTTGTATATAACTGTCATTTCCTGGGTCATTTCGTGTGCATAGTGCTAATCGCTGTTGCTTGTCAGCCACAGAGCTCGCCGTGAGCAGCTCCCCAAGAAGGATTTGCTGCTCTGCACAGTGTTTAGCTGCACAGCTGTGCTTGTCTCACGCTGCAGCCATCTCTATCACAAGTGACAGTTAATGTCCGTCTTCAAGAGGCCTGATGGGAGTAAAGAAAAGGCCTGCTCCTTGGCATGTCTCCCACTGTGGGAGCAAAGGACCTTGCTGTCATCTCTGGCCAAGATTTTTTCGTAGTGACTAATGTGGCAAAGTTGCAGTCCATCATTGAGTCCAAGCAGCTCTCTGAAACCTTTTGAAACTTGATTTTTCACCACATGGATGCCCAGCACGCTCTGCAAATTGGCGTCTCTTGAGCTGTTCTAGCCAAGGCACCAGGACTCACTGGCAGGTCACGAAATCCCCAGGTTCTGCTCAGCTCTTTGCGGTGAACTTCCTCACCCAGTCTGGTTGGGCTTTGACTAGTATGCCGGGGATGCGGCAAAGGCTGGGGATGCTATTGCAAATGCTGCTTAATTAGCAGTGCGATTAAAATGCAGCTTGTCCTGTAGTTGTAGCTTTGTAGGTATGTCCAGAGCACATTATGGGTCAGATTTCACTTTCTGTGTGGTACCTGGTGTATGGAAGGCTGATAGTGGGAAAACTCATGTGTGCGCAATGGGGTAATTCAGAGCAAGGTGGCCTGGAAAACTAATGTGAAACAGTAGCTTTTGTACCTGACCGGTCTGGGGAATTTATTGGACCTCCTCCTGCTTGGCCCTTGTCTTGCATTTATACTCATGACCAATGCTATGGAGGTACCTTATGGCAGTTCACAGCACCTTCTCCTTGTTCAGCAGGAGCATGTAATGTTGCACAACGGTTTGGTCATGTCTGAGGACAGAGTCCTACTTATGTTTCACATCAATTGGAAAAAAAAATAAAAAATCTCTAGTGTCCTCTAGGATATATCTTTTCAAAGAACATGCTTTGCTGCTGTGCGTGATATGGCTACATATGGTACAGGAAATTGTGATGATTTTCAGGTTATGTTCATTTCATGCAACTGAGATATATATTGTTATACTGTTCTTTCATATACTACAGTTGGTTGTTTTTTACTTCAGGTCTAATTTTAAGGTACTGTTGCCCCTACATTTCCCTGCATACTGCTTCTTAGCCAAGACAAGGCATTTTATACCAAATAATTATGACTTTAATTCGTGCTGTAATTGGCATCATATTGCCATTTATGTGGTGGTTTATATGTATGAATATCATCTAAGCATATTCCTCAGTCACTTGCAGCCTAAGTTTTTAGCTGACAATGTTTAGTACCGTCAAGGAGAGGAACGCATTTGTGTCTTCTCTTTGTATGCACGTTTCTGTTGTTTTTGCTAGCACTCGTTATGTGTGTTCTGTCATGCTATTTACTTTACCCTGCACTCCTGAGACCTTTGCCTCATTTCCCAGGTTTGGCATTTCATTAATAAATCACAGCTTATGGACCTTTCTGGGGAGCAGTTGCCTTTTGTAATATTCTACAGTAGCATCAGCACAGTTAGAAAGTATGCCTAGCAAAATTCATATGCCACAACACTTCCAGAACAATATCTGCTTCAAAGGCACGGCAAGGTGAATAAGGCTATTTATCTGACGAGCTGGAAACCACAGTCATTTTCATAAAAGGTCCATTTAAAATAAATCCTGCTTTCATTTTCCTGAGGGCCCACTTGAATTCCTTCCACATAGAGAGAAGGTCAGGACTGATGTTCTTAATCCTTAGCAGTGAGGTTTTTCTCTGCTGCTTCTGTTGTTAATGTTTGCTGCGGGGAGAGAGTAATAAGCCAGAAAGACTCTGTTTAGTGAAAGCTGGAGGACGAGGGGAGCCCCTTGCAGGCGCCCTGCATGCCTCACTGGCTGGCTGCGTTTCTGCTCTGTCGATGCTGCGAGCAGATCAGCTGCGGGTCCCTGGTGGGGTTGGAAGAAACATGAAAGCCTTCCCAGGGTGCTTGCTGTGCCAGCCGATGGGCTCGAGTGAAGGAAGAAACCTCCCTCAGTCTGTATGCAATTGCCGTTCTGAATTAAAAAAGCAAACAGCAAAATAGCTTTTACATCAGGTTGGTTTTTTTCTTGGTAGATGTTTGAAATAACACGTTTGGAGTGTGGTACTCTGAGTAAATACAACCATAGCTGAAGTAGTTCTGATTTGGCTCACCATGAAGATACTCAGCAACTCACCAGATGGGCTCTTAACTCCTGCAGGAGTTTGTCACACTAGGTAGGTCATTTTGATAGCGGCAGGTAGTTCTGCCATTTTCAGCGTATTAACACTGAATTACTGTATTTTCAAATATAATCTTTTTGTTTCTACCATTTTCTTCTGATTTTAGTTAATATTTCAAGGCCCACTCAGAGCTGAAAGGTTTTGGAGTGGCACAATAGCAGGGGTGAGTAGGTGGAATGAGGACCAAGAAATTTTCAGCTGGGGAGATAATGATGTTCATTGTGGCTACTTGGTCTTAGTTAAACATTAGGGTGCCAAACTATTGTGTGATTTTTGTTAGGATCCTCTTGTTCCATGTTACCTCTTAAGAGCAAACTCAGCATGAACAGAGCTGCTTTTCCAAAGATCATGCTTTTAGGTACTGCAAGCAGTGTACATGTGTTTAAATTTTACTTTTTTTTTTTTTGCTTTTGTTTTTTTTTTCCCCACGTAGTGAAGCAGCCTGCAGTCACAGAATGAAAGAGGGAAAAACAACCACAAGGTCAAAAGCATTATTCTAATTCCTGGGGCAATTTGTTGACTTTCCTATTTCCTGTTGGAATGTTCCACTTCTCTTTCAGAGATGTGTGTGCTCCTGCATCCTGCTCAAATTGGCTTGTCAAGTGGAATTAGAGGTTGCAGAGATTAAGGATTGGGAAAATGAACTTATATCTTCAGGGAATTTTAGAAACCTGGGTAAAAAGACCGTAAACACACATCTGAATGGATGGGTAGCTGAGGTCTACAGGAAAGAGAAAGTAGTAGATGTCAAAATTTTACTTTAAGATACTAACATAAAAAGTGAAATATCAGTAGAATATACTTCTGTGCTCTGCTATGAGTTAGGTGATTGGGAAAGGACTACTTTCTGCTTTTATTCCATAATTGAAAGCCTGATATCCAGAGCTGTTGAGCATCCACAGTTCCCATTGATGTAAATAAAGTTTTTAGGCACTTTCAGCATTTCTGAAAAATAGGCTGTTTTACCTAGTGGTACAGGCCAGGACTTGCTTCCTTCTGGAAATGGAAAGTGAACGATCTTGTTAGGGTGGTCTGAGATATGCACCAAGGGTTTCTCTGCAGATAATCCTGGTGTTTGATTCAGTTTTTGACTGGTGTATGTTTGCCTGTACACCAGCTCCTGAATAGGTGCTGCTGCTGCTGAACTGAAAAGTAGTTTTTGTTGTTGCCAAATGCTTGAAATAGGGTCAACATGTCAGGTAGTTAATAAGCAGTCGTCAGTGATGGTCAAAATAGCATTGGAAATCTCCATGGCTTTGGACTATCTGTGAAGTAAAAGATTTGCTTAATTCTAGTCAGTAGTAACTGTGGGTGATTTTGTCAGAACTAGATGATCACCAAGGAAAACAGAGTTATTTTAGGAAGACAGTGAGTTTCTAAGCCTGGCATTCAAGCAGCTGGCGCTACTGAAGATGCTGGTTGGTGGTTTTTTTTGTTTTGTGGTTGTTTTTTTTTTTTTTTTTTATTTTTATGAGATGAAAGAATAAAACTCCTGATAAATTGCAGTGATTACAGAATTTGTGGTTCTTTTTGTAGGACCAAGCTGATTAAGCCAGGCATCTGAGCCAGATTTGAAGCTGAGGAGTTACCTTTTCCTTACCAAATGCTTGAGTTTTTCAGACCATCTGTTGACACCTGACATTTGGCATTATTTGCTCGGAAGTGGTAGCACAGGCAGCTGAGCGAAACGGCCACAGCTTCGCAGTGCCCTCCTGTTTGGCCACAGAAAACAAAGATGTACGTGTCCCATCCTGATTTCTGCTAGTGACCTAAAGGAGACCATGCTGATAGTACACAGAGCACGGTACAGCTCTGCCATAACTTGTCTGTGCCTGTGCCAGCAAAGCGGGACTTGGGAGCACCTGGTGCTTCTTTCTGTGAGCTTTACATCAACAGAATTTTTTCCTGTGAAGGAAGGAATCCCTAGGGTTGATTCCCAATGAGCTTAAGTTTGCTTTTTATCATCTTATGCATGAATGCAGAGTGAATTTGACATGCTTCTCCACCCTCCCTTTTATCTTTAATACCATGTATGTGGAAAGTGCAAGAGTAGATGTTAGCAAATCCTGACCTCTTGCCAGGTGAGATGCTGCCAGTGGTTTGGTGCAGGCCAGTGAGGAGTCACGTTGCTGAGCTGCTTGTGGCTTCAGGAGTGACTGGTACAACAGGAATACGTGAATTAACTTTGTGTGCAGTCTGCACTAAGGGCTTGCACAAATGACTGTTAGGAATAAACTGAAGGAGTATAATCCTCTTGTCTGTGGTCTACAGACAGGCATGTAGCTTCTTTGAATCTCTGTGTCTCTTTTGATGGGTAGTGCGCTTACCTGCTAGGCCTGCAAGCATTTGAAAATGTGTAATAGTCATCATTGCTTTTATACAGCCATGCACTACCAACTTTCTTAGATACCAGCTTTTCTGTGCTTGCAGTCAGGTGTTCCAGCATAACATCTCACTGGCTGCAATGGACTATCCAGAGCTCGCTGGCAGAGGGTGATTTATGCTTTTGGTAGGAAGGAAGTCTTTGCTCCATGGAGCTGTTGGTTCTAAATGGTGGAGAGGTGACACTTGCCTCATTCTCAGAATGAAATGTTAGAGGAAGAAATTAAACCTGTTTGTTTGACACCTTCCCATCAAATGGGCAAGCATGTATAAACACCTTCGGAAACATTCCAAGGTCGAACAGAACGGAATTTGCTTGGACTTGTTTGCCCAGCTGCTGTCTTCCCTGACGGCAACTTTGTCCAGCTGGGAGGAAGGTTGTCCTCACGGCTCCACTTTCCAACACCTCAGCCCTTGCAGGTGCCAGGGGATGTGAACAGAAGTCCTGCCACTGCAGTGGGAGACTTAATGGATCTGGCACCTTAGTGATGCTTTCTCAATGAGAAAACCAGGGAATTTACAGTGGGCTTATGCAACTCCATAGTTTATGACAGATACGTTGAAGTAATCTCTGTACCTCCTGCGCTCGCAGTTTGTGGGCTCTGGCTTGTAGAAGATGTGATTTAGCAGTAGTCAGCAAATATTTATTTATAGCTCAGGATTCTGTCTTACATGTAATACAGGAAGATCTCTTTCAGTTGAAAACTCAAGACTTTCTTCCTTTTTCCCCAAATTGCCAAGGAAGCATTTTTTCGAGACTTATTGCTGCATTGATTGTTTTTGGCCTTGGAGTGATTCTTTGCTATTTTGTTTGAGAGAGTGTGTCAATTTTTTGCCTTGCCTTTGGGAGGAGAAGTGATGTTCTTTAGTTCTTTGATAAGTCTATGAAAAGTAGCAGGTTAAAAAATATTCTTATTTATTGGTTTTTGGTTTTGTTTGTTGGTTTGTTTTGGTTTAGGTTTTTGGGGTTTTTTTACAATATAATGAAGGCCTAATTGTAATTAGAGGTAGATGTGAATTTGAAACCCCCCACCAAACTATCTGCTATAAGGAATGCTAGTTTGATTTGAAGTCAGCTTGTCTGTAAAAAAAGGAATCATTCTAAGGTTAATTCAAAGTTGCTTCCCCCCCCCCTCCCCAACTCCTACCCCAGATGCCTCTGTGACAGATAGGAAGATAAGTTTTATAGTTCCAAAAGACAGCACTATATCTTTAAGAGGAAAGGAGACGTCTCTCTGTAAAATTA
>JAVJGG010000024.1:17405223-17426677 GCA_035590195.1 Aviceda cuculoides | reverse complement strand
CCCCCCCCCCCCCCCCCCCCAGCCCCCAACATCCTAATCCTTTACTAGGAATTAACTATAGGGAGAAAAATATCATCCCAGAGATTTAAAAAAACAAAAATAAGCAACCAAGAAAAAGCCCCTTGACTTCATACGACTCTCTCCCTCCTTCTGTTTTGTGAGGCAGAAGTTTACTTGCTGCATCCCAGCCTGTGGCCACAGCTTGGTGTGGGGGAGTGGAAGTGTGGTGCTCAGGGTAGGGAGCTCCCGACTGGGATCAGCAGCTCCTAGCCATGGGACTGCTGTTGTTTCAGCCCCATCGGTTGGTCGTGACAGCTCTGGTGGCAGTATGCTAACAGAAGCCCAAATAATCTTGCAAGTAGTGACAATGTGTGGAAGCTTTTTTTGATAATATTTGCTTTTATCTTAAAGCTGTGTTCTCATATACCTTTCCATGGAGGAAGAAGAAGGTGAGGAGTAGTGAGAAACTAACATCTATCTTGTGTGTGTGTGTATATACGTAAAATTCCTGCTCTTGGAACTGACCTTCCAGATTAATTCTGGTTGTCTTCACAGTTTTTGCAAGTCAGGCTTTTCCTACTGTACTGACTTCTGGCCTCGCGCTGTAGACAAACTGAAGCAATTGCAGACAAGTAATAACTTGTGGGTCTTTTGAAGCAGCAGGAGGAAGACCTTTGTGTATTAGTAAGCAGGATCAGTGGCTGCCTTTCCGTTGCAGGATTGGTTAGGATTCCTAGAGCTAGCTTCATAGCACCCTAAGTAATTTTAGTTCTTAAATTAAGACCAAGAGAGTTACCTGAAAATTTGAATGAACAAGATTGGCTATTGTGTATCAGAGGTGCAAATTCTGGAATTATTCCTCTTTTTTTTTTTTTTTTTTTTTTAACACAGATATTTTGGTGTGCTTGAAACAGCTCAATACAGAGATGAGGTGTTGTTTCTTGAGAATTATGCTCCCAAGACTCTTTTTCTTGGTAGCATTATCAGCTTAAATCATCCAATGTCTTTACCTTGAGGACAGCATCTGAAAAGTTAACCTGTCATATTTTTATTGTCGTATTGCTCAGCGTTCCCACCACATTAGGTAGTCAGTAAAAACAAAGGTGACTATTGCTGTCTTAAAAGGCTGCTGGCTTCAGTTGTGGAATATGCACATGACCTCCTGCCTGTAAGCTATTGACTGCATACACATCTAAGAGTGGAGGATTTGCAGCTGTTGGAGGGGATGAGGAGAATTCAGCCACTTCTCCATCCCTCAGTCTCTGCCCTGGGATTTCCCTCAGCTTCCAGCCTCTAACAATTGTCACTTCAGTCTGGGTGCTTCCAATTGCATTTACTCAAGGGCAACTTTGAGGTGTTACTTCTGACATCTCCACAGTATCCAGACCAGAGGCAGCAGTGGCAGTCAGAGGACAGTCATCCAAGATGCGCCAGACCATTGCCCATTTCACAGAATCACAGGATGGTTGAGGTTGGAAGGGGACTCTGGAGGTCAGCTGGTCCAAACCCCCTGCTCAAGCAGGGCTACCTACAACCAGTTGCCTGGGTCCATGTACAGACAGCTTTTGAGTATCTCCAAGGAGGGAGACTCCACAGCCTCTCTGGGCAACATGTGCCGGTGCAGTTTGTTCCAGCCATGAGCATAAATGGGTGTTCTTGGATGCTGCAGGTCAGCCCAATTCTACCCTTGGACGCAGAGGGTCCAGCATCTGTTATCTGTAATGGGAACTGCCATTGTGGAGCTGTTGGCAAAGCACAAGTCCTCAATTGCACTCTGGATTACTTTGTGATAACTGAAACAATAGTTTTATTGCGCAAAATGTTTGAGTTCTATTCCTTAGAAAATGTAGATGCAAAAATGCTAAGAAAACCCTTATTCGTGGTCTTTTGCAAAGCTTTATGCGTATTCTGATTGTCATTTTTATGAGCACTATCACAAAAGGGCTGCTCATTGGTGTCAAACTCAGGCTGTGTCTGAGCTGTTGCATTTATTACAGCTTCTTGCGCAGTTAGGGTATATCTCTGTGCTTGGCTATATACTGACTTGCTTTTTTGGTCAAATTCTGCTGACTTTATTCACATCACTAGCCCTGGTTTTGTTTGCTGAGAGTATACCTGAAAATATAGAAAGTTGTCCCTCGGAGTTATTTTGCAAACGATACCTTCAACTAATGGATTTTGCATCATTTCAAATTAACTTGGAAGTCAGATTGCTTTAAATTCATGTAACAGAAAATGCGGAAACACATGAAAGCACAAAGCTATTAAGGAAACAGTCAGCTGAACACAGGGCTGTGTTGAGTGGTTGCATTTCTGAATCTCAAAAGAACAACTGCAGAAAATACTTCAGCCGTCAGCAGTTCCTCGTCCTCCTCCAGATGAGACTGCTGATATAATGAGAGGAGGGGCAATGAAGAAGAAAAAAGAATATGTTTGCACAGAGAAAATTAATCAGCATTAACATGTGTGCATATAGTTTGTATAATGCTTTTCATCTCCCTGAGGGCTTTGCAAGTATATGACCTACAAAGTAGGTAATTGATAGTTGCTGCTTTTTTTAGGCAGGAAGACTGAGGCAGAAGGGTCTCTAAATGATCTCTCTGGAGTAAGTCTGTGTCAGAATCCCTGGATCTCATACTTTGCTCAGATCACTCATGTCCTGCTTTGCAATATTTGGTTTTTGCTCTTAGCCCAGGCTGGCAGGCAGCTGGCATGAAAAGAGAAGGCAAACCTTGGCAATTTGCAGGAGAGGTGGGCAGTTTCCAGCCAGAGGATCTGGAGAGAGCTGAGGTCTTGGTTCCGAGTTATTAAGAAACAAGCTCTCTTACATCCTCCGGCTACAAAATGGCATGAGTGGTGAGGGGGACTTCTGCGAACATTCATGACTGTGTCAGAACAAAAATAGTGTGTAGGGGGTTTTGTTGTTGGTTTTTTTTTCCCTTGAGAGCGTGGCAGTTTAATAACGATGGCTTTAGGAAGGGCTCGCATTCTTTATTTAGAACAGCCTTTAGCAGTTTTCTCGTGTTACATCTTGAAAAGGGTTTTTCCTATTCTTTGCCATTCCTTCTCTAAAACTCAGCAAGGCAGAGGTTGTCATTCAGCTTTATTGAGGCAGAAGTCCTCAATCAGATGGAGAAAACTCGGTGATTTATGGTTTTGGGTTTATGCTGGAAGGTGCTTTTCTATCTCTGTTTCAAGTAATAGCCTTTTATTAGTATTTATGGCTGTGGCAGTTGTGTATGTGTGTCACAGCCTGAAGTCCTAATTCAGTGTTGTTCAGTAGTTACCTGGCCAAAATGTCAAGCATTTTCTTTTCAATAAAAGTTAAGTAAGGACCCAAGGATTTATGTAAAAGGTGTTGTAAATAGAAAGGAACAAGGAATAAACCTTTAGCTGGATGTCTAATTATATGGCTGGGCCTTGCGTTCTGGGGACTGATGGGCATTTGGAATAATTCCTCTTCTGTCTGCAGCCATGCCTTGTGGGAGAGGGATATAAGATAAGTCAAAATGGTTGAATATTTTCTTTAATTGGCTTTAGCAAAACAGAGCAAATATATCTTGCATTTGGAGCAAATATATCTTGTATTTAGCTTTCATTTGAGGGTTACAAGCACTTATTTGTTTAAATCAGGAATTTGTAATAGTAGTATTACTTTAGCCTGAAAAATTTCATAGGAAAACAGTTTATGGTCTTTTAACTTTTAATTTTAATTTTATTGGTTTCTTATCCTTAAGGGGGGAAAACTTGTTTTCAGGAGGGCTACAGGTGTGAAGTACGTATCTTGGGAGTGGTGGACAGAATACAACTCTATAGGCCACAGTTTTCCAAAGAGGCATCACAGTAAATAGCTGAATCAGTGAAAGACTTAAACCACTGTGGGTTTTTCCCTCTTCAAAATGTGGATCTAGTTATGCTTACTGCGTATTTGCTGATGCTGTCAGAACACCACAGACAGCCTAATTGTTTGAAAATCCAGAACAACTATGTGCATCCAGTCATTCAGAGCTGTGAGCAATTTATCTGTACTTAAACATGAGGACTAGCTCTTCCTTTGTGTTGCCCTTCATCATGCAGAAACTGGAGAGGCAATGCAAACTTTTGGGCCATCCAGGAGCTGTCTGCCCTACTGACCTACCAGCAGAGCTGGGGTTGCTCTCACCTCATGGGATCGGACCTTTCCTACCAGAGCAATTTCTACATTTTCCTCATCTTTAATTGCTACCCTGATAGCAGTGGCTCTTGGCTGGGCTGCTGTATTGTAGCTGGTCAACTTAAGCTGTTTTCACAACCTCATGTGAACCAATAAATCAAGCAAAACATTGCTATGTGGCTTATTTCCAATTTGCTGAAAGCAATAGGCAGTCCAGTGGTACCTGCACCATTTTTATGGCAATTCATTCCTGGTGGATATTGCAATGAGTGGGTTGCAGAGTGCACAGTTACTCTTTCCCAACACAGTCGCTGTGTTTTTTTTTTTTTTTTTTTTTTTAACAGCACCTCACTATATCAAGAGTTGATGTTGGAGCCCTAATTGTCAATACCAGAAGATGAGATCACTACTATATACAAGATGGCATTTGCTTCAGCATCTATCTCAAAATCTGCAAAAGAGCCAGCATCCAGGAAAAAGTGCGCTTGTATTTTTCAGGAACTTAACACATCATGTTAAAGCTTTTCCTGTGCCATAGCAAAGCAGGGACCATATGAATTTTTGCCCTTCCATAGAGCATGTTTTTGATTCTTTGTGCTAATATGTTCATTCCAATTAATGTAATTCTATACATTATTAAGTTTTATAATTGGAAAAAAAAACCAGAAGAGCCTGGTAGGTAGTGGAATCATCTGTAGTTTTTATGAACCTGAATATCCCTGAGCAGAAGTCCCCTTTGCTTACAAGGCAGCCACCTGAGGATGGGACTTACTAGTGCTTCTTTTTTCTGGGAGCATGTTATGCTTTCCACGTTATCTTCTTTTTCTTAAAGACCAGTTGTGTAATGGGGTGGTGGTATATTTTCAGTTTCCTTTGTCACCCCTTTCTTTAACATGATTTGAAGCTACAAGTTCACCAGGAGCTGAATTCCTGTTTATCTTTCAGAATTCCTTCAGTGTTACATCAGATCCTGTATTGTGAAGCTTCTCTTTCAATTGGAGTCAAACCTTGACCCCAGCAAAGTCAGCAGTGAAAGTCCCATTGACTCCCTGGAGCCAGTTTATCTGCTCCCTGATCTGAATTCAGCAACATAATTAAGCTTTTTTGTTTGCTTTCAAGTTAAATCCACAATTTGTTTAGGATTTGGATATGGAATCCAGGTTACACCTGTTCCATTTACTTAAAACAAACATGATTTCAATGCCTTACTCTATTGCTGCTGTTCTTGTGAGGACCATGGAGCAGACAAAGTTCAGAAGGAGTGAACTGGATCACATTCCCTGTAATTCAGCCGTGGACCTGAGGGCACTGGGAGAGCACTATGTGATGGCAGTGGGGCAGACCCCAGCCCCAGCCTGGTCCCTTTTTACTGAGGGGTGCCTGTCCCTGCTCCAAGGCATTGATTTGAGCGGCGGTCTGCAAAACGGCTCATGGCTGGAGGCGAGATGGTTGGGACGTTGGCTGAGGCAAGCAACTCTGGTTCTGCTTCCCCATCTATTAAATAGGGATAATAACTCCACTCTGCTCTATGGAAGGGGGCAGAGAGAGTTCTCCTTAATTAATGAGAAATAACTGCTTGTAGAAAGGCTAAATGCTGCAAGCAGCTACCTTTCAGATGTGTATCCAGACTTAAGCTCCTAGCTTTTGAAGGCTCGCCCACCCCTATTAAACTCTTTAAGGAGAAATCAAATCAGCCATCCTCTGTTAACACAGGCAAAAAATGCTGAGATGCTAGTGCCATATATTTTGGCAAAAGGCAGTAAAGATGTAGGAATAAAAGCTGAAATGATTCTGCAAAGCTGAAAAAGATTAGCTCATGGTGCGTTTGGTCTAGACTGCAGTCTTGCGTTATTTTAACTAAATTTAAAACATGCTTTTGAGAAACATATTGCGTTTTGGCCATGTACAATTGATTCAGGAAAAAGCTAAATTTGTGTGGAGTACGAGCAATAATGGCTATACTGGAAAGATTTTTGGTTTAGTTGTGATATATTAGGTTTAGGGAAAACCTTCATTGACCATGCATTTATTCTGCTCTTGAAAAGAATACAGATATGTAAGGATATTGCTTTTAAAAAATAGTAATAAACTAAGTTAATGTCATCTCGTGGCAATAATCTACTCAGTCATGTGATTAAAAGAATTCTTATTTGCAAGGGAATGTGGTGGCCTTAAGAATATGCCTTGTGAAATTAAATAGAAAACAGTTTCTTAAATGAAGTTTTTGGAGACTTGTGATGGAATTGAATGGGAAATTATATCCTTACTATAGAATTCCAGAAGTTATTACAGTATTTTAATTAAAACTGTAGCATACAGACCCTTTCACAGTAAAGTATGTAAGATTTAGGGAACCTTCTGTGGAATCCCTCTGGAATTATATCGGATTTTTTATTTATAAAAAGTTTTCTTTCCATAATGCTTGCTTACTATATGTAATCAAAAGCCTGAAGAGTATCTGTATTACCTGTAAATATTTCAGATAGGAATCTGTTGGAAGTGAAATCTTGGACTCAAACGCTCTAATGAAGCAGGTTTGTTTACCACATGACTTATTGGAAGGAAGGGAAGGGAAATGTGTCCAAATGTTAAACAACCATTCAAAGGTTAGTGAAATAATTCACTTCTAGTCCACATTTTCTCTCCAATAAGGAAAATAAGAGTTCCTCCATTTTCTCTAATTACATCATGTTCTGACTAGAGGACCACATTGCTAGTGGAGGTAAATCATTTTGATGACTTAGCCGATCATGTCTAAGTGTCTTTAATATAGGCCTGCATAGCTTTTAATTTAGAGCCAAGGACAAAGTCTAACACTAACTCATAAGGTACTTTTCCAAATTAGATGTATTCTGCCAGTGTTTATAGTTCTCTATGTCTTTGTATTATGACTTGCTGACCTTATTCCAGGAAAAGGCCTCTTAATTCTGGTGAAAATTTGACATTTTATTCAGCAGACTCAGTAGTAAGTTAGGTACGCTGCCAGTTACTTGGTTCTGACACTGATATTTCTGAGCTGTGAGGCTTGTTTTTTTCCAGTGGGATTTATTTTGTATGCTAAATATTATACCTTAATAGTGGTCCTGATGTCTTTAAAACTTCTAGAAACCAAGAAGAAAAAAAGATATTCATTCTATGTCATCATTATTGGGAGACAGGCAATTTAAACAATGCTTTTCCCTTTGTCCCTACAACTCAGTACCAGTGAAGAAGCAGAGATGCATAGTGAATGCTGCTGGCTGTCCACATCTGACAGAGACACATCCCGCATGCTCCTTGCCTTTGGACATTTAGTCCAAAACCGTGACTGTTCCAACAGGTTTTTCCCCTTGTAGTCCTGACTGGTTGAGAAAGTTTTGATACAGCATTTTCCCATAGAAAATACAACATTTTAGTTAACACAAAACTTTTTGCCAAGGTGTGCTGACTACAGTGAAACTCTAAATAAAAAAGTTGGAAACAAAAGACTGCTTCAACCCCAGATGGAGTTTATGGTCAAAAGGACATGGACAACAGAAATGGACAGTTGGATGGATGTGGCCCAGAATTGCCTCTTTGCGGAGGAACACTTATCTGAGAGTTGGGACATCAAGGTCCATCTGCCGCACACCAGCATTTTTCCAAGATTGTTAGTGCTGGATCTACACCCTGCTGGATCGCTCAGTGGTGGCAGTTTGATCCAGACCTGATCTAGGCCCATGCTTGCACTCCTGTCAAATTAGCCAGCCTGTAACTTGCTGAATTTAGGCTAGCCTTATACCACCTGTGAGAGAAAATCTTCATCCAGCAGTAAGCTTGGCAGTACAAAGTAAACTTCTCAAAATTTCTGGCATACATTTGGACCAGTGGAGTGTGGTTGTTCCAGATCAGCACTTGGGCTTTGATACCTGGATAATTTTGGGGAGCCCAGACTCAGAGCCCTACAAGTGCATTTGCTCAGTGCATGCCCAGCTCTCAGTCTGACCTGGCGCAGCGGTTTGAATCCGGGTGATCCAGGTCGCAGGGAGTGCCGTGACTTCTGAGATTCTGGCCGTTCCGGGTGACCCGGGTGCATACTAACATGGACATACACTATTTTTCCAGATGAAAACATTTTTAAAAGTCCGTATTTTATCCTCGCCCAAAACAGCTCCAGCCTTGGAAAACTTGAGATTTTTCATAAAACAGCAGCTTTGCTACCCTGCCAGCACTGCTCATCACTGGAGCTCTGTGCCTGAGACTACTTTCTGGGGCAGAAAGAGCCACCCTGGCCATGCTTGGTTTTGCCAGTGCTCCCACATCTGACTGCTGCATAGTGAGGCAGGATCAGCCCATGTGGCATACCAAATGTGCTTTTTGCAATTAATTCTCCCTGTTAGAGAAGTGTGAGCAGAGCCGATGAGTTTAACAGGGATGAACTGCCTTTTTCCCCTGCAGCAACAGCCCTGCCTGCAAGCTGCATTTCAGCTGACTTTGGCTTTTCCTCTCAATGTGTTTCCTCAGCTAAGGCTGCAGAGGTGGAGCGGCTTGGACTGGGAGCACGAAAAGTATGTCATGCCAGGTAACATATGTGTGGGACTAGGGCCAGGAAGCTTGTGGGGAACTATAAAACCAAGAGAATGAAATGCTTGTGTTTAGCTTTTGGACCTGGTGGCAGACACTGTCTTTCCCAAGGCTGTGCTCCCTGTTCTCTGAAGGGCAGCAGCAGCAGCATATGCACTTAGTTTAAGCCATGCATGGAAGGGTTAAACTTGCTTCAGAGCAGCTTGAAAGTGAGGGTTAGTTTTTATGGAGGGAAAGGGAGTCATCTTAAATAAGTGCTGGAAACCAAGAAGGAGGTTTGCAGCCCAGAAAGAGCCTCCGGGGTGAAATGTCAAAGCCAAGTGCATTTTCTGGTCTCAGTATAGTTTTGAGATAATCCCTTTTGTTGCATTAGCAGCCCCTGAACAGGGCAGTATTTCTTCCAAGCTTTGACAGGCTGCTTATAGGCAACTCTTTTCCTAACTGATACGTGTGTATGTATGCATGCATCTGGATACTTATCTAGGCTGAGCTCCAAAATCTGGAGTAACTGCTTTAACGAAATCAGTGGATTTACTCCATGTTTACATGCCTATAGTTGAGATTAAATCAGTTTTAAAAAAAACCTAACTACTTCACAAGATTTGACATCCCCAAAATAATCATTAAAAATGGGAGGAAGGGCATCTTTTCTGCACAGTTTCTCCCACTCTTTTTAACTCCTGAGCTTACAGCCCTACTTGGGTGAGTTAGAAAAGGCTGGGGCCACAGTGCTGGTGCCCAGGCTGGTTCCCTCTTGCACGGTGCCTCCATAGTGCAGCGCTCAGCCTGCTCTGCCCACACGCTTCTCTGTGGAGTGGAAACCTGCGCTGTGCAAAGTCACAACTTGGAAAGTACAGCAAGACGCGTGACTAAAACATGCCTTGGTTTTCAGGAGCTTTCTGCAGTCGTAGGTCTCCAAGCAGTTTCTGGAGGAGGTAAGACAGTTTCTGATGCGGGCAGATTGCTGTAGCAGAACATCCTGACGATCTTGGGCCATGGCACTCACCACATGTGTCTTTGATTAGATGCCATCGCCAAGAACCAAATACAGTGAGCCTGTTCCTAGCTTGTACTAAAACATGAGAATCCTGATCCCTAGAGACAAAGAGGAGCTGTGCCTAAGCATCGTCAGTAACAGCTTTGCCTTGGGCGAAGAAAAGAAAAGGTTGGATTTGTGATCCAATTACCCAAGAAGTGTTTGCAAATATTAAGTATCTGCTGTTTTGGCTCTTGTTTTAATCGGGCAATGCATGTAGCACACCATGGGAAACGGGGTCTGTGTGCCACCTCATTCCCATCTGCTTGTGCCTCCTCTCACTTCACTTCCTTGCAGGTGGAACAATATTAACAAACCACGGAAATTATAGACAAAATCTGTCATTGCACAGCTCGCTGTGTGTGATATGCCAGAAACACATGGCAACGGTGCCAAGGGTTTGCCTGCTGAGTGCAGCCATGCCCTCGCTGCGATTCAGGACATGCCTAAGGTAACACTTTAGTACTGTAGGAGTCTGAAATGCGAGGAATTGTGAAACTGTTGGCCTGCTGGTGGTCCATGTGCTGGTCTCTCCTGCAGCATCACTGCATTTCTGAAGCCACAGGTTCTCCCATAATAAGTGTGCTCATTGTGAGCCCAAGGAAAAAATATTACCATGTTAACCTGTTGGGCTGTTCCTTAGGTCCTGCTTTGCATCTGACCGCAGGGACTGAGCTGGCGTGGATGTTTCACAGTGGGGAACAGTTGTTGCAGCAGGCTGTTGCTTATCCTATAGAAGAAGAAAAACCGCCTTAGCATTTTTACAGTAATCCGGTGGAAAATGAACTTAAAAAAATAACAATGGGTTGGGGATCTTGTTTGTTTCCCATTGTTTTGTTTTGGCTACAAAGTATTTTAGAAAAGTGCTTGTATGACAGGGGATGACAATGCCAAGAGAAAAGTCCTTGAGGAGAAATGGTCCCCTCCCTAGGAAATGCTAAAATTAACAAAAAAAACTTAAACCCCCAAACCCACAACCCTCCAGCCTCCATACATATGCAGGTGGCTATAGAGATGTCTGGAATGTAGTAATTTTTTCAAGTGTCAAATGAGTCTTTAATGAAAAGTGTTTTTGAGACATTTTCTTTTTTTTTCGCTAAATGCATGTGAGTAAAATCTGATTTCCTGGCGAGCCAGCGCTAACGTTTGATACGGAGTCGAATCCCCTAGCACTCTGAGAAGAAAACCTAATGTATTTGAAATGTTCTGTGTGTTTCTAGGTGATGGCAGGGTCATGGCAGAGTTAACCACATAGGAAATGTCTTAGAGTCGCTGGCCAGTTACTTTAGTCAGATAAGTGCAGTCTCACCTGTATGAGCACTTCCCACCACGATACCACTGCTTGGGCTGCTACTGACTCGCTAAAACTCAGGGCAGCTTCAAACAGCTTATCTGAAGCCTGGTGGGGTCGGGATCAAGGGAAATGGGATGTACCTGCACTTTGTGGGTGAAGCACTGGGTGGGGGGGCTCTCCAGGTCCCGGGACTGTTGGGGCACATTGCTGCTGCAGCAACTCTGTCTTAGGGAAGTTGGTGCTTTACTGATTCAAAACTTAATGGTCTCTGTTCTAAAGCTAATTTCTGTACCAGGACTGTTGAGTCTAATGTGAAACAAGTGTGTTGTATGGTGTGAGGGATTATGCTTTTTTGGGACTAGGAAACAATAGTAATATAATTACAGTTTTTTGACAGATGCTTAATACATTGATGCGGACGCTTTCTTGTTTTGTTTAGAGCAGACCATCGGATCTGGAGGAGGGGTCTGGATTTGCCCTGATTTCACTGTAATTATTTGGCCTTCAAGTAGAAATGTAAAGAGAGATGCAAAAATTACTAAGGGTAATAGCTTTGGGGATGTTGCAGGGAGTTGTTTTGCAAATGATTTGTGGCATGAAATCACAAACACATGTGCTTTCCTGTTGGCAAAGGACACGTGAGTGCTTTCTGTGCTTTGGGAGTCCTTGGCCTGCAGAAGACCTGCAGCCAGAAAAGTAACATCTGCCTTCAGCCAGGGGATAGGCTTGAAATGACCGTGGCATAAAAAAAGCCGTACAAAAAGATGCAGCTCCACCTGACATCTGCACTGAAAGGTCCCTGACAAGATAATGTGGGCATGTCCTCCCCACCCTTTCCTTGACAATCTGTGGCAGGAAGTTGTCTGAAGTTTTAAGCCAAACTTAACCAGGTTCTGAAAATAAGTGTTCTCCTACTTCATGGTTTCTGATCCTTTTACTCCTTTTCCTTTCTTTTGGGTTCCTGTGCACTTTATAGTGCCGGTACATTGACTGTAGGCTAGTTAGGCTATAATTGTGGCACAACTACAACTCAGTCCTAATGTTGTCACAATTATCTCTTATTAAAGTGTAAATCATGCTCCAGGCATGCTCTCTTTAACATCACTCCTTTAACCTTACCCTTAGCAGCTTTGCAGTTTGGGGTTCTGGTACTTTAGCTACACGATCCCCTTCCAGCAGCCATTTGGGAACCCATTCCCCTCTGTATTCGTACTTACTGCTGAATTCTGTAGTCTTGCTGCCTTGCTGAGTGTGGATGTAGAGCCTTTGGGTTACTTACCTGTTTATCTCTCAGGGAGTCCGTTGGGCTTTTCAGCAAGATCCGTTAGTTTCCATTGCATGCTCCCCTGTGTTGTGGGTAGACCCCTGGACTGCAGGTTCAGTGCTTTGTTTGCCAGGCCCCTGTCAGCAGAGCAAGTCACTTTATTGCCATGTTTCAGGTTCCTGCTCTGTAAGAGGAAAACTGCAGCAGACCTCTGTTACAAAGTGCTTTGGGGGCCCGCAAGGGAAAGTGCCCTGTGGAGCTGGGCACTGCCACGTTACCCTACCTGTACTGTGTCATTGCCAGAGCAGCTGGGATGGGAGCTGCAGTCTGAGACCAACCCTTGGTTCTCTGTACCACTCAGCATCTCTCTGTAACTATTGTGGCAATGCATGCAGGCATTTGAGAATAACGCCTGGAAGCAGCACCTTTGCAGTGGCTGTGTAAGCTGTAATGGGGTGCTGGCTGTGCGTTGGACAAGCAGACTGAGTGCTGCTGCTAAGGCAGAAATTCCCAATAGCTAAGGTGCGGTTTGACATAAATAGCAAGACATTGATGTTTGCATTTTTTGTTTTCTGGATCCATTCACGATTCTGTTAGAAAAAGCCTGTTCTTGAAATGTGAAGGTGTAGGGAAATTCTTTTGAAAATGGCCTTGTGCTAAAGCAATTAAATAATGTTTATGTCAGATAATTAATTCCAAGGGAAGGATGAAATTGCTGAAAGGCAAAATAACAGAGTGAAAACTGTCTGCGGGTTTTTGAGGCATTTCTTATTGGAAAGGGAGGGCTTATTACTGAGATTAGCTTCTCAGAGGTTTTAAAGTAGGGTTCAATAGCTATAAAGGCTGGATTGTTTGGCACCAGCATCTCAGTTTGTAGCTCTAAATGTCTGCTTGCAGTTAATGTAGGTGCAATAAACATATGTGTGCCAAAGAATTCATGGAAAAAACAGTGCAAATGCCATAAGAAATGTGCTGCAGCAAAATGCAAGCATAGTTAAGTGGAAAAACAAAGAAGATACCCACTTCTGAAAAACTCTGAAACAGCAGTGAAGAAGTTTTGAATGATCGCCAGATCTGGTGTTGTCTCTGAATTTGCCCCCTATGTCTATACCTCTCTCAGTGTCCTATATGGCACTTGTACTGTGTCACCACTGCCTGGTGCTGATCACTGCATTCAACAGAGGCACTTTTTTCCTCAGTAAAATGAGGAATTATTGTCCGTCTCCATCCTTAGGCGTGCCAGGCAATAGCAATGTGCCCAGCCCTCCAAGAGAGCAGAGAAGCTGTGCCGAGAAGCAGGCTCACAGCTCCTCAAAGATGGGACGTTTTTCTGGTTTTCAGATTGGCTTTTGCTGTATGATGTGCTTGCTTGCAAGGTCACCTCTGACAAGGGAATTGTGTTCTTAGTTTTTCTTACCTTGTAGCGGTCTCACAGGGAAGTTGCTTGGACATCTCCATACAGACCAGGAAAGCCTGTAGATCTCTGGCTGGAGTGTGGGCAGGTGTGATGAGCTGTCTGCCTCCAGCCTGCCTGCAGTCACGTGTGGGATTCGGCTGGGTTCAAAGGGTGCCAGTGTCTGGGGGGGGCTGTTCGTCTGTCCTCGTGTATTGGTGGTCCCCAAGTGTTATTCCAGGTCCTTCTGCTCCCATTTTGATTCAGGGGGAGCTGCCTGGACTATCATAGCTTTTAAGTCTGAAACTGAATCAGGTTCTAAGTAACTGCATTGAAGAGTTATAGATAAGCTAATGAAATTCCTCGAGCACTAGGAATTGAAATTCCTTTTTAAAAAGGCCAAGTAGAATTAGCGGTGTACTAAGTACAACAAATGAAAGCACTCCATTTCCAGCTCGGAGGGGCATCATTGGAAGAGTTAACGTAACACCTGAATTAAGGTAAATAATTACTGAATTGATTTAAAGTTATACACAAATAAGACTTCAGTTCAAAACGCAGTTCACAGAAAATGCCTCAGTAGTTATGCGCAGAGAGCCATGAAAGTGCTGGGAGGCTGGGTGCTGGAGAAGACTCTGTGTGGTTCCATGGAAGGGCAGCAAGGAAGCTCTGCTAGCACACCTCAGCTGTTCTGGACCGGGCACTGGAGGGGACAGGCTGGCCCTGGTGTAGATGTGCAAGACCCAGGCAGGGACTCCTGCCTTTTGACATGGCCTCTGCCACCTGCTACTGCTGCGGTGTTGGCTGCAACACTCGCTCTCCCACCTGAGCTTCGCAATTGGTGAACTAGAATTAATGGCGGCCACCGCTGGGGTTGTTTAGAGACTTCCCTGTGTTAAAATGCTTTTCACTTCCATGCTGCTCCAGTAGTGCTCAATATTACTGTTATTACATGATGCTTTCTTAGCTTGCTGTTCAGAAAAGCAGCTGCCTTCCGCGGGCTGATGTAAACTACCATTATGCTGGGCGGTATTATGTATGCTACTATACTTCTGGCATCCGTGTCTATCATTTAGTTTAATTTGGCAATTGTGTGGTGACTTGAGGAAAACTGCTGTTGAATTGGAGTTTGTTAGCCCAGAAAATATAATTAGTCCAAAAAGCCTGTAATTGTGTAATAAATGCAATACTGAATGGTCTTGCATATAAACCAGAGTACTGGAATATAACTTTTGGTAATTATTCTTTTTTTTTTTTTTTTCTTCCCAGTATGGGCTACTGCATCCTTTGTGTCCACGGTCTAAAAAAGCTGTCTACATGGTTAAATAAATGGAGAATTACTGTTCTGACCCTCTTCACTTTACTGCTGCTGCTCTTCTCTTGGAAGACCGTGAAACAGAACGAAATCTGGCTGTCACGAGAATCCCTTTTCAGGTATGAGGGACCACAGGAGAATACTTGCATTTTTGTGTTGTTTAAAATAAGTTTGTTACATGGAATAGTTTTCTTTAGCAAGAGTACTGCTGTTGATTCATTGCTGTGATTAACATTTTGATTATTATAAAGTAACACCTACTTTCAGTTTTCTGGCAACTGTGCAAAAACTGGTGTCAGCACTTTATATGCTTATGCACAAACTTTGGTTCTGGCAATCACATTTTTAAGACATGCTGTTTTTAAATAACTTCAGTTCTTTAGATTTACCAATAATCTAACACTTTCCTTTTTAAAGACGTAGGAAAAGTTTGTCACAACCCTCCAGAACACCATAGTAACAGTATTGAATATATTGAATTTTCTTCAGTGATGTTCTTAATGGCAAAAATGAAATGCCATGAAGTGCCAGACTTAATGTACCATATTTAATTTTATTTGATTACTCCTTGCCAAACAGCTCTCTTTACAGCCTCATTTATATATTTTTTGCACTGAAACAGACTGTTTCATTTTGTGTTTTGCTAGCAAATGTATTGCGTTTGCCTCCAGCTGCTTGCAGCAGTTGTCTAATTGTGAAGTAATTGCAGAAATGCAGGTGATCTACACAAAGGTTGCTGAGCTTTATTTTCTAACTTATTGGCCAGAGCAAAGTTTAATTTATGCAGTACTAAAGAGTATGAAATTATTTTTTATGTGTACTGTTCAGTTTTCAGGAAACACTATTGAAGTGGTTGGAGCTCTGTTAGTGACATTTTTTTTCAGAAAAATCTGGAATAGGGGTTTCTTTGCTGTGACATGATTCATTGCCCATCACCCTGAAACGCTGTTTGCTGTTCAAACAAAAGCAGCCATGGTGACTGGTCTGGGCTCGCGCAGCACCCCCTGTGAAGCACACCTCCAGTCCAAACCCTTCCGGCTAACGGTGGCCACTCGGGGGGAAGCTGGATGCCTTTCCAAGTCGGATGACTCTCTGGTGGAAAGGGGGGTGGGAAGATGGTAATGCCATATGCCATTGCAGGCATCACCTGGTATCACGTTGTATACAGTTGTGGTGACCCGTGTTTAAGAACAATGAAGTCGAAATGGAGCAGGTGACAGGAGGACATCTCGTCCTACTAAGGAGCACTCTTGGGATGATATGGGGTGCTAGGGGGTCTGTTGCAGAAGAGAAGGATAAGGTTATATCTGCTTAGTTGGACGCAAATGGACTTCTGTCCATCCTACCTCTTTTCAAAGCAGGGTGACCATCAGCCAGCCCAAATTCAGAATCTGTGCCACTGCTTTAATGCAGCACTGAGGTGGAGCTAAGATACCTTGCCTGAAGGTAGGGATTTGGCGTTGCCCAGGGTAGTACACAGGGCTTGGTGGCTTGGGTCAAGCTGGCTCGCCCTTCAGTTCAGATCTTTTGGGGACAATTCCAGGAGAGAGATCTGCCCTGGGCTTTTGAGGAGAAGGCAAGAAGGTAGGTGTGCTCCTGCTGGGGCACCTTGTGTTGTGGCCTGCCCCTGAGAGCAATCGGGAGCAGATGCCTAGAAAAGCAATGTAAGAACAGGGCCAGCAACAGCAATGCTTCTCTCTGGTCCTTTCCCAGCTTGCAGTAATCTGCAGTTTAAAGACTTCCTGAGTCCGGAGTTACTTGCTTTTTTTGCTTTTAACAGCCACTCATGGACTTTTCTTCCATTAACGTCTCTGCTTTTTCAAATGTATTTATAGTTTTGGCTTCTACAGCATCCTGTGCGCTGGGCTCTGTTGTTAAATTACACAGCGCGCACACTAAGATTTACCTTCTGTGTTCTGTGAGCCTTCTGCCTGATCATCTTGTTTGGTGACCCCTAGTTCTGGTGTTCGGAATGATTAGTGAGCAACCATCAGCTTGTCGCTTGTCCTTTGCCTTCCATGCCTTTACCCTCATGCCCTCACCAAAGGCTGTCTCTTTTTCACACTGGAGTCTGCCGGTTTTCAACTCTCCTCATATGGAAGATGTTCTGCATTTCTGATCCTGCTTGACAGTCTTCACTGGATGCTTTCAAACTCTAATCTGTCCTTTTGAGAAGGAGAGCAGAATCACCTCTCAAGAGATACGTGCAGCACAGTAACGTAGGACTGCTTTCTGGTTTTTGTTCTCTTCTCCTACTAATCCCTGATCTTCCACCTGCTCTGTGTGTGTGTGTGGGTGTGTGTGTGGTGTGTGTGGGTGTGTGTGTGTGTGCACGCGCGTGTGTGTGTGTGTGTGTGTACACACTGTCTGATACTTGTGCCTGGACCAGAATTGCATTTCATCTGCCACCTTCTTGCCCAGCCTTCAATACCGTGAGGTAGTTAGCTTTAATTCCTGCAGTATAATTCATATTGGTGTTATCAGCAAACGTGTTGCCTCCCTGTTTGCTCCCTTTTCAAGATCCTTTGTGAGCACATGAAGCAGCTCAGATGCCACTGCATGTCTCTTGGGAGCCCTGCTTGCTGTCTTCTGCAGTTGTAGAAACTGTTCACATTCTTGTGCTCTTTGCTTACTGTCTTTCAACTAGGTATTGATTCAGGAGAAGACCTTCCCTCTTACCCCATGATGCCTTTAAGAAATTGGAAGTCTTTAGTGAGGGATTTTATCAAAAGCCTTTTTGAACATTTAAGTGCACAACATTGATGTATGTCATTCTGACTGGGCTATATTTGGATTTTCATAGAAGCTTTCCATAGTTTCAGTACCACATACCTGTTGCGTCTTATCAAAGAACAACAGAGCTGCCCAACTAATTTCTTTCTGCAAAATACAAGGTTAATTCTTCTCTGTTGGATTGTAGTTATCCAGAACTTTGCTAGAACTAGTCTTTATTACGGTTTTCCCCAAATTACCTGGAGTGGAAATCAGACTTGCTGGTCTGTTGCCCCACAGATCTCTCCTCTGGAGCCAAATGACATCATGTTCATCACCTCCCATTTCTCTAGTGCCAGCCTCATTGAAATGATAGGCTACATACTGCAGCTAATAGCAGCTTCATGTTTGATTTCCTTTGGATGCATACTACCAGGACCAATGGATTTATAACTGTTCTTGGTGTTGATTTGTTTTAAAGCCTATTTTACTGCCACTTCAGTTTGAGACAGTGCTTCGGACTTGCCCCTGTAAGGAAAGGCTCCCGTGTGGCAACCTCCTTCAGTTCTCCTGTAGTGAGCACTGGTGCAGATAATCCATTTAGCTTTTCTGCCATGGCCTTTTCTTCTTCAAGCACTACTATTAGACCTCCATCATCTATTTGCCTTAGGGGATCTTTGGCAGGTTTCCTATATTAGATGTATTTCATTATTAGCTTTGATGGCTTTAGCAAGTTTTTCCTTAAATCTCTTTTGGTCTGCCTAATTATTGTTTAAGTTTAACTTGCTGAAGTTTATACTCTTTTCCTTTTTCCTTCTGTAGCTGTGATGTTTGCTTTTTAAAGAGAATTTTTAATTTCTCATAGTCTTCTTTACTATGCTGTTTAACCATATTGGCCTTTTCGTTGTCCTTTTAAGATTTTCTTTGATAGGTATTATATGTCTCTTGTGAATCTGTAATACGGTAGGACTCTTCTTATTGATGGGAAGGGAATGGAAAAGAAGAATAGTATAGCAAGAAGATAATGTCATCCCAGGAGTGGGAGACCTCCTTTTTGGGGCAGGAGGAGGAGGCTATATATAGGCTGATGAGGAGAGGAGGGAGAAGTGGATGGAGGCACGCGTAACAGCAATAAATTGGAAAGGACAGAGCAGGAGGAGGAGATAAGGAACAGTAAAGAAGTATGAGGGGAAATAATAAGGAAACAGAGCAAATCTATAGATGTGGGAAAGGAGACATAAATCAGCTTACTTGGTAGTCTCTGTATGTGTTGAATTTTTTTTTTTTTTAAGAAGTGTGTGCTTAGAGAATCTGTACTCCCATTCCTAGTTCTTCATTCTTCTTTTTCCAGTTGCTTCTTTAATTAAATACTGCTTTTCCCCTTCTATTATTTTTTTCCCTTCACCTCTACTTTCCATTCCTGCATTTGCTTGGATGTGTTTCTTTAGGGTTGGTCTGTCTTGATTCCCTTGGCTGAGACCTGTTCTGTTAGACACGCTTTTTCTACACTGGTCCGGGGGACATTTGTGTACTGAACATGGTACCAGTTTTGTGCTTGTACCCCATTTTGTCCTGTTCTCAAGGCTTACCCCGCTTTGACATTGTGTGGCAGCACTGTTGCCATCTCTGGCCCATCCTGACTCTCAATCTCCAGCCCAGGGGCCAAGTTTTCTGGATGCAGAAATCCTGCTGGGTCCTGACTGAAAGCAGCAGTGTGGGGGAGGGTGCTGGTGTCTCGGGAAATGGTGCATTGACACATAGGTGCACAAGCATCTATGAGAATGAGAAGCAAATGAACCACAAGTATAAGATGTGGCCAAATATATAGAGATCTAGATATTTGAGGCATATTATTCCAACAGATGTCTAGAAGCCCTAAGCAATTTGTCTTACTTTATTGGCAGGTGGGCAGGGAGGGCTTATTCGTTAAATATTTAAGGAACTACCGTATAGAGCAAATGCACAGGCCAGGAGCTAAGGCTCCTCAGGCTCCAACTGCGGTCAGTTTTGATGTCTGAAGCCAGGGAGAGGGAGGTGAGGGCTGTGGGCTGACCTCTGCTTCTGCTGTACCGACCTTTTCAAGGTCTGTCAAGCTGCCATGTTTGCTGTTGCTCCTAGAAAGCATCTGCATGCACTGCCCACATTCATGACAGTGCCTGGAAACGCAGCTGTAACCAGCAAAGGAACTGTATAAAAGTGGCACTTTCTTAGTCAACAGTTTTCCCTCCCAAGACAGGTCTGCTGACTTCAGTAATTTGCAAAAACCATCCCAGCCCCTAAGGTGGCGTTTACTGCTGTGTTATTTTGTTAATTCTGAAAGCTAGCTTGGCTGAGGAGAGCAAGGCCTGTTGCTTTTTGTGCATCTTCTGTAGAACAGTTTAATATGGCCCAACATAGATACCTGTGAAATCAATACATGGGTAGGAGGCCAATGGTGTGTCATCCAGAGAATAATTTGCTGTGGAGAACCTTTATGGATGACAATGATGCCCAAAGCAGAGGAGACTCCATTGGTCTCCCAGGGCTCCTGCTGAGGCAGAAGTGGCCTCATTCCCATGTAAACTGAGCTCCTTTCATATGGAAATCACAGAAAATCAATGAAGCCTCTGCCCTGCACCCAGTCATTTTGCAGAGCAGATTATGCACTTAGGAAGACAACAGAGGGGATCGCAAGAGACTTTTCCCAACTGAAGTGGGATTTGGGCAATGCTGGTATTTGAGACTGGAAAATACCAGTGGTATTTTATTTCTCTGATTTATGGCTAATAGGCTTTTGCCTTTTCATGGAGAGGAAGCATTACGTAGAAGAGTTTGCCTATTGTTTATTTTCCATTTATGTCGCTTACTGCTGTCATAGAAGTCAAAAGGGAAGGAAATCCTCCGGAGAAGTGACGTCCAATCTTGGTAGGCTTGTTTCTGGCTGGAGCCAGATCGGTGACCGTAGGTTTTCAGAAGGGCGTGTGTGTGCTGGGCTGGGAAAGAGGGAAATAGGAGAGTTTGGAAAAGCACATTGGAAAATTACATTGAAATTGTGAGAGACGGGGCTTGTGGAAATGGAAAAACATTGTGTTCTGCTTTATTTGTACTCCACCCTTTCCTGCTTGGCTTTCATTGTGGACATTATTGTTTCCTCTGTCAATGAGCAAACAGTGTTCTCGGCTGGTCAAGAATCAATTAGCAGGAGTGTTTGCCTAAACTCTCCTAAAAAATCCCCTCCATGTCCAGCGCTTTGTTTGCTACTACCTCTCACAGCTCAGAGACTCCAAGCAGCCTCAGTCATTGCTATGTGCATTTGCAACATGAAACACCCCCCTCCCCACCCATGCGAGGAGAATAAATAGGTCAGGGAGCACGAGTGGTGTGATGCAGAAGAGAGCATCATAAGAACCCAAACCGATTTCTGCCATTCCTGTGTCACCCCAACCTCCAGCAGAAGAATGCAGATGAAAGAAACTTTATTAGTGACGTTTTAATAAATGGGACCAGCAGGATTAATAATAAATTCTATTTAAAGGGAAACAGTCCAGAATTAAAATATTTAAACATATGCATCTTACTCTTAAAACCGTATCTCATTAGAACTGAAGTACTTGTGCATATATAATGTACTCCTCACCATTAACTCAGTTTGCTCTGTTTCAGCAGGGACTGTAGCAGAGCCAGCAACTCATTGCACGTAGCTCTGAGAGAGCAGCAATTTTGAGTGCCTATCCATGTGTCTGCCTGTAATGCTGGCGCTGATGTA
>JAVJGG010000024.1:17386617-17405123 GCA_035590195.1 Aviceda cuculoides | reverse complement strand
ATGAAACCCTCTCTGTATAAGAATTAATATTCCCGTAATGCCCAGAGGTTGTAAGTGTGTAGTTAATAGCTCCCAAGGCCAATGGAAATTAACACAGCCATAGCAGTCACACATTACTTGCTGCTGGTGCAGTATATCTTTGTGAAAACTAATATAGAAAATCATTCTCTTAAGAATAGCATCAATTAACTGATTTAATTCAGCGATTAGTCACAAAATGTCTTATTCCTGTAGTGCTCCCAGTAAGTAATTTGGAAATACCTGATGATTAGGAAGCCAAATGCAAGGTGTATTTTTAATTTCAGTAGGCAAACCATGGCTGTGTTGTGCTGAACTCTGTAAGGCAGCCGTGGGCGAAGCTTTGGAAGCTTTCACAAGTAGGCATTAGCGATGCTTGATACCACTGGCTGCATATAACCAAAAATATACCGTATTTGCCACTACAATTCTCCAGTGCAGTTTTACAGTGAATTCCCTGACCAAGGGTTTCTGCAGCTGTGGGTGCATTTGCCCCATGGGAGAGGGTGTGCACCCTACTGTAGGAGCTGTGTGCGACCCTGTCTCGTTATGATTAACTTCCATGCCTACCAAAGTTAAACAGGAGAGACAGACAAGGCAAAGTAACAAGTATTGGGAATTTCCTACTCTTTGCTTTTCCTACCTGAGGTAGGAGGGTCAGAGATGATGGGGGGAGAAAAGAGAGCAGCTGGTAGGAACGTGCTTGTGAGCAAGAAACAGCGCTTTGTCTGCTTTTACGTGAGCAGATCCATCCATCCTTATTTCCCATTACTTTAGAGAGCCCCTATATATGTGCTGGAAAGAATTCCCCCATTAAATGGAGTACTGACTTCTCTGGATTCTGGCAGAGGAAATGTTTCCATGGCGTACGTGCTCCTGTGATTTCTTTCCCTCTTTAACCTTGAAACAGCATTTCCTCTAGCTGCGCAAAGTGTACCTTGCTTTCTCTGCTCTCGAGTAAATAAGCATATGCTTGCTCTTCTTTTGTCTTTGTGCCCTCATTGTTAATTCCAAATGCTGAGTACAATCTACAGGAGGCAGGGGAGACTACAGGAGTGATGGGGTGTCTCTGCAGCCACATGTCCTCAGTCTTGTGCTATAATGCCAGAGCGTGTAACTTAGTCCCATTAGCCCTCACCTCCTGGCTATGCTCTGCTCGGCGCTAAGCTATGCATGCGTGCTGGCTTGGCACTCAGAGTATGCTATGCATCCCCTCTAGTGGCTGATGTGCATGGAAAAGAGACCTTCTTTCTGGTACCTGCAGCTGACGGATTTAAATCAAGATTTTCATAACGCACTTCGTGACACTCAGGTTTAAGCAGGGACCCTGTTATGGCTGTGTTACAGAAAGTACTATATGCTTTCCCTCTAAATATTAGCCTTTTTAGAGTCTTCCAGTTTAATAATTCAGATTTTGAAATATGACAGCATCTGGCCACAGGGAGTGTTGCCATGTTAGTGCTGGAGGTGCCTGCAGTGACAGCGGCCAGGACGAGTTGAATTGCTGCCGCATATTTATGTCCGCCTGGGGCACGTGGTGTACCAGTTTGTGGGACAAGCTTGGGGTTGTAACATGAGTTGTGTTGGCACGAGTGTGCAGGAGGTGACAAAGCACTCAAAATCAGAGCAAACTTGTCAGAATAAAGGGATCGTGAGAAGAAGGTGGACCTCGGCGAAGGTGGGGTAACCTGGCCACTAACACCATCCTGCTTCTGTTCCTCTTTGCAGCTCAGGAGTGAAGACCCTGCCCCACAACGCCAAGGTGCACTACAACTACGCCAATTTCCTGAAAGACCAGGGCCGTAACGTTGAGGCGATCTACCACTACAAAACTGCTCTCAAGTAAGTCTCTTAAGGGCCCAGTGGGGCTGCGACCGAGCGGTGCAGCCTGCTGTTAGCCCAGGCACAGGGCGAGTTGGCCGTTCCTCACCCCTGGCTCCTGGGGGCAGCTCAGCTTTCGGAGGCTGGGAAAGTTCCCTGGCTCGGTGTTTGGGTGTCATTAAATGAGGTTGCCTGGCTTCTCTCCAGCTCCACGTGTGTGTGCGTGTGCATGTGTGTGCACACTTCAATATATGAGATGGAAATGTTACCATAGCTACACATTGAGCAATGAGGTGTATTTTACACAGCTGAATGTATGCTGGTAAGCAGGAGGTAGTTGTCATAAATGCATTTTCAGGTTCCTGGGCCATTTATCTTAGTAAATTGTTAATGGTGCATGCCTGGAAAATGCCAGTGCTGTAGCCATCTGAAATGCAGTAATAATAATAGTACTTACTACTTGTATTAAGGCTTCTGTCCGCAGAGCTTTGCATGAACACTAAACTAATTGATCCTGAAAATGCTCCTGTGCAGTAACAGGGTAAATATCATTACTGTGGTTCTGTACAGGGAGAAGCTGAAGCAGGAGGGTGAATTGCCTTTCCCATAGATGCACGGTAAATCTGAGCCCAGGGTTGGGCTGTAAGATGGGACGTGTCCCGTGGTACCTCTGAAGGACCCTCCCGACCATGCGCAGACAGGATTGCTCCCTGCACGCAGCATCTCTCTGCTTGCCGCTCCTGCCAGTGCTGTTAGTGCAGCTCAGCTGGGGCCTCAGTTGCTCCCTGCTGCCCGGACAGTGCTGGGGGCAGCAGGCAGGTTACCCCAGTTCCCCAAACCTCTCCTCTCTGGTCCTGGGGGCTTGGGAGAAGGGACAGGCCCCTCAGGGGAATGAGTGCAGGGAAAAGGGCAGGGGAGAGTGGCAAGGAAAAGCAAACATGGAGGGTGCAGATAATGTCTTTGGGAATAAGAGCATATGTGGGAAGGACAGACAAGGTGAGGAGTGGCTCTGATAGACAGCAAGGGCAGAGCTCAGTTCCATAGGGCACATCAGGAGGTGCAATAAATGTTCTTTCCTGACACGTGGTGTGGCAGGAAACTCCAGAAATAACATCTATGTTTTTTCTTCTGGCCAGCTGACAGGGTTATATTAAAGGCTCTCCAAGGGCTCCTAACCTGCCCAGGTTAAGCTGGGAGGACAGGATTTCATTGTCGCTGAGGAGGGCCTGAACCTGGGTGAAGGTGATTTGTAGCTTTTTTGAGCAGCATCCTGTTCTGGTTTACCATGCTGGGCATTTAGGAAGTCATTTAGAAAAACCTCCATCCTATTTTTTAATGTTTCCAGGAATGGAAAATCCAGCACAACCATCAATAAATTGTACTGAAGGTTAATTACCTTGGCTGTTGAAAATGTCCTTCTTTATTTTTGGTCTGATTTGTTTAACGTCAGTTTCCAGTCGTTGGATTTGTTTACACCTTTAAATGCCACACTGAAGGTGCCGTTACCAAAAGTCTGTTTTCCATAGAGTGATCAACTCCTCCCTTAACCTGCTGCTTGATACAACCCACTGATGTAGCTGCTGGCGTTTTCAGTGTTATGCAAGTTTTTGCAGTCCTCCAGTCATTCCTGTAGCTAGTCTCTGAACTTTCTCCAACTTACCAGAAAAGCCATTGCAAGTTAAAAAGAAAAGGGACTAACAAAAATTATCCAAGCCCTGCAGTGAACATGCTAGTACACATAGTAACGTAACTGCTCCTACCGACATTGCCTCTGCTTGTGTAAATGGGATTTGCTGACAAAAGATTTTGCTCTTCTCTAACTCAGCAGTACCCATTTATTATAATTATAACGCTGTCTTCTGCTCTGCACTATTTCAATTATGAAAGAGTCTGTTTTGAGAACTGACTGCAAACATTTCCTCAACTCTATTAGATAGCACAGTTTGTGCTGATGGTATTGTTTATAGAGCATCCAAAACCTTTTTGGGGCTTGGAGCCACACAGAACCAACCATGCCCTTCTCTAGGTGCTTCGTGTCTCAGTGACGCCGGTGCTTGTGCTCCTCTTGCTTCAGTAATTTCGGGATTAGTTGGCACTTTTGAAAAGCGAGGCTCTGTCCCCATCTTGCATGTTTGCTATCTGACCCAGTAGCGCAGACCAGGAGTTGGGAGTCTCCTGCTGGCTCCATCATTGGGAAGCTGCATTACTTGGTCCCACTACCTTGTCTCTCTGCACTTAGGCTTTCCTTATTTTTACCCCTTCCCATGCCTGTAGCAGGGAAATTGCCATGTAATAAGCAATAAAACAGTGTAAGTAAGAAGCGTAGTGTGTTCTCCTGTTGAGAATTACATGCCGTGTTTTCCCTTCAGACATGCCCCTTCTGAAGCGCCTGGGGTTGTGTGTAGGCCTTGCAGCCTCCTCCAGGTGTCTGCGTGATGGCTGCGTTGAAGCGGTGGAGGAGGTGGTGGATGTGGGACAGGCAACATGATGGTGGATATGGTGGAAGACCCTAGACAGGTATCGCAGATAAGAACAGGTTTCATGTCCAAGTTGTTTACCCATCCTCACAGGCTCCAGCTGTGCAATTGCTGCTCTGGTTGTAGACCAGTTACTCTACAATTAGACAGAAGTAGTAGCTGTAGTATTCTGACCAGATTTTGATGGTTCAGGGTATTTTTGGCCACTGGCCTGACCTTTAAATGCAAGAACAGCTGGGAAGCTGAGGCACCACTCACTCTATGAATTTCCTCACCAGGGAGTAGGCAGGCCGGCAGCTCAGGTGCTAACACAAGAAGCTTCCCTCATTTACCCTAGGTACACCTCACTGGGTGCCTGCTTTCCGGGTGAGTCCAGGTGGATCCACACTGCCCAGATTACAGAAAACACAAGCTACTCAAGAGCCTCCACAATCCAGCGGCAGCACCGTCAGAAGTGTGGGAGATCAAAATATCATATCTGCCTAGTGTGCAGTGTGCAGATCAATAACGGAATTAATAAGGAAATGGAGTCAATAAGGACACGGGCTGCCACCAGGGAGCTCCTGGGTGGTAGGAAAGGGAGAGCAGCATCACCCTGTACCGGCTTTGTCTGAGGCACATGGATGATGGCTCATCCGTCATTCCAGCTCGCTTCTAAAGCTTGTGCCAAATTACAATGTAGGTCTGCTTGATCTGTGGTGAATGAGTCTAACTGTTTGCTAAACAAAAGTGATCCTGTCAGTCCGCGCTTGGCTGCTTGAACCGCTCGCAATTATCATTCCACCAACATAATGATGCGTTTCTACGCGCTGCTTCTCTGCCAGAAGTGTCGGTTGCCTGTTCAGCTGTTCAGCGAAACGACCCATTGCTCCTGTGAAGTAGGCATGTGATGTTGTAGCTATAGCTGCGGTAAAGGATGCTGAAGTGCACACAGGTTACATAGTGAAATGATAGCAATTGAGACTAAATCCTGGGAAAGTTGATCCCCGGTGCTTTAATCGCTTGCTCCCATTCCTGCTTTCAAAGGCAGGCAGGATCGTCTGCTGGCACATGTTGGTGTATCTCTGTTAACTTCAGGGCAGATAAGTGATGGAGGAGAAGAATGTGTTTTCTCTGACAGCGAAACTGCAGGGCAGGTTTCCAAAGCAAACTCACCAACTGATCCTGACAACCACCTGTTGATGCCATTGCAAGTGGCCTCTGAAAAAACTCGTTCCTCACCACAGCCCAGGTGCCAGTGATATAACACCCTGACTTAGGTAATTAGTGCAATCTAATCATGCTGTCCAAGAGTGGGGGAAATGAAAACTGAAATGAAATGCAAAAAAGGAGAACAACATTTGAATTGGAGACGAGGAGAATGAAAAGAAAAAAAGTTCTGTGTACATAGGAAAATCTCCTCCTGTACGTTGGGTTCCTAAAAGGAGAATGGAAGCGGAGCCCTTTGGACATGCAAGATGAATTACCTGTAAAGCAGACTTGATGAACAGCTGGCATTGTGCAGTTGTAGCAGTGGGTTATAAACCTTCCAGTTTACCTTTAGTAAAACAAGAGAAACGCTGCTGGATTAGACTGCTTCACTGGTTTGCCTGACATATGGTAGTGACCCCAGGAGATACGTGGGGGTTTTTTCCTGCAAAAAGTAAAGGCCAGAAATACTCAGTCTGAGATGTGAGTTGACCATGGCTACTCTGA
Source organism: Aviceda cuculoides (assembly GCA_035590195.1). Classification (NCBI taxonomy): domain Eukaryota; kingdom Metazoa; phylum Chordata; class Aves; order Accipitriformes; family Accipitridae; genus Aviceda; species Aviceda cuculoides. The sequence goes on along the minus strand of JAVJGG010000024.1, from coordinate 17,399,112 downwards.
AAGCTGGCCTTAACATTCTTGCTGCTGCTTCTGCTGCAGATTTTTGGCTGTTGCTAGGAGTTTCAGAGACCCCCTGCTCCTGGAGGTCAAACAGCGCTGGTCTTATCCAAAATAAAACTTGTCTCACCACTCTTGTGTTTGTGAGTGAGAATATGAGGTCATGCAACCTCATGCAAATAGGAAGAACAACTCTGATGTGCTAATGAAGACATTTTTGCCGTTATTGATAGTTACGAAGCTTTTGTCCTGCTTCTCCTCAGCCTTGCTTCCTTGACGTTGCTGTTGAGACTGTTTTATTGCTCCTCAGGAATGCACATGAGCTAACATGCAGAGAGAGAAAAACAGTAGAGCCTTAAAACCCATTTGATGAACATTCGTAATGTCTTTAATAACCCTTTTAACAAGGGGACGGAGGGGGAATTCACCTTCCCTGCTGCAGTTGCACTCATTCAAAATTTTAATTCCCAAACCAGCTCTGTCTTACCGTCTATCTCCGTGTTTGTTGCCAGGGCCGTGCTTCCCATGGATGGCAGATTGATGTGAGCAACAGCAGGTGGGGCTGAAGGAGGTTGCTGGGTTTCTTGCTGGAGTTGGGTGAATATATGCGCTAACAATAGTTCTGTGCTATTCAAGCTACACTTCTGTGTTTGGCAAAAGTTCAACATAAAAAAATTCACGTTTGCACTTTTGGATATAAAACCATATCAATTTGCCTTTAATTAAAAAATGTCAGTAGAGTATTGTGTTTAAGTTAACAGTGGGGGAGAAAGAGTTATCCTTGTGTGAAGGCAGATGCTGTGACCATCAAATGATACAAAATGGTTGAATCATAACTGAATTATTTCTTCATAACTGGTTTTTACTGGATGAAAGTCACAGAAATGAACTGGGATTGTGTGACTAAAAAAGGAAAAGTGCTGGTAAGAAATAAATACAGACAGTAAGGCTGGGGGAGAGAGAGGCTGGCCCTGCAAGCATCAGGCACCTCGGGACAACCCAGAGCTGCTCTCTGGGGTGTTGCACTTTCCCAACGGAGGCAGGGGCAAGTGTGCGAACTGACTCTTGCCATCAGTGTAATACCTGATAGTAGAAAGTCCTGCAGGAAGTATCCACCATATGTGTAATACTGTGAGTTTGTGTACATAAATGCACTGGTGTGCATATGTGAGAGTGCATACACATCTGCAGTGTGCCTGTGTGTGTATGCATCCATCAACAGGTTCATAGCCACAAGCTCCCCTTGGACTTTCTCTGCCAAACACTGCTGACCAAACAGAGTGGGAAGGGGACCAGCCTGCCGTGTAGAAACCTCCATTCTCCCTTGTGGCATCTTCCAGAGAAGGGAGCCTCTGAGCAGCAAGCAGGATCCCTCGGGCTGGCTTTCTTTGTGTCTCAAGGAGCTGTTCTGGTGCTCAGCCTTGAGACAGAGGAGGGAGTAGGCCAGCCGGCAGATGAACAAGCATGAAAACACTTGGTGCTGCGACACGTGTCATCTAGCTCTTGCAGAGCTTGCAAATAATACAGCTTAGGGCATTGCTCACAGCATGGAAACTGGGAATGCTGGTTTGTGGCATCAAGAAGTGTCATGTGATCATGCTTATGTGTACTTGGTACTCGAACGCAGGCTAGATGGGGGAGGAGGAAGCAGTGTGAGTGCCATATTCATATCCCTCACCAAGGGAATAAAATTGGTTCATAACATCACTGGAATGGGTAGAAAAGGAGCAAGTGGGGCTGCTCTTTTTCCTCACTCCACTTAGAAATAAAGCCCTAATGCTGTAAGGAAGAGTCAGGTTTCTTGCTAAGCTTTCCCACACACCTTCCCACTGGGTTTTTATATATCTTAAATCAACAGTATCTGGGGTTGTTTAAATTCAGTTAAATTGCACTCTCCATGCAGTAAAAAAATTGTGTTCATGCAGCCCTTTATGTATGTGTGTGTCTCTGTGTGTGCCTTGAAAATGCCTCTCAGCGTGGACTGCAGGTGGCCTTGGATACCATCTGTGATTTATTTCTGGAAAGAATTAAAATACCAGCACCATTTGTTAGCCTGTTTTTACAGTGAGTCAAAAATGTGCAGCACTGCTTTGCTGCAAGTGTCAGGGCTGCATTTCCTCCTGAAACTGTGAGTGTCCTTCTGACAGTTAACGTTACTTAGGTCAGGCCCTTGGAGCAAGCCCTCTGGTTAGGCAGTTGGTGAAACATCTTCATAGGGACTTCACATAATACCCTGTGTTAGTGGATGTTACAGACTTGAGGCAGATTGCATCCAAGGAGTCAGAAACATTTTTGCGCAATGTTCTTCTGAATCGCACTTTTCATGGTAGGCTTTTGGGGTAGTTGGTGCTCTTGTGTATGTATGTTGTGGCTGTCCTGAAGCTAGACAAAATTGTTGAGTGATTTAATAGTAATTGATGGCTGAAAAGGCTGCCTGATAATTTGAATCAGAGACTTAATGGCCTTTACAACACAGTGCATAGGATGATGGCCAAATAACTTCAGCCAGTGTAATTTATTTTTGAACCTGTTCTCTATAAAGCACTAATATTTGCCTGTTTTGGGGTGTGCTCCACCATCTGCTCAGTTTTTCTGCTTTTTAGTGATAAAATGTCAACCAATCAAGGCATGGGCCTTTATTTACTCAAAAACCAAAGTGATGTGTAAGTGCAACTATGAGCGCCGATGCAGAGGCAGTATGTGTGCAATGTAACTGCATTGATAGCGATGGAATCTGGATGAGCCTGCTGGGATGGACAGACATGTGTGTAACTTACCCCTGGACACTGGTATTTACAGGCAGTGTCCCCTCCTAGACTGTGGCTTCACTCATGGGTGCAGGTCCTTCTACACTGTCCTTCAGGGACATACTGGCTTTTCAAATGCATCTTCTTGGAGAAGAGCCCCCATCAGCTATGAGAATGACTGCTCTATAGCCTTCCTCAGACACTGTGTCATTGCTCTGACTGCTTACATATCGGGGACTGGTGCTGAAAATCTGGGGGATGGAAAATGCTTCCCTAATGAAGCTGCAAAGCTGTTGTCTTATTGGGACAAGGCATTTATTTTGGTTTTTATGTGGGCTATGCAGAGAGAAACTTATGGCTGTATTTTTCTGGTTTTCAAGTCTACTTTTCACTTTTGTCTAATGAGAACCTCAAATCCAAGGATTAATTACTTGTTCCCACACTCATTTATTTTTCCCTAGCCTGCTATCCTTGTCTTTATGGAAACTTTGCTCAAAGAATGACCAGGTAGTGCTGGTTATTGTTGTGCAAAATCATCAGAGACTTGTTTTCACTGGTCCTTACCGAGGGTCAGCAGAAAAATTGGTTCCCAGCGCACGTCTGTCAAGGATAACCCTGAGACTTTCTGTGAAGGCTTGGCAGGAGTAGTTGAGGCACTCTGCTTATCCCCAGACTTTTGAGTGGCCCCTTTGAGTAATTTGGGCAGTGCTGTAAATGGGGCGGCTCTGATTTACACCAAAGACTGAGGCTACCCCCAGACATCTCAGAGACAGCCATGATCACGGTTAGCAGTATAGGGCTGTACAGCTTCCTCTGGCACCTGTGAACCTTGGGAGATGACAGGTGTGATTTCACCCCATCTGCTTATGTGAGATATATGTTGTTATTTCATCCCCTCATGTAACAGTTTGATTGAAGAACTCGCCCGATGGTCTCCTGTTTGCTGTGGTATCCCTCTAGTTTCTGTGGGCTCTGTGGAGGTGCCTGTGCTGTTTGTGCTGTCTGTAAGTCAGGCATGTCATGAATTATTAGTCCTTTGTTGGGCTTGAGTGGTTTCTGGGATTTTCAGGACTTAGATACATCCTGCATAAATTCCTTATGTGAGAGAATAAGCAGGCAGCCCAGTTTGATAACCTCATGTTGCCTTGGCACTGCAGGGAACATGTGAGTTTAGCAGGAAAGGTTTTATTTATTCATATTTAGCTGTGACATTGTTTGACTTAAAATCCTTTTTTCCTCTGCAACTTCCACACTTAAGCTTCTACCCCTGCCCAAGTTTCAAAATTTAATGAAAATCCATAAATTGTAATATTGTTTAATGTGCTACAGGTTTGTTTTGTAAATGGCATGCTCCTGGATATGTTTGGTTTGGTTGTTTTCTTTTTTCTTCTTAATGGGTGCCAGGCTCAAAGAATTCATGGGGCTTTTGTCGATTTACAGATTAAATCTATTCAGCGTCTCTTTTTTTCACATCTCTGTCCTGGAGAGGTTCCCCTTGGTATTAGGGCACAGCATGGCTGCCATCCCCTGTGCTCTGCCCATCAGCCTTGGAGGCTCCCACTGGTGAAAGAGTTTGCCGGTAGCAGGGCGCCGTGAGCTGCGGTTCCTGCCGGCTGGGCTGCCAGGTGGGGGGAGAAGCCATGCAGCCAGAGCCTTTCCTCCTTCCACCGATCCCTGGCTGCGGTTCAGCACTTGCTCTGTATACTGAATTGGCCTCTGGAGATCCCAGCTGAGATCAAGATCCCGCTGTGCCAGCCACTGGCTGTAGCTGGAGGCCGTCATCACTGCAGAGGGCTTGTGGTGCGAGCGGAAAGGCAGCAGTGCAGGGCAGGGAGGTTTCATTCTTGTCATTTTGGTGAGGGGGCAGGGAGACCCCGAGACAGACTTGTCTCAGGCCGCCTGGGAAACGTGGCAGAGATGAGCACCGTCTCTCAGCATCCGCGCTGTAGGTGCTCAGTGCCAGAATGTGGATGACTTCTGCCCACTAGATGGTAGAAGACACTTGAGGTGGGCTGGCCCTCCCGCCCTTCAGCAGCAGCGGGAGGACACCCTGGGTGGGTGTCTGAAATAGGTGTAGGCATTGGTGATCAGGCATGTCCCCCACTGACTTCTTGAGCGGGACCTCCATCAGAACCTGAGCCAGTCCATGTAACACCAGTGAGGACCCTAATAGGACCTGCGGAGCTGCTCAGGGATGCTCTAAGAGCCCCGGCACCATGCTGGGGTGGGATAGCCCCCACTCTTATTCCTAATCTCCACATCATGTAGAACAGCTCTCAGAACAAGGTGCCATGCTATAGTGAGGCCGTGGCCTGAGTTGTTGCCAGCACAGGATTGTTCCCTGTAGGTTGACTGAACTACATCAAGTCAAGTTTTAATTCAGCCTGACATAGAGCTTTATTGAGAACTTAAGTAAATACGTGAAAATGAGTGTGATGTAATATTAAAATTGGAAAATTGGCTTGGTATAGTATACCAGACTAAATATAAAATGGGCGGTGTAAAAATTTGGCACAGATGAAACATTATTCATGTAACATTCTTACTTTTGTTGGCAAAATGATGCCAATAAAATATTATGGTATGTGTTGAAATGGGACAAAACGTGCCTTAAAAACAAGCTGCCATGCTGCCAGCAAGTAATTGGGCTTGGGTAATTAAGGCCTGATCCTGCAGGCTTAATTTGGCTGAAGTGAGCCTCGTGGATGTTGAGCGTAGGGTCGCACAGGCACCAGGAGAGCTGAGAGCGGGTAGCAGGGAGGCATCCTGCAGTATGAAGGACTGGTGAGAGGAGGTTTGTCCCAGGGCTCTTGGGCTACTCTTCTTTTACCAGGAGAGAGGCAGCATAACCTGTTTTCTCACGGTGGCACAGCAGAGGTAATTAATCACAGCTGCTTCAAAGGTAGAGCATTCCCTGTGAGTGCTAAGTTTAAATGCATTCTTTAATCAAAAGATGCATTAACAAAAACCAGGCATGCTAGATCTCCCCAGGTGAATCAGTTGCTGATTTTTCTTTCTAGCAGAAATGAATATGCTTGGAGCCCCTTTGAATATTGTGCAAGATGATGCAGGCAGGTTTTTTCTTGCTGCTGCTGCCATGGCATGGCCGTTAGGTTAATGATGGCCAGCATTGCTTACAGATTTTATAATGGCTTTGAGGACTCATGTCTCAAGTCACTGGGAATGTTCTTTCAACAGGCTTATCATCGATGCTTGCAGGGTGGCGAGGGGCTGGGCAGAGCCATGGGGAGGCACTGGGATAGGGCACCAGGGAGAGGCATCTTGCTGCCTGATATCTCAGGGTTGTCTGAGCTCTGAGAAGTGGCTCTGGACTGCTTTCAATAACCCCTTTATCATGTGGTGGCCGTGGGGGGCTGCCCGGACACCTGAAAGCCGGTGTTGCGGCTCTTTCCCTGCTGTTCCTGGCAGTTTCCCTGGCTAATTGTGCATTAGCCTGGCCCCATCCCCTGTTGCTCTCTGCCCCTGCACAGTGATGGCTGTGCAAACCCCACATAACAGTGAGTGGGGAGTTGTCATGCTAATGCCTTTTGCCCCCTGAATACTTCTGGCACGAGCCCAAGGGCCATTTAAAGGCAGGACTGTGAGCAGAGCTTGCCAGTTGTTTAAGTGGTCTCTCTCAATCTGAATTAAAAGAATTAAAATTCTTGGTGGATTATAGGTTGTAGTCATGACAACAAATTCCCTCCCTTACTCTTTTTTCTGAAATTGTCTTGTAGTTCAGATATGTTGCCAAACAAAACTCTTCAATTTTTTTCTTAACTAGTGTTTCAAGTAATAACAACATTAAATTAAAAAGCAAAATAAATGGTCATCAGCATTTTGATGACTATATATGTTTTATGCCTGGTATCTTCTTGTGAAATGGGAAATCTCTTGACTGTGTGAGTCAATAAGGCTTTTTTGTTCAGTGGTGTTAGAGGGAATTTCGCTAGCCTAAAAGAAGTGGGGATAATTACTAACAGGAGTTCTTGTGCAGTGTATACCTCTAATAGTTAAAGGGAAAGCTGCTTAAATTTATTCTGACAATTGCAGATACAGCACTGGAGGAATCATTTGAATTATTCATTCTGCAACAAGGAAACATCCCACTTTTCTTTAGAAATGAAATCCCAGCCTGATTTAAAATATACTTTTATGGGTTGGCTTCCTTTTTTTTTTAAAAGTAATTTTGCCATTTCAAGACTTCTATTATAATCACCTGTGAATGTAGGTTTTTAAAAAAAATTATTCTGATTTCTAAAAGAAAGGCGAAACTGATTTTTTTACATGAAGTGCTTCTTGTAGAATAAGTTTAATGAAATTCAGCTTTCTTTCATAAATAATGCAGCACTTGCATTTGATTAGGTGAAGCCTAGAGGAATTTCTACCTAATCAGATGCATAGCAAGAAGGATATTGCCTGCAGACTGTTACCATTATCAGTGGTTGGTGGCGAGGAAAGTACAGCTCCATATGTGTCCAGATTGAAAGCTTTGTTTCTTAAGAGAAGTTGCAAAACAAAGTATTTATGTTCCAACAACTGATTCCTTGCATCTCAGAGTGTCCTGACTATTTGTAAAACAAGGTCTGGCTTCTAAGTATTATCATTATTGTGGCACAAAGAAACTTCAGGTTAACTGGAGACTCCCTTGTCCTGGTTATGTGTTTCTGACCCTTCCAAGAAATAAATACATGTGGGGAAGAGACAATCTTTGCATCAGAGAGCTTACAGTCCAAATAAGCAAAGTAGACATAAGGAATCATTGGGACCAATTCCAAAAGTCTGGAAAAACAGCACAAACCTCATGATACCATAAAAAATAGAAAAAAAGATGTATGTGTGCCTCCATTCATTAAAACAATAGATCACACACAGCAAAAAGCAAACCAGTTTGCAAATGGTGTATCTGCAAGTTTTGCAGAAACATTTCGAGAGTTCTTGAGTAAATGTTGCTTTAGTTAGTCACCTGTGGTCAAGTTTTATGCTGTTCTGTAAATCCAGCCACAAGACTTTGTTCTAGTCTGGTTTTGTCCCCAGGAAGCTGTTACTAACAGCAGGGGGTGTGCATGAACAGAGGGTAGTTTGAATAAGGCCATTAGTCCTTTAGTCAACATCCATATTAATAAATAAAACAGGGTCTGGTCTCCATTCTCTAGCCCTGAGGCCAACTGGCATGAATTGACCTGCAAGTATTCAGTAAGTGTATCCTCTTGAGAGACAGCGGCTGAGCCCAAGCTGGCTTTTGGGACCAAACCCTGGTCTGGGCTCAGCCCTGGACCACGGCTGGGAACTATTTGTGTGTGGTGTGAAACTGTTAGGGATCATATTAACAATATAACAGCATGGATGGTCATGGGCTCAGGCTCTGGGTCTGGTTACTTTACTGGAGGTGATGCTCCCTTAGGGCTTGGTTATGCTCTCTGCTGAACTCAGTTGAGTGGTATCTTGCTCTACTGCTGTAATAAAGTAATATTCTAAATAAAACTGTAAAGAACTGAACCCTGATGGCAAAGCCCAACACCACTGCCTTATCTTGCTGTGCTCAGATTTTTCTCTTAACGTTTGTTCAGATATGTAAAATTGCAAATGTTGGAAGTTCTTCAGGCCAGATGCTAAGCGGGTTTAAGCTGACAATTCCTGCTAGCTGAGGTTCTGTTTTTTCAGTTATATTTCTTGGAAAGGGCAATGAGATGTAATGAATAAATGTAAAACACAAGAAATAGAGCCCAGGATACATGGGAGACGTGCTTGCATCCTGTGATTTGCTGTCGAGAGGGTTTAGCTCTGAGCTCAGAAGTGTATTTATGGAGCTGCTGGTCAGAACTGTGCAATTTAAAGGTGAAATCAGTTCTCTTTTTTAATCTTGAGTTTTCATTCCGCGCCAAATTGGTGCAAGCAGATCTCCTGGGCCTACATTGTCATGGGAGCACTAGAGGCCAAGAACAGAATTAATTTCTGAAAGTTTGAGAGCAAAACCATCAGGTTTAGGCCTGTAAAATGTTAATCTGTTTCTGACTTTCCCAAGAATTGCCTGAAATACTTTTGCCCACTCATAACTCAAGCGACCTCATGTGAGATATTAGAGCTGGTTTTATGTGTGAGCACTGACAGAAGTAGTGCACAGCTTTTATCATAGCCAACTGGAAAAAAAGCCTCAAAAATATAAGTCCCAGACCTTTTCTTGGTCCGAAACAATGTCAAAATGCCATGAAAGAAATGGGAAACAAGGCTGAGCCCTCAGTTGTTTGCCCTAAGGTAGACAGGATGTTCTTTGCTCAAGATCCTGGTCACGTTATCACACAGAGCTGCATCCCAAGTGCTGAAGAGCAAGTGAGCTTGGTCCTTTCCATTGCTCCCCTGCTGTTGCTGTAGAAAGCATTTGTTCCAGCCTGCTTCAGCTGTGGAGGCTTAGCCTTGATCACCAGCAGATTTTAGGGCCAAGGTCAAGACTCAACACTATACCCTCATCACTGTCTTGTCCTTTGCTGATGCTTCTCCAAGCACAGGCAGCCTTTCACATCCTGAAACGCATCAGGCTCACTGGATAGCTTCAGTGATGGAAAGTGATACTATTTCTATGCCAACTGCAGTCTCACCATGAATTTCCTATTCTTTGCTCCTCTGCGACTAGATCAATTAGGGAGCTCTTCAAAAATCACTCGAACAGAATGCCAGTGGCGTGGGTGAATGGAGACACAAGGCAATGCACCTGAGGGCTTGCAGCAGGAGAAGTGGTTACCTCTGAGAGACAGGATGCTTTTCTGTATGGGAGGGATGTTGACAGAGTGTGCAGTCATTAGTTACTATGAGTGGTGGTCACTACATTTATCTTTTGTCATTATAATAGGCTATGCTTTAAAAAACATATATGGCTGCATCCTTGAATCATCTTTCTTCAACTACGTGGCTTTGCAATCCTTGTCTGCCAGACTTGGTGCTGGGTGGAAAAAGGACTTTGGGCTCTTCTATTCCTTAGTTGTAGGAATCATCCTGGGTTTGTTACCAGTGCATGTCCATTTCTCCCCGAGTTCCCTTGTGTGTTCCCAGCTTCACCCCCAAGTGAGATCTTGCCAAAATCACTTACCTGCTGTGGAGCAAAAATGTGACTGATACAAATGTTGCAGCAGTGTATAAAATGCTAAATTATTCATGGTACTTAAGCACAGAAAATCCCAGGGCTGAACTGACATAATGAAAAACTCTAGGCAAAAAAAACCCACCATGGAAAGTCTTAGATTAAAAACAGTTGCAAACTTTAGAGTCAGACTATATTATAGAGTCGTAATCTCTTCTTGCTTTAAATGCCCCTCCTGATGCTGTACCCTGGGCTGTCGTAGCCAACTACTTTTAATGTCATTATGCACATCACGTTCCCATGAACAGGGACCTAAGGCAAAGAAATGTCAGATGGCTTGTCCTTGTCTGAAATAGAAAACCTGCAGTGGCAGCAGGATTTGCAACTAGGTCTTCTCAAACCGAAGCCTTGACCATGTTAACCCGCTTCCTCCCTACCATGAATGAAGCGATCATCTGGAGGAGTTCCGTGGGCAAGCACCTGTGCACCGTTTCATACCAGAGCATCAAACATACTCACACAGCTGGTCTTCCAGCTTGCCTGGGACCTCTGTAGGCTACCATCATACTTGTATTTCTTTAGCATAATGAACCTCAGTTTTCACCCCTCTATGACACAAAGGGTCCTGTGTGCTAAATCTTGCCCTGGACCTCTTTCACCTCTGGAGTTTTCTGATGAAAGACCTGCAAACCAAAATATTAATGTAGGAGCACAACTTTGAGAATTTAAGCAGCTGAATGGACCATGACATGCTGCTTAATTCTGGAGAATTTTAACAGAGATGCACTGGGCCCAATATGTAGTGTTTTAACCGAAACAGGTAGATGTAAAGATCAACAGATCAGTTAAAATGAGAACTGAACCAAGTGGTAAAAAAATACAACTAGAAGCTTAGGGAATTCATACTGTTAAGCAGTCTGTTTCCAGATTTTTTTATCATTTTGCTTGGTCCTGAAAACATTGTTCAACAGCAGATTTCAAGTTTCCTTTTGCACTTTGTTACCACTTTTATTGTGGAAAACTGATTTAAAAAAAACCAAAACAGATCAACTTAAACAGTGTTGTGTTGGTTTCTGTATATGTCAAAACATATTTCCATGGAAACATTTTTGGCAAAGCCCTTCTTGCTTGTTTGAAAAACATTTTGAATAAAAACGTTCAAGCTGCTTTAGTCACTTTGCCTTTTGCTTGGAGGGTAAAATAGGCTTTCAAAACTGTCCATTGTTCCCTTTTGCCCTAGAGGCATGCAGGAACTGTAGGAGAAGATCTGATTTGCAGCCTCTTTGTGAGTTGAAAAGGTTCCTCAGGACCCCATCAGGACCTGCAGCAAACGAGGGGAAGACAGTGTTTCCTAGCTGACATCCTTCCCTTTACCAAGTGCTGAACAGCAGTGGTGGCAGCATTAGTGACCTCAGCTTTATTTGCCAATTAATGAGTGTCTGTAACTTGATATTTCTTTTTTCCTAGACTGTACCCTCGTCATGCAAGTGCTCTCAACAACTTGGGAACGTTGACCAAAGACGTGGTGGAGGCAAAGGACTACTACAGACGGGCCCTTCAGTTAAACCCTCAGCACAATCGAGCTCTCTTCAATCTCGGCAACCTGCTCAAGTAAGCTGAACACAGAACTGGCACCAAGGAAATTCACATTCTCTGTATGCACGTTACCAAAGTAGTTTTTTCTGCCAATTGGTAAAGGAATGATGTTGTTTCTTATTGCCAACCTAGAGTGTCGGCACAACGGTGAGGCTTAGTTTGGATATCCTTATGCTGTCTGCCACATCACTTCAGGTGCTGTTTACAATTGTGTTTCAGTTTGAGGGAATTCACTGGTTCTAAATTAGGCATTAAAAATGAGGTGCCTAAACCCAACTAGTCACTTGAGATTCTCATCTTGGTGGAGAGGTGTAAGCCTTTCCAGTGCAGTAAGCCATGTTATTCAAAGACAGGCATCTGATGCAGATCTAATAAATAACACAGATCCAACAAATTCCTCTCTGCAAGTTCCCACTTCTCTTCATTAGCTGTATGGGAAAGTCAATGCGTAGTTTGGCCTAAGCACCTAACTGAGATGCTCAGAGCAGTGGAAGGTTCATCCCATTGCAGAGCGGGTGGGTCTGGATTTGAGGGGAAAGTTGGTTTACATCCCTATATGGTTACTCTGCTGAGCAAGAAAACAAGTTAATCAGCTTATAATTTCATTTGTTACTTAGAGTGTCAGCCTTTAGCAAGGAGAATAGCAGATGATCATAATCATGCAAATTAATTTGACTAACCATATCTAAAGACTGAACTTAGATCTACACAAGAAGCTTTGCCCGTATGATGAGATCTGCTAGGGGTGCAATTAAAAAAAGTAAAATATCTCTATTCCTGCATTGCTATTTTGCACCAGCAAAAGAAATGCCTTGTTTTTGTGAGGATAGCGTGTTATTTGCTGACAGAACTGCATTGTCCTGGTTTCAGCTGGGATTGAGTTAATTGTCTTCCTATTAGCTAGTACGGTGCTGTGTTTTGAGTTCAGTATGTGAAGAACGTTGATAACACCCTGATGTTTTCAGTTGTTGCTCAGTACTGTTTAGTCTAAAATCAAGGACTTGTCAGCTTCTCAAGCCCAGCCGGTGAGAAAGCTGGAGGGGCACAAGAAGCTGGCACAGGACACAGCCAGGGCAGCTG
>JAVJGG010000024.1:17328506-17361469 GCA_035590195.1 Aviceda cuculoides | reverse complement strand
GTGATGGAGCCCGGCTGTCCTGGGGATGGCTGAACACCTGCCTGCCCATGGGAAGTGGGGAATTAATTCCTTGGTTTACTTTGCTTGTGTTGTGGCTTTTGCTTTACCTATTAACTGTCTTTATCTCAGCCCACGAGTTTTCTCACTTTTACCCTTCCGATTCTCTCCCTGATCCCGACATGAGGCAGTGAGCGAGCGGCTGGGTGGGGCTGAGTTGCCAGCTGGGTTTAAACCATGACAACTGACTGTTCGGAAGAGCATAACGGCGTAACATGTATTTTTAGTTACAAAAATATTTCAATTTCTCCATTCTTGACTTTGTGCTTTCCTTCTCTTTTCTAACAGTAGCAAGAACAGTTCTGCTCTATACAAGCAAGACTCAGGAAGGAATTATTTTGTCAGGAAGAAATAGTAAGTTGTACAGAATTTAAATACAGTTGCATCCTGAAAAGTCACTTAAAGTAACTTTATGGAGCTCTGTGTATAATGTGCCCTGTTTATTACATACCAGATTTCCTCAGCTGTTTACTCTGTCAGACCTGAAATGCACTTTGTGTTCTCTACCAGACCCCACCCGTTCTGTAAGGGATGCTCTGCCCCAGCCCTCAGCTACACTGCACAGCCCCATAGCTTCCTCTGGGGTTGTATTTCTACCTTTACATTTAGTGTGGAAGCAGGCCATTCTTTTGAGGATACACTGGCTTTGGATAATTACCAGTTTAAACCAATATAGTTTTTGTATGAACTGTGGCTCCAGAGATTTTCCACACAATTTAGATCTGCATGTTTTGTTGTGTTTGGGTTTTGTGTATTTAAATTAAGTAGATACATTAACATGCTTCATTGTTTCGATAACACAATGCAGTATACGTTGCTTTCAAGACCTACGCATCTCTGCTTGCAACATAACTTGACCCTGAAAATTATTCCACAGTGGTGCTTGAGAATTAAAGAGCAAAACCTAAGTTAATTTGTTAATTAAATAGCGCTGATTAATTCTGCCACCTGTGTTGGACAGTTATGGTTTTAGCTCACAAACATGAAACCTCACTTTAGAACTTTCAGCTCAGCATTCCTTTAAACATACCTTTTAGTGCTGTTGAATATAGGGGATATAATAAATAAAGGCAGCGGTATGGAAGGAAACTGAGACAAATGCAAAGATACAAGTTTAACGTTCCTCATGGAAGAAACACTTTTTGCTTCACACTGAAAACCCATAGAAAGAGGAACTAACGACAGTTTCTCAAAGGATCATGCAGTAGTCAGCACTGAAAATTAATCTGAGATTAACGACTTTCTACCTGAAGACATTAAAACAGTTCCTTCATACGTTCATTGTGCTCCTCAAGCTTATCCTGATTGCCTTTACTAATGTACAAAAAGAACTGTAGTAGCTCTTTCACAAACATATCACTTATTCTTTACACTTATTCCTCTTCAGACTTACATTGACTTCCTGTAGCTTTTATAAAAAGGCAAAAGGCTGCAAATCCTGGAAGAGTAGCTTTAAGAACAAACAAACTGATAATTGCACAAAGCAATTCAAAATGGCATATTATAAGAGAAGAAAAAAGGGAGTCTTTTGTCTCATCACAGGCTAATATTGGAGCATTACCTTTTCCACTTGCTCAGTCTAAGCATGCAATCAAAATGTTTGGGGTTTTTTCTATAGTTATTGGATGGTGTCAGAGAAGAATCTTCAATTACAGTAGTTTGGACTCAAGATATTATAACACTGATAAAAGCAAATAGTTTGAACACCATAATGCTATTCTCAAAATAGGAAAAAGAGAATTTTAGATATAAAAAGCATTCAACAACCAGTCATTAAAATGGGGAAGTGGTGTTTTGAGCAAATGATGTCTGCAAAGCATTTGATTGTGTAGTGCTATTCATTCGAGTCCTAATGTAAAAAAACGGGAAGAATGAAACATGATTTCAATTGAATACCCTCCTTCCTCTGCACTTCAATGATTGTGTCAGTATCTTTTCCTCTTGCCACCTCTGTAGTTGCCTACATAGATTTAAACAGGTGTAGTACAGTATATTTCCATGCAGAACATCTGATTTGAAGGGCTAGGATTTTTAAGCCAAGGAGCTTAATAAAATTGAAAACAACAAAGTTTCTATCTGACATTCACATTTTATGCTATTCAGTCAGTAATGAAACATCAACATGAATTCACTCAGCTGCAGAGCAATCAAAGAAGCCTTATAAATGAGAGGCAAAGCCCTTTCTAGAGAGCTGAACTACAAATGAACTTAGGACTAACCCAATTTCATTAGCAGCAAAGCATATGGATGAGATACTCAAGGTTCAAGAGTAAACTCATCATGCTACCGAAAAGCTCACTAATTACTTTTTTTATTTCACACTTCTGCAATGTACACACCTGCTCAGCGAAGGTGGATCCAGTTTGGCTACAACCAACATCTGCACTCACACCACGCTAATAGCCCCCTAAATCTTGCTTAGTAACACCAAGGAACTGCAGGTTCTCAGTACGGAGCAGAACATCTTCCAAACCTCTGGGTATGCACAGAAGCAGTTCTCCCAGTACTATACATCATTACTGGAGGCTAGGAGATGAAGTAGACACCTAAAGGCAAGGTATTGAAATTCCTGCTTTGGGAAGAACGTTGGGTTTCCAGAGCGAAAGCGGGAAGTTGCAGTCAGCACCCAACCTATGCTAACCTGTCAATTTAGAAGACCATGTCAAATAAATGAATGAGTAAGCTTGTTCTCTCTGTAGCAAACCAGTAGGAAATTGGTATGTCTGAACTCCTGATCACTTTCTAGAGTTTAGGTACTGAAGTCAGGACTGGATAAATCCTTTTCTTCAGACGCCTACAAGTCTCCAGAAGAAACCAAAGCAAAATAGAACTAACTTTTTAAACCACAGGTAGTGTAAGAAAAAGAGAGGACACTGCCATGGCCCATCATTTACGCAACAGCTTTTCCCAGATGTTTTGGATCAAAAGACCACAGTCAACCTTCAAAATTTAACTCGGATAAAGGATAGTTACCTGGCCAATGTGAGACGTTGTTAACAATCACCTAGTTTCCACTTCAAGCATTCTTTCTCTTCAGTATCCTGCAATTTATTTCATGCAAATTACAGAAATGCTCCTGAGCTACAACTCAGAAATGAGGCCTTCCCAATCGCAGTCTACAAGCTTTACTTTAAGCATTTTCTTCTTTCACCAGTACCGCACAAAAGACCCTCTACAGAAAGCAGCTTGTATCTCTCATGTCTTGTGAATATCTAGACACACAATGACAGAGCCATGGCCCCCTCCTTCTGAGCAATTTGGTCCAGTTTCCTGCAGGACAGGGAAAAGCCTCCAAGATTTCCCAGGCTGCGTTTGTAACGTGGGCTGTGAAGATGCAGAACTGAGCTCTTAGTATTGAGCAGTTGCTTAATGATTGTTAAAAAGATGATCAGTTGAGAATCAGCTTTAAAACACATTACAGAATTAATGGGTGAGACACCAAACCGTGGGCATATTTTATCTCACCAAGCATGCCATCTCCACATCAGACTGACGAACGCAGAGTATGGCCCACTCCACACATCAGGAGAGTGGAGCGAACCCTGGCTGGGACCGAGCGGCACAGGGCTGCCCTTTCTGCCTCAGCTGCAGCCACCCCGGGCTTTTCCTCGAAGGCTACACCTACTCCCACAGGGTTATGCGTAGAAGTGAAAAGGTTAGAACCAGGCAGGCATCAAGACTGAGGTAGGAGGAGCAGTGGGTTTTTTGGCAGGGCCACACAGCCGAAGTGCCAAGTTAGAGGCCAATTAAATTTGTTTCAGTGTAGCTGAGTCCTCTAGTCAACAAGATAATCCTCAATCTTTTGTCTCTTCCTTTGTAAAGCCTTTTGATGTCTCTTGAATGCAATGCTGAGCATGGCCTTTAATCACAAGCCTTTTAAATTTATTTCTACTGAAACTCAAAGCAGAATCTAAAGTGAATTTGTTACAAACAATCTCCCTTTGTAGATGGTTTGAGACAATGTTGATTATTATACAATTGTATGAGTCTGCTACTGACTAGTAAATGGAAAACTCTTCGCTGGAGAGCTGCTACTAAGCTTTCACAAGCAGGGCAGAGACATGAAGTTTAAGAATAATGTAATTATGGATAATACTATACCTTGACTGGCAAAATACTGTATAGACCTAGTCTGGGGAGTTTGGGGGGGTTGAAGGTTGTTTGGGGGTTTTTAGTATATTTGTATTTAAAAGTCTTCTTTTCTTGAGGAGAACAGCTTTTTGAGATGGCTACTAATTAAATAATTGAAATAATCAACTATCTACTTAATCCAATTTAAAATGTTATACTTGATTTTGAAAAAAGGCAGAAAGCAAGCAAAAATGTGAGAAGGCAATTAGACTAAGCTGTTAGGGCCAGTCTTTTCAAAGGTCCCTTGGCCTCAAAAGCACTGATTTCATGGGATACGTACAAACCTAAACATCTTTTAAAAAATGGAAGCCAAAACAAGCATTTTAGTGACAGCCTCAGAAGATTCAGTTAAGCATCAAAAAGGCAAACAGAAATGCTCTTCATTAACAAAACTGTGAATATGCAGTAACTACATTGAATTCAGCAGTTATTTTTGCTTGAGCATGAATGCGATAGAGCAGATGTCGATGCTTTTCTAGTCGTCTCCTTCATATGGCCCTTGAAATAGCCTTAAAACATTTAGAGGTAGATGAAAGCCTTCCCTACAAATGTTTCACTCTACATTAACTATGAGACTAAGGGTTCCCATGCAACAGCAATAGTTAAAGTTATTCTGAAGGTTAATTGGGGGAGAGGGGGGAGGGCATGAAACCCCATGGAGATGGTATAATACTTGTCCTGACAGCTTGTACTCTGAAGCTCTGACTAGTGGAGGAACAAGGAAATAGAAATTAAGCACATAAATGGCAAGAACTCCCTGAGATGAGGCCTTCTGGGGAAAAAGAGAAAGATGTAATGGGATGCAAGAGTTGGTTGGCTAAAGCAAGATTACAGGGCCTGAACAGGAGTAGCAATGCAGAGAACAAGCAGACAAGTGACCTCCACGAATTTGAGCTATTCTGCACATTAAAATGAGACAGAGCCTCAAAGAAGACTTCCTCTCTGCCCCCATTAGGTGACCCAAGAGGACAGGGCTGATGCCCAGTACCCACCACAATGCCAGGCAGTGCAGGACCCCCACGTAGCTGCAGCTGCTAGAATGAAAGCACAGATGATGCCTCCTTGAATGCTCAGTCAAGAAGTTCATGCAGGAGCTAGGCTGTGAAGCCACTGTGATTCAGCAGTGAAGTCTAGACCCACACTGAGACTACAGTAATACACAAACACCAGATAACAAAGTACGCACAACAAGTGTCCAGCAAATAGAAAATGGGGCTGAGGAGGCTTGGACTAGTCTGCTTTTACTCATAATGGTATCACCAGAGTCTCTTCCCTGAAAGAAAGCAAGCTGGAAACAGAAGGTATTCAAATGGCTCTGGTTGTGTCACTTTGGAATGTGTCCTGTCCTAACCAAAGCTTAGCCAGGCCAGCCGCTTGAAGCTGCTGTCTCATCACATTGTGTCATTTCTCCTTCTAACTGTGGTCAGAATGAGGATGTGCAGAGAACCGTGGCAGAGGAACAAGAACAATTATCCCTCAGTTCCTCTGCAGTTGTAAGGTGAGTCACTTAATACAATCAGGGAGCCCAGTCAGACTTGCTCCATCTGTACAACTTCTGTTCCAGGTACTTCTTTCTCAGCATAAAGGCATAAATTTCTGAGCAGCTTCTAACAAATTATGAAAGACAGAATCACCTTCTAGAGGATTAACCTAAGTGCAGAAAATGTAGACTACCAGTAGGCATACACAAACAGGTGTATTGTGTTAATCACAAGCAGCTTGATAGCCACAAAGTACCAGAAAGAGGCAACAAGAGGGCAAAAAAAGAACCCGTAACATGAAGCTGTACTATGCCTGCTTTGATAAAAACTGCCTCAGAGCACATAATGGATTCTTAGGAAGCAGGGAACATTACTGTATATTTTGGAAATAGAAGGACTGCCACTTTTTCATAGAGCCCAACCATCCATTTATCATGCAAGTCCACTGCAACACTGAACATGTTGCTGGGCCACCTACAATGTTATTAATACCATAAATGTCTCCCAGACAGATTGACACAAAGCAGTAAAATCACTTCATTGGAGCCACTTTGAACAATCACATTAAAACCTCTATTCATGCAAATCTGCAACTCGTGGATCAACAAGGTACTTTCCCTTTTAGAACCACTTACTAGCATCTCCACACAACTGATAGACATCAGGTATCGGCAAAATCCACTATGAGGTCTCAGGAATCTCTGTGTAGGTTGATTTGCAGCTTCTTGAGGCTCTGTATGTCAATAAGTAATAACATAGGAGCAGGAGGAGGGAAGCCACATGGGCGGAGATCTGTGAACCAGTAGTGAAATGGTGGTTTACATGTCAATTACCAAAGGCATTGGCCCGTATTGCTAGCCCTGCTCTATCCAGCACTGTTAGGTTAAATTTCATAGAGATACATGCAGTGCAATAAAAACACATGTGTCAACACATAATCTTTGAACAATCCCAACCCCACAGCAACATCAGCAGAAGTTTTAATAATTGTGACCTGTTTCAGTATATATTTAGACTCTAGCTTGGAAATGAATGTTATGTCAGATAACAGTTCTGGCAAACGCAGCATAAAACCTGGCATATCTGTAAATAAATATCATACCTGATACTCACATTTGCCTCAGAATTCCAAGCAGCACTCTTCCTCCCTGCGTACTCCTAAAGTTTTATGGCCTAAGAACAGATTATTTGCTCCCATTTCTATTCCTTTCCTTTCCATACAGCAAACTGTGCTTTGAAGGAAAGTCTGGGTGCCTTTGCAATCCACCATGTGCAAACTCTTGGATCACAATTTTTCTGACAACAGCTCCACAACATGGCTTGCCAGTCCATTTTTAGTCCCATTGTTTAGACTTGCCTGGACAAGGTGGAACTTGCCATCTTCACATTTTTACCCAAAATCTTTTTCCATAATTCTACAGCATGCCAATAGCAGAAGCTCTGCTTGTGGTAACCCCAACATAAAAGTATACCAAAAAAAGCTATTGCCACACTGCAAGAGGAATCACAAAGAGAAAAAGAAAAAGAAAAAGAAAAAAAAAAAGAAAAAAGTGCTTGGCATACACTAGTGTTTCAATGTGGCAAAGTTGCTTCAGGTAATCTCAATAACTTCGTGCAAAAGTTCATTGCCATGTTTGTACTGACTTGCTGAAAATTTTTTCTTCTGGAAAATACCCCCAGTGGTATCCTCTGTAAAAGTTATGGCTTCTACGACCGTATTACTGCAGAAATCTCTGCCTGAAGTGGATGTCATGTTGCGTGTTCCTCTCATGCGGGAGCTGTTTGCATTGCCTGTTGTTCATATGGTTCTTATTTCTGTATCTTTTTTTTTTTTTAATCAGTTGTGCATATCTTTTTTAAAAAACCAAGAAAACAGCCCGTGGATTAGGAATCTTTTACAAATAAATTCACACTTAGCTGGATGTATGTCAGTGGTACAGGAATTCGCAAAGTCTTTGCTTTTTTCACTGTGGGATTTATGGCTAGATTTCACATAAAGAAGTTATGCTCGAAGTCTTTGCAAAAGCAAATGTACGTAAATGTCTATTTTATATAAAAAGTAAGAAAATTAAGTGGCGTGTCTGGTTTTGTTCTCTGGCTATGGAGTCAGTCTGTTCCTTAGGACCAACCATGAACAAGTTCTTCAGGAGGTGGAAGGGCCAAAGTTTCTTACTCCACTTGACTTACATTTTACTGTCCAAGGAGTCCCAGTGATTGCTCGTGTAGCAGCAACTATGCAGTACATGTATTTGAGCATGGCCATGTAAAAATAATGGAGCAGGCATTTTTTGGAGCCTGAGCATGAGAAAGGACGAGGGCTGGTGCTTACACAGTCTTGATGATCAGACACATTATACTGACATAAGCTTTTCATGTCAGGCTTTATACATCTGTCAGGAATGTGTCAAAGCAACGTTAAGTCTACAGAGTGCAAAGAGAAAAACGGAACCAAAATTAAAAAGAAACTCGTTTTGTTCTAATTCCCTTCTTCCTGGCAGATGTTCCCAGATGCTCCTGCATGCTTCTAGGGCTTGGATTCGTTCAGGGGATCGTGGTGGTGATAAACACTTCCATCAAAAACAGACCTGAAAGAGAATCGAAAGCCCTGAACACAAGCCATAGTGGTTTTTTTCCATCTTGGTGTGTGCAAAACCCTCTGTAGCATGTAGGGGAACCGCATGCTCACTTTGAAGTCAGCCTGTACACCCTGAAGTTCTCCTGGATCCCGACAGCACAGGATTTCTTAATGGAGCTTGATTTTGCGGTATGCAGATAATAGCTTTCCCTGTAAAAAAGGTCAATCATTTTCATCCTCATGGCAGCTACTTAAGGCTCTCCATAAGCCCCATGTATTGCTTCACAGGTGAGAAGCTGCTGGAGGTTTCAGAGAGCTCTCTTGGTGTCCTCTGGGAAGGAAGAAGCAGCACACTGCCATGCCTTACAGAGGGGCTGCCCCGGCCAGCTGGGGTGCGGAGAGACTGCTGGGTGAGGAACTTGACTGGACGTGCCTTTGCCTGGGCTAATCCTCCTCTGCAAAAGCAATGACATTTCTTCCAAACCACAAGGGCTGAGGCAGCTCAGGGCCGGTGGCAATGATGAGACGGGGGACATTAGATCTTGCCACTGTCTCTGTGGGGAGTGGGCAGCAAACTACAAATGAGAGCCAAGGGAGCTGGTGACCCCCAGCGAGACATGGCAGGAGAGCCTCCAAACCCACCTGAGTTGCAGCCCTGCAGCCTCACCTGCCAAAACTGATTGGCCCTCTCATCTATTAAAGGGGCTCATTAGGTGTGAGGAGGGTTGTTTCTCCTGTGTGCAGCAGTGCATAGCCTGGGATCCAGCACTGGGTGCTTTTCCTGAGCCATTTCTTATTGTCTCCATCTAGGTGCTGCTTGCCACAGCCATCTCCTTGGCTGCTGTGGCAAGTAAGCTGTTCCCCATGCAGGCTGCTCAGCTGTGGTGTGGTCCCGTGGCTGTGCAAGAAAGAGAAATAGCTTGGTCCCACTGAGCTTGCTAACTGGTGACCCTGGGGTACTCGGGTCAGAAGAGGCTCTGGACAAGCAATGAATGGCAACACATTCTCAAATCCTTCTTGCACATCCTCCTGCAGTGGCTAATGTATTTGTAACTCCCTGTCTGCCCCGCTCCCACATCCATGTAAAAATTTCTTTCCTAGGGATGCTTATAGGCAAGAGCGGAAAATAAGCACAGGGCAGGCTGCAAAAGGGATCAAGTTGGGCAGAAGAATGGTGATCTTCAGAGTGACTTGCTCCTGGTAATGAAATTAGTGCTAAAAAGATCTGCCCAGCTGGGGTAAGAGATGGGATAACCAGCTAATTGCCATCCCTCCCACCCTGCTCCAATATGATGCTGGTCCTTCTGCAGTTGCTAATGCTATTTTTCCCCTGATAAATTCTGTTTATTTTATACTTTGCTAGTAGATTTGCTGCTATAGCAATAATCACCACAGTCTCTCGTTGGAAAAGCTAGTCAGCAGCAAGGGCTAGGGAGAGCTTGGTTCAGGTCAATGGCTTAGAAAATTGTGCCTGATTTTGTGACTGAGCTTTCTGCAGTAGTCAAATGCTTTGAAGCCAGAGAGTTCCCTGGGAATACGTTAAAATGCTCTTTTAAAAGGGAGAGAGAGAGAGACTGGGCTCAGCTGAACAGAGCTGCAAGGAGTTCAGGTAGCACCTTGACAGCCAGCAGTGCTGCGGGAGTTGTGCAAGGATCCTCACTCACAACCCTGTGGGGTGAGTCCCACTCATTGCTGCGGAGGTCTTGGGGTGGTTGGCCGTCTGGGTAGAGGAGAAAGATTCAGGCACTGAATTCAGTTCACTAGCACTCAGATAAGGTGTTGTGAGAGATTGGTGGGCTTTCTAATGCCTGTCAACCTGATGGGAAGGTTAAGCAAGCAGCATTGCTTTCAAGCCTACACAGAGGACACAGGAGCCAAAGTTAAAGAGAGGGACAGAGGGGTGTCATTGTGATAGTTGGTAACATTCTGGATCCAGACTCAGTCTCCTGGTGACTCTAGTGAGTTATTCTAGGCTCTCACCAGAGCAAATACAGTGCAAGTACCTCCTAAATCATGAGCACTATATTGCTTACATTTGTTTGGCTGGGAAGTGAACTCTTATCCCAGCCTTGGCTTAGAAGAGGCAGGGGACCCCTCCTATTGGCATAAGAAACACATTGGTCAGGAGCAAATAACAGAGTGACTTTTAGCTGGTGCAGACACAGGGCCAGCAGAAGGGAGTGGAGGAAATACTGCTGTCCTCTTCTCAGTAAAGGAGCCAGAAGCTGCTGCCCTTCTCCCACAACCCAGCCTGGAGAAGCAGCCCTCCGGTATGAGAAGTTGCAGTCAGTTCCTTTTCTTTGTGTCCCAAGTATTTGAGATGGCTCCTCCTGTGTGATCTTTGCTATGATGGTCATATTCTGGAGCTGACCCAGGGGAGCAGCACGTGCCTTTACCCCCCCAGCGCGGGGTCCTGCAGGCCCATCAGGGGCTGCATCACTCCCTGCTGCGTGAAGACTGGTGGCGTTTTCCTTAGAAAACATAAATGGGATTGCCATGAATTTCTCTCAAACTGCACAGTTCAGTGAAACATCTAAAATTTAATCAGACCCAGCCATCCTAAATCAAACTTCCCTGTGCTCATTGTCCACATAAGGCACAATTGGTGCCAAAAGCGATGTGAGAAAGCTCTATCTCCTTGTGATGTGTTTCAGACCAAAGCCAAGACTGCGTGCTGGGCCAGCTCAGTTCAGAGACAGGATCTTTCATGATAACTTAACTTGCTCAGGTTAAGTGCCACAGGGCACTTAGGTATGGAAGCTTTGAAATAATAAACTTTGGATAAAGTCAGGTAGCATCATTATAACCTGTTGCACTTGTTACTTAATTTTGTAAGACCCAGTTGCATTTCATTAAGAATAATTAGCCTACTGGATGAAACCTAAATTTGCTTTTTTTATGACTGTGCACACACATCATGAAAATACCTCACAGGAGACCTCAGCTTTGCACACATCAGTGTCTTATCAAGAAATGCAATTTCCGTGTGTTTTCATTTCTCTCCATATAATTGCCTTCAGCTTGGAGCTCAGGCTGGAGTCAGGAAAGCTGGGACACCTGGGATTTGTCCCATTAATTCCCTACCTTCCAGAAGAGCCTGAAGTGATTTGAGCATGTGGGGAGTTGTCTCATTGCAAAACACTCTTGTTTCTGTCTTCTCTGTAGGCCTGAAGTGAGGACTTCATCCCATTGACCTGAAGAGCCCAAAGGATGCTCTGCCACTGGGTTTCTTCTCTCAAATTGCTGAAGGGAGAGAGTTGGTGCCTGGAGGGCAGCCCTGGCAGGTCTGTATTGCAGTGTGCTGCCTTCTTCTTGGGGAAGGGGGAGGAGAGGCAGGAGCCATCTCCCTTTCATCCTCAAGTCATTGAATGCTGCTTGCTCAGGAGTGGAAGCTGCACTAAAAGTCCTTCTTTCCCAGGCTGACGCCGCTCTCAAAATGGGAGGGAATGAGCTGATCTAATGGTTAAGGTGAGATCTCTGGCTGGTGTGAGCTAATGCAGCGGCAGAGCTTTTGTGGCATACACCAGCTGATGATTTCCTTGGGTTTATGGTACAGAAAGAGGTTGCAGAGGTGGGAAGGGAGGCTGCGTCTCTGCTCTCCAGCTGCAGAGGAAAGTTACCTTGCCTAGCAGCTTGTGTTCACATAAGGAAAAGCACTGAGCAATGGTTGTGGGATGATGCCTTACGAGTAACTGAGTAGGCCATGGCTCTATTGAGAAAAGTACTACTTGTTTGCATGTTGCCAGTGCACCTGTGGCAAAACAGTGTTGGCCACCTCCCTCCCTGCAAAACTCAGTCCCTGCACATGCAGCACCTTTAAAATGTACGCCGGTATGAAGGGCAGAAAGGCACAAGAAGGGCTAGTGTAGGGAGAGGGTAGGGTGCTGAGGCCAGGGGGATGGATCCTCTGGAGCCCTGGCTAGCATTAAGCCCTGGGGAACCTCTTGCAGCAGCAAGAGGAGCAAGATGTCTGTCTGGTCCCCTCTGTTCTGGGGTGCATCTGGATGTCCCACACACTAACACTGGGAGGAAAAAGTTGTTTGCTGGGCTGGGCTGATCTTTGTTATTTCACATTTTCAGGGGAAACAGGAGTCACCTCATCTCAAAACATACCTGACCCTTTCTTTGAAGGTGTCCCTCAAACTAGGCCATTCCATTTCTGTGGTGGCAGCCTGGTCCGAGAAGACGTGGTTACTAGCAGTGCTCACTGCATGGTGAACCTGGAGCAGGCCTCACCTCCTCACTTGCTCTTGAACCTCTTGCAGCAAAAGTTCCCCTTAGGACATGGGGAGCTCCTGGGCCCAGATGCATGCTCCCCAGTTAGGGTGGGAAGTGCACCTCTCCCCCAACCGGGGCTGAGCAGGGCCAGTGCTCTGCCACAGTTGGATCTGTGGGATGTGTCACTCCAGAGCCATGGGTCCTTGAGCAACTCATGCACCCTGCTTGCTCCTGTTGGGTCTCTGTATGTTTCTTCCCAAAGCCTGGAGAGAGGGCTCCCTGGCTCAGGCAGTTTGCAAATCAAATTCATCTGTCCTGTTTGCTGCCCGGGAGCTTTGAGGTGTGGGCAGCCCTGGGGCAGAGATCAGGGTGTGGAAATCTCCATGCTAGCACAGTTCTTCTAAATGTCTACATCACTAATTTTTAAAGGGCTTTGTCCCTGCTCACCTAAGCAAGCACCGAGAGAAGCATTTTTAAGGCAGAAGCAGCACTGCATCTTCCTTGTAAAAGCAGCCCTGGCAACTGTCACATTACTCCTAGCAGTCACACCGGCTTCTATACTTTTAATGCAAGACCAGCTTCACAGGCCATGCTAAAGACCTCTTAATGGGCAGGGACAGTGATATAACTGGCCCTTTTGCCAGCCCTCTTATAATCCATTGTAATGTAATTGCAGACCAGTCAGCTTCACATCTGTTTCTTGCTCAACTTGAGCATCATTTTTGAGGACTAATGTTGAATAATGAGAAAGTTGCTATGGTATAAAAATTTCAATGTGCAAGATTAACCTTGATAATGAGGCACCTCCTTGTTTCTCTGTTCTGTGCAAAACTAGCCAGGGCTTTTAGTCTCACTGTTACGCTGACAATACTGTTCCTGTGTTCCCATTACTGCAGCATTTACAGGCATCACAGGCAATCCTGGTGTCGGACATTGCTGGGAAATATGGGAATTTTCCAGTTCCAGTAAACACCCTCCTGGGATTAAAGCAGGTCTGTTACGGCTGGAAGTGATTAGAAAATTGAGAGGCAGAGTTTCTCTGAGGGCAGGGAATAAATCTTAATTTACTAGGAAACATTGAAGCAAAGACTCAGGTTGAACCCCACGTATCTTGATTCACAATACTTGGGGCCACACTTCAGGGCAGGCAGCCGTAATAAAATGTGTGTCTACCAGCCCCCTCAAGCTGCGCTGCCCAGACCTGGCACCTCTAAATGCTGCATGGGTGAAATAGTGTGGTGTTAAGTCACAGCAGTCGGACTTGCATGAAGGGGTGCAATCCTATAGAGGTTAGATAAGAGATTGAGGGCAGGGTTTAAAAAAAAAAAGAAACCAAAAACAACAAAAACACACACACGAAAAAAAACCCAACCGACCAACAAACAAACACAAACCACAACACCTCCCCTCCCCCAAACTGTGAAAGTGATAGACTAGAAAAAAGTGATAAATAGGCTTCAGAGCTCTTGTCTGAGCACTAGTGGTTCTTGGACTCTCAAGTGAGTGCAGTCTGGAGAGAAGAGGCAGTTGCTTCAGGTCTCAGTTTTGTTCTGTTTTGATAATAGTTCAGGCAGACCTTTTAATCAGCCCTAACTGCAAAGAGCTTGCTGCTGTGTTGTGCTGTGTGCTGTGAGAATTGGTAACAGGAAATGCTGACAGCTGAAACACAGACAAGTTTTGTGGCTCCTGTGGGCATCTTTTGGCAGTGCCTGATACTGGGCAGGTCTGTGATCCCAGTTCATGTCTCCCATTGAGTGCAAAACTGTCCCACCATGCACCCCAGTGCACTTGCTGGACTCCCTAGAGGAGGGTAAACTGCTTTGCTAAAGATCTCGTTTGCTAAAGATGGGATCTACTGCCCGCCTGTTTACTGGGTAACTGCTCTGATAGCGTAGCTGTCTACCTAATTGCTAAAAGAAATACTGAAAGGCATTTTGACTCTGCTGGAGTGAATTGCTCTAAGTTTAACTGTGACATTATATTGCTTATAAAATATGCAGAAAAAACATAATGGGCATACACTTGTCTAGTGTTAATTTAAACTACATGTAGCTGCCTAAAATAATCGTGAAGCTCTCAAATGTGGGCCTCTGCTCATCTGCACCGATAATGAAATTAGAAAGGAGGATTTATGGGGCCAAAATGACTTGGCAATCAGTTCCCATTGCTTTTAAGGCTTCTCATGTGTCTTTTAGGATCCCAGACTGCAGGTAGCAAGGGCTGAGCTTGATGTATCAAGACCAAAAATGGCACAGGGGTTCTGCGAGTCCCAAGGCAAAAGATAAGCTGTCCTTTTGCCTGTACCAAGCTGGCTGCAATGAAATCTGCTGGCACCTCCCCTGGCCTCCTGGCAGCTCTGTGCTGCCCAGGTTTGAACAGTGGCTTGATGGGTAACAGATGAAACAAGAAGCCTATTTCTCCATTTAAAAGCTTTTCCAGCTGGAGCTCAGAGAATCCCCTGTGTTGCTGCTCATGTGAAATCAGCCCAGCTGAAAGTCCTGTTACTGGAGGCTAGCCCCAGTTCCCAGGGCAGGAGCACTGTGCAGGGTTGCCGTCTCAGTCTGAAGGTGGGAACTTGCAGGAGATGGTTTGCTTTGGGGCAGCAGCCCCTTCCTTCATCAACCTGGCATTGTTTTTTTTTCCCACCAGGAAACTCCTGAAGAGCCTGGTGTTGACAGTGAGGGAACATCACCTCCAGTGAGGTGACAGGCAGGAGCAGAGCATCCCTGTCTCACATGTCCTCGCCCACCCCGTGTTCAACTGGCTGCACTACATGGATTGCGACGCGGCCCTGCTGTACCTCCAGCACCCAGCCCAGTACGGTAAGCAGGAGCCCAAGGGGATGAGCCATTGCTATGGGAGGGTGCTTTACGTGGGCAAAGTCCTCATCTGATGCACTGATCCACAAAACCCACCCCTCTTCCCTTCCCATGCTCTGTATGCTAGAGAAGTGTCCCCTCAGTTTTGCCCTTAATTCTTATCGAAGTAACACAGTCAGGTTAATTGTTGTCCTAGGCTTTGATTAATTGTCCCAGAAGTTTATCACTTGGTCAGGCAGGATCTATGCTTTGGCTATGCCCATGCTTTCTTCGTGTACCGGATTCCTGTGTGCCCTTGTGTTCCCCTCCTATAAGCTGTACCAGCGTGGTTTCCTTCAGCCCCGCTGTGCCAGCGCTAGCTCTCTGATAGCTGCTGGAAAGCCGTCAGCTTCCTGTTGGCCATAGCCCTGGGCCAACAGCTGGCAGTGGGCTGCAAGGGTCCTGCCCACTGAGAAGCAGGCTGGATTAACACCTGCTTGCTCCAAGTACTTCTGCAGGCAAAGGCAAAGCCTCTGGAGACAATTTTAGGGTCTTGGTGTGAGGGAAGTGGCACAAGTCTTTAACTTCCCAGGCTTTTCAAAGGCAATTCCTTAAGTTATATAGAGCTAGGGATGGGTTACACCCAACTGGCCATGACTGTCTGTCACCATCAGATGGCAGATCAGCCAACATAAAATAACCTTCTGTCACTGTCATGTCTCAAATAACTGGCCTGGTAGAAATAGCCCTACTGTTTGCCCTTAATGGCAGGAATAAGGGAGATAAGACCAAAGAAATGACCATTTCAGGGCTCAGACACCCTGGCAGGCAGTGTGAGGAAGGCTGCTTGAGGGCTGCCTGTGTGCCTGTACTCTGTGGCTAAACAGGTATGTCCCTATGCATGAACAGCATCTGAGCTGCATGGACAATCCATGAGGAAACTACAGGGCTTCCTGCTTCCTTCTGAAGGCTGGGCACCGCCAGTGGCCCATCAGGGCAGCCAAGGAGAACTGTGATCCATTTTTCTCCCAATATCAAGGAAAAACTAACCAATATGAGTCTGGATTGAACTGAGCTGAATCTTTTGAGTTTTTCATGTCCTGCATAACTCCTCTGATCTGATCAGCACTGATCTTTGGGGAGAACAATGTAGAGTTTCTCACAAGGACGAGCCTGTTCCCACACCATATGAGACCACTACAGAGGCAACCTGGTTGAGTCATCTCTTCCATGCTGTTCCCCCTCTTCTTTTGTCCCCTTCCCAAGTATCTTCCTGATTAGGTTAACATTCAAAGGTAGCTAACAATCTTCCTGATTTCTGTCTCTGAATTTGCCATGTATAAATTCAATTACATATGACTAACTTTAGTTTGTATTCCTATTTTATAAATACCCACATATGACCGTGGTATTTTTGGAAGGGGAGAAATGGAACAGTATGACTTGAAAGGATGCTGTTTGTACCTGTAAATCAGACATGTTCCTGGAAGCATGGGGTTCATGTGCTCATTTGTACACCCTTTCCTGTGCAGCAGACAAGGTTCAGCCCATCTGCCTTGCCCACAGCGATGAAGACTTCCAGGCTGGGACACTGTGTGTGGCTAGTGGCTGGGGCAAGGTGTCTGAGGGTAGAGTCAAATGGCAGGGTCTTCTCCTCACAGTTGCAGGATTAAAGGAATAAGGGAAAGGAGCCACTTTCTTTCAGAAATAGAAGTTCAAGAAGAGGTGACTCCTGCCAGATGGAAAATTTGAGTACCCCTTTGCCCATCAGGTTTCCTCTGCTTGTCAGAGGACCAGCCCCTGTAGGGATGTGCAGATCAGCATTTTCCTGCAGCATGGGACCTTGGAGCACAATAGGGAAAGTTGCACTTTGCGGTACTACTGTGCATATTAATGCATGCGTATTGGAGCTTCTTGCAAGCAGAGCCGTCCTTACAAGGTGTTACAAAAGTGGGAATAGTTTCCTTGTGTGAGAAATGTGATTCCGTCCAAAGCTCATTTTCGATTAAAGTTTATAATTTTATTAAACGAATAAAGGCAAGCAAACAGCGCTGGGTGCGCCGGGAGTCTCTGCTCAACCAAGACACACACCCACAGTTTCCCGTTTCTGGTTTATATCTCTTTCACTAATATATATGCATGGATTTTATGCAAATAAGCGTATCCCTTTTAGCGCATGCCCCCCTCGTCTCTTGGGATCTTCCCTACTCCCGGCTGGTGGTCTTTGGATGAAGTTAGTAGTCTTCCTTGGCTCATCCCCGGGATGACCCCGGCTCCCCTCAGGACGACCCCGGCTCGCACACATGTGCTCCACAAACTTCTGCCTGGCACCAGGTGCTTAACAAGAAGACTAGGGCTCTGCACGTGGACTTCACAAACTTCTGCCTAGCACCAGGCGATTAACAACAATACTGGCGCCAAATGGCCCCCACAAGAAGCAAGAACTATTTACACATCTTTTTGTTTCCTCTAAGCTTGCGGTTATACAAGGACAGATAGAATGGTTAAAGAATATACATACAGAGAGGGTCACATTTCACCATGTAGCCCTGGCATGGTTTTATATTGACACGAATCAGAACCACCTGATATTTCACACCTTGTGTGTAAAAAGAGAGAAAAAAATTATACTCTTTCATCTAGATATTAGAAAGCCATTCCCTCAAAGGAATGGCACTTGCTTGAGTTTTGGTAGATTTTAAAGGAAATGGGCATGTCTGTGCATGTTGCTTTTTATTTTTACATTCCCAGTGGTTTGGGGCTCATCCACAGTAGAGGAGACTTGCCTGTCCCCCACTCCCCAGCAGCCCTCCCAGGAGAGAGCATGCTGTCTCCCAGCCAGGGCTGCTCTTTCACACTGGCACCTTGCTGGGGGCTTTGTCCTGCCCCCTGAAAGTCTCCAGCCCTGTAGTAGGGTGCTTCGGAGAAGAAAGCAATGTCTGTTGTCCAACCTGCAGGGAAATGACCTGCTCCAACCCTCTTCTGAGGCACTGGCTGGGGACAAACGAATGCATTACCTGCCTAGCTGGGTGCCTCTGCTTGGTGATCCCAAACTGCTCCAAAACATCACCGCCGCAGGCAGGCAACTGTGCGGGACCCCCCGCAGCCGCTCTTGCCGGGGTGTTGTGGAAGGGGCAGATGCAGCTCCCAGGCGATGGGGCTGTTGGCTATCATTTGGCTGGAGGCACAAGCTGTCTTGCAGTTGGTGGATGTGGCCTGGTTGCTCCCACAGTGGCTGGGGTGCTGGATCCCGTCCTACAGGAGCTGGAGCTGCCCCTCGCGGACAGGCAGACCTGCAGTGGGCTGCTGAGGGTCATGAACCTGCCACCAGTGTGGGGCTCCACGCTGTGCACTAGCTGTCCTGATGGCAGGAGGCACGCGTGCAAGGTAATGGCTCATCTGCCCTGGCTCCTGCTGGGCAGCAGGCTTGTCCTGTCCACCCACAAACCTTCTTCTCTCCTGGGGAGAAAGGGAAGTGACAGCACTGAAAGTGCTGTCGGCACTTTGCTGAGCAAGGGCTTTACAAGGAGCTTCAGGATAATGAAGGCAGGAGGACTCTTGTGGGTGGGAGTATGGGCAGGAGACTGAAGTATGATTGCACCCTTGCCTAGACCTGCCCTGGGCATTGCTAACAGCAGGACCTCCACCTCCACATGCAAGTGCTACCACCTCTGCAGAAACCATGGAGGACATTCAGTGGTGGGACTCCAGGCAATGGGCAAGTGAGCCTGGCATGGGCAATACTACCAGGAGGCTGGAAAGAAGGCAGTTCCCACCTCTTCCCTGATGTCCCCTTACACCCACTCAAGCCTTCTGATACCTTCACTCGGACAGTCCCACTGGGCAATGGGCTACAATAAAGGAGTTTGCTCAGTGCCAAACTCTTCTCTGCTGGTCCCTAACAGTGCGAGTGGGACCGGAATTGCCCTGCCCTAGGGAAGGCTGCTGATCAGGCTGTCACTAATCTCCTTGGGGCGTACTTGCATGAACAATTTTTTAACCAAGCAGTAGCTTGTGAAGCTCCCTACCCTCTGTTATACCTTGTGTGAACATTTTCAAAGCAGTACTGCAGCTGATGTTAGTGAAATGGCTTTCATTTTTACATTCTTCATGGAAAAAAGGGGTTTGTGTGGAAGGGCATGTTGCCAAACTGCAAGTCAGATCAGGGGAGTGAAACAACAGAGCTTAGACTGGCGCATTTTAGATTAAACAAGAACAGCTGAATGAGCAGGGATGGTGCCAGGCCCCTGTGACAGGGGAGAAGCAAGCAAGGTTGTGTTAGTTTCTGCAGTAAAGCTGGCCAGTCACACAACGCTGTCAAAGTCAGGGCTGCTGGCACAGGAATAAATGGCACCTTTCTTCCCCAGTGGAGTTTGGACAGGGTGAATCTGGAGGCCCCCTTGCATGTCTGAGGACTGGTGGCACCTGGACTCTGGCCGTTGTGGTGTCCTGGGGGGTCAGCTGTGCCAGGGGATGGGACACCCTCAAGAGAAGCATCACAGCTTGGGGCTCACCAGGCACCTTCTCCCAGGTGGCTGCATTCGTGGACTTCATTGCCCAGCACATGACACCAGGAAGGTATGAGTACTGGGAGGTTTTTTCCTCTCCTGTCTCTTTAGCACCATAGGGATCCAAATTGCCATGCTGTTGCTGCCTCCCTCTTCCACTAACAGCAGTTCTGTTTCATTTCCAGCTGCTGCATCATCAGCAAGGTATATTATCTTTTAATTTGGGATGGCAAAACCAAAGATTTAAACAGATAAGTCCCCCTTCAGAAACCCTGTTATAATAGCAAGTCTGACCCCTGCATCCCCTGAAGGAAAAGCAGAAGGCTACTCAAGCTGCCCTCTTTCTGGCTGAATGCAGCCCATCCAGCTCGGCAAGGTGTCCCTCGAGCACTGCATACCAGCCCTGCTCTAATAAAAGCCTGCTTTGAGTGCTTGCCAGCTCGAGATCTGAACTGCTGTTGTGCTCCTGAAACGTTGTGCAGGCTCGATCAGGGGTTATCTCCTCATCAAATAACCTTTGAATGTGTATGGGAAGAGAGGCACTGTAGTAAGTGCCGCAGTTTTAGTGGCTTATCAGAAGTGCCTTTTATAGCTAGGTACAGGTCTAGCGACTCCCCGATGGCCACTTGTATTTTTCTGGACACATTATTACAGAGCTAATAGAAGTTATTAAAGAGATGGTCTTATTTCTGTCATAACCATCAAAGTTGAGGTGTTGGTATTAACTGATACCCAACCTATTATGGCTTTGCTAGGGATCCTTAATGGTTATGCTTTCAAAGGGGGAATGTCTGCAGCTAAGAAGGTGCCTTTTAATTGGGAGCAGTACCTGCAAGGAGCAGAAGCCACATGGCTACAAAGTGGGTGCATTACCCTTTGCAAAGCAGAGCTATTGGGATTCACGCAGATCTAATGTCCATAGAAGATGAAGGGAAGGCCAACGTAAAAGTGGTGCTTAATTAAAAACGAGCATGGAGTAGCCATGTCAGCTCTTAACAGGCTGAATGGATGTAAGCCCACGGTGTTGGTGGGACAACTCCCGAAAGTTTGGGGATTTTTAAGTAGGACTTTGGGAAAGAAATTGTGTGCTCTCATCTGAGGCTTCTCTCAGCTGCATGTCAACCACTTTGCGTTTGAAACAACTGCAGTGCGGTAGCCCATGCCTTGACTGATAGTGCCTGTACTGCAATACCCCATACAACCCTTTTAGAGACAACCGTAGCTGCTGTGCCAAGCCCTCTCCCTGTGCCAGTGGAGTGCAATTCCCAAAGTGTCCAGTTCTTTTTAGCAGCTGCATTTGGTACCCCCAGGCTTTGGAGGATAATTACCCTGCCAACAGGCAACTGTAGTTTGGCTGTAGTAGCCAAACACTGAATTTTCCTCAGGGCACCCACTGAAGTGTTTCCCAGGGCTCAGAAGCTCCAACCACTGCTGGCCCAGGCACCACTCTCAGCAGGGTCTGGCTGACAGTGGCTGCGTGTTCCCTGCAATGCCAATCCCCAGCTCCCCTTGCTGGGCAGGATAATGCTGTGGGGGAAGGCAGGAGGACACAGAGTCTATTTGTAATACAGATTCTGTATGAGCCACACTCATGAAATGGCTGCGGCTGTTGTACCCTTGGTCTAGCCTTATCAATGTCAGCTCACACAAAGAAGCTTTCAGCTCCTGCAGGAGGCAGGGCAATGGACTGGGCTGGTGGTGGGTCAGTCACACAGCACGAAGCTATTGCTGCTGTAAGGAAGTGTCAGTCCCCACCTAGTGCTGAGCAAATTTAGAGCAGTCCTCTGCTATTGGTAACTCTCTTCCCAGATGGCATGTGTCAACAGGGAAGATGATAAAATTTACCACGTGGACCTGGGGACATCAGTTGTCAGCTTCTGGTGCGTGCTTGCAGGAAAGCAGTTGCTGGAGACTCCCAGCCTGCAGTGGAACTGATGAGGGCTAAGCTCAGCCATGCAAATACATGCCTTTACTATTGCTTGCTTCTAACCTGTGCACCTGGAATATAACAGTGCCAGAGGACAAAATCATCTTGATACACTTCACCAAATTAGATGTAGAGTACAAAGTTGGATGTGACCATGATTATGTGTCCCTCTATTCAAATGGAAAAGAGCTGGATCAGTAAGTCTTGGCTGCCTTGGAGGAGTGAGGGTTACTGGTATAATTTCTTGTCATTCATTGTCATGAAGAACAGCAAATCTAGCTGGATTTTGAGAAACCTTTTGTGGTTTGCACTATGAATCTAAAGAGCTAAAGATGACACCCAAATGGAGGAGTGCAGGTGGGACTGAGGGACATCTTCATATTTGTGCTGGCATCTAGTACAGTGGCAATGGGTGTCTCAAAAATGTCTTTCATCTGTACATAATTCTGTGCTACCTCTGCCTTGTCTCCAACGTACCCATTTTACTCCTATGGACCCTGGGTAGCAGAATAAACTGAGTGCTTAGCCTTGCTTAGCTGGCGTGTGTCCAGACGAGTTTCCAATGTGTTAGCACAGCCAGCAAGTATCGCATGCATCGGAGACACAGCTCAAAGGCTGGCTCTTCCTTGGTTCAAAATTGGTTCTGTGATGCAACAAGCATGCAGAGTACTGGGTAACTGTACAGATGAGACTAAAAGAAGTGTGGCCAGTTGTTCCTCTCAAAGGTATGCTTAAAACTGAACCGATAGAGAATAAAAATTATCTGCAAATACTGGCTGCCTCTGCAATCTAACTTGGTGCTAATGGTGATGAGTTGGTAATAATGTTAATCCTTAGTCATGCAATTCATCCTTGAGGAATATTTGGTTGTTCATGTAGTTATTTTGGTTGAAGTCCCATCTCCTCAATTTCTCTCTACCATTTCTAAATATTTTATAGGTAATGAAAGCCAAATAATTTCTCTGTTCAGTGAGATGAGACCTTCCCTATGGGATCTAGCCTAACGAACCACTGTGAGATTTGTCTGCATAAGTGTATGTTCAGCCCACCCTTGCACCAGCTCCTTGTCTCCCTTGGGTAAAGCCTGTGGGGATGTGTTCCCAGCCCCTCTGCTGGCAGAGATGGGCCAGGCCACCGTTACGTTTGTTTCTGATGGGAGCAACGCTGGCTGCAACTTTGAGCTCACCTTCATGGCCCTCCATAAGGACCCTGAAGCAGGTGACTTTGCTGATGCTGTAGAAACTCCTTTCCTCTCCTTCCTGACCCCCTTAAAAATAACAACTATCCTTAGTGTGCCTGGGTTCCTTAAAAATCAAGTTGTTGATTTGGGTTTATTAAAAGTGCCATATAATCCCAACTCTGAAATTGTCTCCTTTCTCGTCTGAGTATTGCAGGCTCGGGCTGTGAAAGTGTCGCAATGTTAGTGGAAGAGGGGAAGATTGATACTGCTAATTAGCCGGGCTTGTATCCCAGGAACACAAAGTGCCACTGGCTCATTGAGGGTCCAGCAGAGTATGTTGTAAAGGTAATAAAAGGAGAAACTGCACTTAAACCTCTGCACTAAGAACTGTTCAGGGGAGCGATTCAATAAAATCCTGCTAGAAACATCTGTGACACACAAGACTGTAAATTGTAAGGTTTCCAGGTCACTGATTCTTTGCAGGGCATATTTTTGTCAATTAGACATCACCTCTGAACTCGCGTACGGAGGGACTGTGACTGTTGTAAGTGCTTGAAGTCTATAGGCACTAATCTCATCTCAGGATAGCTTTATCTTGAAGCCCAGCACAGATTTGAGGGTAAAGGGAAGGCAGAGAGCATGTTGCAAACAATATAGTCAGCCTTTTCCTCAAGGCAGCATCAAAACCCCCCAAGCTACTCCTTAGCCCCATACCAAGGTGTCTTTTCATTGCGTGTGGGCTGTCTGACAATAGTTCCCACTCATAGTACCAGCATCTCTTTATTTTTATTGCCTGTTGCCTCTTGTGTGCAGCAAGCATCCCACTGAGCCCATGATGAGTCACGTTGCCATTTACATTGTTCAAAGCAGCAACATCTCTCCTCCCTTGCTGCCTTGGCTAAGGGGTGGAAAAACAGTGTTAAACCTAGGGATGCTTGAATGGTATGCAGACTGTTGCTTGGGTTGCCGCTGCTCTGTTGGTGTGAGAACTTGCAGTCTGGATTAAAAACCAAACAAATGAAAAATCACCCACTTTCCACACTTGAAGGAAAAGCTCTTGGAAGGACACTCCATATGGGACACGGACCCTTCAGAATTACAAGGCACTGAGTGTTGTAATAAAGATTACAGTTGAAATGCCTTAAGGCAAAGCTTAGGCCAGCTTCATCCTCTGCAGACCTGTCTGTAGCCTTGCACAGGAAGGAGCAGTCAGGCTGAGACTGCCAACAGATTGTTTTGTTGCAAATTGTGATGCACTCACCAAGGGATTCATGCCCAAATTCTTACAAAATCTAGCTTTTCTCTAGCCCATGGTTAAGAAGGGTAAGTGTTTTGGTCTTGATGCTTCCCTCTTGCTTGTCCACTTTGCAGCTGGAGTTTGAAGACTTTGCTGTGGAACTTAGCCTGGGCTGCATTTGTGATGCAGTTACTGTTTATGGTGATGAAGAAGAAGAAAACCAGTTGGGTGAGCACTAATTGTTTCAGACTTAAATTAGAAATCCCTGTAGAAACAGGCATGTTTTATCACCAAAACAGGCCCTCTGGTAACATGTTGCTCGGTGGCAATGGTAAGGGCTTCTGCAGGAGCCTTGAGGCTTGCCCATCTGCCTTGCCCATCATGATGCGGCCAAGTGCGCCATTGGCACAGGAGATCCCACATCCTGATCCAAGGCTGTGCTTTCTCGTGGAGAGCTGGCTGGTGTTGCAGGGCTGGATATAGCACCATGGCTCATGATCTGCTGCACAGCACACAAGTGTCTGCTGCTGGATCAGGCCTCCACTCTGTATCTTTCTCTCACAGGAGGGAGCAAGAGCAACTTTGCTCTACGTGTCATTAAAAAAGACATATGTTCAAAGTAAGGCAGAGCGAAAAAATGGTTGTTGGTGTGTGTCTAATTCTACTGAAATGAATACAAATTCTTTATGAATTGAACTAATTCTGTTGGAATTTCATTAATGAAAAATTGCGAACACTTTCAGAAGGAAATATTTTTATTTCCTCTCTTTAAATCTGCTTCAGTTTTATCAATATAAAAATCTTTAACTTTAGTGAAATAAATGTTCTTTTTTTTGAACATCTGTATTTCCAGATGTTCCTCCTACTTGGATGATATGAAAATATGTTGTAACACCCCATCTTTTTTTAAAAAAACAGCTTTCAGGCACCACACTCACTTTAGCAGAGCTTGGTATCTATTCTTAAGGTGAAAAGCAATCTGGTGATCAGAAGTGAAGATATTTGAATTCTGGCTACCTCTTTACAGGCCTGTATGTCAACCAAAAGATAGAGTAGAGTGATGAAGGGCTGGTGCTGTTTACACCAAATAAGCTGGGTAAGAAGCTTGAACTGTCCTGGGTTTGCCATTGACAAGTGATCTTTGGCAAACTGCTTGTATTTTCCCCCCCATCTGTTTTGTGGTGGTAATTTAGTTGCATGTGTTTACCAAATGCTGAATAAGTACTAACACTACAGTTCCCTTGAAAAGAAATCTGGTTTCCATCGAAAAGGAGTATTTAAGTGGGGGGAAGGCAGCTGACAAATTTGGAACTGAAATCTTTCAGAGAGGAACTTTCAGCATCACAGAGTATTTCACTAGACGCTTTCCAGCACAGCTTTGCCATTGGAAATTCAGATTCTTACAGGAAAGCTCCTCTCAAATAAAGTGCAAGCTTCCTATCCAGCTGCAATTATGGGACTTCCAGATGCTGTGCAAATTGAATGCTGTGAAGAGGAAGAAAAGTCTAGCAGCTGCTTTCTAAGTCCTCAACCTGTACATGTAAACTGTTCAAGAGAGACTCTGCTTACACCCCTCAATGGTGGCGAATATAATTCTCAAGTGTGGGGGACTTTGTGTGATGGAGGGCATTCACACTGTCTGTTGAAGATTACTTGTAATTCCACTATGAGAAAATTAGGATTACTTTTGTGTACCTGTAGCATAACCGTAGTAGATAAATTCTGGCTGCTCTTGCTTACTGGTATCACTGATTATCATTGCTTTGCAGGCCCATCTTCTGCAAAAGCTCTTGTTTTAATCAGAAAGTCACCAAGCCTCTAGGGTTTTGGGTTTTTTTTAAGAAACCTAGATTAGCTAAAGCCACAAGTGCTTACAGGATGACATTTCTCATCTTAAAAATACAGCAGCTTCTTGTTCATTCCAACAGCTAATCTCCGTGAATTGTCAGCTCCCAAACCAGTGCTGAGTTCAGGGAATACCATGCTGGTACATTTTGAAAGTGATCAGGAGAGCAGCTTCAGAGGGTTTAGAGCCTGGCTCACTCATTCATTCAGGTAAGTAGAGAGATGCTTGCTGTGTCTAACAACGTCCACGTCATCTGCAGCTATTTTTAGACCCCTGAGCTTATTCTTTAGGCTAATCCTGCTGCATTCTGTCAAGGTAACTTTAAAACAGAATAGCTACTTGTGGCAGAGCTCCCTTCCCTGGGAAGGATTCATTCCCAAGGGACATGAATCAAGGTTGTGGAAGTTTGGTTGGGTTTTTTTTCCCCCTCAGTGAGAAATGAGATGACTAACTTCTGTTACCTGAAACAAGCAGCCTTGTTAATTCTGTCAGTGTGATATTCCCCTTGAAAAATCTCATTAGAGGAGAGTCTTGATCCTGGGGGCTATTCTGCTATTGTTGCTACTTTCATGAATGTATGCCAGGTGCTGCTTGAGGGGATGAATAACTTTTCCCTTCCAGAATGGGGATTTTTTGAGGGGACAAGCCAGAGCTATTGACCCAAGTCAGAGTTAATTCTTATTTCCTCTCTTGCAGAAGAGGCAGGAAGAGAAGGATTAACTACTGCACCAATGTTGCCTCTGAAGGGTGTCCCCTTAGGTAAAGAAATTGAATTCTGTTCAGTTGATCTGGTCTGAAGAGCTTTCCTCTAACGTATAAGAGGATTATGCAGTGAGGCAGATGCTTTCTGACACTTAAGTCCCCTTTTGTGCACTTCTTGCATGGATGAAAAGGGATAGGCAGGTGCCCCATCTCTCATTCTCCGTACGTGTGCTACACCCTCTCCATTCTGGTTGCATGCACTTCCTGTTGGGAGCAGAGACACAGTGTAGAGGATGGGAGAGACCTGCTTTCAGCGCCTGAGCCTCGTTTGCTCTCATCTATCTGTTTTTCCTTCCCCCACCACTTCCAGACAGAGCAGACAAATTTGGTCTCTCTTGCATCTTTTGGCCTTGCTGTATCCACTGTGTGAGGTTACCTAGGAAAACAAGAAACTTGCCTGCGAAAGTGTACTAATTTTCTGGCTCTCTTGCAGACACCTGTGGCCTTCCCCCAGTTACTCCCCAGTGGCTGTTCAAGTGTGTGAGTGGGGCCAAGGAGGCCTGTCCTCACTGTTGGCCGTGGCACACAGCCCTGAATCTCCTTGGAGAGTACCAGCGCAATGCGGCTCTCATCAGCCCTACATGGCTGCTGACAGCCACCCACTGTATGCGGCTGTGAGCGTGACCAGCACGTCCTTAGGCCACCTCTGCGCCTCTCCCCATGCTGTGTGCTCCCCCTCCTCCTCCAGGCTGGGGCGCAAACAGATGGAGAGCTATAAATTATATTCACACCTTCATGTCCTGTATCAAACCTTCCTTCTTCCCTTCCTCCATGATTAGTGATTTTAGAGATGGCAACAGTTTGGTCTCACTTGTAGAAGCTCCATTAAAGTTAATTG
Source organism: Aviceda cuculoides (assembly GCA_035590195.1). Classification (NCBI taxonomy): domain Eukaryota; kingdom Metazoa; phylum Chordata; class Aves; order Accipitriformes; family Accipitridae; genus Aviceda; species Aviceda cuculoides. The sequence goes on along the minus strand of JAVJGG010000024.1, from coordinate 17,333,911 downwards.
GACTATCTGCCATTAGAGCTGTAGCAAAGCCAGAACTGACACAACACATTTGTTGTGGTGAGAAACTCTTGCTCAGCAGTCCTGGGAATAAGTGACTAATTAGAGAGGAGCTAGAAGGGATGTATGACTGCTGAATAAGGAAGCTGTATGGCTGACTGTAAGTGGCTCCAATATGTTTGCTTTCATTATACAGATCCAATAAACCCTTGCACTGGACTGTGACAGTAGAAGACCATGACAGAGCCCTGAGAGAGTCAATAGAACAGGTGAAAACCAAGCAACACCATTAAAAATGTCTGCTTCGGTGTACTTGCCCCTACAATATTTCTCAAAACAGATCTATATGCACAGTTGTTGACAGCAAGGAAAAATGACTGATATATAGCACAGGTTGAGGAATGAGAAAGGGAATCCAGTAACTCTGGTCTCTTTCAGCTAACTTGCAGTTTATAGAAGTATATTTTATATCCAGTTCTTATTACTAGCAGTAAAAAGTGTTAAAATCTAACAGAGATGACTGAGTGTCCTCAGCATCTTACTCTCTTCATTTGAGCAATATATCTGTCTATAAAAAGCTTACTGACTCTTTCTTCCTAATGGGGAAGAGGAAGAAATATATGTGGAAAAGAAGCACAAGTGACTCGCATTAGTCTTCTGCAAAAGCTTAGTGGCTTGTGTTTGCACGATGAAGCAGTCAGCCTTCATTCTAGGCTCAGGAGGTCTATATAATCTGTCCCAGCAATCTTCTCAACTGAAAAATGGAGAAGTGGGGGATTTGTCTTCAAAGTCTTCGCACCTTGTTTCTTTTCACGACCTATTTTGAGCTTGGTCATTGCTTGTAGGATTTTTGCCCTCTCCCTTTACAAGTATGCTTTCAGGATGCACTGAGAGGGCAGCTTGTTCCTTCTCTGTCCTGGTCACAGGTGAGTCAGGTGAAAACCATCGTGGTGCATCCCCACTTTGACGTTCTGAGCTATGACTCCAACATTGCCCTGGTGCAGCTAGACATACCTCTGGAGTACAATGCTGCTGAGGCCAGTGCGTCTGCCCAACAGCACAGAGATATTATCTTCCTCTTCCCTCTGTGCTATGTCTGGATGAAGGATCATCAAAGAAGGTGGCTCTTCTGATTTTGCCTGTTTGCTTATTATGAGCAGAACTCACATTTCCATCTCGTATTTTCTTCTTCTGCCCAGAACTAAACTCAAATTGATTTCCCAAGCAGATGGGAGCCGAGCGAGGCAGTTGCAGCAGACATAAGTGCCAGTACTTGAGAATGAAATCTGTGAGAGAAATTACTATTTCAGTCACCCTAGAGGGATCACAACCAGGATGCTTTGTGCTGGTGTTGTTTCTGTAGGAGGCTAGGACTCCTGCCAGATGAGGTGAAACTAGAAGTGAGCGCTCGTGAAGATGTCTGCACATGGATGTCTGTAGATCATCTAGGGAAAGGGACTGGGGAGGACAGAGGAGAAAACAGCATGTAGCAAGTGACAGTTAAAGCTCCAACAACTTGCTCTCCCTGGAGTGGGCAGTATTTACAAGAGCAAGAGATGCAGTTGATCTGTATGGGACATATATGCAATGTGCAGTGTTGCTTGGAAGTGGGACCATGGAGTTTAGTAATGTTTCTCTAGGTTGTAATTTTCATGAGACCTGTGGAAGAGAGGATGTTCTCCCCTTGCACTTCCCGAGTCCCATACCTTATTCCAGTGAAACACTTCCCATTGTAGCTTGCTTGTAACTCTTTTTCATGGCACTTTTTTCTCAAGATAAATTATGATTACTTCTATTTTTATAAAACTCTTGTATTGAGAGCACTGTTCAAGAACCAACTAATCTCCCTGAAATCATGAGGCAAGCAGGTAAGAACAGCTGAGTAAATAAAAGGCAAAGTAATTCTGACTGAGGCACTGTCGAACCAAAACGTGGGTTCTGCTCAATGCTGCAATCTTATGGCAGACTAATAAATTATGTGTAACACTAAAATGCACTATTCAGTCATATTTTGTCTGCTGCCTGTGCTCAGTCTTCACTCCACGTCGATAAGCAAGCCTTTAAATCACTCCATTGCAGGCTAGGGCTGAGTTGCACCGGTGGCTGCATGCTCTGTCCCTGCAGGAGGCTTTTTCTTGGGCAAATCTGATCTGTGACAGCTCTCCTCTTAGCTGCAGCAGTGCAGAGGTCAAATGAGATAAATATGAGTTCTCTCTCTTTTGGTTCCTAGGGTGGTTCTGGTGGCCCCTTGGTTTGCAACAAGGAAAATGGAGCATTTGCTCTTTACAGCATTGTCAGCTGGGGTGTTGGCTGTGCCAGCCCAAAGAAACCAGGGGTCTATTCAAGGGTGAGGATTTTCTTGTACTGGATAAGACTGCTGATGAAAGGTGAGTTTTCTTTGTCTGAGTGAGTTGAGTCTTGAATATAATCCCTTTGTATAAAAGATCCCAAGTCCATTGAGGTTTTGTCTGGTAGACTTTCTGAGGCAACTTAAGAGGGAGGAAAAAAAAAATCCAGGTGATTTCCTGCAGAAAGTCTCCACTTCATCACGCCTTGCCACTAAGCAAAGCCTAGCTGAAATTAGAATGGGATTTTCAGAAGCATTAAGACTTGCGTTTAGCACTTCTGGCTCTCAAATTGACTATAATCTTTGGACAGATACTTTTCTCAGTAAAAACCATCTACTTGTGAAAATGCCTACCAGCCCCACACTTTGATGAGCAGAATAGTTTGGGACAGTGCTGTAAACTGAACTTGTGCGTCTGTGTGTATCTAGATATAATTATCACCACATTCAGGAGCCTGCGGGATAACTTTCATCAGAGAAAGTGCTAGAGGAAGAATAGCATATGCTAGTGAATAAGGACTGATTGCATGAAAGTGATGATATCTAACAAAAAGAAGAGGCCCCTGTTCTTAAACTGGGGGAGCCCTCATGCAGAGACATGAGGGGAGCAAACATGTTTGAGGTGCTCCAGGTGAACCCAGCATTGCCATACTACTTCCCTGCACCAGCGCTTCTTTTTTCCCAGAAGTTTCTTTCCTGCTGAGGCCCCCCAGGTCAAGGTGAATTTGGCTTCATAGTTTCATTAGCAAATGGAGAAATCCACCACTTTAGCTTGTTTAATCTGATGGGATTTGAGAGATTTCAAAAAGCCACCAGATAGCTTCAAGTCTTTTTTCCATGTTAAATAAACTGATTTGTCATTCTAAAGAAATGTTTTGCTTTGGCTCAAAGTAGTTGCACTGGGAAACTGCTGATGCAAAACTTTTTCTTCCAGAGCTTTATTCCTCCTCCTTCCCTGCATGCGCACACGTACAGCCAAGTATATAATTCTCTATTTAGTGAATAGTTGTGATTGTCCCATGGCATTTCTTAAGAAGGAGGAAAAACCTGATCCTGGACAGAGTTGTCATGTTTCTGTCCATCCTATATTTTATTCTATTGCTGCCAGCAGAAAATGGAGGACTTCTGCTAACAGGAATAAATTTAATTTTTTTTTCTGTATCCTGAACAAAGTGTGCTGTAGTTATGAGCAGGAAATTGAAGTATATATTAAAGGAAAAAGCACATTGTGGAAAATGCTCCACTCTCAGGTCAGATGAGCACTTGGACTCCCCTGTTTTTGTGCTGCAGCCTCTGCTCTTTCTCCCTTGTGGCATCATTCATAGTCCCACACTGACCTAATAGAAATGCTAGTACAGGTGCTGACTAAGGGAGAACTTTCTTCTAAACTAAAACCAGTTAACAAAGCAAGTCATCACTTGTATGGTAGCCAGACCATCCCCACAAATAAGCTGGGAGCTGGCTAGAGAAGTTCCATACACTTGGATCTGACACAACTGGCTGCTGACCACTGACTCTCTGAAGGCTGTAACAGCTTTCACGGATTTACTGTAGTTCAGGCAGTTTATGCAGGGAATTGCACAGCTCTGTAGCTGTAAATCTTTCCCAGAGGTGGAGGCTGTAGCATTGCAAACAGTTCTTACACATGGCTTTGTACAAAAGGTTCAAAGTCCCGAGGGCTCTTTGAGCCAGATACTGACCATTGGCTCCTTTATCTGACCTTCGTATTATTGCCTTCCTATTGCGGGAGGTGCTTGGCCATGCTGACTGTTTCTGAGTTTTGTATTAAACTGTCTCTAAGCGTGCTGTGCCTCTCCTCAGGTACCGAAGAGAGCGTCCTGCAGGGCGGTGGCAGTGCACTGGAGACCTCAGCACAGGAGCAGCCAGCGAAGGTGCCCACAAAGCCAACAGGGGAGACGCGCACGCAGGGTAGCTGCAGAACTGTGTGAAGCCATCGTGTGCCGGAGCCTGCAGTGCTGGGTTTGCAGAAGGTGGTGGAGCTGGTTCAGTTCGGGAACAGCTTTGGGTAGAGACTGGTAACAAAGTCAGAGTCTCCTAACATCTTGGTGCAAGTGGACACAGCTCTCTGGATTTTGCCCTGGGAAGAGTGTGTGTGTACACACAGGGAGAGGGGAGGGAGGCTGGTGAGCAGAGACAAGGGAAGAAAGACTCTGTTGTAGCTAGAAACAGTGAGTTTGTGTGGAAGAGCTAGGGGGGGTCCATCAACACTGATGCTGCAGGTTTCCTGTGCACTTGGGTATGTTGCCTAACTTGCTCTTTCTCTCTTACTATCCTTGGGATGAGGTATTGTTTTATTATTATTTTTTTTCGATGTTTTGGACTGAATTTCTGAGGGCGGGGACAGTTACTTAATCTCTTATGCATGTACCAGAGCTGTGGTCTTGAGTGAAGCACTCTGGCAGCTTCTGCTGCTTTTAAAGCGCAGCAAACAGCCCTGTCCTACTGATGAGCCTCCTCCTGCCTATTAAGCATTTAAATGTTTCTCCACCTCCGATGCTGTGACAGTGTTGGAGGAAGACTGATGAAAAGGCTGAAGTGCCCCTGAGTTACTGGGTGATGCTAGCTCTGGCAACAAATCGGAGAATGCTGTTGCTCACGGCTTTAAAAAGCAGTCTGTTCAGGAGCGGACGCGGTACCAGCTCTGCAGGCAGACTTGTGCTGTAGCCAGGGTGTCGGCATGCAGTGAGTGCTTTCCTCCTCTTCCCATGGGCATCCTTGCTGGTGATCCAAGACATCAAACCACTGAGATAAAAATAGGTCCCCTGAAGTGATAAGGAACGGGAGGTGGGGATGCTTTCTCTATTCGGGAAAGCGCAGTAGAGCCAGTGGCTGTGGGGGCGTCATTAGCACGGCAGCTCCAGGGCTGGTTAGCCCGGCCTGGAAACACACGCAAGGCTCTTGCCAGCACTGGAGCAGGCTTGCCTCAGCTGAGCTGCTCCTCGCTGCATGAGCTCAAAGTCATGGTGTTGGAGTTTCAGAAACTCTTCTGGTTTTTTTTCTGTTAAAGGAATTTTTCCCCATACGGGTTGCTAGGGGGACA
>JAVJGG010000024.1:17315865-17328406 GCA_035590195.1 Aviceda cuculoides | reverse complement strand
GGAAGGGGGGTTGCATCTGCCATTCCAGGGGGGGCTCCTGCCTTTCTTGGCAGACACCTGTCTTTCAAACCAAGACACATGGCAAGCGCCTGGTGCTGTAATGACCTGAATCAGGGTGTCACCCTGAACGCAAAAATTCTTTTAAAAATGAACCTACAGACAATCGCTTGTGGCTCAGCCTGATGGGCTTTACTCCCTTCCAGACTGCCGTACCCATGCCGGCGCTGCCATTCCCTGCTGTCCTCAGGGCCCGCGTCCTCTGGCAGTGCTGAGTATGTGCAGGAGCCCTTGCCTTGCCCTTGTGCAAAGCGATGTGATTAACTCATTGCTCTTCAACCTAGACTATGGTGGAAGAGGTTTCTGGTTTTTTTAAGGCCAGCTCTCCTGGAGGAAGGGTACCCTCCCCATAGCTCAGCTTGGCCAAGCTCTCTTCCACTGTGGGTCACGCTTCCGTCTGTGCAGTGCTGTTTGCACTGCAGCACCTTCCTCTGGAGGCAAATGTTCCTCATCTCCCTTCTGGATTTGAAGGATTTCTACCCAGCAGAAGGGCTCAGCTCTCCCCGCTTTGAGCTCTCAAGCATCCCATGCAGGTACGCAGAGACACGGCGTGGTGTCAGCATCCAATCTGAGCAGAAAGCTCATAAAAGTTGGTGTGGGAGCACCACAGAGTGGAAAGCACACTTAAACAGAATTTAAGCTGCTCTACAGAGGGTATGACTTTAAAAACTGCTGCCTTGGGAGGCAAACAACCCTATTATGCTTGGTACTAAAGGGACATACAGTTCTCATTAGCGATCTTGTTTTCTCTCCTTCTGCTCTGTTATAACCACTCAGGTGCTTCCAAATATTTCCCTGTTTTTTGGTCTCTTATTTAACAAGTGTTGAATCTGACTGCACTGTGTGTGCATGCAGCTACAAGCTAAGCCTGCTCTGCTCTTGTGCTTCTGGAGAACCAGCGAGTGCATAGACAAAAGCATAATATTTCACAACTCTTGTCAAGGGCTGTTCGCAAGGTTAATTAAAAAAAGAAGAAATTACATTTCTTCCTCAGTAGTGAGTGAGTATTTGAAGTTGGTAAGCCTGTTAGCCTAGGTACTTGATCAACCTGGTACCTGTTTATCTTTTTTCCAGGCATTGATTCAAAGCATAGCTCAGAGCAAATTTGCAAGCAAGTCTGCTTTCCTCTAAGCTCACTCCTTTATGCTGCCTAGCTTGTGCCTGCTGCCTGCATCTATGAGACTAAGGTGACAGGACTGCCTTGTGACTGTACACTTTGAGAACTCCGGCAGGTTTGTACCAGCCTGCATGCCGGACCTTAAGAAATGATCAAACTGATGGGAACGGGTTTTAAAAAAAATAATTAAAAATAAGTAAGTAAATTAAATCTGCCTTGTGTAAGGTTGAGCTTTTTATCAGATCCATTTGTGTTGGCCAACTAAATGTGTGCCTTTTTAGTGGCTGTGTGTGCCAGTGATATCAGGATATTCAAACTTTCAGCAAGTCCAGTAATACCAGGGAGCGGAGGGGGAACCAGTTAAAAAAAAAAAAAAAGAAAACTAAATGTTGGAAAACCATTTCCCACTAACTTTATTGACTTGCTAGACTATCTTCAATCACAGGCAGGACTGGTAGGTTTTGTAGAAAGCTCTTACTGTCTTTTCTTAATGCTTTTATCACTGAAGTGCACATTAATCCACAGAATGTGCGTCAGAAGTGGAGTTAGAAGAACCCCAGGGGGTTACCTCTGCTCCGTCCTTGCCAGGATATGTGGGAAGCACAGAGTGCTCCTGGATACTCCAACTGTCTCTGAAGGGCATAGCAAAGATTATATAGTAAAGCATCTGTCAATATCATCATCACTGAACTGCCAAGAGGAGTTTCTTGAGATTTATGAAGAGAGCCAGAGAGGAAGAAAAGTGCTAGGTAACAGCAAACAATCCAGCTGAGGACACTCAGTCCTAGAAATCTCTTGCTTTCACTTGGGCCTCTTTCAGAAAGGGTTTACAGCTGCAGTTGCCTGGCTCCGATGTGTGGCAGCTTTATGTTAAGCTTCAGCGCCCAGGCTGTAAACTTGACTGAAGACCTTAATCCCTGTGTCAGTGTGTGGCATTGACTCAGTAGGAGAACAGCCTTCTTGGTACACTAAAGAATGGTAAAAAAACCTGTACAGAAATAAGCTATGGTATTTGGGCAAACCCTTATGGACACTTGTCTATATAAGTGACTTGTGACCTGTATTGACAGCTTCTTTTTCAAAGTCAGTCCCCCTTCCTCCACACCCTCTGAGACAACGTGAGATGCAATAATGGTACTTATTATTTACCTCTTGCAGGTGCAATGAATGACACTGAAGCATTAGCGCCTGGGAAACTGGGGTGTGACTCTTTATACCAGAAAAGGTATCATCTTCTATGCAGAAGGCTATGGTCTTCCTCACCTTGACCCTGCTGAGGTGCAATCCAGTCACTGAGACACTAGTCTAGATGGACACAATCCACAGAATTAAAAGAAAGCCAAATTAAAATGAAAGTGATAGCTTTAATGTTGTTTACAGTCATCCTGAAAAGGATTTAGAAGTACGGAGGACGATTGCTGGATCGAGGGGTCGGTCTGGCTCTCTACAGGGAGAGATTAAACAGACTCAACAGGCTGGAAAAGATAATGGAGAAGTGCATGGCTTCAGAGACTGCTATGAATGGCACAGAAAGGACTAAGGAATGCTTAGTTCCTAATTTTTGCAAGGTAAGGAGTACGGACATCAAAGGGAAGTATCAGACAGCAACTTGAAAGCAAAAGGAATTAATTAAAACTTGTAGGCACAAAATGTAAATGGGGAGGAAAGGAGTGGAGGAAAACTCATGAAGGCTAGATCTTCCAGGTTTTATTGGGTATGCTGGAGGATCTCTGACCTGTGAAGATGTTCCTTTCTCCCAGCATTCCCTCCCAGCTCTTCAATGTGTTTTTTCCTGCCCCTTTGTCATCCCCCTTTATTCTGCCTCTGTATAGGTTTAATTTATTGTGATTATGGATGTTATAAACCAGTTAATACAAAAGCATTTCCACGTTGGTAACCTGGTACATAAAGTTTGGTGGAGAAATCAACCATCAGCCTTTGGGAGTCCTGCTGGTGAATTCTAGTGTATGTGCTCTCCAAATATTTTCAAAATTAAGTGATGCCTCTGGAAAAAGTTTTTGGATAATAGCCATTCTGGGTTAGACCCTCATCCTCTTACATCACACACTGCTGTGATGGCTAATGCTCTAGAGAACAGGCCCTGTTTAACTTCTGTCTGGGTGTAGATGAGGGCTATGTGCATGACCATCATAGCTCTCATATAAGGGAAATAAACTGGTTTTTGCTGACACTTTGTTACCACATATGGTAGTAATGCTTCCAGACAAAGACCTTTAGGGTAATGAAACATGCTAGCAATACTTTTTTCATTAAGAAAAAACACCCACCAAATCTGAAGTTTAGCGTGTCAGTTAACTCTGAGTTGGGAGTGAAAGGACATGAGAGGAGAAAAGTAGAGGATGTGCTAAGGAGCTCTGAGAGCATTCCACAGCTATCTTCCTCCACGAACTTAATTATAAAAACACACAAGAAAATTCTAAAAGTATGCCTGTTGCAGCTGAGAATAACAGTTTAACTATCGTAACTATTTATATGCAGGACAGAGGAAAACACTATCAGAAATGGGGCCATCAGTCAAACTTTTCCCTGAATAGGAGTCTAATAGATAGCTCCCTGGAGCGTCCTCCAGCACACAGACTCACCGCTGTGTAATAGCATTTGTTATGGCTGGCAGTTTTTCAAGGTTGGATATATTAAACTAGATTCCTATGTCTATTTATATGCCAACATATTGAAACAACATGGTTTGTTCCCCCCCACCCCTTCTTCTCTAGAGCTGGTGAACAAGAAGTCAGTGGGTGCCTGTCTCTAAACCAAATAACTTTTACTGAGGAACCTAAAACATAGACTTGGGCTTTAATGTCAGCATGAGCTAGAACTTTAGGATGATGGTGTGAGAGGTAAGAAAGAGGCTGGAAAATCCAGAGAGCCAGAAAGTAACCTGAAAACAATTTAGCATGCTTAACAACTGAAAGTACCTATCAGTGGAGATGCAGTCATGGCAAAAATTCCCTGTCCCATCCCATTTTCAATTTAAGTCCAAGAGTGAACCCTTAAGTAGTCTAGCAATTTTTCAGGATAGGTAGAGCAAACAAAATGCCTAGCCTCGTAGGTAGGCTTAGGGCAGCTGATACTGTGCAATGAACTGAACAAATCCTTGCTGGCCAGCATAGACTTCTAACCAGTAGGGCACTTCTCGCAGGACAGGGGCTGGAGGTGCTGCCCGCTGCCTCATCAGGAGGTGACTGCCGAGCAGCCATGTTACCGGCATTCAACATCTTTCAAATGTGAATAGCTCCTCGCTTTTCTGCCTTTCTGCAGAGTAACTTGTATGACTTTTGCCTGTGTTTCTCAAATTATGTTTTTACATTGGTGGTGGTGTGTTTGGATTTGCTTCTAGCTGTGCTATACAGTGCCATGCAGTCTCCTGCTGTTCTCCAGAGGCCTGGACCTGTAGTGAAGATGGTGCTCTGCTCCATTGGCCCTGCTGCTTTCAGCATTGAATACTTGATGCCCAGAGTCCAAGGCAAAGCCAAACTGTACAACCACTTCTCTCTAAATATGAACTGACCTGTTTGACCTAAGCTTCAAGAATGTACTGTTTTCAAGATGCCTTTATGGGCTTTCCGGAGATTTTACGTACAGATGTTCTCTAAACATATGAAAAACAAGAGCTCTTCAAAGCTGGATAAAACTGACTGATATGCAAAATGCTGAAGCTTGAAACAAGTCTAAAGTGATTTTGAGCTTTGTAGGATTATGATGAACAAGGTCTGGCCTGTAGAATAGGACTGTAGTAGCTTTCCTAATTGGTTTGTCCTCGAATTGAACACATCTTTTTCCAGATGAACTTATAAAATGAGTGTTTCAAGGTTCTGCTCTTAGATTGGCTCTCACCTGTGATCCATGCTTTTCTGTGGGGGTGGCACGTCATATAGGAATTGCCCTAGTCCCTGGTGAAAGTCCATTTAAAACTTAATATTAAAGCTGAATTTAATGTTCTACATTCTTATTCTTTCCAGGACAAAATCCTGGCAATGCCCTAAAAAAACACAAGGAGATGAGCTCAGAGTTGTCACGATGCATGGATGTCATCCTTACAGATCGGGAAGGAATGATCCAGTCACTGGGATACCCCATGAGATATGCAAATGGCACCAGGTGAGCACCTGAGTTCTTCTGGCTTTTGTAACTCCCACATGAAAATCTGCAGATATCTGTGATGTGGTTTTTAATGGATCCATACGTACTTCAGTGCATGTTAGAAAACTGGGCAAGTTCCTCAAAGAGAATTAGGAAAGCTGGGGGCTACCAGTACCTTCTTTCTAGCAAACAGCAGACAAATCTGACACCTCTGGGCAAAGCTCTCATCAAAAAGCATGTCAGAGGCCTGAATGTGGTGTAACTGAGGGGTTAACAATGGCAATGCTAAGCTATGTCACTAAAAATCTTTTGGCACTTTCATCTGTTTCCTTTTCTTCCTCCCTCATCATGCTTAGTTAGGGTAAGAGAGAACTTTGCATTCATGTGGCAATAGCATAGACTTCTAAAGTGTTTGAAAGCTTAACTTCAGAAGTAATGAATAATATGACCAAAATAGATTTGGATCAGTAGCCCATCTTTGAATTTTTTTTCTTTTCTCTTTTTAATGATCGTTACAATCCCTTTTGCCTTTGCTCACATTTTGATAGCTGTCCCTAGGAAATAAGAGCCAATTGTAAAATATTACGGCATTGTGACTTTGTTCCTTGCTTTGTGCTGCAGCCGCCACTGGAGAATTGTAGCCCCATTAAAATCCATTATTTGGCTTGAAGTCCTGGACTTGGACTGAAAGAAATCTGTCTAATTGTCATGGCCAACTGGTGGTGTATGAAGGATTTGGACTAACCAAAGAGTTAACAGGTGAGAGAGAACTTACCTTAATGCTGGGGTGAGAGAAACAGAGGAGCTGAACTAAGTTTCTTTTGCAGATAGACAAGGGAGTTTTACATGGCACACTTCGATGCTCCAGGAGGGATTTCCGATAATACTTGGAGCTACTGCAGCTAGCTCAGTATCTTTCCCTTCCTAGAAATACTTTTGCAATCAAATGTATTGGATACGAGGTCCTAATCATGGCATGGCTGTGCCTTGGAACAATGTGAGTCTGTCTAGGTTCCTTTTTCCCAGGCTTGAACTTGCAGTGTGACAACTTGCTGTGTGTGCCAAAGACAAGCCAGCAGGTCCAAGTGATGGGGCCAAAGGAAGGGAAGCTTTTCCTACTGCACTGCTAAGCAAGGGGAGGTACCTACCCATGCTGACTAAGGAGCTATGGGCTTGATTATGTAGGATATTGCTGGGGAAGTATGCTGTGCAAGTATGTTCTGTATGTGGAAGAGAAAGCATAGATTGGAAACTTAAGCTGTTAAAGCACTTACGGATATAAGGTTCTTTGGTGCCAGGTCTCAGTTATGTGAGACTCTCAAAGTGACTTATTCCACAGAGAATATGGGTGTTCTGCAGGCTTGTGAGCACTGCATAGTGTCTTGCACAGCTTGAGGTGGGGGCTGCCTGTCAGAGCAGGGATTTCTTCTCACCAGAGAAGTCCAGGCAGTGGGCACTTGCCATTAATGATTTGGAGTGGTTACAATGGGTGCCTTTATCTGTTTGAAGAAGGCCCCCATTCTGGTTACAAGTATAGCAAGTAATCTTCTGATCAGGTCTGTGGTCTAATGCGTGAATTCAAAGCTGAATGATATCAGGATTTTGTGTTAAGAGGCTTTTAGAAAGGGAAATCTTTTCTGACACTGCGTTTTGAAATACTATACCTTACAGACTTCAAGAGAAAAAGGGGAAAGTGGAAAGCTCATGTCCCATTCTGGTCTATTTTGCAGGCAATTTCTGTGGTGACGCTTCCCTCTACCCTATAAAATCCCGAGGTTCAGTGGTGCACAGTGACCTTCCCTTCCAGGGCTGAGGTAGCCATGAAAGGCTTTCTCTTGACTTACTCTACTCGGAAAACATCATCTGGTAGGTCTATTATGATTTTGGGGTGGGGATGGAGAAGTAGAGCCTAAAGTGTGGCTGTTACATTAAAAAAGAAATAAATCTGTCTGTTCTGAAGAGAAATGGCCATCAAGGAAAAAAGAGCTATTAGGGATCTTGAGTGCTGATGATTAAATGCATAAGTAGTGATCTAATTACTGTGCTCATTCCCCACTATAAACCTGTAAAAAAGAAATACTAAGTTAGCTGTTACTCTCTATATGCCCCTTTCCATTCTGCTCTATAAAAACAGAATCCCCTGTCCCCATGGTTCGTCTGTTATTACTTCTATAATATCTTTTCTGCTTCTTCACCTAGTAGGCAATACTGCTATTGGCTGCCGCTGTTACCACTGCTCGGCCCCGTGCCCGCCCCCAACCCAAACTCATTTCTGTCACATACCCAGGGAGCTATGCAGTTAATTGGGCTCTAAGCTTAAAGACCAAATGAAACCTCCCTCACTTTCTTGCTTCCCAGGCCAGGACACAGCTGGTGACATGGCCAGACAGTTTTCTCTGTGAATAGCACTGCCCTGGCACCATTAAGCAAATTAGTACTTTGATGCCTCAGATCAAAGAAACTTGGAGCTGGAGAGATGCATCCAGTCTGACTCTTCTGTTTCTGTGGAAGCAAAACGTTTTGCATTTCTAGCAACTTGAGCCACATCTAATCTCCTTCCCCCATCCCCCTTTCTCCTGTCTTACCTGTGCTCCTCACTGCTGAGTGAATGAGCACACTTGTCCACATAACTGGCAAATGTGTCAGGCTTCAGAAGTAAATCATAGCAATTAAATTTCTCATATTAAAATTCATCAGACTTACAGCACCATTAACAGAGATCTGTCCACTTTTTCACGTGCACACACACATTTCAAAGATGCACTCTAACACCCAGCTTTCCAAACCAGGAGGTGCCTTTTCCATTCACCCATAGCCAGGCTCAAAACTCCCCTTGGCTCAGGGTCCCCTCCCCAGAATAGCCTGTGACCTCCTCTGCATTTGTGTGCCTCAGGTAAGACTGTGCTTTCCTTTCAGGTCTGGAACCTGGAAACATGAAGGCTGCTGACAAAGGTAAGACTGGTTTTAACCTTCCATAAAGCTGGTGAGAGAGAAGGAGTAAATAGCCTATCAAAAAAACAAAAAAAGTGCCCCCACCTCTTTTTATGCATGTTCTGTATTTGTGCCTTGGGAGTTAACCTCTGTCATGGGTAAATGTGAACACTGGGGTATGAGACTGTCACCAGCAACATTAGCCATGTCAGTACTAAATGTACTTTCTGCATTCAGCACATCCCTATTTTGCTGTATTTGCTTTCAATTCCTGCTGCCAGAGCTGCTCTATGTATGTTTGGAGAAATGCATGGCTATTTGAAGGGAAAAAAACCACACAAAACCAACCAAAACAAAACCCCACCAAAAAAACCCAAGCCTTAGCTAATTACAACAATCTCAAATGCGTTGGATCCAAGATCCTTGAACCTGTCTCCACACTTTGTGTGAGGACTTGAACTTTAGCCAGGCTGACCAGCCTGCCTGAAGCATGTTCCCAGCTGTTCAGCCAGAGGGACCCTCAAGGTGGAAGTTTAAAAGCCTCATCGAGCTTCTACACCTTTCATGTTTCCAGCAGGCTCAGTCTCCTCTCTCTCATCACCCCAGGAAGTATGCTGTCAGCCCTGCTCTCCTTTCACCCCAGTAAACTGGAGTGTGATGGTAGCCTGTTTTATTTATGGAACCCCTGAAAACAGTGTAGACTATTCTACAGAAACATGTAATAAAATGCTAACATGCCTACAACTTGGCATTCTGCATTTTTATCAGCTTTGTGGCAAGTATAAACGCAAGGTGAAAGAAACATCTATGTAAGCACTTTAGGAGCGGCTAATGAATTTTTAAGTTTGAATTTAGCCCATTAGGAGGGGTTTCTTCAAGTGATGTTGTATGTAAGGTCTCTGTGCCTGGCCTCTAGATCACAACTAGTTTCCCAAGTCTATAGCCCTTTTCGCGATTGAACAGTTCTCTATGTAAATGACATGTAGAACTTGTGCTTTGAAGCCATGCAGATTTTCACTTTAACCAGCAGAACTTAAAATCCAATATTAAGATCTCTGCTTTCTCCAATATTAATAGACCTGCTCAAGGAAAATAATGCAGAAACAGGGGGTTTTTTTGTGATATGATTGTTTTATCTTTTCCTTTTAAGAGTGCCCAGCCTTTGATCTAATTCTAGTTGGAGTCACTGAAATAACATCTCCCAATTACCCTGGCATTTACCCTGACATGCTGAAGTGCACTTGGACAACTTATTCTACTTCAGGAAACAAGCTGAAGGCTGCGCTTAAAGATTTTGTAACGGAGGATGCAAGGGATTGCATCTGGGATCATTTGAGTATTTATGATGGACCACATAGCTCTTCAAGGCTTCTGGGTTCATGTTCATTTACTATCTAGCTGTGAGTACCAAAGCTGCCTTGTGCCATACAGACATTGGGATCTTTGGGTACAGAAATGTTCACTGGAATGCCTTCATGCCTTCCTAGTTCTCTTACTGCCCCCCCACCCCCATGTATGTAGACACGAATACTGGTTATTGAAGTAATTTCACTAAAGCGTGAGAGGCACTCATATAGAGCATGAGAACAATTTGGCCATTGCACTAGGCTTCACCTCTTCAGCCTGGGTAGGGACTGATATTGCACAGGCCACTAGAGAGGTACATCTTGAAAGACCTCAGAGAAATCTTGGCATCCACTAATATCTTTGAGTATCAAATGGCTTGGATTAAAACGTCTGTCCCTGTTAATAAGTATAGCGGCTGTGTCTCAAACTACTTGGCAATGACTACAACTGCAGTACTTTTTTTCCTCCCCTACCAGCAAACTTATTTGGCCAGAAAAACCTTTTAGCATGTTCTCCAACAGCAGCCTCCTGACCCTGCATTTCAAAGCTGATGAATCCGTGGGATACAGAGGCTTCAAAATCCTTCTTGAAGAGTTGATTCAGTAGCCAACACAAAGTGAGCTGGAAGGCAGCAGACAATGTAAGTAAGGCTCTGGGTCTTTCCCTGCCTATGCCACAAAGCAATGCTTTTGTTAAAATAATATTGAAGGTTACAGGCAGGGACATTTGTAATGTTTATTTGCTGAATGTGCTTCCCCTAAACCTATGGTCTGAGGTAACTTCAAGATACTCTTCTGTGTTCTGATGTATCCAAAACTGCAGCAAGTTAATTCAGTGCTCATCCCAGGCACTTCACACTAGGTGGTAGTCCTCATATCTCCACAGTTCATACTGTCACCGAGCCAAACACAGAAACAACCCTGAGGAATATTTAAGCTAGTTTTGGGGTTGGCTTGCTTTTGCTTAGAACAGATGCTTATTGGGAGGAATGATTGGTCTCAGCATGTAACTGACCTCTGATTAATTAATAACCACTGTCTGGAACCTGACACTATAAACAGGAAGCAGAAAGCCAAACAGTTTAATCTATTTGTGCTAACTTTTGCTTGAAAGCTTGGCTGCTTTTACAAGAGGGTTGTGCCTTTTCCTGGGGCACACAGAAAGGGTAGAGGGTCCCTATTATAAAATGGTTAGTTCCCATGATGTGATCCACAGTGCCACTGAAAGAGGGGAAATAGGCGATGTGTTGTACCTCAGCCCTTAAAATTCTCAGTAGGTGTCTCCAAACCAGCTCTACCAATGACAAGCTTTTAATGGACTTATTTTCTGTTAAACCTTTTTCCCCCTAGACTCATCCTCTCTATTACCAGTTTCTGAGGAAAGTAAAAAGTGTTCACTTCTAGTTTTGTTTCTTTCCTTTCTCATGCTAACATCTCTTATGATCAGTGAAAGCTGTTGCTGGTGGTATGTAGGTTATTTATGCACTGCTTAATTTGCTGTTACTGGAGACAGTTTGGAACACTTTAGTGAACTAATTTTGGAAAATGAAGGCTTACTGTAATGGAAACACTTGTTAAATAAAATTTTGACTGAAAAAAAGGGTCAGGAAATACTTCTTACCTGCAGAATGTGACTTCCCGAAAAATCTGTGGTGAGCTGCTTACCCAGGACATGTTGCCAGCCTGTACATATCTGGGACATCAAGATTCAAGTCCTTCCTCAACTGGTATTAGTTGAGGTCTTTATTTTTTGGTATAGCATGTATGGATAACTTCCGTTCTTTTGAAGGGAAAATTAGAGCAAAGTTTTCCCAACTCTCTCAAATACAGACACTTCAATCCCACCCGTGGGCTATTGTGGAACCTTTGGTGGACACAACTGTCCAGAACAAGTCCGGTGCTTTTTGGAGCTGTCTGCTTTCATGTTGGAGCATATCAGTTTGTCCAGCTGTAACCAATTCTCTTTAACAACCAAAAAAACCCCACCACACGCCCAAAAATCCTCGCTAACAATGAGGAAATAATTCCAGAGAAATGTGGATTTCTAGTAGCGGATCTGTTCCCTGTGCTGGGGCCTGCAACAAGTACAGAATCACTGGCGGACCCATGTAGGAAGCCCAGGATGGGTGAAAGTGGCTGTTCATCCCTGGTGTCATGGCCCTGGCACAAAGCCTGCAGTATGAGGATCAACACTTCTGTGGAGGCTTCAAAACTGATGAAAAATGGGTCCTGACAGCTGCACACTGCAACTTCAGATGGGCAATATCCTTTCACCCCCAGAGCATCTGGCCCCCCATTATGTACTTACTTGCCTCAATTAGGCTGAGGTACTGCGTGCTTTCATCTCTGTTTTGTGTAGATACACATCATAATGGCACAGGTCTTGAAAGTGTCATCAAACGAGTTATACAGCCCAGATCTGTAGCTCTAATGTAAGTTCCATCTATGTTGGGGTCTGGTTGCTGAGAAGGTGAACGACTGACTCGCCTCTGGACATCGTAACAGCAGTAAACCTTTGGAGGTACAAGTCGAAGTTCTCTTGTCAGCACAGCACAAAAAGCACTGATACCTCAACCAGGATTCCCCAAAGTGTCCCTGTGATGTCAGGTTATAAGTCTTGAAGCATGTGCATTGCTTGGCAGCAAATGTTACAAGTGAACTTTGGACTCTTTCTGTCATCTGAACTATGGGGGTTTTTTAGACTGAAAAATGTATTTGTTTTCCTTCTTCCTTGCCCAGTGCTCAGAACAGTTCTGGGGAAAAAATGCTTGTTGCCAAATGTGAAGGATGACAATCCCATGCTTGTGAAAGCCATGCACACACTATGGCTTTGATGGGTTTCCTTTCAGAAGTGACCTGTCACTCCTGGAGCTGCAGAAACACACTGAGGCAGGTACTGTTTGAAGCCCCATCATATTCAGCTGTGCTAGGGTTAATGATTATAGTAAGACTCTGACATGGTGTACAGTGTTTAGTATGTGTGCGG
>JAVJGG010000024.1:17298022-17313321 GCA_035590195.1 Aviceda cuculoides | reverse complement strand
ACCACGGGCTGCAGGGGAATCTCTGCTCCGGCGCCTGGAGCATCTCCTCCCCCTCCTTCTTCACTGACCTTGGTGTCCGCAGGGCTGTTTCTCTTACATGTTCTCACACTCTCTCCGGCTGCCGTTTTTTTCTTCTTCCCAGAACTTTTTCTTCCTTCTTAAAAATGTTATCACAGAGGCGTTACCACTAACACTGATAGGCTCGGCCTTGGCCGGCG
Organism: Aviceda cuculoides; assembly: GCA_035590195.1. Taxonomy (NCBI): domain Eukaryota; kingdom Metazoa; phylum Chordata; class Aves; order Accipitriformes; family Accipitridae; genus Aviceda; species Aviceda cuculoides. The sequence goes on along the minus strand of JAVJGG010000024.1, from coordinate 17,313,103 downwards.
GCGGGTCCCACTTGGAGCCGGCTGGCATTGGCTCTATCGAACACAGGGGAAGCTTCCAGCAGCTTCTTACAGAAGCCACCCCTGTAACCCCGCCCCTGCTACCAAAACCTTGCCACACAAAGCCAATACAATGGCTACCAAGAGCAGTTCCAGGGCTGTGACTCCTACCTCTGCAGCCTCTGACTATTGCATTTCCCACAGGAAGAACTGGCTGCCAGGCTCCAACAAGCAGAGATCTCTTTCCTCTCTCACAAAGCGTATGTGAACTACTGAGGACAAAATATTGAAGAGACCAATGTCTGCAGAAGCGCTGTAGGGGCAGCTTTTTGCATGGTATGTAACCGAGGGACTGGGAATGCTGCACTGCACACAACCAGGACCCAAAGCCATGCTTTCCTCTAGCTTCCTGGATTTGGATGTTTTTTGACACTGCTGACAGGTGATAAGTCCTTGCTTTCTCCTTCTCTCCCCTTCTTCTTTTCCTTCTTTCAGGGAGACTCTGGGTGGCCACTGATCTGTGTGATTGATGGGCATTACACACTGTTTGGTATTGCAAACTGGGATTGTGACAAGTGCCATCCAGAGTTACCAACAGTCTGCACCAGGGTTTCTGCTTACAAGACACTGGATTTCATCAGTCACAAATGAAAATGTTTGATTAACTTGAGCAGGAGCTTTTCAGTCTTTTGTGTATTTTTCCTCAATAAAAAGGTGGTAGTGTATACTGGGTAAATGTTTGTGATTCAGGTCGCCTTCCGGCAGACCCTTCCTCTTTGGAAGCTCAAATTTGAGCACTCAGTTTCAGAAACCCTCTTTTTACTGCAGCAAAGCTTGTGGTGCTGTAATGCTGATATAATTCAATTCCTGAAAGGTGCCTAGGAAATACTGTATCCTTCAGTGTTTGGGTGCATGTTTAGTGTGAAGTCCTTTACACAGCTGGTACTCATCTGTCAAAATAGAATTGGTACCCCCTGTTCATCTCAGATAACCTAATTTACCAAGGGAAGTAGCTGCTACAGGAGCAGGGATAGCTAAGATGGACTGCTTCAGCAGCAGTGTTACTCCACTGAAAAAAAGGTGGTGTGATGGCTCATCCATTGTAAATATACCTTCAGGTTTCAGAGAGATTTATCTATGCCAAGCTCTTATCCTTGCATCTCATGTCAGAAAGGCCATACTGACATGATTCCATTTGCCAGAAGTTTGCTTTATTGTTTGAAAGAGAAGGGTTTAAATATACTTTCTTGGGGGAAGGAAAGGTGGTGTCTGACATCTAAAGCTTCCTATGAGCTGGTAGCTAAAAACTAGACTTGGAAGCAAAGTGTATTTGTGAAGAAGGGTTTTAATGCTCAGCCCTATCAGAATATATCAGTGAATTACAAGCCAGGAAACCTCCGCCTCCATCCATCTCCTCTGATTTCAGCATTATTGTGCACTACATATGCATCTGTCCTTTAAACAGACAATAGCAGGCTTTTTTCCATCTCTGTGCTGTATATAGCAGTCCACTTAAATATGGAAATACAAACACAGGAGTGTTTGTGATGACAGAACTGCATGGCTGCTGTCTAGCCAAGTGAACTTGGCAACGAAAATGGCTGAAGAACTACAGCCTGCCCTTACACCAGGTCATTCAGGTACAATAGATTAATAAATCAAAAGTTTACACACATGATCTTTTGAATTACCAAATACTAGTCTCTCTGTTGCTTAAAAGAAATCCTTCTCTCCCCTATCCCCATCCCATGCTGGTTTTGGAAAGAAAACTTCATATTCTAGCACAATTCAGAAAACATCAGACAATCTTTACAAAAATAATAGTTCCCCTGAACTAGCAGAACTATAAATTGCAGTATTTTGGCAGGCTGCTCTTGCCGATGACTGACTTGTCATGTTATTACTAACTTTAAAAAACTGCTCTGCCATCACGACAGCAAATACGTTGTGGCTTTTGGCTCAAAGATGTGATTTCCCCAGTGCGTCTTCAGTTGTGCAAATAGAGCAGCTTAGGGTTTGTAATTCAGTGGTGTATCACAGACCAGGGAGGCTTCCTATTGCAAAAATGTGTGAGGTGTTAGGTGAATACCATACTCTCTGAAACCTTCAAAGGTGTCAGGGTAGGGTGGGTCACCGTGCCTGCTCTTGGTGGCAGGGAGCTAGAGAGAAGGAAACCTGTTCCCAGGACTCCTGACCTGCCAGTAACCACTTCTTGCATCCAAAAAGAGGACGTGCTGTCCAGTGAAGTGACAGCCTCATGCTAGGCATGGTCCTGCCCACACCTTGACAAACTGGCAGAGCTGCAGGGTGAAACCAGGCTCTGGGGCACGTCTGTGGTGGCACCAGAAACCCCTGGCCTGCCATGTGGGATTTTATACCTTAAATTTCACTGGGAGAAGAGTGCTAGGAAAGCTTTTGGTAAAGCTGAAGAAATTAATATTAATCTGATCATTTTTTCTTTACTGACCTAGAAATGGGCAGCCAGGTACTAAGAGGGGTAACTACTGGCTGGGTAAGGAAAGTGTCACCATATAAAATAACTTGGACTTCCATTGCCGAGCTAGAATTAAAATGAACATGTAGAGGGTATCTGCTATTTATGTTGTCCCTTGAGATCTGCTGCATGTTCTCCTTTTGGACTATCTGATGCAGAGACATTTGGTAAGAGAAGAGAGCCCCAGTCCAGAGTGAGGTGCAGCACTTTGTACAGAGGAGTTTTTCCCTCTCCACCTTTTTACAAGTAAGTCTGGCTCTTGTATTATAAGTATACCCCATGGGAGAAAGGGAACAGCAGAACCAAGAATTATTTGCACCTTTTGAAACATTCAGAGGCACTGAAATACTGAAGAAGGAGGCATAGACGGTGGGGAAAAGTAGAGTTGCATAATTAAAGCGTGACAAGTAATTCCCAAAAGTGTGGACCATAATGAGTTCTCTACTTCTAGACTTGTCTGAAGCAAAAGCAGATCATAAATTAATCTACACAGCATTGCTTTTTGGAGGAATAGCTCTGCTCTCCTGCTTTACTACACTGCAAATGTTATTCCTGATTCATCCCTTCAGAAATACCTAGTGCACAAATTCCACAGCACTGATGTTTTTTCTGCTTAAAGAGGGTACAATAAGTGTACGCTGCACCAGTTGTAACTCTTCTGTGCCCTTTGACCATATTGCCAATGCCGGAATTCAAAATCGGGAGGAAGTTCTCCTGACCGCAAACTCCTCTGTCAGCCCAAGGTGCAGTTCAAGCTCACGTGGCTTTCTCGCTCCAAGGGCTCTGGGGTTTGTGTGCTAAGGTCCGCAGGGAGGGCAGGGCTCCTGCCTGGCACTACCTGGGTGTGCTTGAACACTCTGTGCGAGTTTTTTATAGCACAAGAAATAGGACTATGAAATCCCAAATAGGCTTCTCATTAAAATTTCTCAAGTAACTGGGAATGCAGCAAGGCTTGATGCTTCTAGAAATGTCCTTCCATTAGCAGTTACTGCACGGAGCTGATTGTCCTATCAAAGAGGCATGTTCTGCTTAATTGCAATGGAGGTGTTATCCTGGTTTAGTGTCTCACTTTGTGGATTTTTTTTCTCTTTGCTTAAAAGTAGTTTAGCAAGGAACCATGGGCTGCTCATTGTACAAGCAATTTTTTTTTTTTTTTAATTTTAGCAAGTGCTGGTTTAAGATGAGTGGCGAGATGTTTTGTTTGTTTTTATAAGAAAAAAACCACACACGTAAAATTTTAATTACTCTTTTCCCAGAATAGCTTATGCTTAATGTTGGGGCTCATATTTGTATATGGCCTGAAAGGCCTCCACGAAGAATCTGTAACATTTGACACAAATAAAACTTAGGAACTAGAAAGTAGATCAGTATGTCCTTGAAGCAAAATAGCCTGAACTGGCTGGAAGCTGCATTTTAGCTTCTACGTTTCCTTGCAAGAACCAGTTCTTTGTATGTTTTCTTTGGAAACAGAATGAATGCACCCACACACAAATAAGGATCAGTTGCTATTTTTCTTCTCAAGATGCATACAGGATTTGATCTATGCCTGCTGTATTCTCTGCTCTCCCTTCATTTAGTGGCACCTTTTATATAATTGCTGCTTTTCTGATTAAAGTGCATGAGTACAAGATGAAAGTTTGACACAAGACAGCCAACGCTTTTTAATTGCCTTTAGCTCAACTCTAGCTGTGGCACATCTCTTTGAATGCAGCTGACTTGCGAGAAAGTCTGGGAGAGAAATGATGCACTTTTTATTTATGCTTTTTCTCTGGCAAAATTGCTCTGTGAATTTTTATCACCTAATGGTTTCTCTGACACCTTTTAAAACTGTTTAGCTCTCCACCAAGAGACTATTTTATGACACTTGGGCTAGTAAACCATTTCTGTGATCTGGGAAGTGCTATCCTTCCTTTGCAGAGCAATTCATTTTGAAATTAGCTGGGCCCGCCTGCTCAAGAAGAACTCACAGTTGCTTGGCTGCTAGTCCTGAGTGGACCTATTAAATGTTGTATTTCTGTTAAAAAAGCAGCAAAAATCTATTGCTGACTAGCAGGTCCTGAAATTCATGCATATCAAGGGTAGCATAAATAGTTTCAGTGTGTGATTTATTTGAGAGAATAGTGGTCTCTGGCTTACTAAATGCTAACTTCATCCAGTCTTGAAAAAGGTGGTTATATAAGGTGGAAATCAGATGGGGCTTCAGCAGAGCTGTGAGGATCTGGCTTCTCTTCTGTTCAAAATGCCTTTTAAAATTGACAGCACTTTGTGATAGGGTTGTTAATTGACTTGTCCTGTACTAAGCTATGTCCAGCCTTGTTCTCCTTCTCCCATGTGGTTCTAAAGCATGGTCTGAAGCTCCAGGTCCTTTCTCTCCCTTGTCTAAAGCATCTCATAGAAATGCTACCACCCTATATCACCCCATCGATGTACAAGGGAGGTCTGGTCTATGGCAGTTTAGATAGGACTTTGCTGCTGCCTCTGAGCAGTAAGGTGGAGTTATGTTAGATTTAAGCACTTTGAATTTCCTCTGGAAATCAGTGTATTATGGTAGGTCTGCTCACTATGGCAAATTGTAATGGCAGGGTCCTGGCAAGTCATGTGCTGCTTTCCACTGTTTTCAGATAGATGTTTCCAGCATGAACCCTAAACTATATTTAACTTGCATTTTTAAATGAGGTTTAGTAATTAGAGGGGGACAGGAGATCTGGGACACCACAAGATACGGTGAATAATCCCAAAGAAGAGGCACAAGGAGTGTGTGCCATGGGCAGAGAATGGGGACTCACACGTGTAGGCACGACAGCAGGAGCACACCATGCTCTAAAATCATGACACTTGAGATGTTCACACTTGGAAGCAAGAGAGCAGGTTCCAGAAGGGGAGGGCACAGCAGTTTTATTTGGGACTGAGAGCTCTTTAGACCTAGCAGTAGGTTGCAGAGTCCTTTCTGAAAGTCTCACTTTCTGATCAGGAAATGAAAACATTTAAATGGCGGCAATTTGCATTTAATTCCAGAGTAATTGTCCAGAAGTTTCTCAGGAAATACAGTTCCTGTGAAAAGCCGGAGAAGCACCTTACTCTACCACTCCATTCTCTAGTTCAGTGGGAATTCAGTATGTTTTTTCCACCAAAGTAAAAGCACTACATTTAGCAAAAGCAGGTGCTTTTGCATGAGCCTATTCCTCCCTTCTAGCTCCCTGGGAGATTTGCTCAGAGGTGACCTGGCTGGAAGTACCAGCATGGTCCAGTACCAGTTAGGAGTCTGGGGACTGCTGGGTGCCTTGTTCAGCTATTGGAGCCTTTCAGAGTGGTGGGGCAGAAGAAAGGATCCACCCACCCGGCTTGCAAGAGGCAAAACAGAGCTAACTTTTAAAAAGATGTAACAGACTCAATTATACAAGGTATTTCTCAGAGTAGAAAACCATGACTTAGTTGCTTGAGGGTTTTTCTTGTCTGCCTCTGTTTTTATTAAGCTCATTTTTCTTTATTCCTGACCTGTGACAGCTGAAACAGTCTTTCTGAGAGAGATGATGAGTGTGTGCGTGCACTTAGCGAGGAGCTGAGGAATAGCTGTCTGGCCAGCTTGTTGTGTGAAGGATGCTGTACAGTTTGGGTTCAACATGGACCACCCTTGTCCTGTGGATCCCATATGAGGCAGGGAGTCTAAGCAGGTCCCCACACTTTTTTTTTTTTCTTCTTATCCTCAGGTTTTCCATCCTGCTTGACCAAAGGCAAGTGAGCTGCAGGTTTCCTTAAAGCTGAGGTTTTTATTTCCCAGAGTCACAAGCAATAGTGAGAGACTCCTTAGAGGTGGATGCCACATTGCTAACGTCCATGGCAGGCTGCACACTGCAACGTGCCTGTACCTCTGGGGTACAGAGGGAAACCCTGACAGTTCTTGCTGCCCTCTACCTGCTCTTGCTGCTCTGTTTCCAGCTGATGAAATCCGCTCTTCTCTTCTGGGTGCTGCTGGGTGTTGTGAAAGTCTGTAAGGCACAGGAAGGAAAATGTGTTGTTACGGTTGGTGGCATGGTGTGCTGTAAGCTTAGACACATGATTTCCCTCTTTAGAGCAGCTTCACTCCCAAACAGTGCCGGGCGACAATATGCTTGGCATTGCGATGGTGTGTAGACTTTGGTCTTCCAGCTGGATTTGAGTAGTCACCAATGCTCTGCGCATTGGGTCACAGCCCTGATTTTGAAGATGCATGCACTTAAGTGTACATTTAACTAAGAAATGCTCCGGCTCAGGTCACTAATGTTTACCTTCGGGCTTCCTGTAGGTATTTCCTCACTTTCCTCCTCTGCTGCCACCACGTGGACATGTCTCTGTGTTCATTTACAGTTTGTATTAATCTTTGAGAAGAACATGCTCCATCCTTGATTGCCTTGCAGTTTTTAACTGTACCCAACGTGATTCTTCATTTGCCATCAAATTCAGCTGGGAGGAATTTGACACATTAAAAAACAAAACAAAACAAAACAAGGAGAGAGACTCTCCATCATGGTTTTCTTTCCCATTTTTCTGTTGAAAGACTTCTAAAGGGTATCCATTTTTCACACTCTAGAAAAGGTTATGTAGAGTAACTGAATGTGCATAGCAAGTTACAAATCTCAGACAGAAGTTTCACAGACATCTCAGTCAAAATCCAGGCTCGAGCCTGAGCAAAATTTTTCCAAAGAGCTGTTTATGAGGCAATTATATACAGAAGAATCTGTGTCACCGAGGGTTAATTGACTGGCTTTTACATGCCACACATTCAGCTCTGAAAATTGCACTTGGGACTCGACACCATTTATGCACTCCTGGAAATACTGTTTTGAGCAGAACTCTATTAAAACTGACACCATGGAGTTCTGGAGAAGAGGGACTAATGATGATGTCTGGTGTAGCTCATACAGTTTAATGACAAAACAGCATTGGTGCAGCCGTGCAACCTGGATCCTGTTCACTTCGGGGCTTACTCAGGCCAGAGCCAAATGAATAGTCATATTTGAAACTGGACACAGACAAGGATGATCTAATTTTAGATCAAAATATAACTTATTTTCCTATATTTCTCCATCAATAACCTTCAGCATTAAATTCATTATTTATAATCTGCCGCTATATAAAAAAGCAGGGTATAAATGCAACTCTGTTCGAAGTCATGGCATTATGCTGGGGCAGGTCCCGCAGCCTTAGCTTTTGTGAGGTTGACTTGTTTCAGTATTACATGAGCAAAACACTCAGCAAGTCCTTACTTTCCCTAGTGATAGGGTATCAGAAGGGAAAAGATCCATACTCTTCCCCGCAGCAATGGAAAGTAAGAGGTAGGCTGGGGTGTGGGGCTGATCTCCTCTGTGCCCTTTTGGTCCAGGATGCAGTTCAGGGGTACGTGCTGGAAGTAAACACTAGAGAGTGCTTTCTCCTCATTTTGTATGAGAGAACATCCTTGTTAATGGCTGGAGCAGTCTCCTTTGATCGCTTTACAGTCTTGCTGGGGGAAAAAGTTTAAAGGAGACAGAGCTTAATGCATCAAATGCAGTTCTAGGTGTATGGAAAGCTGTGCTGAGTCCAGTTGTACACAGTGATATGTCAGCTGTCAGGACAGATCACAGCTGGATTCAGTCCTTGATATTACCTACGTAGCAGGATGTTCAGTGTGGTTACAGTATCTAAAATAATAACTAAATCTAGTGCGGTTTTATCCATTACAATATCTCTGACAGAGCAAGTTTGGCCCAGGGGCTGTGAAGTCCTGGTGCCAGTACAAAAGATAATTGCTATTTGGACTCACAGAATCAAGAATGACTCTTTCCATTTTCTTTCTCTTTCCTCCCCCTACTGGCTGACAGAATAAAACCATAAAGTATTCAGAATTTTTGGTCTTCAGACACATCCTAATCTAGAATTCAGCAAAACTCCCAGCTCTGACTCATCTTGAAGGTAGAATTAAGATGAAAAAAATAGGTGCATCAAAGACCTACCTGAGGTTTCCTTGCCGTTCTGGGGCTAACCTTGGTTTCAGCCCTGGGCTAGCATCTGTCACAGGAATGCTCTGAAGAGGCGGCTGCCCGTGAGTGCCTTAAACAGAAAATGCCCTGAGAGCGAGCTTGGTGCACCTGGCTGCCTGGGGCCAGGCTGACCACTGACCATTCTCACCCCAGACCTGCAGGATGGCTGGCTCAGGTGTGAAGGCACCTCTGGAGGTCTCCAGTCCAACCTCTGCTCAGAGCAGGGTCACCTCGAGCAGGTTGCCAAGGGCTGTGTCTAGTCGGGTTTTGAATATCTCCAAGGATGGAGACTCCACAACTCCTCTGGGCAGCCTGTTCCAGTGTCTGATCACTCTCATGGTAAAAAAAGCTTTTTCTTATTTTTAATTGGAATTTCCTGTGTTTCATTTTGTGCCCATTGCTTTTCATCCTTCCAGTGGGCACCACTGAAAAGCGCCTGGCTCTGTCTTCTTTACTCCCTCCTGTCAGGTATTTATACACATGGATAAGATCCTACTGAGTCTTCTCCAGGTGGTACTGGTGCCTGGGGTGGTTCCTCCTCAAGTGCAGGACTTTGAACTTCCCTTTTTTGAACTTCACGAGGCTCCTGTCACCCCATTTCTCCAGCCTGTTGAGGTCCCTCTGGGTGGCAGCATGACCCTCTGGCATGTCAACTACTCCTCTCAATTTTGGATCCTCTGAGGGTGCATTCTGCCTCCTTTTCCAGGTCACTAATGAAAACGTTAAAAAGTATTGGTCCCACTATCAACCCCTGGGGTCTGCCACTAGGGACTGGCCTCCGGCTGGAGGGGAAAAAGGAAAACCCATCTCTTTTAGAAGCTGTGTGTTGTCCCATGTAGTGCACAGATCAAGGACAAGAAAATGAGTTTGCTGATCATTTCCATATGTGTGATGAGGTGCATTTATGGAGCTGTGCAACAGGGATGGAGCCTGCTGAGTGACAAGCAGCCCCATTGCTTCCCATCTGAAAGGAAAATTTGGCCAAAGGATAAAGCTTCTAACCCAGCTAGTGTGGGAGATCCTGATGAACTTTTTCACTAGCAGTTTTCCTCAGATCTTGAGATCTCACTATGCAAAGCATTGGTAACATTGCTTGGAAACACACCACAGCCTTTACTAGATATGTCCATCTCCGCAATCTGTATCATACCTGTTCCCTTGAAAAACATTTTTTGGACTAGAAGAGTCACTGTTCACGGGAATACAACCTGTGCCATTCTATTCCTTCTAGAAGCTTTTGAGGATGCTAACAGGAAACCTTGCAAATATCCAGTATTGGTGTTAAATGCTTTTACACCCCAGAGTTTTAGACTTTTCCTTCTATATTGCCTGCTGGTTTATATTTTCTGAAAAGCAATCTCTGAGTATAAAATGAGATGATATAGCAACAAACACTTTTTAAAGTCTGCTCCTGCTGAAAGAAAGCCTGTCCAGATGCATTAAGAGAATTATAACCCTCTTAAAACTGCTCACCCCACACCCGACAGAAGAAAGCTATATTCTGTTCTGCCTTAGACAATTTAGTAGCAGTCATTTCAAAAGCAGCCTTTAGCAGCTTAAAGGAAAACATGATTTTGACAAGGCTGCTAAAAAAAAAAAGACCCTCATAAAAAAGCATCAGTAATAAAAGGTATTCTCTTAAAACAGCTGGTGAAATAACAGGAGGTATACTGGACTAAAGTTAAATTTTGTTATCTTTTTGATTACTGGCACCTCAATGTGTAGGTTTTTCTCTTTCTCCTGGTCTGTACGGGAGTTATTTGGAACAGATCTGCTTTAGATTTAGTACACTCTTTAGACTGACAGTGAGAAAAGCTCTCTTTAACCATCTCTTTCACCCTCAGGAGAGCTCTTTGTCTTTCTTCCCAGCTTCTTCTAAGTTTTTCATCTACAGCAGATGAGATGTTTCACAGCTTTTCTTCTGAGAGACTTAGAAGTATCCTGTGTATTGAGGTAAGATGCCTTTCTTATAAGAGTTCTTGAAATCCTCCATATAGCAGGTTCACCCCACTACTGAAAACAGTTTTGAAGATGTAACCTACAATACCTTTGTCAATGTTTTATACGGCTGTTTTAATACAGCACTTAGTATTCTCGACCTCTCCTTCTCCCCAAAGCGCAGTTTTTCAAAGGACAACAGCCCTGCCTCCATAGATCACAGAGAATCCCATATACGAAGGAGGAATATCCCATCCAGGCTACACAACTATTTAGGATTGCGATAATTTTCACTAGCACAATACTTGTTGGTCTGAGTTTTTTTAATTTCTGCAGAGGTTTGTGGGGACACAGTTCAATTATCACCTTGCCAAAACAAAAAGTAAATATCTCAGTTCTGATCTGAAATAGTTGCAGCGAAGTTGTGCCAGTAGGATATTTACTCACAGGAATATAATATGGATAGACATAAGCAGTGGTATCAAATTTGTTGGCTTTTTTGTCCTGAATAAGTATGCAATGCAACAGCAATGCAGACAGCCTGTCAAACACTGGTATTCTGCAGTGGCTGTATATGGCTTTAAAAAGTTGAATCGTTTGGAAACATCTGTAGAGAAAAGAATATAAAGGATTTTGTGATGCAGTGGTATCCATTGGATGACATGTGATGAAAAATGCCCAAGTGCTATCCAAAGCTTTCAGGTTAGTTTCTCTCCAAGCACATCATCCATCAGATGATGAGCTCAGAAGTTATGGACTGCCATGTTAAACGTTGGAGAAGTAATCCTTGGAGGACTAAACAAAAGCCATGACTATTTCTTACCCATATAAGAGATTTTGCCAAACTGTGTTTTCCAGTCATAGGGCTGGCGTGTTTCTGTTTCGATTATACTTGCTTCCCAAGAGATCCAAGGGTGTAACTAACTGTACTGGAAAAGCAGATTTGGCATTTTGTTAGAATACCCAGGTGCTGACTTTGCTGAGAAGAGTGATGGAAACCTGCCTGTTACATGTTCATTCCGGAAAGCATCGCATTTGAGTGTTGCAGACATGGGAAATACCCTCCCACTTATAGGATTTAGGAAGCCATTCCAATCAAGTCAGGGTAACCACTGCCTTCCCCCTTTCTGTTTCTATAGGTACAACTCTTTCAGTCCAGCAAACATGCTGTTTGCCATGAGTGCTTTGGACTTCTTCAGGGTAAAAATAACCACGAATCACCCCACCTTTGTAGTCTTTTGTTTGATAAGTGATTCTCTGTGACAGGTTCATGCTTTCAGTCACTGTGAAAATGTCATCAGTGAACAACCGTCCATAAACTTACTTGATGGTTCCTTTGGATTTCGATGCTTTCAGATGGTCCCTTTTCTTAAGAGACAGAGCACCTCTTTAAAAAAAAACCAAACAAAAAACCAAACAACTTTGCATAAATAGTTTCCCAAGCCTTCCAGGAGTACAAGGTAGTCACACCCTCAAGGCTGCTGTATACATTTCCGTGAGAGCTGTGCTTAGCTCTGGTACGTAAACACTGCTAACATCCATGTAGCAAGAAGTATCATGGGCTGTAGAACACCTCTGTGTCCTAGATTTTAAAGTGCTGTTAAATTGCTTTACAGCATCAGCTTTGGCTTCATTGTTGGTAGCAAAGTAGTGAATGAGGTGTTTGAGCATTTTGTTTGAAGACTGACTTGTTTACAACTTTTTTTTGGTCCTACTGGAACCGTAATTCTGAGACTGCCTAAGTAGTGGCAACTAAGTCTTCCATCTTGCCATTTAGCTGAAGAGCTCGGCTTAGGCATATTTAGACAGAGCTGCTACTGCTGCTGTGATGGTGGGAGAACTGGCCAACCCAGCCTGCCATTGTGCATCTGTATCTGAAACAGTAATGCTATTTCTGTTCAAATTTATTTGTGCCATCCAGGGACAAAGCTGTGAGAGCCCTGCTCCTGCCTGTCATTTTTCAACACCTTAGTTTGGTTTTGGTTTCTTGGAAAAGAGCACTTGCCCTTCCAGCAATATCAGGTTTGTAACACATTTTCTTTAGCAGTGACACATTTAACCTTTCTCAGAACCATTGCTATTATTATGGTGCCTTTCAAATATACAGTAAAAATCACACTAAAAACCCATGATTTATTAACCATGTGTGGAGGCCCAATATTTTACAACAGTATTTGACTCTCTAGTTATCCAGACCTCTTCTCATCTGGGCAAGAACTGCACTTGGCTGCATACAACACACGTGGGGCACAAGGGTCAACACTTGGCTCTTGGCAACCCAGAGGCCAAAAGTCTGCCAGGCACAGAAACAGAAACTTAGGCTCTCCTAAGAAAGCAAGGGCTAAGACCTTCTGAAGATCGTTACCTTCCAGTTACAAAAGAAGAGTGCCAGCTGCTGGACGGCATCTGTATAAGCCGACTCTGTTAGGGGGCTGTTAATGGGGACAGGTGTGACCTGTAAACGGGACAAGGTGGCTTGGTTGTGCACCAGATGCTGTGCACACACCTGGAGGGCTGTGTGGCTTTGCTGGGAAACACTGTGATGTCCTGAGTAAAAAATGGAGCTGGGCACTGGGAATCCTGCATGGTCCACCAGGTCTTGCCTAAATGAGCATTTCTCAAGAGAGAAGGAAGCACATTCAATGCAGAGTGGGTTTAAGGCTGGTTTCCAAAGGAAACAAAGTTTGTCCAAGCATTTTTATCTGTCCATGTTTTCTGTCACTTTACCAGCTATTCCCTCATCATTTGTCAACTCGTTTACCAATTTAACCAGATTTGACTGGGGCAGGGTAGTGCAGAGGATATGAAGTCATTGCAGTTTTTGGTGGATGGGTCACTGGCTGACATAATAATAGTACTTCTGATAGATCTAAATGAGTGCCACCACCAAGGGAAAGGCTTACATTTTGCTACTAGTCATTAGCCACTGATACATTAGCTGTACAGCCCAGCTCAAGCCACCCCCAGCAGATGTGATTTCTAGCCCAGCAAGGAAGGAAGGAAAGGCTAGAAGAACAGCACAAAAGAGGAGGGAGCGAAGGGTGCTGTGAGGGATGTCAGGAGGTATGAAGGAATTAGAAGGAGCATATGGGAAGAGAAAGGAATGGGAATTATGTGACCGAATGGGAAACCCAGCTTCATTAGTTATGCTCTCACAGAGGTGCTTACTGTTTCCACGAGTGGCCTTTGGGGTGCTGTTTCAGCTGACAGAAGTTGCTGTTTCCAGAAGAAAGGAAGAGGACCAAATAATTTAGATTTATTTTCTATTTGTCCTGATCCACATTCTGGCATCTGCAAATCTAGGTTTTGCTTTAGGCTGTTTTTCCTGCCCTCATTTTCCTTTTATGAAGGTCTGCAGAGTAACAGAGACACTTCGCTTGCTGTCAGTCATTTCCAGGGAACTTTCCTCCTGCTTCCTTGCTCTGAAATGACACTATGTCCATTTTTTGGTATCTGTGCTACCTCCTGTCATTTCCCACCAGGTGTTTTTTTGTTTCTTTTTTCTGTCTCTCTTCTCCTTTTCTATATTCTGTTGTTCCTTCATTTCACACTTGCCTTTTTTCTGCTTATTGTCTTCCTGCCACTTCCATTTTTATTAATTCAAAGAAAAGATTTTTTCCTTATACTTTTCTCTTCTGCAAAGCACTCTTCCCACGGATTATTTTTAAACTTTCATTACAAAAATGTAAAAAAAAAAATATAAAACTTAAGCAATAAAATGAAATTATCCTGATTTAGTCATGTTAAGGGGCTTATTCAAACTACATGGAATCTGATCTTGAAAGTCTAGCCATGGTGTGAACATTTAAGGAGATCATATAAAGACAGATGAAGCAAAAAAAAGTGAGTAGGGAGAAGCATTTAAAAGGTTTGGGAAAACACCAACCCGGGGAGGCATTGGCTCAGCTAGCTGAGGACTCTCACATTGCCCCTGGTTTGAATGGATGACAGGGATTTGCCTTAAGACTGGCTGCTCTCAAGGTAAGTTTGGGGGATCCACATGCACCCACAGTGTTCTTGTAGCATCATTTCCCATCCATACTAATGCACTGCAACCTCTAAGGACACTTTTGAGCTGCTTCTGCTCCCTGACCCAAGTGGGAGAAATCAGAGTTCCAAAAGGAGCTCTCAGGTTTTGTGGGCTGTCAGGCTGGTCTGGAGGTGGGTAAGGTGCTTAGGTGAAAAGTCAGCATTAAATTTTTTCTCACCTTTAAACCAGTTCATCTCTTCATTGTCTCAAGATGCAGACAACTTTATGCTAGCCAGGAAAAAGAACTGGCGATATCAAGTATCTGCACTTTTAAATGTTATCATCCATTTCCCCTAATTTATTACATTAAACTGCTGATGGAGAAAAAAGCAGGATTTGCCTGCATACATGTAAAGAATATTTCTGCTACTAACTTCTTCAGAACAATGAGAAAACCATTAAGCAACATTCTGCTTCTTCATATAATACTTTTGTAATGTTTTCTTATGGTATTTTAATATTAGGTGGTAGGAGTTTTGTTGCTGCAGGGTATCGTGGTTTAACCCCAGCCAGCAACTAAGCACCATGCAGCCGCTCACTCGCTCCCCGCCCCCCCGTGGGATGGTGTCTTGGTTAGAAAGACAGGTGTCTGCCAAGGAAGGCAGGAGCCCCCCCTGGAATGGCAG
>JAVJGG010000024.1:17273282-17285266 GCA_035590195.1 Aviceda cuculoides | reverse complement strand
GGTTGAGGCGCTCGGCCGGGGCCGGCGGCCGGGCGGCGGGTGGTGTGCGGGCACTGAGGGGGCGAGGTGTTTCCCGCGGCCCTCAGCCCCCCGCTGCCCACCCCGTCCCGGCGGGAGGGTGGCCGAGGGGTGGCCCAGGCACCGCGGCACGAGGCGGTTGCATCGCGGAGGGCTTGGCTGGAGCCATCCGATGACGAAAGCTCCAGCATTTGGCTGGCCGAGGCCAAATCTGGCAACCCCACGTATGTACCAACCCACGCATGGGCTGCCAGCCGGGACCCGAGGGCGGCGATGGCAAGCAAGGCTGCTGCAAGAAATGCAGCTGGGGCTGGAGGAGCTGCCATTGCCCAGGCAGCTGGAGGGGACACGAAGTCCTGGTGCCCCAGGCAGGTATCTGGCAGCTTTGGGCTCTTTCTAGGGCTCTTTCTAATTCTTTGTTAGGGATCCCACCTGGTAAGGACTATGCGCTGGGTAGCCCTCCATGAGAGCAAGCAAGTGTTCTTGTTCAAGGGCTTGTACTTTTCCTGTGCATGACCTGTCTTCAGCCTGGGGAAGGATTATGCTTCCCAGGACAAATAGTGGACCTGTATAATTTTGAGATGGATAGAGGCAGAGCCTATATTTCACTCAGCTGTGTTTGTCTCACTTCGCGTAAAGGGAACAGACATCCCCCACCCTCTCCGCAGGATGTGCTTGCTGTGGTGCACCCTTGAGGAGAGCTGCCTTTGGCCCCTTTCTCCTCATGGCCCTAGGTGGAATAGATTACAAGAAGGCCTGCGAGGGGAGAGGTGGGTAGGGGATTCTGACTTTAATGGTGGTCCCCTGAAAGCTGAAACCAACCACTGGAGTTTAGAGTAAGTTTGAGGTAGCTCTAAAGTCATTCTGAGTGGAGATTCAGAAAACCAGACCTGGTTCCTGAAGAGTTCCCGCTCTGCTTTTAGCAGCAAGTGCTGGCTCCAGGTGGCTTCACACGGTTTTACTTACAGGTATGTCCAGTGTTTATAAAAGGAACAGAACTCAGCCAAAGTTCCCATAAACCAGACTGATTTTCTAAGAGAGACAAGAGGAGGTTCTTAATAGGAATATTTACCCTGTATGTTTCATAGCATCATTTCAGAAGTAGATGACAACAGGTGGAAACACAAACACAAGAACGCTAGACCAGCAGTTCCCTTGCAGCGTAAGGCTTTCCTGCATTTAGAGAGCACCCCTTGTGTATATATGTATGTATATTCACACACATACTTCCAAAGAAGATTCTTCCCTTAATGCTTCTGAGCAGAAACACCTATATTTGATGAAGAAAGGCCAATGTTCTCCCATGACATTCACTGACAAACACAACAAACTCCATCTCTCTGCCCAGGACAGAGCTAGTTGTGGTGGCACAA
This sequence comes from Aviceda cuculoides, assembly GCA_035590195.1. Classification (NCBI taxonomy): domain Eukaryota; kingdom Metazoa; phylum Chordata; class Aves; order Accipitriformes; family Accipitridae; genus Aviceda; species Aviceda cuculoides. The sequence continues at coordinate 17,283,875 of JAVJGG010000024.1, read as the reverse complement.
CCACAAGCAGGATAAATGGAATTATTTTTCCATCTTGCCTTGTTCAAGCATAGTCGTCTCCCAAATTGAACAATAGTGAGTGAACAGTTTTTGTTGGAGAGAACAGTATATCTTCAATCAATACAGTTATTTCCAAGAGGATAACATCTGTCTGTTTGAATCCTGAGCAATACCATTTTACGTGCCTGGGTTTTTGCATGCACTTAGAGAAGGTGGCTTTCCCCTTGTTTCCCACACCGTTGGCCTGAGGAAGCACTGTTGACCTTGACAATGCCTCAGGCCTATGAAGGAGGACTCCTCTTGTTTCTGTCTTCCCATACATCCCCTCTGAGACAGCATATTTGACTTGACACCATGTAGAAAAGCCACAATGGCTGATCCTCCTTTGCTGCTCACTTCTCTCTTCTGTGCCCTGTATCAGTGCTGGTTGCCCACTGAGACACTCGCATTGTTCAGGGCCACCAACAGCTTCAGGGCGGCAGCCTGCAACTCTTCCTCCCACACTGCCTTCCCCATGCTCAACAACCGCTGAACTGTCTGCAGTGAACTCTGCACGTGGGTATCTTGTAGCCTCAGGAGGAGATCCTGGATGTCAGTGGTGGGCAGCTGTCCTTGCTGCTGGCCACTGGCTGTCACCTCTGTGGCACGTGGGTCAGAAGGATTTAGCTGCATGCTCCTCGACCATGGTGTGCCCTCAGGTAAGGAAGTGGGGATCACTGCTACTTCTGTGTCAGGGCTGGAGCAGCCTGCCTGGGTGGTTGTGGGAGACATGGGGAAGAGGGGCTGGGGACTGAAGATGCTGGATGACATGATGTCACTGCTCATGTCGTTGAAGGCTTGTGTGCTGCCCAGCTTGGCTCTGCTCTCTCCTGGGCATGCAGTACTCTGTGGAGGAGAAAACGTACCTCTGTAGAGGCGGTGGGATTCAGGAGCAGGCACTTAGCCACCCCCCTGGTCTGTGGGGTTAGCACTCACTGCACAATCACATCTCTCCCACTCCCTACAAAGATGAGCCCAAGAAAGGAAAGAAACCTTCTTCTTCCCTTGTCGAGTCTCCCTATAAGTCTTTTCTTGTGACTCCCAGTTGTCTTTCTCTTTACTTTCTTTCTCTGCTAGCCTGCATGAATCACCCTTTCTCCTGCAGTAACCTAGATTGTCTCAACTTGGTTGGGAGTGAGAGCTGGAGATAAGGGCTGAGGTGGTCCTCAAAGGTTCATTTTCTTGAGGAATACCTTCCTCAAAGTCTCCTTTTTGGCAAATGGCTGCAGGTGCCATCTGTGTAAGCTAGTCAGCTTGGTGTGAGTGCCCCTGGAAGGTGGGCTGCCCATGGCTCCCTTCTACTTTCCCTGTCTTTTAACCTCCTGTTTTCCCACTTCCTCATTTTCAGGGCTTTCCCTTTTGCCTGTTACTTGTCCAGAGCACACCATGGTCTTCAGGAAATAGCTAAAGAACTCACCTTAATGAAATACTTTTTCCTAGTACAGCGATAAAAAGCAAAGGTGCAGAAGTCAGGGAAGAAAGGAGTTCCTGGCACTTCAGACCATATAGGCCCTAGAAAGAGGCAAATAAAGACACAGACTCAGTGATAAACTCCAGTGCTGGGGTCCCACCAGCCCTCAGCAATAACCTCACTGTTGAATGACATCCCTCTGTGAAAACCCCCATGCCATTTGGGTGCCTCCCTGATCCTCAGTGAGAAACTCCACTGCTTCTTGGTCATCTCCATGACCCAAGGTGTAAGAGGAGGCTGGTCCCAGGGACACATTTGGATGCAATCAAGTGTGAGAGAGGATGCTCATGAGCAGATGTCTTCTCCTTACTGCAGGATCACTACCCAACCCTCTTCCCCACCGGCTCATGAGTCTCTGTCCCCTCCCAGCGCTCAGGTCCAGCGCTGGCTGTGCAGGACCCCCATCCATCTGCGTGCCCTTGGGAGTCGCGGTCAGCTTTACCCTCAGGGATGACTCCGTGGTTTTCGTACTCGTCCAGTCTCCGGACAAGGGGGTTCTGGCAGCCGTACAGTGCACGAAGAAGGCAGGCAGGGCTGGCGTGGTGGGCGGTCCGGAGGGACCTGAAGAACTGGCGGTACGCCTGGTCAGAGAGTGGTGTTCCCGGCTGCTCCGCCTCCCCGCCCTGAGGGCCAGCTATGCAGCCCCAACCCAAGAGCACTGGTAAAAAATAAAATGCGGGGAGTCAGAGGGAGAAGGAAATGCTAACCACGGCACACTCGGAAGAGCTGGAGGGCTGAACCCAGATCTCTGTTGCCTCCTCTAGGTGCAGGATCCAGCACACGGGAAGTGCAGTAACAGGCTCAAGATGGGGGATCTAGACCTGGGGAAAACCTGCTCTGCCCATGTTGAAAGGGGTGTAGTATTTTGAGGACAGTACATGGCTGAGGGACCTTCACCAAAACTCTGGAGATTCAAATCTGGAACTGGAAGAAACATCTTGGAAGTCATGGCCGAAACCAGGAATGTACCTCTGCTGTCAGGGCTGGAGCAAGGAGACTGTTTCCTTTCAAGATTTTAGCCTCTGCAAATTCTCTTCCTCTGGGTAAGTGGGTCCAGACCCCTTGAGTTAATGGAATGTCTGTATGCCCTTAAAATGGTCCAAGCATTCACTGAACCCTTATGCAAAACTTAAAAGCCAGTTCTACTCTGTAAAGAACATTATGAAAGCTTGTGAGATCAAACCTTTGGAGGTTAGGTGCGCCCAAATAAAACCCTTATGCGCAATCTTAATTTCATCTCCTCTCGCGTATGCTTTTTATATATTCTTTAAGTTCACAGCAACCTACGCTCCTTTCCTAAAGACTTGGCAGCTCCTTCAGCGTAGGGACTGGACCTGCTGTGGCAGGGAGTCGGTTTCCCAGGTTAGGCACTTACTATATTCAGGACATCTGCCTCATTTCCCACAGCCTGGGAGGTGTATGGAAGAACAAGTCAGGAAGATGCTGGAAGGGCAAGGGTAGTTTTGTGGATACTCTTCCAAGAAGTACGTTTTATTCCTGGCTACACCACAGAGGCTCCTGTGTGATGCTAGACAAGTACTGGGTTCCTTAGTGTGTTATTAGTGGCATTTTCCTTACCTTGTGGGTTGCCGTTTATAGGAAGGCTGAGCTCTCTTGCAGTTTTGGAGCCTGCATGTGGTGTATTTTGAATGGCAAGTAAGTGCTATATTAGCATATGTATTCTGAGAAGACAGGGCTGAGATATCTCAAACTGAGATTCTAAAAGTAGTGGATATTTTTGACTTTAATCCCTCTCTGTCCTCATTTTGCCATTTGCAAAATCACTATAAACCAATTAATAGCTGTAAAGCTCTAAGACATAGAGTATGTAAAAAGTTCATGAGGAAATGAGTCATTTTGTCTATAGCAGAGTTCAAATGGGATCAGTAAATAAATCAGAGTCAAGAATACTGAACAATAAGGGTGACATAACATACTGAATAGCTGTTCATTAGAAAGGCAGTGTCCATAGAGGGACTAAAGAAGCCAAAACCCATGTGAAAACACTGAAGCCAGATAATTAAAGAGCTGGGTTACTATGTCACTGCACAGAGGGAACAAATCTAAGGTTGCAAAATGGCTGTGATTCAGGCATGCCACAAGTTTGACTTTGCAACCTCTACAATAGTCTCTTAACCTCTTAATTTTTTGTAATTTTGGTAAAAACAAACTTAAAAACTTCCTCATGGCCTATATCTTATCAACATCTATGCCGTCTTATTAACCCCTATGTGTCTGTTGATGCAGTAGGGTCAAATAAAAACCATGTAACGTCCCCCCCGAGAGGACAGCGGAGTTTATCAAGCACCTGGTGAGGCAGTAGGAGAGGACAGCAGCACACTTTGCCACATGACTGTGTGGGGGTTTGCAGAAAGCAGGGGAACGAATAGACTGGAGGATATGGGACCCTCCACAGTCTCTGGCTAGGATGTGGCCAGAGCAGCCTTGCCTTTCTATCCATTTCTCCCAGCTATATCCCATTCTGTTTGTCTTTAACCAAGGTCCTCTCTCAGACCTCTTTCTCCTGCCTCCCCTGTCGCTTCACCTGGCCACTTCTTCCCTTCTGGCCTTGTGGATCAAGTCCAGATCTCTGCCTTTGCACTCGCGTCTGGTTTACGTGCCCAGCTGTCCCTGTCATCGCGTCTCCAGTCTCTACCTCTGCTCCAGCCTCTGCCCAATGCATCCAGCTCTGAGTGCTGCTCCCTGGCTCCTAGGTCACTCTCTGGCCCTCCTCGATGAATAAGATACCAGCTCCAATGAGTGAAGACCGGCAAAATTTTAAGCACCCAAGGTCTTTGCACCTGAGGCGTTCGAGGGTGCTCCCGTCTGTTCCTCTCGCCTCCAAACTGCCAAAGCTGAGGAGCGATGGGGAGGGGTGAAGAGCAGCCAGGTCGGCTGCCCTTTCTCACAACCTGGCTTGAAGGAGAGATGTTTCCTACTCACCAGACAAAACCAGCCAAACCCACAAGGCCGACATCGCACCCCAAGTAGTGCCTGTAACAGCCTGGGCCCTCTGTGCTGCTGGAGGTGGCCTCCGCTGCTCTGCCACCTGCTTGCGTCCTCCTCCTGTCCTGCTGGGGGAGGCAGCCTGGCTGGTGGTGTCACAGATGCCTCTGTTCCCACTGTTCCTCCCCATGCTGTCCGCCGCCTCCTGCCCTCGCCTCCCTCCGCCTCCCCTCCTGCCTGAGCGCTGGGCCTGGCCGGTGCAGGGGAGGCGGTGGTGGCCGCCTGCGTGAGGTTGAGTTTGGACGCAGCCCAGCTCCTCCTCGTTGTGCCACCACGTCCAAACTCAGAGAAAGCCCACATGGAAGATGTTTGCTTTCCCTCGGTTGACATCCATGGTAGCTTTCTGTTCTCCGTGCCTCTCCTGTCTTCTCTAGACTTGTGGAAGACAGTGGTGGCTTGCCTGCCCCTGGGCAGCCGCGTCCTGCATCGGGCAGCCCCTTTGGGGCCGCTGTCTGTCTGTTGTCAGAGGAGCTCAGTGCGGCCCATCGCCTCCCCACGCTACAGGTCACCTCTCGTTCCTCAGTCGGCCTCGTAAGGACCAGGTTACCTCATCAGCCAGGACACTGCTCGGGGACTCGGCTTTGTCCAAATGTGGCTGCTCTGGAGACTGGCACCTTGTCCTTGTCTGGTGCTCGGTGCTGTTTCAGGTTTCCCATCTTGTTTAGGGACAGATCTTTACTGCCTATCACACAATGTGGTTTTCTGCTGTATCCCACAACCTGCCTGGCTCTGCACAGCATCAGCTGTCTTCCTACGTCCGCTTTCTGCCTTCTGTAGGTGCCCACCCACCATTTTAGGACGTATGTTGACCACGTGCTTGCAGCAGCTCTTGAGCGGCAGCAGGAAGGGACTGAAATAGAAGGATGTGTCTCTCCTCCTAAAATCAGAAGGATGGTTCAGCAGGGTCAAGCTTACCTGCAGAGTGGTACTGCCTTGTATGTGGATGGGGGTTGTATGGGGAGGGAGAACTTGGCTTCCCTGCCTCTTCTGGGATCAGAGCCCGCAGCCGCTGCCTGCTGCCAGGAGGAGTGGAAACACCCTCTCCCAAGGGGTGATGCCCACCGAATCCACTGTGGAGGATGCAGCAAGAAGGACGTGACTCCAGGCTGAGGCAGAGCCAACAAAATGTCAGCTCTCCATTTTATAAGGGGCCTTCTTTTATCATGGTGGTGTTATGCAGATGGGGAAATCTTCCCTCTGTCCTCGGGAGGGCCTGGCAACTAGCATCTATCACAATACACTCCTCTGGTACACCACTAAGCAGCCAGTTTGTTTCTCATTTTGAAAGGAAAAGATGCTGGTTTACATTTCTTTTTCTTATGAACACCCAGTCATGAGTAATTTTACACTTGCTGCTAGTGGCACGGTGGGAATCCGTGTAACCAAAATGGTGCAACGCCATTGCAGAGCTGGCATTCACATGTGCAGTTTATAAGCATTTTCTTTCTGTAACCTGTATATTCCTAGGACGTCACTGAGCCCTCAACATCTTAAAATGCCTCTGTACAAATACCACTGCACAAATGTAGTGCTAAAGCTAAATGGATGACCTAATTTTCTATCCCACAAACCCCGCTCCTGCACAGCATACTTCTGCTCTGAAAAGAGATCCTTGAGAAGTGGGATTGCATGTTAGCTGACTAAATCATCTCAGTGTTCATGCATAAACAGGTGTGTGTGACTTGTTTTTTCTGCTCACTGCCAGCCCTGTAAGCTCCATCTGGAATGAGGCAGCCAAATTACCAATTTTCTGGAGCACAGGACAGGAAATTCTGCCTTTGGACTGCTCCTGTTGGTAATGTGTGAGCAGACCAAAATCTCTTCTGTCACCCAGACCTGTGCATGCCTGGCAGAACCACTGAGAGCAACCAAGCAAAATACTCCTTCACTAAAGGCAATAAACAGGATGCCAGACAGATGCAGAAAGCAGCCCCATTGTGAAGGCAGCATTTTTCCTCTGCCTGCAGAACAGAACTGCATTAACTACATTATGTTCTCATTTAATTCACTAGGAAGAAAGGTGATGGAGAGAAAATGGTTTCAGGAATTAGTATTTTTCTTATACAAAACACAGTAGGAGGCATTTTTGGTCTGGAAGTACAGCAGGAGGAATACCCAGACACTTTTTAGAAAGCAGTAAGCTGGCAGGCAGCTCTCTGCAGCATGTGTAGTTGACCCCATCTTTGCTATGTGAGCTGGCCCTGGTTATTGCACCCGAACAGCAGTGTCACAGTGTGCGTGGCAGAACAGACAATGACCCTGACTCATGTTTCTGGGCATCATTTTCCTCTGGTCTAGGTTGTTTTCATCTCCTAAATACTTATTCTCCTGTAATCTCACTCTACAGCACTGCTACTATGATGGATATTACATCTGTTTTCTTTCCTCTGACCGGGCTCTGCAGTTCCTAACTTGGCTTTAACCTCCTGGATGGAGTGAAGAGAAACAGCTTTGTGGCCAGAAGCAGCTGAACACCGAGACAGTAGAGAGATTGCTCACAAGGTGAGAAATTGAATAGACCATGTCTGGGAAGGGAAGAGCTGAAAGCTGAGCTGCATGCTCTGCACTCATCCTGCCTCTTCTGCTCCCATACTATATAGATTCTCCTTGCAGGAAGATTTGTAGGCAGGGTATGATAAAGATGAGACGCACTCCTGGGGTATCTAATACCCTTTCAAAAAGACCTTATCCAAAATGAAATAAAATGCTGTGTATTTTTCAGCAAAGACTATACTTAGAATGTTAGAAGGCATAACGAACCAAAATATGCCTTTTTCTTCCTTTCGTGCTGACAGTATTTTTAACGTTTTATTGGTCAGTTCGCTGCCTTGAGGTGCATGCCTTGGGCTAGTGATATACCTTTATTTGTACTACGAATGTTTTTCAGCCCTAAGTGTTGTAAACAAAACTCTGGGAATTGGTATAACCAGTGCAGTGGTGTCTTCTAAAAACTGCAGATCACTGAAACAAAATCTGAGGGATTTGTCCTGCTGCATTCACCTTATATTCTGACCTGCCACAGGTAAGAGGATGATTTTAACTCTGTAAGCAGTGTCATCCAGCTAATTGGCTTACCTCGTACTCCAGCATCCATTTCTGAGGTGTGTTCTCCATATGAGTATAACTAATGAAAAATCAGGAGCCTCTAAATGTTTTAGTCTAAATGTTCTTTTCCATGCTTGATTAATAAAACAGTTTATTTTCCCACTCACTTGCCTATTTGTTCTGTAGACAAAATCTAGATACTATTTGCTGCAGAATATGTAGGGCTTTCTTTTTAAGGGAAAGGGCTATGACTGGAAAGAAGAAAGAAAATAGTCTCCTTGGCAGAGGTGGATGTTCCTGTGGTGTTGGCTGCTTCCTTCCTTTATTAAGCATGGGAATGCTGGAAGAAGAGCAGTGGTTCACAGGCAACAGGAAGAGAAGCAGCTACAGTGAGGGTTGTTGAGGAGAGCAGTGATGATGTTCCTCTAACCTCACTAGACATAGGAACTTTGAGGCCAAGCAAGTGACAGGTTTTGTCCTTTAGGGCTGTAATGGTGACAGAGTTTTTGCAATCTGTGCCACAGTGGCTGCCCATCCTCAGGTCACACTCCCTTCCTGCTCCTCGGTCTCTGTGCCCTCACTCTGCCCAGAGAAAATACTGAGGGGCTGCCTCCTGCTCTGTTAGCTAACAGTGGCTGATGTGCAGCAGGTCTCTGCGGTTGCCCTGTTTGGACTTCTCCCTCAGAGAAGCTGGCGTGGGGGAAGTTATTCATTGCTAGCTCCTGTGTTCACTCCAGCAGGTGACAGGACCATGGGCGACACACAGAAGGGCAAGCTTCATCGGGAAAGTCCTGTGAGAGCTGAACTGCATCTCTTCCCCTCCAGAAAATTCACAGGAGATACCCTCCAGGATGCCGATCAAAGACAGGACTGCAAGCAGGAGCTAGAGACAGAAAGTGAGATGGAGACATCTTTTGGAAAGAGATGGGGAATGATAACTCCCTGTGGGATGGAAGTCTGGGAGTGCAAGGACAGTGGTAGAGCCCACATCAGCAAGGTTATCCTTGCTGGGGACAAGCCAGACCCACCCATGTGTGGGAACAGTGCCATTTGGATTCAGCAGGTGGGAGAGAAAACCTACAAGTGTCCCGAGTGTGGGAAGAGCTTCAGCCGGAGCTCATACCTGAGCCAGCACCAGAGGATCCATTTGGCAGAGAAACCCTTCAGCTGCTCTGAATGTGGGAAGAGTTTCACCCGTAACTCAGACCTCATCAAACACCAGCGGATCCACACTGGCGAGAAGCCCTACCAGTGCAACGAGTGTAAGAAGACCTTCAGCCAGAGGTCCAATGTAATCAGGCACCAGAGGACCCACACGGGAGAGAGACACTACCAGTGCAATGAATGTGGGAAGAGCTTCAGCCAGAACTCACATCTCATCGTCCACCAGCGAAGCCACAAGGGTGAGAAACCCTTTAATTGCCCCCAGTGTGAGAAAAGCTTCAGCGACCGCTCCTCCCTGATCATACATCGGAGAGTCCACACTGGAGAGAAGCCCCACAAGTGCCAGGAGTGCGGGAAGCGTTTCCGGGACAGCTCAGCCATCATTCGGCATCAGAGGATCCACACAGGAGAGAAACCATATGAGTGTACTGAGTGCAGGAAAACCTTCCGGCAGAGCTCCTCACTGGTGACCCACATGCGAACGCACACAGGCGAGAAGCCCTACAAGTGCCCTGTGTGTCGGAAGGGCTTTAGCCAGAGCTCGGCGCTCACCACTCATCGCCAGATCCACAGGGGGAAGGCCTTGCCTGTATACCACGGTGGCCTCCTGCCCAGCCCCTACCAGTGCACTGAGTGCGGCCGGAGGTGCAGTGACCACTCCACTCTGGCCAAGCACCAGACCACGCACACCGAGGAACGGCCCTACATCTGCGTGGAGTGTGGGGACAGCTTCCGGCGGAGCTCGGCTCTCAACGTGCACCTGAGGATCCACTGCGGGGAGAGACCCTACAAGTGTGAGGAGTGCGGAAAAATGTTCAGGCACAGCTCAGCCCTCGGTGCCCACCTGAGGATCCATGCAGGAGCCAAGCCCTATCAGTGCAGCGAGTGTGGGAAAAGCTTCCGGAAAAGCTCGACGCTTAAAGTGCATTTGAAAATCCACGTGGCCAAGAAACCTTATAAATGTTCTGTGGGTAGGAGAACGCTCACTTCCCGCTCACTCCTGCCATAGGGCTGGAGCAGATGTTCAGAGCAGGAAACAAAAGCAGTGTTTGGGGGTACCTGAAAAAGGTGGGTGATGAGAACCACGGTGGGAAGAGACTGACTGGAGACACGGTAACTCTGGTGTCAGGGCTGGGTGCTTAACCCCAGCGGCACAAAAACCATTAGGAGGTCTGGAAGCAGGGCGTTAGTCTGAAGAGCTGAGTGCTGGTTGTTTAGGAGGAGTGCTGAGAGCCTGAGGAATGGGGACCAGCTTCTGGGTAAGTTGGGGACTCTGAATATGCAGTAGAATAACAACTGGGAGAATCAGGCTTGTAAAATATAGGTAAAGCGAAGATCAAAATAAAAAGTTCCAGGTTGGTTATGACTCAAAACTTTGGCCTGTAGTAGTCTTAGGAACTCTCTTTTTATGACCTTCCCTTATTTTTCATGCAGGTAGTAAGTTTACCCCATGTTTAACAAGGTGCTTCCAAATTTTTGAGTCCAAGACTTTGGAGCTGAACTTCAATCTATTTGTCTTCTCTTCCTCTTTCCCAAATCTTACATGGGACAATGAATTCCTATCTCCGTACGCAAAGCCTGAGTGACATGGTAGCAAAACTGTCGTGGCTGTTCCCAGAAAACATGGATGCACAAGCATTTCCAGTTTGAATGCTGCACCTCACTAGTCTGTGGCAGCTTCTCCCAAATTTGTCCTTGCTGGTTTGAAATACTTTCCAACTTGGGACATCAACAAAACATGGGCAAAAACGTGGCCTTAACTTATTTAACAAAAAAAAAAAATCCCCCCCCCCGATGTCCTAGTCTGAACCAGTACATGACAGAAGTTCCTACTGGTAGTCCAGAGACTGTTTGCAATTTTGTAGTCC
>JAVJGG010000024.1:17259933-17273182 GCA_035590195.1 Aviceda cuculoides | reverse complement strand
TAGTCCTTTTTATGATAGAGTACTCTTCTTTAGCTCAGTTCCGTTTGTAAAGCATTAACATACAAAGTTCAGCATTAACAGTTAGGAATTACTACATTTGCATTTATTACTATGCAAATGACTACGCATTACATGAACCTCCTCTATATTGCTATGTTTTATGACTGGCTATGTGTCTCCATCCCCAATAAACCCTTTTTTTCCTCCGTGTAATCCAGTTTTCTGTCCTTGGGTCTAACGGGAGCGAACTGGCAGTGAGGAGGGGTCTGCGGGAAGGGCTGCCTGACCGGGAGGGGAGGGCGGAGAACAGCTGCGGCGGCGAGACTCGGTCCTCTCTGAGCCCGGGGCCGAGGCAGGCCTCCACCTCCCGGCCCACGGCTCAAAGGCCGCCGCCCCGCAGGACGTGCGGGCCTTCCGCTGCGCGCTGGCCGTCACAGGGGCGTCACAGGAAGGGGGCGGGGCGTCTCCGGCGCTCGGTTCGAAGCGGGGCGGTGGCGGCGGGCGGGATGGAAAGTGGGGCAGCGGCGGCGGGCCCTGGCGGGGGCCGGTTCCCCTTCCCCTATACGCCCTACCTCATCCAGGAGCGGTTCATGGCGGCGCTGTACGGCGCGCTGGAGGCTGGCCGGGTCGGGATCTTCGAGAGCCCCACGGGCACGGTGAGGCGGCGGGACGGCGGCAGCCGCGGCCCGGGAGGCGGCAGCCGCGGGGAGGACCGAGGCCCTTCAGGGTGGGGAGGGACGGTGGTAGCTGGGGAGAGGGGCTGGGTCTGGGCCCGACCCGCTCCGGAGGGTCTGTCAGCGAGCGGGTCGGCTCTGTGGAGGGCCACGGCTGCTTCGCCAGCGTCGGTGGTGGCGGCCACGGGAGCCTCGAATTCTTTATTTTCTGTGGCAGGGAAAGTCACTGAGTCTTATCTGCGGGGCCCTCTCCTGGCTCCGAGACTTCGAGGAGAAAAAGCAGCAGGAGGAGGCGCGACTTCTGGCACCTGAGGAGAGCGGGCAGGAGGGGAAGAAGCTGCTGACTCCAGCAGAGCCAGGACCCCCAGACAGCAGAGACACCGCCGGGGAACCGGACTGGGTCACGGCGTTTGTGCAGAAGAAGGAAGAGCGGGACATGGTGGACAGGCTAAAGGTTCAGAAATGCTGTCCTGTAGAGGATGGGTAAAACAATGAGGTGTGAAGGTCAGAAAGGCTCACGTCCTGGGCGATGATTGGAAAAACAGGCCAGGCAGACTTTGGTGGTGGTCCTTGTCTTTCACGGGTCTTTGTTTCGGTTATGAGGGATGAGGCATTGCTGTGCAGGTTGCATAAGATAGAAAACTATATTGCTCTGAACAGAGCAACCCATCATAGGCACGCACTCCAGGAGAAAGGGACTGTGTACTGACAGTTGTGTTTCAGAGTTAATTTTTTTCTATACCCAGGGCATAAGAAAGTAATTATACCCAGGGTTTAGGTCTAAATACTCTTCATCCTTCCTTCACTCTCCCTTTATTTTAGGAAGAGCAGATCAGGAGGAAAAAGCGAGAAGATCGTCTTGAGAAAATTCGCCATAATGTACAGTTAAAATATGCAGCAAAGAGGAAGGTGAGTTATCTCACGGAGATTAGAACTTTCTATTTTGATTACCTTGAGTGTTGTTCGTAGTTGCTTATGTCTGTGACTTCACACTGAATTTTCCAAACTGTCTGTTTGGGGAGCTCTTTGTATTAAGTTGCTGAAATTGGCCATCCAAAATTTTTTATTAATTTTCTTTTTAAAGTACAGATGTGAAAAACAATTTGTGCATAGCGAATTTCCTGTGACAATGTTTGCGTGTGGATAGAAAGGGCATGTGTTCTGATGGCCTTCTGGCCCTCTGCTTTTGTTTTAAAAGCTTTAATACTCGGATTTTTTTTTTTTTTTTGAAAGCTCTCTGTTTTATGAGCATGTGTACTTCTGGAATAAAAACTGTAGAACTGTGATTAAATTTAAGATCATGGGAACAGAAGATCCCCTCAAAAAAGCCAGGTCAGGCTTTGGCTGTATTTTGCTCACCACTAGGGAACGGTTGTATTTTTTTACTTTAATAGCAAATGTGATTGTTTTGTTCAGAAATGTTTCTTTTCTACATACAAAAAGTTCACAGATATCTTTTCCTGCCAGTTAGATGGGTGAACTGCCCTCAGTACTCTTGACTCTAAGAGCTTTTTGATGGAGAGTCAAACTTCCTAAAGATACCCCCTTCAGATCCCCAAACAGGCAGATTTATTAAGCTGCCAGGCTATTCATTTGTAGTGTGCTCCATCTCAAGGGCTGTGTTAACGTTTTGGTCAACTCCTGTCGAAAGGATATGGCAGAAATAGCAAAGGTTTGGAGGGGAATGGCAAATAAAAAATAAATCAAACAAAGAATTTTTGTCTCTTAAGAGGATGAAGAGTATGTGAAATGAGAAGCATGATAAAAAACAGGAAAGCAAATGAGAGAAATACTATAGAGATTTGGAAAAGCAACTGATTCATCTCCTCTGTAGTGCTCACTAACTGCATTTTTTCATAATGCCATGGTAAAAAACTGGTCATTGGTATTGGAAGATACTGTTTTCAGATTGAAAAAATGAACTCTTCTTTATTAGAACACAAAGTTAATCAGAAAACTATTCTTCAACAGTTTGATGGAATTTTTGTAGAGGGGTAGACCTGTGTTTGTTAGAATAAGAACCACACAACTGGAGAAAAAACAGCAAGGGGAGTCTTGTGCTCTGTGTTCTAAAATAGGTGCTGAGTTTATCCTAGCTTTGAGTTAAATGTAGACAGAGTGTTTGATTATGTCTTTATATGCTTGTTTGGTTGCATTTATTTGCACGCTGTTTTTTCTCTGGCACACATCTTTAATGGGCCACTTTAAGCAACTAATACTGGATTACATGGATATTGTCACTTCAGGATCTATTAGTTCAGTGGACTTTTTGCATAGAAGGTTTTTTATATTTCCCCTTCGTATATGTCTGTGAGGGCAACTCTTTGGTTGTTGGTTACAGCGGCATTCTGTGGGGCTGAACAGCTTGAGACACCCTTGGTGCGTTTGCTTGTCCTGCTGGGAGTTTACCCAGGAAGCCATTCCCTGTGTTACTTTTTGGGGACTGTGCTATCTTCTGACCTGTCCATGGCATAAAGCAATGCGCGTGCTACCTCTCTTTCTGTATGAGAAATAATGTGATGATGTGTTCCTTTCAGAGATCTGAGGAGGATGAGACAAAGCACCTTCTTCAGCTCAGCAAAGAGGTTCTTTCAGAGGGAGCTGGGGTGGATGCTCTAGAGCAGCTGGATCACAATGAGGAGGAGCTGATTCTTGCTGAATATGAGAGTGACGAAGAAAAGAAGGTGGTATCTGGGTAAGGACAGGGACTGAGAGGGTTCCATGACAAGGAAATGTGTTCTATATCATTATTGGCTTGCCTTGATTAAAGAGATTTCACCTGTGATTGTGCGCACCTGGAGTTTCATCCCCATTCAAGCTATGTAAGGTAGTGGTTGTTCTGGGCGTTTGTTCGTTTAATTAGTTGGTTTGGTGTTTTGGGAGGGACATTTTTTGTTGTTGTTTCATTTTTTTAAGCTTTTGTTAAACTGATCGGAGTGACCTGAAGTGTTTTCTAAGAAAGTGCATCTTTCTTAAAAAGTGTGGCAAATGTCCTGCCTTTATCCATGCCTGGTTTCTCAAAGAATGCCTCTGGATGTTGAGTGAATGGCTTGAGATCAAGTTCCTTGCATTAGAAAAGCAAAACCACACTCAGAGCATCAGAGGAAGCTATCAGTTCTGCAGATTAGCACTGGCATCTTTTGATACTCTAAAGGGAGACATGTTCATGTTTCTGAAGACCGAGCTTCAGCATGAAAACCCCATACACGCTTTTCTCTCTCATACATTTGTTTTATGCAGAAAGTCAGAAGCCATACTTCAGCATGAAAAGTCAAGTACATTTAAAATACGAATTTACTAATTAGTATCTAGACGGAGCCTTCTGCCTTAAAAATTGCAAAACACTTAACTACTTTGTTTATATATAGTTTATCAAACATTAAACTGCCATTGCCTTTGAGGAACTCTGTGGCAACTAAATATCTTCCTGAAGCTTTTCTTTATGCAATAGCTTGAGGGTGGTAAATTTATTTATTTACAAAAATAAACAAGCTCACCAAAGAATAGTATAGCACTGATTAGCGTATGCCCGGGGCTTAGAAGCCCCAGATTTAAAAGAACTAAAATAAATTCTTGAAGTTGCTAAAGACAGAGCCCTACAGACATTTTTCTTTTAAAGAGGACTTGATTTGTGCACACTTACACTATTCTTAAAAAGTTGATTTTTCTTTTATCTACCAAGTTAAGATCTGAGGCTCTTCCTGAGATGACATAACCATCTCTCTTGAGACCTCTGTCTTGTAGTAGAGCATCATTTGATTCTGTCTGTCAGTGATCTGCTGGAAGGAAACTGAGCTTTCTCTTTTCTTAGGCTGGAGGAAGATGATGATGATTTGGAAGAGGAACACGTGACTAAGGTGAGATGAGGAAAGAAAGTAGTGCCACCTCATAGAACAGTGAGGGAGTGAGCAGAATTCCTTCTTGCACCCTTCCCAGAGTCATGTGGTGCAGAAGGATTTAGGAACTAGCATCCAAGAATTGCCAAGTTTGTTGATAATAACAACCAGTTCTGCTGAGCTTATCTCCTTCTGGACTACACTGGCTGCCTAAGCAGCTTGCTCTGCTAATGCTGCTGAATTTTTTGCTGTGGCTTGCTGTAAAAGCACACTGCAAGTAAAATTTTTTTATTACTCTCCAATGGCAAGTCCCTGTTTTTATGGGGACCTTGGAAAATTAAATGGAAACAAAGGCAAATGCATAGGAGAAAACAAAGATAAGGCTGTTGGCCTCAACAGTTGTAAGGTGACACTCAAATACGTGCCTTCCCTTGTATTTTTGAAGGCTTGAGCAAGATTAACCTTGTTGTTGTGCTTGGCTGCTTGCTTGCAGGATTGATTGTAGGTAGGGGATTGGCTTCCATGTTCCTCCTGTCTTCCCTTTGTTCTTCCTCATTTTAGGTTTACTACTGCAGCCGCACTCACTCCCAGCTGTCTCAGTTTGTGCGTGAGGTGCAAAAAAGTCCTTTTGGTAAAGACACTCGTCTGGTCTCCTTGGGATCCAGGCAGGTATGTGGTATTGTTTATAAGGGACCAAGAGTGCATGTTAACTTAATGTGAGAGACTTTGTGAGGAGGTGTGCAGCGACTGAATCAAGCGCTCAAGCTCTCTGTGCAAGATTCGCTTTATTTCACAAAAGAATCCAACTTCTATATGTTTCAACAAAGATCTAGAAAGAACTAACGGCATACAGCCAATACTGCTAACACAGGAGTGCGTATCTGGCTCAGCTGGGATGTTTGCCAGTCCTCATAACACTTAAAGATAAAAATGTTCCATACACATACTAGTGACTGTCTTCAGCCACATCTTCCCAGGCCTGCACAAGGCCATCTTCCAACCTGACCTTGTAAAACTACTTCTTCAAGGCTTGCAAACATACAGCACAACAAATTCTGATGGTCACTCTTGAAAACAAATGCCAGGTGTTCCAAGCTTCTCCCACAGAGGTGTGTGGATGTGACACCACAGAAGGCATCTCAGGGATTGACTGAATCTCCCATTGAAAAACTAAAGCAGTCGTGGATTGTGACACAGATCTGTGCAATGCACGTTTTTCTGTGAGCTCTGTTCTGGCCGTCTACAGTTTGATGTAAATGCAAAAGTCTGTTTTACCTTTCCTGATGTGGAACATTACAGATGTCTGAGTCCCTGGGAAGGTGCTCCTCTTACTTAGTATTACTTCTGGCAGCACTTTTTAGAAGCTGCTGTGTAGCAGTGAGCCATCTCAGTGTACCTTTTGTCATTTTTTTTCTCCTTGCTAAGTTTTTATGGGTTTCGAGCATATTTGTAGCAGTTAGTATGCACAATGTCTGACCAATAGACTTTTCCATTTTGGAATCTGGCCTGAGATTGCTTGAAAGAAATCTTTTATTTTACAGCAAAGCGTGCATACGGAGCATTTGGTTCTTAATTGACCCCCTACCTTACTCTCTTTGCATGTCCAAGAATCTATGTGTGAATGAGGAGGTGCGACGCTTGGGGGCTCTCCCACTCATCAATGACCGCTGCATGGAGATGCAAAAGAACAAACATGGTAGGAACACTTCCAGCCTGGGGAAGCAATTGCTGATACAACTGGTATGAGAGTCTGGAGATAGTGCGCACTGTCAATCGGTTCTAGCAAGAGAGTGGTAGGAGCTTGAAAATGGCAGGTTGGAGGAGCAGAGCTAGAGATCCTCAGCACTTTTACTTTTCTTGACCTCCAGGCTAGGATGCTGAGATCTTTTTCTGAGTATTTTCTGAGTGTCTTAAGTTGGTCAGGACTTCTGCAGTGCAAGGGTACTTGTCTTTGTAACTTGGTACTAGTAATGTTGGAAAATGTCACGTGGCTAAATCTAACTGGCAAGAGTAGTGTCCACTGTGGAGATGGAAATGTTACTGCCGAATAACTTTTAAATAGATGATAGGTCAAAAATACACATGACAAAGCCTGCTTTGAAATCCGGCAGGTTTTGCAAAATGTTTTTTTTAGGCTATAGTGTGTGTTGCTCATAGCTTTCTTTTGATTTCTGCTGTTAGAAAAGAAGAGTGATGAAGAGAGTGAAGGGAAGAAGAGATGTGCGAGTCGCACTGTATGCCCGTTTTATTCCTATGAGCAAATGCAGTTTCTCCGTGATGAAGTTCTAGCAGAAGTGAAAGATATTGAGCAGTTGGTGGCTTTGGGAAGGGAGACCAAAGCCTGTCCGTATTATGGGAGTCGATATGCCATTTCTGCTGCTCAGGTAAAGTGTACATATTTTTAGCGGAATTAATGCCAGGAGCTCTAAGAATAAACCAATTGCCTGCTCCCTCCAGTACTGTTACTCAATATTGTGGGAGTCTGTAAACAGGCTGTGTTTCTGTCAGCTGTAGTTTCGCTGAGAAAGCAAAGGAAAATGAGAATACCCATTTGAAGTTAATAGGGAGGCTATGAGTATGTCTCAGCATTCTGAAATACTTGAAAGGCTCAATAACTCTGAGGCAATACTGATGCATGAGTGTAATCTTAGCTCTTGCAACTGCTCTTCTTCCTTGCTTGGTTCTCTATCGGAAGATGTGCTTTCAGTGCTTCAGAGAAGATTCAGAAGGTAACCTGAACTGATACGCAGTTGTAGCATAATGATTTTTCTTCAGCTTACACCCCAGTGCCTCTCTCAATCATGTGCTCCTGTCTCTCTTCCTACCTTTCCCCTAATAAGAGTAAGTAACTTGACTGAATTCTGCAAGGCCGTCTGATATGGGCCTTTAATGAGTGGTTGGGGAGTGCCCTAAGTTTGTAAGGATGAGAGCTAGAATCAGGGCAGTGTGTGCTTCTCTTGTAGCTGGTGGTGCTGCCCTATCAGATGCTCTTGCATGAGCCTACCAGGACTGCTGCTGGGATCAAGCTGAAGGACCAGGTTGTAATCATTGATGAGGCCCACAACCTCATAGACACCATCACCTGTATCCATAGCGTGGAGGTCAGTGGCTCTCAGGTGAGTCATAGCCTGGCCTGTTAATCATGAGCGAGCTCTGCATCCAGCAGAGCGCCCTTTCTTGACTCCTTTTTTAATAACAGCTCCTTTTTCTGTTTGTGTAGCTGTGCTGTGCCCATTCCCAGCTGTTGCAGTACATGGAGCGATACAGGTGAGAATCTCAGAGGAAAATAGTGCAACAGTGGCAGGCAGTGTGGATGCTGTGGCTTGTCTCATGTCTGCAGGGTCTTTCTTGCTTTTCCCTGCTGGAAAGTTATTTGCATCTTGCTTTGTTATCTCTGTCTATAATCTGTCTAAGTCAGACTCATGGGGCTGGTGTTAAGCAGTGAGAAGGGGGATACCCTGAGGATTCTGGCTTTCCCTTATTCTCTCAGTTCCTTTCCCAATATCTCCCTCTAATCACTCCTGCTTTGTGATGCAGGGTTTCAAAAGATTCAGTCTTTCATGTCTCTCCTTAGTCTTTCATATGCTGACTGGCATTATGGCAGAGGCAATAAGCTCTGAGGAGGAGGAAGCTCTGTGTAATTTTTGGCTCTGCGTCTTGTCATCCCTGCAGTGGTTGATTATTGTGTTCAATGCTAATAACTTGGAATTTGTGGAGCACTACTGCAGGAGGGACTTCAGGCATCACTGCCATTGTAATAAACAAACTAACTAACATGTGAGGAGAAAGGCAATGGTAGGAACAGTGTGGGGTGCATGGGTGAGTGTTCTGGGGTGACCTTAGGCAGGATATCCAGAGATCTATGCCCTGTCACAAACAGGGAGAGTGAGCCTGAAGAAATCATTCTCGGTTCCGGTCTCCCCCAAATGAAGGGGAGTTCAGGTGCTTTTGTTTCTGCAGCTCAGCTGCTTGAGTTGCTCCCTGAGTATGTTTTGGGGCCTAATACTTGTCTCATTTTTCATAGGAAACGTTTGAAGGCAAAGAACTTGATGTACATTAAGCAGATCCTGTATTTGCTGGAGCGGTTTGTGGCTGTGCTGGGAGGTAAGCGAACCTATTTCTATCTCCAGGGATGCTGATAGACCCTGAGCTAGTTGGTGCTTCCTCAGGGCACCCCCCTTCCCCCTCTGCAGAGACTGTGGGGAAGTGTTGCTCATGTACAGGTTCAGATGCCAGTAATTTTAATTCTCAGGCTGTTTTGTAACGTGGGGATGTTGACTGATGTCTGCCCAAACCCCTCTCTTTGTTTGACTAGCTGAGGAACGGCAGATGACATCATAAGTTGGTAGAGGCAGTTTCCTTCTCTTTCTGTGTGGTTTTCAGATCTGATTTGAGTGGGGACAAAGTAGGATGCTAAGTGAGGAATACAGCAGATGTGAGACAGTGATCAGGACAGCACAAGAGCTGCACAGAATAAATCTGCTGGGTCATCCGGTAGCAAGGCCTCTACCTCTGTCAGGCATGCCTCTGCAGAACGAATCTTTCTTGAGTGGTGCCTTTCCTTTGTGAGAAAATTTATTTTGCTGTGATTTCAAATCCACTGGAATTTGCAGGGCTTCTTTCCTCTAATGATCTGTTTGCTAGACCTTAGTGTGTCTTGAGGAGAGCCTGTCATAAGTTCATAAAGAAATTCCTCCTTGCCCAGGGGAAATGCAGCTTTCTGGGGCAGGATCCTGGTAGTGCTCTCTGCCTTTCTCTCTTTCTCTTCCCCCTCTGTTCCTGCCACTCTTCCCCACACTCAGTTAAGTGCTTTCATTAGAAAATGCAGCCTGTGTACAGCTTCATGATTGAGTCTGCAAAAGTGAGATGTGAGGTGGGAGTTAAACACTAGGACATAAAAGGCAGTGATTGGCAGCAATTAATCCTGTCCTGGCTGTTGGGGTCTGGGCATGGAGCTGTCCTCAGGTTTTCCCCTCTTCCCAATTGCTTGCCAGCCTATGTGCCTCCCAGGTCCCTGCTGCTGCATTGAGGAGGGGTGATGGATGCATTGCAGTCCCTGTCCCTTCATCTTTGCAGCATGATGACTACATAGTGTGCGAGCATTTGTATGCGCCCACTCTACCTGCTGCTTCTGCTACAGAAGGAATGTAGGTGGTGTTTCTTAGGATGCAGCAGCACACTTGTCCTACAACGTAGGGCTGCCCTACAGGGGAAATGAAAACTGAGCAGGAGCTGATGTTTTGTCTGTATAGCTACATTTTGCAGATGTATAGTTGTTTCTTGTTTTTTGTCCTGGTGCAGTGTCCCATTCAGCTCAGTTGTTAGTCTCTTGCTTAATTTTAAGACAGACCCATTGTAAGCCTTCCTTGAATAGGTTTCATGTTTTACAGGTAATGTGAACCAAAATCCTAGCTGTCAGGCAGTTTCCCAAACAGGTAAGACTGGAGTGAACACCTTGGATATGCAGACATCAGTCAGGGACATGAGTGTGGGCAGCAAGGGGCTGCAGGCCCAGCAGCTAATAATTTTTTTTTTTTTCCCTCCTTTCTTCCCTTTTCTTTCAGGGACAGTGCTGAAATCCATCAATGACTTTCTGTTTCAGAGCCAGATTGATAATATCAACCTCTTCAAGGTAATGCAAACATTGTCACCTGCTAGGGCACAGGTGGTGGTGACTGGTTCAAGGTTATCAGAAAGCGTGTGTGAGAGCTGGAAGTGGAGCCAAGGCCCACATGGCAGAATCTGCTTTCTAGCAGATTCTCCTCACCTCCCCAGTGTATAGATCTCTTTTGCTGCTGTCTAGATAACAGTGTGTTAAAGCTGGATAGGTGGTCTTGGGGTACAGGGAAGCAAGCAATTAAACATGTATGAGTGCAGAGGCTGGCTGTAGGCAAAGCTAAACTGTAACGGTTGAGGATGAAGAAACTATACTACTCCAGTAACCTAACCCATCCCTTTAAATCCAAACACAGCACCTAAACACGGTGTGGCTCCACTCTGGAAGCAGTGCCTTTTGTAATAAACTGTCATCTGGGAGGCAACACTCATGAAGAACTGTGCACCCCTCCCCAAGAGCACAGCAAGAACAGCAAGTGATATCCCTGCTGGACAGGGATCAAGGGCAGCAGTATGGGAGAAGGGATGCTGAATGCCAGTTCATTTTTCTGTCTTCCTCCAACAGGTTCAGCGTTACTGCGAGAAGAGCCTCATCAGTAGGAAGGTACTGCCCCTGAGGCTTTATGGTCAACAGCATTCAAATGCTGTTTCACACATTGAATTTGAAGTGGAAGATGCAGCAGCTGGGGTGGGAGCCTGTCTTCTCTACCCTGCTCTGCAAGCAAAATGGTTCTTGCAAAAAGCACTGTATGGGCAGACTACCTTTTGCTTACACAGCAAAGAAACATACAACATGGTGTACTACAGTATTCCAGTGGGTGTTAATTCTGTGCTGCTTGGCCTCAAACCTGCCAGCCTGGTAGGCTGCACTGCACTGGAGGAACAAACATCAGAGCCTTGTTTTGGTTTTGACTCAATGGGTGGAGGAAAGTAACGGGAGCTCTGGTCTGTGCTGATAGATTCTGATTGGGCTGGTTTGTGAACACCTACCAAGAAACTTTTTGTGGCAGGTCAGCAGACCTATTTTTAGCTTGTCTGATTCCTGCTGTTGGTAGTCTTAGTCCTTCTGGCTTTTGCTTGGCAGCTTTTTGGGTTTGTGGAGCGATATGGAGGCCTTGCCACAGCTGTGAAGACCAGCAAGGAGAACCAGAAGATGTCTGGTTTGCAC
Source organism: Aviceda cuculoides (assembly GCA_035590195.1). NCBI lineage: Eukaryota > Metazoa > Chordata > Aves > Accipitriformes > Accipitridae > Aviceda > Aviceda cuculoides. Next base: position 17,261,888 of record JAVJGG010000024.1, on the reverse strand, counting down.
AACTTTCTTCTTACCCTCCAGCAAGGATCTGATAAAGAGGGTGAGTTCGGACATCCTCCACTTGTGTATCTGCAGACAAAGTGAGGATGTGGAACATGCATCTATCTGCATGAGAAAAGCAGGGAGGGAAATTTGAAGAAAGAGAGACTGCAGAAGCTGTCCTGCACAGGTGTTTTACACTGCACGCACTCAAGCTTTGCATTGCTGTGACGTGCTGGCTCTGGGACCTGAACTACCATTGGTAGCTCTGTTTAGTGGTGCCAGCTACAAAACCCAGATCTTTTTTTTTTTTTCTTTTCTTTTTCTTTTTTTTTTTTTCTTTTTTCCCCCTGGCAATGAGACAGAATTTGGGTTCTCTCCTTTATTGGGTCTTTGCTCTCTGCCTGCATAATATGTAGACTAGTTATCATGTTCTTGTAGAAAGGACCCATCTATATTTTGTGCTTAGTCCCTGTCTTCAGAAGTGTGGCCTAAGTTGCCTGCCTCTCCTTTTCTCTTTGGGCCAGCCGGTGCTCCTCAGATCCCTCCCATGGAGGCTGAGAATGACCAGCTCCGAACTGCCTCTCCACTGATGCAGATTGAAGGATTTCTCTCAGCCCTCACGAATGCAAACCAAGATGGCAGAGTCATTCTCAGCAGGCAAGGTACTGGAAAGGGCGAGCTGGGGAGAGGTGGCACAAGTTGCAAGCAGGATGTTTCACTGGCGGTGAGGGAGGAGATTCTGAGCCTGGGGGGAGCCTGCAGCAACATATCTGTGCTGTCTGTGATGTAAGTTAGCAGGCTTGGTCTGTCTGAGGATGCTCATGAACCCAGGGAATTCTTAACCAAGGGCATTGGGGCCAGGTTTTGCAGAAGTCTGCTCCCACTTTGGATGTCAATTTTTGTCTTGCAATTTACTGCGTCTTTTGTACAGCTGCAGCAAGATTAGGAAGCAGAAGGTAACCTCCAGGCTGGTGTTACCTGCTGCTGCCTCTGGCAGTGTTGAATAGCAAGTCCTTGCTTTGAGAGGTGGGGACCTGCCAGAGTGCCCAGAGAAGTAGGGAGGATCTCTTATATCCCCGAGTGTGTGTTGCAGCTAGCTCCTGATGCTGTTTCTCTCCTTTTCCCAGGCACAGTTGGTCAGAGCAGCCTCAAATTCCTCTTGCTGAATCCAGCTGTCCACTTTGCCAAGGTGCTGGAAGAATGCCGTGCTGTAATCATTGCTGGGGGCACCATGCAGCCGGTGAGGGAATAAGGATGCTATGCTGAGGTGTTGGGAGGTCTTGGGTGCTTTCTGCAAGCAGGCATGGAAAGATAGCAGCTTGGCCGCACTGGGATGCATTCTTCTCACTTCCTGTGGTGTGTGTGGCAAATGACCTCTCCTGCCTACCCTTTTATCTCCCTGTACAGTTTCCCTACATGAGGTGTCACATTGCCTGTTTGTGCAAAAAGTTGTAGGTGCAAGGGCAGGATTGCCCTTGTCAGCCTTTCTCAGGATGAATGATACAGGCTGAGGCAGGTAGGTTGGAACTAGCACAGAGAGTAGTCAGAGGACCTTGTGAAACCATCTGAACTTGTGGATGGACAGGGATCCCATGGAGACCATGCCGTAGGGGATCGTTCAGAAAAATCAACACTTCATATTGGTGTGGTGGCAGGCAGCTTATCATCCTTCTGTTGCTTTAGTGCCTAAGAGACAAGCATATTTGTGATGCAGAGATGCAGTGGGGTGTGTCGGGTATCCCAGCTAGTTACATTTATCCTGTTCCTGGACTCGAATGTCCTGAAATTTCCTCTTTGCTCTTGTGGTGACAAGGGGGGGAAAGAGGGTGTGAAGTGCAGGACCTCCCTTCTGGAAGGCTGCTGTTCCAACTTTGAACCCTTCAGACTGCAAGTGGGAGAGAGGATGTAGTTGCAGTCTGAGCTGCGCTCTGTGCAGCGCTGGGGAGTACTGGTAGCAGGTTTTGGGGCCTGGC
>JAVJGG010000024.1:17231121-17259616 GCA_035590195.1 Aviceda cuculoides | reverse complement strand
CGGGGGTGGGCGGCCGGGCCGGGCCGAGGGGCTGTGCGGTCGGCAGCGGCCGCAGGCCGTGGCCGACCTTGCGGGATTTCCGCCGGCCCTTCTCCTCCCGCGGGCCCCGGACTCCAGCTCGCCTCCCGGCCCGGGCTTGCGCGATCGGCGCTCCCACGCCCTTGATTTTCTCATCACGGAGGGAGGCCGTGTCCCCTGGGCCAGCAGCCCGCCGGAGGGAGCTGACCCGCTCTCCCTTGCCTCGCCGCTGGTGCTCAAGGAGCAGCAGCAGTGTGGCCGATGCAGTGTCTTTTGGGACGCTGGTGCTTTACCCCTCTTCGGCTTCTGGTGCGTAGGTGGCCGATTTCCGAGAGCAGTTGCTGTCCTGTGCTGGTGTGGACCCTGCGCGTGTCGTGGAGTTCTCTTGTGGTGAGTGTGCCGAGGTGGCAGCTGGGGGGTCATAATTGGTCTCTGCGAGACCCAAGCATTGCGGTTTGGTGCCGTTTTGTCAGCACTCTAAGCAACATGGCATCTTTCCCAGAAGTCATGGCAGCAAAGGGGTGCTATGCTAGTTCCCTTCCACTCTGAGCTTCCTCAGTGGTCTTGGCATGTATCAGCAGGTGGCGTGCCGTGCCTTCTTCCCAGGGGCTCAGGGAATGGAAGTCAGAGCAGCTGAGTGACTTAGGCACTTTGGCTTAGCCAGGCAAATGCGTGCCGCTGTCCTGCACGCGGGTAAAGCTGAAGAGCTAGTGGGGTTTGTGCCAACGGCAGTGATGTTGTAACTCTCACTACCTCGTTTTTGTTTCTAGGACATGTGATTCCTCCAGAAAACATTTTACCCATAATCCTCTGCAGTGGTCCTTCCAATCAGCAGCTGGAGTTTACCTACCAGACAAGAGACCTGCCCCAGATGGTCGGTCTTTCCTTTTTTTCCCTTCCTTGTTACCTCTTTTTTGCCTCACATGCTTGTGTTTCTTAGGACAGTGTGCTCTCTATTTGAAAGGTGGGCTGAGCAAAAGCCATGGCAAGGGAAATTCACAGGATTTGAAGCAGGTGTATTGCCAAGTAATTGGGAAAGAGTAGCAGGAAAAGGGGTTTTGAGCTACCTGCTCAGAGACGAGGAATACTAGCAACTCCTGTTTGGCTGTACTGAGATCCTGTGTTTGTGTGCTGGGCATCAGAACGAGATTTCTGACTGTGCTTCACAGTTTGAAGGGCTCAGTGACAGTGGAATGTGGCAGACCTGCAGAGTGCAGCCCAAGCCATAGGGGCGGCAGCAGATGTTTCTGCCCTTTTTCCTTCTTCCTTTGGTGGGCCAGTAAGCACCCAAGGCCAGACACCAGATCTGCTCTGCTCTGCTGAATTTTCACCAGACATGCTAGCTAGCTCTCCACACCTGTTCTAGTGTGACAGGTCCCATCCACTGGGACCACGGACATAAATCCTCCTTTCCTGAATGACCACCGCTCCATAGTGGTAACAGAAACCCTGGATTAGGAGGAGAGGCTAAGCTGTGAAAAGCTTTTTGGTGATACCCAGCTCCCCTAGAGAGCTCTCTTAGACCTGGCATGTTTCCCAACGTTTTTCCTCCCCTAAGGCATGTCATAGGGAAGGTGCGATTCTGGGATTGAGCACAGAATTGGAGCGGCATTAGCTGGAGCTCCTGTCAGCTGCAATATGCTCTTGTCTCTCTTGCAGATGGATGAGACGGGTCGAATCCTTTGCAACCTGTGCAATGTGGTCCCAGGGGGTGTGGTGTGCTTCTTCCCCTCCTATGAATATGAGAAGCAGGTGTATGCACACTGGGAGAAGACAGGGCTGCTCACCCGCCTGGCAACTAAGAAGAAGGTAATTGTACAGCCAGGGGCAGTTGGTACTTTAAATGGAGGTTTCAAATATCAAACAATTATCTATGCATTACAGGCCTCTCTCGCTGAGTTTTTCTCATATTCTGCACAGCAGAGCAGAGCGGATGTTTATCTAGCCAGTCCCTCCAGTAATGAATAAATGATACTTCCCAGGCAGCTGATCACTGAGCTGGGGTCTAAATTAGATTAAATGCAGCTATAGATTCTTTAAGTGCACAGTCTGTGTAGTGGCCATGGGGGAGACAAGCTTTGCTTTCCATAGCCAGCAAGCTTGTTCCCATGTGGCTGGGGACCTGTTCAGGTTCTCTTACAAGTTTGTTTTTCCCAGGCTCAGCTATGTCTCCCTTGAACACAGACCAACACAACTAAGGGCTAGGCAGAGTGGGACTAGACTGCAGTTCATAGGGCAAATGGTGGGGGTTTTTTTCTGGTAGAAGTGCAGAGCTGAGAATTTAAAGACTAGCAGTGGTGACTCCTGTTGAAGAAGTGGTGATAAACATTAAACAGGGAGATCACTGCAAATGTAAAATTTCTGCAATGACTCACAAGTATTTGAAGGTTGAGTATTGATGGTCAGGCAGTCTGACTGTCTCAGGGTGTGGGGCAGGGATCTTGGATCATGTGCCAGGGGAAAAAAAAAAAGCATTACATATACCCTGGCTGTGACTTCCATTTACCAAAAGCTAAATAACCTACCATGTGGATTAGGAGAGCACAGTCCCAGATATTTCACAGCCCTTGGTGCAGGCATTCTGGCATGTGGATCTGCCTATAGGTTTTTGAGGTAGAAGCATTATGCTTCAGCTTCTCCATGTGTTTGTGCAGCTGTCACTTGTAGTGCCTTTCAGGTGTGTTCTGTCAGGGTCCCAACAGTTGGCCTGGTGCCTCCAAGGCCTCCACAAGCACACAGCTTGCTCTGCCTTTCAACTCTGATTTGTTCTTGTTTGGCCTTTGCACTCTCCAGCAAATTGGATATGCATTAGCAAAGCAATTTGGTAGGAGTGCAGCAAGTGTGACTTTCAGCTGCCTACACACGAGATCGTACCATAGCAGAGGAAGGTTTAAGTCTTTCCTGAGGTGGCTGTGGTGAGATCACACTGAGATTATATATAAATTACACAGGGAAAATTAACTGCAGTCAGAGGATTAAATAACTACTGCTTAATAAGCTAAATAGTTTTGACTTGTATTTGTAATTGCCAGTTATTTTTCTACTGAAAGACTGATTCTGGCTGGTAAAATTTGATAGTACTTCTTGCTAACCAAGAGAAAAATACATCCTTTAGGTTCTTTACTGTCACAGAAAAGACAGATGTACCTCTTGTTTACTAGGAAAACAACTTGTGATTTAGGCCAAGGTGGAGCATCTATCAAAATGCAGTTTAATTAACTGCAGGCGCTTTCAGTAACTAATTAGGCATGCTAGAATAACATAAAGAAATATTACTTTATGTATGCTTTGCATAAAAAACCTAATTTATTCACTGGGCAAGAGAAGCTATTACTTGGAATTAACTGGTGTTTTGAAGTGACTGGTCCTGCCACTGTCCTCCAAGATCTTGCAGCTGGAGGGTCTTCTCATTCTGCTGGACCTTTATTCATAGGTGGAAGAGGTGCACATTGCTTTCCTGCCTTTCAGCTCTTGAATGACTTGTTTAATTCTGCAAGAAGTTACAACTCTGCCAAAGCTGAAAGGGAGTGTTGGAGGGGCAGGAGCAGCTGCTGCTCCCTTCAGAGCCCAGTTGAAAAGTGCTGTAGTGAGCATGCAGTATGTTTCCAGAGTGGAGAGGAAAGGTGCTGGTTAAGTTGGTTTTTCATGCAATTTGCCCTTTCCTGATCTTAGTTCCACGTGCTATTTAATGGCATGGGAGTAAAGTTACTTGCTTTCTTTAAACTGCTTCCTCTTGCTGCAACTGATGCACTGTGCCTGTGACAGATCTTTCAGGAGCCTAAGAAAGCCAACCAGGTCGAGCAGGTGCTGGTGGAATATGCCAAGTGCATAAAGGTAAGCTGAGCTGGCAGACTGGTGGGAGTGTGGCATCCCAACTACACAGGGGAGTGCTGCTAAAGAGGGCATTGCAGCTTTTAACAAGGAAAGAGGGCTCTAGCCCAGGTGTGGGAGTGTTTCTGAAGCACAGAGATCTTCCCTACTCCAGTGTAAGTTGCTGGTCCCTCTTCTGCAGCGCTGCAGCCAGTCAGGAGGACAGATGACAGGGGCCCTACTGCTTTCTGTGGTTGGAGGCAAAATGAGCGAAGGGATAAACTTCTCTGATGACCTGGGAAGGTAAGGTGGCTGTTCCTTGGAAGGTGAGCACTGGGCTTGCGGTGTGGTGACTCCAAGCAGGCTGGACCTGTCAGTGTTTGCATAGATAGAAAATCCTGGAGAGCACATGGCTTGGGCTGATGCTTAAACCAACAGGACCAAGTCTGCTGGGTGGTATAAAAGCCACTTGTCCAGACTACTTTTCATGCGAGTAATGCAGTTAGGTTTGCTGTGCTAGATAATTCCTTGTTCTGGCACCCTGAATCCCTCTGCAGCTTTCCTTTCAGAATGTGCTTGTCGGGCTGCTTGTGCTTTATTGCTGCCTTTGGTTTTCAGGGCTGGCTGTCTTTCAGGGGTGCACTGACCTCCTAATTTATCAGTCTATTGGCAAAGTGCTCTAGGATGAGATGTTAAGAATAATGCAGTTCTCCCTTATCCCTTGCAGGTGTGTGATTATGGTAGGAATGCCTTACCCTAATATTAAATCTCCAGAGCTCCAGGAAAAAATGACTTGGCTTGACAAAACAATGGTAACAGAGACACTTACACCTCTGCTTGTTTCACTTCTGCTTTTTAGTATTAACTTTCCTCCCAGTACGTGAGTCCCAGGGCTGCCTTCGAAGATTTTTTTTTTTTTTTTTTTTATTTTTTTCCTCCTTTGAGCTTGCCCTCATTTACCATGCTGGGTAATAGCAAGAGCACAGCATGCTCTTCACACTGCATGTGTACAGGTGGCCCTAAATACAGGGAAGCAGCTTAGTGGAGGGAAACATCACTGGGGCTTGCTGGGAACTCTGAGTTCCAAGGGGAACTGGGCAGATGAGGACAAGTTTGCTGCCTTCAATGGCCTTGGGCTGGCTCTTTGTGAATGCTCAACAGTTTTCTGACTGCAGCCTTTCTTCTGTCCCTCCCTAGTCTCAGCTTGGGCTCTTCTTGGCCATCCACTCACTCTGCAGGGGTAACAGCATTTGCTTCACTTTGTCATTAAGATTCCCTAGTTTGATTCACGTCTGCCTCATGTTCAGTCTTACCTATTTCTCCTTTCCAGCCCAGAGGTGCACGCCAGGCACCTAGCAGAGTGCTGATTGAAAACCTGTGCATGAAGGCAGTAAACCAGTCGATAGGTAATTCATCCTTCCTTGGACAGGCTGGGGGATACAAAATGCACTGAAGTAGGAGGGTGGGAAAAAGGATGCATTACCAATCAGTCTAAGTACAGATGATGGGAACATAAGCTTCCTTGCCTGAGAACAAACACCTGAGTGGGCCATTTCATTGTGGTTGTACACTCTGTACAGGCAGAGCCATTCGCCATCAGAAGGACTTTGCAAGCATCCTGCTCCTGGACCACAGGTACACACGCCCTGCCATCTTTAACAAACTGCCACAGTGGATCAGGGAGAGAACCCAGGTGAAACCTGCCTTTGGATCGGCATTTGCAGAGTTAAGAAAGGTCAGAACTTGTATCTTATGTACTGCTGCCAAAACTGTTTCCCACTGTACTCATCTATACTTTTCTCAAACCTTTAGAGAAAGGCCAGGGACAAACTGTCTGGTTTTGTGTGTTCCTAGTTCCATCGAGGGAAATCGGATGCTTTGTGATGTGGACCAGAGAACAGGCTGTAGGTCAACTCTGTGAGCTACACTTCTGAAGAACACCCAAAGCAACACAAGTTGCTGCTTTACTGTACCAAGGAGTTTGTGAATCTCTGCTTTCTGCCTCCTTTGTGGATGTTTGCTGTTCAGTATCTGAGTGCTATGATGGTAAGGCAGCCTTCAGCACCATAACCAGGAGGGAAAACTGGTGGTAGGTCTGAAGCATGTGAAGGGAGTAAGTGGCAGCTTAACAGTTTACAGCTGTTAAGCTTTTATTTAAATTTATTAAATATTTTCAACCCAAACACTTAAGTATGGGGAGTATAATTATTTTGACTGAACACATACATCTGCCTTTTCCCATCAACCACCAAGTGTAGTGGGCTTGATGCCCAATGAAAATACAGAGCTTTTCACAAGAATTGTGAACTATCCATCCAGCCATTAGTTTGTGTCATGTTGTAATTACACAGTCAGACTGGTAAGACATGGGGCAGCTATGGGTAGCATTTCTTATCCCCTTCTTTCTACCTTGCTTCAAGCAGTCAATAGATTCAAGAAGCAGTTCATTCTTTCAACAGGAATAAAGATATGGCCATAATATAGCACAGCACTTCTTTGCTCATGTTTAAGCACAGGATTGCTCTGCCCTTTTTACTGCCTATGTTTTTGAATTCAGAGTAACTTTCTGTGGAAAATGGCAAAATCTTTTTAACTTTTTTTTAGTGTAACTTTCCTGGGCTTTTTTTCTCTGTCAGTGCTGGAGGGCAGTGATAACAACAGGGACAGCTATGTAATCCCACAGCTGTCCCCAGCTCTTTCTGTCATCCTGAGCAAGCCTCTTCCCAAGAGCTTCTTTTGCCTCCTTGCCAGTTTCAGCAGATGGATGCTACCTCTCAAGGCTCTTCACAATGAAGAAAGCACTTTTACTTATAAATAGATAGAGAGCTGGTACCCACTCCCTATATGTTAATTAGACCCACAGGGAAAGAAACAGCTGCTTCTGAGAAACTTCCATTGTGGGTCTCCTGCCTCCTCAGTGAGTGCAAGCCCTACTGTCTGGCACAAGCTCTGCCTTAACCCCAGCGAAAGCAGCAGGAGTGGGGGGCACCTGCTTGTAACAGCTGGTGCACCCTCCAGCCCTGTGGCTGGTGGTGCTGGCTTGTGAGGCTGGCCCCTGCCTGAGATGAGAGTGGACAGCTGGGCTCTCCCTTAACAGATGCTTAATTGAGCACGCTTCCTGCTTTTACCAAAGTGAAGGCTGCAAGGACCTGCTTCCTTCAACTTTATTGAAGGTTTTCAGACAGCAACAGGCAAAGAATCTCCATAAGCCAGATAGAAGAAGAAACCATCAAGTGCAGAGGCAGCAGGAACTAGACCCCTGCGAAGGGACACACACACTCATTCTCTCTTCTAGCAACAACCAAGCAAACAGGAGCTGCAGCAAGGAGATACATGAGGCAAGGGCTGTTTGCCTGCAAGAGATGCTTTTGCAGTCATCACCAGTCACATTAGGAAAGACTGAGAGCCCTTTAAATGAGGAGCAAAGCTAGTTCTGATCCTCTGAGCACAGGCTGCTTCACTGCCTGCCACCTCAGGCAGGATTTATTGCACCAGCATGAACCACAGCAGCATTTGAGATGGAATGTATTATTTGAGGTGAATAGCAGACAGCAGAAGAAAACTCCTCATTGATAACTATAACCTCAGCAGTGGTTAGCTCATGTTGCTCCTCCTCTAAAAGAAATGACAGGGTCCCCCCCCACCATGCCAGTGCCCACCCTCCAGGAGGTACTGCCACAGGCTGGGGTCTCCCAAAGGTGCTTAGTTCAAGAGTCCTGAGATTCACACAGATGCTCAGCTGACCCCATCTATGACTCCCAGTCATCCTCATCCTCTTCACCTATGGGCTGCTGTGGGGGTGGGAGAGGTGGTATTGAGTCTGACATGCGAGCAAAGGCACCAGCAGGGCTTCCAGGAGCATCAGGATTTCCAGAGGCTCCAGGCCCCTTCCCTGAAATACCTGTGAGGGAAGGAAAATCGCCAGTGAGTGACATCTATCTGGGGACTAGAGAACACAGAAGCTCAGGAAGGGGAAAAACCATGCCTCGTACCATTGCTCCCAGCACCCAGGTGACCCAGGCAAGCAGAACAGCCAACATGCTTAAACAAACACTGCCACAGCCCTGTGCCAAGGGCTCATTTAATTAAAGTTCTACCTGAGCAAGTCCATACCCTCCTCCACCCTGTGGCCAGGCACTGAGGGGTGAGGTACCAGCCAAGGCCATGGGGCAACTTAGGTGCTCCCCATGGGCAAGGGCCCAGCTGTCCCAGCACTGAATTAAAAAAGACACTGCTGTCCCTTTCTCACAGGTAGCTTTCAGATTCCATCCTCTGCCTTAGCCACACAACCTCCTCCAGTGCCTCCAGCTGGACCTGAGGTGGACATTCCTCTGCTCACCCTTTGTAAAGACACTCCCACCCGCATTGTGGCACACTTGCCAGGGAAAGTGTCTCTGTTCCTGTTTCTAGGGCTGTGGCAGACACAAGTGAGGTGCCAGAAAGTGCTCTCCCCCTTTCCTAGGGGGAAAGAGCAGGCCACCCTGCAGGACAGTACCTTTGCGCCTCAGCACCAGTTTGTTGAAGAGATCTGACATCAAATCTCCGCCTTGTCCTGTAGCTCTCACTGAAACAGAGCAAAACAAGTCAGACAAGAATAAGTGTCAGTCTGAACCTAGCACTATGGCCAAAGCATTCTCCTGCAATACTGCCTTCAGATTAAAGAAAAAAACCCAAACAAACCTCTAATCTTGTATCACACCCCTAATCTCTCCCACTACAGTCCAGTTTCAGGTCAGGGAAACACCAGGCACCACAGGGTAACAGCATCTTCTGGGGAAATCCAAGAGTGGAATTTCTTGAGGGGTAAAAGGGGCTGGGCATTTGCAGTCTCGTTCTGCCAAACCAGCCTCATCAAAACTCTCCCCAGCTACCTAAACCAACATGCTCAAACCAGCTCAGCCCTGCCCCTCTTGGCCCCAGGCTTTCCTTTGTGTGTCTCCCCCCATGCAGCACATGTGAAACTTCTATGTATGCCCTAAGACAGAGCTGGTCTCCATCAAGAACACAGATACCCTTCTGGCAGATGGGATTTAGCAAGTTCACAGAGCTCTAGCTGAATGGGAAAAGCCTGAGACCTACACCAGCCTGTGAGGAGAGATGACACCTTTCCACTCCATATATTCACTGTGGTCCTGGCTTGCCTGTCTCTCCCAGAACTACACCCTCCCCAGCCTGGGGCAGAGAGCAAGGAAGATCGGTTCTGCCAAAGAGCCTCAGCACCTTGTTCTTGTTCCTTCTGCTTCTTCTTCTCCAGCTTCCTCTCCTTGACACTACGGAGGTTGGCCTTCCCAATGCCACCGGCCTGGCGGATGGACTCCAGGAGACTGGCACGCCCAGTAGAGGGGTTCACCACCTCCTTTGGGGCTCCCTGGACTGAAGCTGCAGGGACAGGAAGGACAGGCAACAGCCACAGGTCAGTGTACCACCTACAGGCCCAGCCAAATTCCCATGGAAAGGGCTGCTCTGATACCCCTCCAGCTTCTGCTCAGGGCTGTGAGCCAGGCCCAGACACCTCTCAGTGACAGGCTTACGCTCAGCCCAGCCAGCAGGAGCCCTGCCAAGGGGGAACTGAAGGCTTGCGGCTCCCAGGTAGGCAAGAGCAGCTTCCCCTCCCACTGCAGCTTCCCTCCTCTGCCGGAAGGCTGGGAAGCCACAGGGAACCAACCAAGGACATGGGATGAAGCCAAGGAGTCAGATTCTGCTGGTGAAGCTGCGGAGAATGCCCAGCCCTTACCTGCAGGCACTGCATTGCTGCTCTCCTCGCTCACTGTCTGGGCTGGCTCAGAGGGAGCTGTGGGCTGGGGCAGGGGCGGTGGAGGAGGCACAGTAGTTGGCATAACAGGAGGCGGTGGTGGAGGTGGTGGTGGAGGCGGCGGCAATAGCTCAGCATCTTGAAGGTCTGAAAGATGAAAGAAGTTGCATCTGAAGTGTCCCAGAGGACAGCACACTGAGAGCTTCAGCTCAGAGCTTCACGTGCCTCAGCAGCAACAGATCAGAGTCCTCAGCAGGCACCGTGTGGCAGAGCACTCCCACCCTGCACAGCATCTCTTAACAGCAGGCAGGGCCAAGGCAGAGTTTGAGATTCCCCTACTCCGCCCTCCCCAGCTGCATGCCACTAGGCATGCCCAGTTGCCCAAGGGCATCCCAGCAGGCTGCCGGGAGTCCAGTCCTTGCACACTGCACTCCCTCCTCCCTAGCCATGCAGGGGTGGGGATGTGAGGGGCCTGGAGTCTGGCCAGTGCTTGAGCAGGGTGCAGCTTTGACTCAGGCCCAAGCACAAGCCAGAGGTATCTCCAACATCCATCCTGAAATCTCCACCAAGTGACTTTCTGCCTTGTCTCCACCTTCTAGCAATCCCTACCTTCCTCCTTCACAGGGTCCTGGGAGCAGGGATTGGAAATACCTGGTTGCAAAGGCTCCGCTGATTCAGTGTTGAAAGTGGGCAGCTCTGGAATAGCACTGCTAGGGGCAGATGGTGCAATGCCGGGGCCCAGATCAGCACTGTACATGAGATCTGCAGCAATGCCAGGCAGGTCTGGCAGGTAGGACGGCACATCAATCTCGGGGACCTGGCCCAGATCTGGCACATAGAAGTAATTTTCAGCTACCTAAAGGAAACCCAAAACAAAAAGATAAGGCAGTGACTACACACTTGCTTTCCCTTGCAGCAAGCAGGGGAACTGCAGGGAACATCCTGGGTGACAGTCAGAGCTGGACTTGCATGCCTTAGTACAGTGGCTGCTCACCAGCTACCCCTGCAATTCTATGCTCTTGTCCTGTAGCAGCTCCCCATGCTTGGAGGCTAACCCCTGCAGACAAGGCTTGGAAAAGGCAGGCTGCAGGAGGAGGAAGAGGTGCAGGACTCTTCCTAGTTTCTTGCAAGTGGACACTACCCTCCCCTGAGGGTAGCCTTTTTCAGCCTACATAGGGCAGTCCCTTCTCCTCCAGAAGAGAATGGTGCCCAAACCACTTCTGAGATTTAAAATGCAGGAGAGCACAACCAAATAGGTTAGGTTAGATATTAGGAAGAATTTCTTTACTGAGAGGGTTGTAAGACATTGGAATAGGCTGTCCAGGAAGGTGGTTGAGTCACCATCCCTGGAGGTGTTCAAAAAGCGCATAGACGAGGTACTGTGTAACATGGTCTAGTGGGCATGGATGACGGTTGGACTCGATGATCTTGCAGGTCCTTTCCAACCTAAATGATTCTATGATTCTAAATAGTTAGAGGTTTGGTTTTGTACTTAACACACAGGCAAAACAGTACCACAGGTGTACTGTGAATAAAGGGCTTTGTTTGCTACACACACTGCTATCTCCTCTGGTACAACATGATGAGCAAATGGCTCCCAGGCTTCTTTCCCCAGCCCCAAAACACACATTCAACCACATGCCAAAGCTCCAGGTATGGCCACTATAAGGTGCTGGGGACAAGGTCAATTACATGCTGGGGCAGCTGGGTTGGTGCACTGCCTGCCCCACGCCCACACGAAGCACAAACCCTTTCCTCATGCTGGCTGGTCCTTCTGTTTGCACCAGCAGGCACCCCTTCCCAGCAGGAATGATGGGGCACAGGCCTCCTCCCACACACTTTCCAGCCATGGCACCTCACCTTCACACTCCCTACAAGGCTCAGGAGTTAGCACAAGGGGGATTGTCAAGTGATGGAACCTCCAAAATCCTCTAGAGCCCTGAGGCCTAGCAGTAAGGTGAATCAATATTACATTGCTCTTCTCACACCACTCAGCAATGGCTTGAGCAGAGAGAAACACCTGCCAAGTTTGAGGGTTTTGTGTCATCCATCAAGCCCAAACCAGGACTTCAAGCTCAAAAATGGGCAAGGTCCTTCTGATAAGTGAGACACCCTGCAGCCCCGTGAGGGCTCTGCCCTCCTCTCTACAGAAGCCCTCTCCTCTCAGAACGCTGAGCACAATCCCCTGAAGGGGAAGCAGCTGCATCCCACAGCTGTATCTCACCTGTCGGTCCAGCTGTCCTCTTTCAGTGATGGAGAGAGGAGCATCAAAGAGCTTTTCTTCTGTCTCTGTTTCCAGAGCCACATGGGTCTTGGTCACTGCTCCAGCCAAAGGATCCAGGAAAACATATTTCTTGTACCTAAGGGTAGAGGACAGTATTTCAGTGATGCCATCTTGAGAGCCAAGGCCAGAAGAAACAGCATACCCAAGAAGGCCTTGGAAATGGAGACCTCCCAACTCACACAGGTGGAACATGTTGGGCCTTTCAGTTTCCTTCTTCTAGCCCCATTTTCCTGCCTTTCCCCTCCACAACCAGGAGCCAATAAGCTCCCCACCCTTCCAGTGCAGCCTCCACATTCATCCTAAAGCAAAGCCACACTGCACTGCCATCATTACCAAGCTCACTCCCTCACACCACCTGGCCTGAGACCGTCCTACAACCTTGCAGCAAGACACAAGTCTCTCCTGGTGACTTGTCACTCAAGGGGCAGGAGGAAAGATAAAGAGGGAAAATAATCATGGCTCAGGGGAAGAAAGAAGAGATCCAACAGCTGAAAGCTCACGAAGGGCTTTAAAGAAGCTCTTCAGTATGGGCAGAAGGAAGAAGCATGAGGCAAAGCCCAGCTGGAAAGGGAACTGCAGTGAGAAGCAGTGGAGACATTAAAGCAGCAACAGCAGTAAAGTGTTGCTGTGAGGAACCATCAGGAGAAGCAGCAGAACCTAGGCAGGAACTTGGGGCAGAGAAGGGCAGGAGTGACAGCAGCTCTCGAGGAAGGCCAGAGAGAAATTATTACAGGGGTATGACAGGAAAAACTGAGTTGGAGAAGGGAAGTGCAAAGCTGGGTTGAAAGCAGGTGAGTGGGGGATCAGGTGCAGACAAAACAACTCCTTCCAACCAAGGGGAAGAAAGGGTTGCTAGCTGGAAGTCAGCAGAGAGGTACCAAGCCCTATCCTACCAGGAGCCTGGTGTGTAAGACCCCCAGGAAAGCAAGCAGTTACTGCTGCCCTGGGGAAGGGATAGCTCCTGTGAGGACAAGCAGGGGCAGGTGAGCAGCACAGCACTGCTCCAGCTCTCACAGGTTCTCAGTGGTGTTGAAGAGCAGCAGGGAGCTGAGGGAGCTGATGTTCCTGGGGAGGCTGCCAAGGCCTTCTTCTGCATCATCCTGCTGGTGAATTTTAGTGCTCACGCACACAGGGAAGTACTTGAGCTTCTCCTGCAAGACAGATAACAGGTGGTAAGACAGTAAAGCCACAGTTGCTGAGACAGCTCTCCCCAGCCACCACAACAGACACTGCTGGATCCACTGCATGGGCTGGGAACCCTACTGCTCCCTCTCCACTTCCCTTTGAGCAAGGAAGCCCACGGACAACATTGCATCCCCACGCTCATGGCAAATCTCAGCAGTTCAGACTCATGGCATGTCCTTTTGGTGCCATGGATGGGTCATTTTGAACAGGTGTTGCTGCGGCAAGGATCCACCAAAATAAAACAACCATTCTGGCTCTATAGCCAGAGGCAGGGATCAAGCACCACAGTCTAAAAGGCATTTGTTACAGTATCTCCAACTACTAGACATTTTCATGCAGGAGGAGTTCCCCAAACATCTCTATTACCTCCCCTTTGCTGCCTTCAGTTGATGTTTTAAGAGATGTGATCCCACCGGTGGGGTACACAGGGAAGGCGAAGGAAAAAGCAGTTAGGAAAAAACAGAGTGCCTGCACAAGGCAAGAGATCAGGCAGAAGGGAGTATGCAGGGTGGAACGTGTGCCAGATGGTTTTGCAAAGCCTCAGGGATTTGCAGGAGTTTTCAACTCTAATGAACTGAAATCTCCTCTCTCTGGGTTCTAAAACTTCATACATAATATATAGAGCTCCCTTTAGAAAAGGACTTATTACATCTGAACTGCTTGACTTTTATAGAGCGCAGGAATTGCCATCCCAGATCAGACTAGTGTTGCAGCTAGCGTGACAGCACCCACTGCCACATGCTCTGGGGGATGAAGCTCAGTGCCCATGGCACACTTTGCTATAAAGGGAGGAAAGGCATCAGTTCCTGAATCCAGAGACAGCCCAGGATGCACAAACCTCCACCCCAGACACCTTCCCACACCTTTCCTCAGCCCCTTCACAACTCCTGTTCTTTTTCACAAACTAGGACAAGCAGCAGCCTGGCAGTTAAGAGGTGGTAAGTGTTCATACCAGAAGAAACTAGAACACTAACCAGAAGTTTGTCAGGTTAAATAATTGGCCACACTCGTGGCTTTCTTCTGTCACCAGAAGATGACCCCTTCAAATTCTGCCCACAGCTTCCTATTGCCTCACTACTTCCAGCATCCCTGCCCTATCCCATTCTCTGAGTCCTTCTTTTCTCCTTGTACTTGTATGCGGGAAATGGAGACCACTGTTGGTTCAGTTTTAAGACCACATCTCAGCTACGTAACCAGTTCCTGCTGATTGAAATTTCAGTCTTGAATTCGGTAGCCAGAAATCCTGGGAAATGGCTTAGTCACAGCTCAGTTAATCCACTAAGAGTTTGTATGATGCTCTGAGTCTATAAAAATGCTATGAGAAAAGACCTGGAAGGTTTTGATTTAGGGTTTTTTTCCCCCACCAAATAACATGTTCCCACTTGTGAAAAATACACTGACATAAATATCTTGAATTTTTACAGAAGCAAGTAGGCAAAAAATATATAAATTGATATTTAGAGACTGTAGAAGCAGAGATTCAAAAATAAAGGTTCTTTTGATCATTAATATTCATTTCCCATTGTTTAATTTTTTAAGCATGAGGGAGTACTGACGTTTTTGCTAGAACTGTTCACATACACTTAGCCCTCAAGTCTGTTTTTTTTTTTTTTTTAATTTTTAGTAGATTTCAATTAGCACTGGAAGACTGTGCGTCACTTTAAGGGCGTAGTGTGAAACCAACCATTACCTACATTTACTTATAAGTCACATCTAAAGCAGTTATAAAAGCACTAAGCATGAGTATTACTCTGAAACGTGAGGCTCTACATAATCCTTTTAATTTAAATGCTACTGAAGTGCTAGTCTTATTCAAGTACCTAGAACTGTTTTGAAATTTAGAACAGCTACATACTGTCAATGATATCCTACAAATGTGAATTCCACAAGTTAACATGCCATTTAAAAATTAGTTTTCTTATATAGACATTAAGGCCTTAAGCCAAAAGTTTAGCAACCTTGACATACTGAAGTCATGGGGTGCACTTGAATGCTCAAACACCCCAACCTGGGGTTTGGTACCTGGCAGGATCACACCCCTAAAGATGCTGCATTTCCAGGCATTTTTCTTCCTAGGAGCCTACAGTTAAAAATATATAAAGTCACCCTGGTTCTTAAGTTTAACTAAGCACACACTATTACAAAGGAAACTGGTGTGATACACCAGAAACCCCATTCCCCCCCATGCCGATGGAGTGCTGAGGCTAGGTCGAAAAGCACTTGATGATGAGCAAGTGCCAAAAACCTGGTTTAGCTTCCCCATGACCATGATGGACTCCGAGAGAGGCAGAATTCACAAGGACATGCCAAGTTACTGATATTTTTGAAGCCTAGCAAGGTTACTCCAGCAGTGGACTGTAACTTTTGCTTAGACCTCTTCCCAACCCCAGGCAGACCATGTCTCCCACCCTGTTTTCCAGCCTCCTGAGAGTCATTTGCGGCACCCAGACACAGCTCCCACTGCAAAGACAGTGCCCAGCACCTGAGAAGCCCCACAGGGCTGCAGGCAACTCACTCTTGAACGCTGCCTAGCTGCCACCACACCAACGTGCAAAGCAAGGGGCTTTCCAGGCTTACCACAAGGACCTTGTTTCTGGCACTCCTATCCATCAGTGCTTACCTTACCAACCTAAACAGTGCCCTCTCAACAGCTGAGTTTTCACTTGCTTAGGGTGTGGAGGGGGAAAGGAGAATTTCCCAGGAGGAAAGTATTTTTCAATAAACTGCAGAACCACACACGTTTCCAGCTCAGCTGCTTTTCCCCCAGAGCACAAACTCTAAATGCTGAGCACAGGCTGCCACCACCAACCCTCAAACTGACACGAGCAGAGCTTGCTTTCCTGGTGGGGCATGTGTGTGCGTGCATGAGTGAAGTTAGCAAAGGCCACTGCAACTGCTCCCAGCAAAGAGGCCCTCATTAGAACTGAAAACAGGCAGCGAGCCTCTGCTGAAAGCCCTGAATAATTGAGGAGGGCATAAATGCAAACATTAGACTTCCCTCTGTCACATTTCATTACTGCAAGGCACATCAGGCTCCATGCTCAGCTATGGTTGAGAAGGGCCTGTCCCCCTGGAACGTGGTCAGAGCTCAGCCGCACCAAGCCCCACTCAGCACACTGGCTGCTCCTGGCACAGTCCCCTCCATCGTTCATCAGCTGACAGCCACTTGCCAGCACAGCAGCATCCCCCAGCCCCACAGAAGAGCTGCAGGAGCTAGTGTGTGTGAGCTTGGCAAGAGTAACACGACTGCTGCATGAGGCAGGGTCAGCAAAGCCAGAGAAAGATCAACAACCCCAAAGGAGGATTGAAAGATGGGTCACAGGAGGGGAGAAACAAATATAAACATCCCCCAAGGCCTGCAACAAAGTTCCTGTGGTGATGGCAGCCTTGGTCATGGGGGGCAGAACACGGCAATGGTACTGAGACCGCTTGGGACAGGGAAGAGGTGGCATCACAGGCAGATGGCAGGCGCTGTGGGGAAGGGCATGCAGAATCTACTGGAGCCAGTGGGCCAGTCGATGGGCACACCATTTGCTTTTTGCGGGACACTGCTTTTTACCAGCTGATGCTCTTCTCAATCCCCCCCCCCCCCGCCCCGTGCAAGGGGCTGTACAGGGGCACCAGCCCTTCAGGGTGGGAGAGAATCTCTCCTAACTACTCACTGTCTGCCTCTGCTTGCCCCACATGCTGTGATGGGATGGGGCCACCAGCCAGATAGCACAACCATAATCAGCCTCCTGTGGCAGGCCAGCAGCTCTGCCCCACACTACTGCCAGGGCTTGAAGGAAGCAGAAACCATACTCAAGTTTGCCAGCTGTCCGTTCAGCCAGCAACCCTGCTTCCCTCACTGTGTGAGGTCTCAGCTCCATCAAAACTCATAAAAGTTTAGCATGATGAATTATTCAGTGGCAGCTTTATTTTTGGGCCAAAGCACACAAGGATGAGGAAGTCTCTAGGGGTCAAGAGCAGGGAACTTGTCAGGCTGATCTCTAACCTGCCAGGAAGAGCACATTTACTCCTTGCACAGTACATACACAGCAACTTTTAAACTTCAGCCACAGCAACTCTTCCTCCCCTCCTTCCAACCCAGGAATGTTGACACAAATTGCTGCAGAATCCTTTGGTAGCATTTCCTGACAAACCCACCACTTCTCAGACCTCCCTAAGAAGCCCCTCTCAGCCACTCAATCCACAGGCTAAAAGGGAACTCAATACTTCAGGACCTCCTTCAACACCACCAGCTGCAGGCATCTGTGCTATGGGCACACCTGGAAGCCCCAGCTGTGCTGGGTACTGAGAAATTCAGCCCCTCTGAAGGGCTTGCAACCTACAGTAGCTGAACACAAGGCAAAGGAGAAGCAAAGCACAAACAAAAGATGTAAAGAAGCAAAATGATCTTCCCTGACAAAGATGTAAAACTCAGCTGGGAACCAGGGAGGGACAATACCCAAGTGCAATGCTTCCCTGGGACAGAAAAATACTCTAATGACTCCTTTTTTTGTCCTGACACACTCACAAGCACCTTTACCTCTCCCTTCTCACCATTGCTTATATTAGAGCCTTCAGAAACTATTTTTCAAACAATTATGACCCTGATCCCAGCTGCCTTGCTACGCACAGCCAAAGCCTTAAGCCCAGCCAGCAGCACCCACCAGTATTGCTGCAGGAAACAGTGGTGCTTCAGGAAACAGAACTGCTCCGGGGAGCTGGCAGCTGACAGCCACCCAGAGCACTCAACCAGCCAGCCAAGGTCTTGTACTGACAAGGCCCTCTCAAACTGGCAGCTCAGAAAGCTTCCCAGCCTGACCTCACAGACCCCTACCAACAGGCCAAGCTGAAAAGATGTTCTGCTTCCACCTGTATCTTAAAGCCCTGGTCTCCTCCATCAAAGAGACAAACAAGCAAAGAGAAGCTGAGAGGCTGTTAATCTCAAGGTCTGTTCTCCTCCTCCTTACCTGCAGAGCCTTCTCATCCAGCGTTTGGTGTTTGCTCTGAATCTTGTGCCTTGGCCATTTCTGTTTAGCTGGGTCTTCTGCACCAGCAAAAATTGAACTGTACTCCTGCAGCCGTTCAGGGGCTGGATACTTGGCACTGGAAAATACCTGCGGAGAAACAAGGAGGGACTGAAAAATCCCAACAACTAGGCAATCCTACAATACAGAAACATGTAGAGTAAGCACACAATCTGTGCTGCCAGTGGGAATGGACAGGCTTGGAGTCAACAGGCTCCTAAGGGCTATCTGCACAGAGCCAAACACGCATGGGCTGTCACTTCTGAAGCTAGAAGTGCCAGAGCTTCTCCATCTATATAAGTACTAGGAGATCATTGGTAAAAAGGCTTCCACTGGCAGGAAGGGAGTTGGAAATACTGTATAAAATGGAGCAGGAATGGAGCAAGAAGGATTTTCACCAGTTTTACATAGCTCTTTGGGATTAAGATGTACTGAAGGGAAGGCTCTCTAACAGTAGCTTTCATTCAAATAGCCAAAGTCTATGAGCCTGAAATGCAAGGGTGTTGGGCTTAGCTCAGCACATGCCTTTTCTCTTTCTTGGGAAGCAGCTGGGCCAGCAACCTATATAGGCCTCAGAAGGCCTGGAGCTCTGTGGCTCATGTGTCTAAAAATCATCAATTGGTTGAGTCAGGAAGGGGATTCTCATCACAACCCTACTCAGCAGCAAAGCATGGAGAGGAGAGCAGGCAGCAGCTGCAGCAGCCAAGCACTCCAGAGCTTACATCAGGAGTAAAAGAGAGAAGGTGGAAGGAAGAAGGGAGGCCATGCAGCCTTCACTGAAGTCACTACCTTAATAGCCTTCTTGCTGCCCTTTATCTTCTCAATCTTCGCTTGGGCAAGTGTGACTCTCCCACCAATTGCCTGAAGCTGTGCACGGCTGGCCTCCACCTGCTGAGAGATCCTAGGAGACAAGCACCTTTCTTAAGATGAATCCAGAGCCAGAGATTTTTTGGCAACAGCCAGTGCCCAGGCCCTCAGGGAAGAACGTGAATCTCAGTGGACTGGATTGCTTCATAGGGCAAAATAGTGCTGGCTGAGCTATGCTTGTCTCGGTCCCATTGAGAGCTTTATGTACTCTGACATGAAGGTAGGTTTAGTCCGTGACTCACAGCACAATGTTCCTACAGCTCTTTGAGGCACAGCACAGAAAGATGGAGAACTGCAGCTTTTTTGCGACACCAGAGTGCCACAAGCCCTACGCCTCTCTGCAGGTACTGCTGACAAGAAAGCCACAGCCAGTTATCAACTGCCAACATATTTTTAATAACAATTACTTGGTAAAAATGAAAGGCAACACATGCTAATGTGCAGACGTCAGGACTCACAAAGCTTATACTGTCCTCTAGCATAACAGCAGTTTGTTGCGCAACTTCTTCCATGTTGCTTCACAGCTTTGTGATTTGGTTTCCACATCGGTTAAACAACATTAGGTCCTCATTTGGAGCAATAAAGCAGGTTAACTTGCATAATTTTTGCATAACTAGATCAGCAACAAAATGCTTTGGGACTGAGGTGAAAAGTATTCTTTGGCAGTAGGGGATAGTGGTCACTGGTTAAGTACCTCTGTGTTCACCACATGGACATACTCCTTTCCCACAAAACTTAGAGCAGACACCTTACAGCCAGGGGCATGACAAATTGCTAGCATGTTGTGCACAGTTGCTACCGTGCTGCAGGAACTGTCATGCAGGTTCAACCAGAGCCTAGGAGAGACATCGGGACCAGGCGTCAGCTACAGGTAACTATGGAGTCACCTTCTCAGAAGAGACCTTCCTTGCCCATGCATAACTATCAGGATCTTCCTAGCTTCAAGCTCAAAAGCTGAATTGTTCTGAATCTTCACCTCTCTAATGAAACCAGCAAAGAATATTTTTATGGCTATATAACCCATTAGGAGAGATACCACTCCACATCAGCAATGTTTTGTAGCAATGAGTTCCATCAGATTATTTTGTGCCTGTAAAAAAAAAAAAAATCAATCTCAAGTATTGTCCTTAAATTTCACCAAAATCCCTCTTTGCTTTTGAGTGGAGAGCTCCCATGTTTTTTTCCACTGTCTTTATAATTCCTTTTAGCAACAAATTTGACACCAGCAGTGATCCATGATTCCCATTTTCAAACTGTACCAAACCCGTCTTTTCAAGTATTTTCCCTCTGTGCAGCACATTCCTTATCACAATACAGAAATGGACTCCACCAAAGCCCCCCCATTGTAGGTGGTGAAAAAACAGCAAGTACAAGCAGCCTGTTCACCTTGTATCATTATGAAAGACCCCCAGTTCTTTCTCTAAACAGCTTTAAGTGTTTCTGTTTGTTTATAGCCATGCTCCCCTCTTTCTGGAGGCATGAAAATTCTTCCTTATGCATATGGCAGGAGAGCACACAGCCTGTTTCTACTTTATTCTTTTTGGAGTGGGAGATGAGAAAAACTGAACCTCATGAGATTCTCCTTCTCAGAATTATTCTCCATTTCCCCATCCTTTTATTTTAAACACAGCCTAACAGCTTGTATTTTGTACCAACACCACGTACAAATCTGTTCATGATTTCCTTCTCACACCCTCCCTCTGTCTCAGTGGAGTAAGTCCACATCAGTTATACACTTGATAGGTTCTCAGAGTGGTTTCTGTTGTTCCTTTCAGTGTGCATTTCCTAGCACCTGTCTGCAGCAGATTTCGTATGTCATAGGGCTGTCCCATTGCCTTGTTTTGTTAAAGTGTGAGATGCCTCTGAGGGACCTAAGTCTTCCCTAACTGTTCTCCCCAGAAAATTTTCCCACCTCACAGTTCACCTCTTTTCTAGATGTTTCATAATTGTATTGATTGACACTATTTCCAGTACTGCTCTGGGGGGCATCTGACTATTTTTACTTTCTTCAAAGCTGAAAAAATTGGTCATTTATTTCTGCTTTGCAGCTCTCCCTCAAATCAACGATGCAATTTTCCCTCTCACCTGTGAGTAGACCCCTCTCCTAGAACTCAACAAAGCCTTCCTGAAGCTTCAAATAAAAGCAAGGTATCAATTGTCTTTTAGCCAGTACCCTGCTGACTCCCAGATGCAATTCTCAGGGGCTGGCAAGGCACAAGTTTCTCTCCCAGAAGAAAGTGTTAAGCAAATAGTTATACAAACTCAGGCCTGGAAACCAGCAACTGTTCTCCTCCCTTCCACTCCATGAATGTGAGTAGGTCAAATGAGGCAGTCAAACGCTTCCTTCACTCCCTTTCCTGCCCCATGTTATCCCCAATGCTTCACCAGGTATCAACCTCTTCCTCCCCCTTCCCACACTCACTCTTTTACTAGCTGTGAAGAAGAGAAGGAGTTTTTGAGGAATTCGAGGTATCCTTACCTATCAGCCTTAACCACTTCCACATTTAACATTCAACCTCCAGGATACCCAGTTTAGGAGAGGAATGGTGCCACAATACCCTTTATGCCCCCACCAAACACAGGCAGTGCATTGGCTATTACAAAGTGCTTGGTGAGAGGCTACTA
Organism: Aviceda cuculoides; assembly: GCA_035590195.1. Lineage (NCBI taxonomy): Eukaryota > Metazoa > Chordata > Aves > Accipitriformes > Accipitridae > Aviceda > Aviceda cuculoides. The sequence goes on along the minus strand of JAVJGG010000024.1, from coordinate 17,238,063 downwards.
ATTCCTCCCATAGTGCATGGACAGCATCAGGGGAAGAACAGAAAGCGAAGCACCTCTCAGCCCACAGTGCTGCATACATCTCATTTAAAGTTTGCTGGAACCCCTCTTAAAAAGGAAGCACCCCAAAACCAGAACATGACTGGTAATTACTGTGCCCTAGCTAGTACCCACAGTAATGGTGCATCCAGAAGGGAAAGAGGGAAGACAACTGTAGCTTCATCCATCCCTACTGCCCACCAAACAAAACTGAGAGTGATTACATTCACCCATAAAAGCACAGTATCAGGCAGATGGCCTGCTCCCAGCACAAGCTGGGGAAGTTGCCCAATGCCAGCTCAGGTGTTTCAAACCATGATGGCTCTTCTCTGAGGCACCCTGTACTTTATCCTGTGATCTCCTACTCTAGGATTTGACAGGCCAAATCCCACTGACCTTAGGAGATGTGCCAAAAACCTTCACCTGAGGTAGTACAGATGCAGGCCCACAACACAGAAGGAATACACACCAGTCTACAGAATTAATTTATTTGTTGCTGAGCAAGACAACTATGAAAAAAATTATTAAACCCCCTCAATCCAACTAATCCAAATTCCATCACATGTACAGGCTCTGAAAAGTGCATGACTGTTATGCATGTACAGTTCAAGATACAGTTGCATGTGTTAGTTAAAAGAGACAAAACACTACACTGATACTGAAAACTCCCCCCTCCTTCATGTCTCATGTGTCCTCCAGCAACTTTAGTATTTCTAGTACTGTGGAAACCGAACTTACTCCAGGGAGTCAACCTGGTGTTTGTAAAGAAAGGAAACAAGAAGGGATGGAGAGGGCTGTTGCCAAGGATTTCAGGGGCAAAGGGTTTGAAGCAAGGTGCCATTCAGACCTCAACCTCCATTTAAGGAGGAGTGTGTTACTGAGTGGCATTTGTTTGAAAGACAATTGCAATCAGGACAGGAGGAGTAAGTGTTAATAAAACGGCCCATTACTGCCCCTCAGAACCCAGTGCTCAGACAGCCAAAAACTCCATCAGCATCTGAACCTACCCCACACCTATCTTATTAGTTATTGCTGTGTTATTTTGCTCCCAGTGCTCTTTTCTGCTTGACAAACCCCTTTAGTTAGATTCAGTGTGACTTAGGAGTTGCAAAGAAGCAGGAGGTGTATAGCGACAGCCCCTCCCTTTGAGCAGGATGCATGCCTCGGGACAAATGAAAAGGGGGCCTGAAGAAGAAAGGAGAATGTATCACCTGCCTTCAAATCCTGGGCATAGAGCCAACCCAACCTTCCCCTCCCAATGCTTTTCTTTGGGGAAGTAATACATGTGGCAGATTAAATCTATCTAGTAGATTACCTCTTAATCCATACAGACTTTTACTTTTGATCTAAGCAGATATTAAAGCCAATCTTTCAGCTGCTTTGATTCAAGCTTTCACATTCTCTTGTCCCTCTGAAATATTGTTGCAATCAAGCCCCCTGCGCCTCACCCCCAACTTAGATCTCATTTCTCCTTTCTCTTAAAGCCCTCATCCTGCTACCTTGAGCTCCTCTCCATTTTAGAGGCAACTGTCTCCAACACCCACAGCAGGTCCCTGGAATACTTCCTCCCACCTTACTGCCTCCCTTGCTGGCCCCATATCCTCTGTCCCATCTGCAGCCACAGAGCAGATCGCTTCCTGTTATTTCCTTATAACTCCTCTGATAAATCTCACATTCAGGCAGCTACTAAAAAAGCTCCTCTGCTGTGTCTGTGTCTGCTCATGAGGGGAAAATTACTGTTCTCTTACTCCCATAGGAAAACGACTTGAGGCATTAGGAATCTTGCATCCAGGATGCTGGACACTGCCTGTCAGTTGTCAGCACTGGGAATAATACTATATTTCTATGAGGGTCTCCAAGCACTCCACAATGCCAAAAAATAATTGTGATTTTTATCATCTATACTTGATAGGGATCAGACAAAAAAAAGTTTAAAATCAGAGCAGGTTTAAAGACAGGCTGACAGATTCCCAGAAAGGTTGCTAAGCAATCCAGAATTCCACTGGAAGGAAGCATCACAGCAGTAGGAGACCCTCTGCTGTCTATATTGAGCATACACATCACCCCAAAGTGACAGAGATGACAAAACTTGGGAAGTGGGAGAGAAAAGACACAAGCTCCACAGCAAGGTGAACAAGAAAGGCAAAGCAGCACAGGCTAAAAGCAAACCTCTCTATAATACCAAAGAACTTCAATTTCATGTCTGAAGTACAAAAGCAAGCAATCAACCAAGGAGAAAGAACATTACAGAGCAGAATGAGAAATGAAGTTGCACAGGAGGGTAAGGCAGCCGAAGTATTAAATGACTTTTTCCTTAAATGAGTACTCTACACATCACAGCAAGTCAGGCTTCTGGCCTTCTCCCAGCCCAAGCCCCAGCCCTGAGAGATAGCAGGGAGATGCTCAGCACTGCTGTTCTAAACTTCAGGGTACATACGGTAAATTTGTTCTATAAAACCTTGGCCTTTTGCCTATAAGTCAAGCTGCTTTTTTTTTTTCAACGAAGCATGCTTTTATTAAATTCCTCCCTTACTGCAGGAGGCATGAATGAGAAGGGACGGAGTTTATGGTTCTTGTATTTTATTACATCCCCAGACTCTCCAAGTGGCTGATGCTGGAGCAGGGTAACAAGGGAAGATAACGGTGCTGGCTGCCATTCATCCTTCCACAGCACCAGTGCCAAAACTGGCATACCACTACTGATGAATGAGCTACCACTAAACCTCTAGGACAAGTGTCAGTAGGTTTCCAAAAGTGAGAGAACCACTGGTGAGGTGAGGAGAGACTACCTCCCAGGGTAGGGGAGACATCATCCCATGATGAAAGCAGCAGAAGAAAGGGGTTCTGAGGGAGCTAAATATCCACCTTTCTTCTCAGGCTACTGAATCCCTTCCTCACCCACTTTTTTCCTGGGACCCAGAAGCACATCACTGTTCTCTTCTACTTGTATGTCATGGAGAAGAAGAAAACATCAAACTTTTTCCAGTTTTAATTTGTCCAAGAATCTTCTTGGAAAAAGGCTATGGGCTTTTATGGCTCCTCAGGCTGCTGAAGTGATGGGGAAACATCAATGCATCGCCCCAGGTACCCATAACTCGGGTCTTTGATGCACAATCCACTAGACTGAAGCAGGCCTAGAGAGCTACACTAGAATATTTAAGCATGTTCTGGCTGGCTGACAAAGGATAATGTTTTAGGAGGCACTAGAGTGTGCTTTACAAACAGCCTGATTGCATATACATGCTCCTACACACTGCGGTGGGCCAGCTCAGAGCTCATGCAGCAATGACCAGCACAGTCAGAAACAGACTGTGAGAAGCCGGAGCCCCACTCTCCCCGCTCCCACAGTGCCTCTCCCCAGCAGCTGGCAACATCGCAGGATCAAGGTGGAGAGAGAGCAAAGGAAAGGCTGCTAAGACTTTTACAGTTTACAGCAATCCAGGGAGGCGTTCAAAGCCAGTTCACCTCAGAAGTTTGAACACCGAAAAAGCAAAATGCATGCTTTTATAAAAAGTCAAATACATTCAACCACTCCACGAAAGATCAACTTGTTTGCTTTCTGCTCTTCTGTCTCCATATTTAATCAGTTTTAAAAGTTTTACTTCACATCTGAGTAAGTGTAATCAGAAACTGTCATCATACACCATCTCTGACAAAGAAATCCCAAGTGAGATAGTGTAATCAACGTTCCTTCCTCCATTAAGGGTTTGGGTATTATACTAATTAATGTTTATCACACTTTGATTGCTCCTTGAGCCTGATTTGCAGGTGTTTCAGCATTCATGTGTTGCCTCGCTCCTGTGATGCCGAATGGCTTTGCAGACCGGAGAGTGATCAAGGTTGCTAGTGGCATACATCACTCTCCACAGGTCATACTCTCACACAAAAATAATTTCGTTTTGATTTTTAATCTCTCATTTCACAAGGTGTTCCTGCTACTGTGAATTAAGTTTATGTAAAACTGGAAAATTAGAATTTTGACCTATCACAGAACCCATCTCCCTCTTCCCCTGCAGCTTGTTCTCCTCCCCAGAAAAGCAGCTTTTCTTTTTCTTGTTCCTTTTAAAACAAACAAACAAACAAAACACCCACAAGTTCTTTGTTAACCTTCCAACCATTTTACTTGCCTCCCACCACTGACTGATCTGAAAGCAGACATGCTTTCTTTTTTTAGAAGAAATATACACTAAGTAGAAAGTCTGTTTGCAGATAAATTACACAATTAGTTCTTCTATTTAAACTATACAGGCTACTTTTGGTCAAACTACTTCTCCATTAATAGTGTTAAGACATATAAACACAACAGGTGTCACAACACAGTGACAAATTTTGGGAAGAATGCTCTAAAAGAAGTAATGGGAAAAAAATGGTTCTTCTACCAGTACTGCTGGAGTTTCACAGGTGACCTTTTGAGTTCTTCCACTGGCAGTGTGGGGGCAGATACTGAACAGCACCATGGAACTTCCCAAAGCAGCAGCCACAGGAATAGTCCTGAGATATTAGGCAGCAGACGCTCTAAGTATAGAATCATAGAATAGTTTGAGTTGGAAGGGACCTTTAAAGGTCATCTAGTCCAACCCCTGCAATGAGCAGGGACATCTTCAACTAGATGAGGTTGCTCAGACCCCTGTCCATCCTGGGCTTGAATGCTTTCAGGGATGGGGCATCTACCACCTCTCTGGGGTAGAAGTTTGTCCCCATCTTTCTTATAAGCCCCCTTTAAGTACTGGAAGGCCACTATAAGGTCTCCCCGGAGCCTTCTCTTCTCCAGGGTGAACAACCTCAGTTTTCTGAGCCTTTCTACATAGGAGAGGTATTGGAATAACTGGTACTAGTACTGCAACTAGTAAAAGTTACTAGTAAAGTACTAGTAACTGGTTTGTTATCTATATAGTCTTCACTCATCCTTGCAAAATTCTCACATGTATTTATTCACTGAAGCTCAATCTTTTGTAGTAATAGCCTTAAGTGTTTTTTTGGTTTTGTTTTTTATTTTTAAATCACTTCCAAAAGGAAGGCTAATCCTGTTTGGACGGAATTTTATGACACTGTCAGAAGTAAATGTTGTTTCCATGTTGCTTGAAGTTATGGATTTTATTTGGCAGATAGCTTAAGCTGGTGTTTTGGCACCTTGTAATCTTAAATTAATCAACTGTGTACACAAACATTAGACTTTCTTTCTCCCATCAAAGCTCCTTTCTTAGAATAGCCAAAGACTTTCCTCCCTGTCCCCATTGAACAGAAAATGTGTATCACCACACAGAGACACAGGAACTGTAAGCAGCAGAGAAATGCCCAGGTGACCCTGTGGTGAACTGTATCTGGGGGTAGGGAGAGCTAACGCCTTTAAAAAGGTCTCAGATTCCTCTGGATCACTGAGTGTGGAAGAAGCTCCTTCCCAGCCTTTATTTGGGCACCATGTCTCATTCTACACAAACAACACTTCTGTTACACAACTCAATCTTAATCAACACTATGTTCTACACTTCTTATCAGCAGTCACAGGAGACAGATCAGCCTGGATTTAAACATCTGATCTGTGCCTTCCCCCAGGTGGGGTTGCAAGAGAAATGCATAAGCCACCAGACAAAACTGGTATTTCTTCTGACCTTCATCTGAAGGTAGCAACAGCAGGAGACTAGCCCTGACAAGTCCACAGCAGCCTCCCCAATTGTTTTAGCCTGTGCTTCACTTGAGCCAAAGATGCCTCGCTACATCACCATGATAATGTGGGAAGGAAGAGTGACATTTGCAGAGCCTTCCTCCCCACTGGTAAGGCAGTCCACATCAACTCAACATTGCAAAACAAGACGACAGCCTGGTTTATAGCAAGAGATGAGGAAGTTCCTCTTTATTCCTAGCTTTCCCCCATACCTTCCAAGTGGTTTTACATCAGTTTTCTTGACCAAGGTAAGTAGCACCCAGTTCCACATGTGTGATAAGAACTGATTTAGTGAACATCCCTAAAGGTTCTACTGTGGGGCTTGCCCTAATGTAAGGCTGAACATACCAGGTAAGCTGAGCCCCTGCTCGTTCATTGAGATGGAGGCTTTTTATACCAACATGACACATAGCAAAAATGCTGCTCCTGTTCTCTTTATCCCCACTACCAAAACAAGCCATTGTCACCAACAATAAGAATGCTGATCAAAAAACACCGGTCTCTGGAGCAGAAAATGATTCTGTGTGATGGAAGTTCAAACTCTCATCGTTCTCCGAGAAAAGCATTGCTTTTCCTTGCATTTAATCAAATATCATTAGAACTTTGTAGCTTTTCATCCAAAGATCTCAAAGCAATTTCCAAGTGTTATAAGTCTCAGTTGCTTATGAAACCAAGAGTGGAAATGTGTGTCCCCCATGAAGAAGTAAATCTGGGGAAATTCACAGTATGGTCCCAGCAGACCAGATTTTCAGTCCGTTCATTCACTAATTTGAACAACTTTTGCTTTAGTTCACACAAGTTAACACATACATTTCAGTAGTTGTTTAATTTTCAGTTTTACTGAGTTTAAGATGACCTGTGCAAGTACTTCTGCACTCTTTAGTGCCTCCTCATCGCCAAATCCGTCCCACTGCTGCTCTCTAGAATAAACTACAGTCAACAAGCACTGATGCAAAACACTGACCATTCTCTCCAACACCACTTCTTTCTCTGGATCCAAAATATACCCTCTCCCCACATTTAAGACACAAGTTGGAAGGTAAAGGTTTTTGCATTGACTTTAAGTTTTCCCTGTTTCCCAGTAGCTGATGGTAATCACACAGAATTTGACTTGCACACCCCAAGTTGAACCCTTCGGTCCCTTTTTTCATAACAGATACTTAAGAGCTTGTTGGAGTTTCAGAAACTCTTCTGGTTTTTTTCTGTTAAAGGAATTTTTCCCCATACGGGTTGCTAGGGGGACA
>JAVJGG010000024.1:17188528-17231021 GCA_035590195.1 Aviceda cuculoides | reverse complement strand
AGGGGGGTTGCATCTGCCATTCCAGGGGGGGCTCCTGCCTTCCTTGGCAGACACCTGTCTTTCAAACCAAGACAGAGCTATTGTTTACAAGCTAGTATTCACACTACAGTGACTAACTAAAATCAGTCTCTATAAAAACCACTGTCCTACACAATTGGATTTGCATATTCAGGAGAAGGAAAGCCTAACCAAGAAAAATGACTCGCAGCCATAAAGCAGTTTGTTTCATCAACTGTGAAACCCTCAAAGATGACTGCACTTCATCTCTTCTTCTTGTAACTCTTAGCTCCTTTCCGACTTCTACAATGTAGTAACAGTCTGCCTCTGTGGTCCTTCCTCACTTTGTCCTGACCTACTGAGGTTGTCATCAGATACTTGGCAAATGACCTAACTAGCTTTTGAAGGATGACTTGGAGTACCCAGGTCATTTTGTTTTGCTCTCAATACTGTTTTTCTGCAGTGATCACTGTACTTTCAACAACTTACAACTCAAATCTAATTTCTTCTACTCCCTTCCACTCTTCCTTCAATTAGATACTTCTGCCCATGTTAGCATTGCCACTTGCTGCTTTGTTCAGCAATGATCCTCCTCAGCATACCCTAAGGACTAGTGCCTATTCCCAAGATTCCTCCAAAATTTTGCTACAATGAAAACAAGCCCAAGCACATGAGATACACACTTTCTCAGAAACAGTTATCAGTCTTTTGCTAGTTACAAAATGTCATTGCTAACTACATCTTTTCCCTTTCTCACTCATGCTTCCAATTTGAACTTCCTCTCATAACAGATTCTCCCTTTCAAAACAGGTCTCTTTCTCTTAAAGGAAAAATTTCTTTCCCTATTTTTTGCAAATGGAGCTTTTTATTTCACAATATTTGCTATTCAGAAACAGAAAGTGTTTAGTGTTACTTCCTTCATTTTCCTACAATCAATCGCAGTCACACTCAAATCTCAGAAGGCACCTTCTCTGATACATGCCCATCAACAAGCTAATTTGAGCATTAAGTGCTTCTTCAACAAATGAGAGTAACTCAGGGAAAAATTTTTCTAACAGCATCAAAAAGCAGATGCCTCTGCTTAGACTGACAGCTGCTCTGTTATTTCAAGGAAACAGTCTGTGATACATCAGTGATCAGACATCACCTTTAGAGCAATTCTAGACACATGATTTCATTTTCCTCACTGTCCTTTTAAAACTCATCTTCCCCACATAACGACTCACAAATAGTCATTAAGAATGGAAATACTAGCTTCACAATAATAACAGAACAAATTTGTACAGTATACTTTTCAAACCTCCTTCCCTACCCCAAAACTGCCAGGACCATAAACTCATAAATTTTAATAGCCTAACCACTTGCCGTGTGACATACTCACACAATAAATGTTCTCATGGACCAATGCCTTTAGCAGCAGCTAAATCCCTCATCCCAGCTAAAAGTAAGCATGAAGCATAATGAAGGGCATGATTTTGGCTGTGGGGTCATTTTGGAGTTTTCCCCCCCCTAAATTGCCCATGCACTAGAAACAACAAAGAAAACCCTGCCTGGTGCTCAGTAACCCAACAGGAGTTGGGAGCTTCTCGCCCTTCCTCCCTCAAAAAAGTCACACAAAGTCTGAATTTCTTCTGGAATCAACAAAATCCAGGATGCCACTTTCAAGAGTATTGTTGAAGCAAAAACAAAGAAACCCAGTCATCGGGTCAAAGTGACAAGAGAGAACTGAATTGTGGAGACCACGAACTTTCTAGCTTCTTGGTGCTGGGCTACTGGAATGACTGGCATGTTGTATGTATTTCATAGATAATCAGAAAGGCTATTCTTGCTGCACTACTACATAGCAGAAGTGCAACAGCTCTACCTCCTCTTCTAAAAGGAATGTAGTGTTATGCCTTTTCAAGCCCATGAAGCATGTCTTCTTATTCAGCTTTGATGGTAGATCTAAAATGAAAGTCCTACAAGTAAAATAAAACCAGGTATTTGCATTTTAAAATGTATATTAATGCAGAATAAGGATCATATTCTTGGATAAATTAAGAATGGAATCCAACTCAGATGATACTAAATTACCCACTTGGGGTTTCTCTTTATGACAATTTACTATCCAAAGCCTTCATCCCTGGCTCCAAAAATAATTTTTATCCCCTCTTCTCCCTAATGGCACAGCGTGGTGGATTCCCTCAATAAAATGATTGTCTGGAGGATTTAGGTGGAAGAAAAACAAGAAGTCCTTCATCAGCATTTGCAAATGGATCCATTTGCTGTCTCCAAAAGTGCTGCTCGGTCTTAACTGTCAGTTGCATTTACACCCAAACTCTAACCTATCCCATTTGGAAAAGCCCAGTGACAGCACCGCATTTAGTCAGAAAGAAGGACGATGGAAAGAGAATTTAATCCACCACTCAAGTGTGAAGAACAGACCTTTGGCACTGGTGTTTTCTACCGCAACTCTCCCCCCAGTGTGCGCACTCCCACTTACATAGGAGGGAGCCTATAATACACATTTCAAGCCACTCAGTGTTATTTTCCAGACAGTTTTCTCCACACTAGATCCCTGATGGAAGTCATGCCTGTAAAACAAAGTGACTTGTTTGCATCTCTTCCTCCAGGGCTGACTGAGCAGACAAAACTCATCCACAGGAACAGAAAATGACTCCAACACATGTGTGAGAGTCCAGCATCTGAAGCTGATTGAGAAGATAGAGCTATCACTTTGTATAAAAAAAGAATGACATGGCAATCGTGTCAAGAAGAGTGGGAGTGGGAGAATCTGACAATATTGCCAAAGCTGTGGGCTAAGAAACTAGAAAAAAGGGAACATTTCTTTTGCTGTGAGGCACACACTGACTTGTTATGAGCTGCTTCTCCTTGGATATTTCCAGAGATTAATAGCTACAGTCACTTGGGGTAAGAGGCTGGGGGGGAAGGGAATGCCTCTCTGGATGGGCAAGTTCAGAAGATCTTTTCCAAATATCTGTTAATAAAAAGCCACCTCCTGCCCTAGTAGTTTACAGACGTGACTTATTGCTGGACGAAATTTCAGCCACTGCATCTCCCATCAGGTGAATCTAGATCCTTCCAACCCACAGCCATCTAGAGTACTTCAAGGAAAGGAAGTTTACTCAGCTGCACAACAAGCAGAGTTTTAGAGTTCTCCTGGAGAATCTTCTCAGGGCACCGCAACTGTGGGGAGACACTAGGGAAGCACACTTAACACTCCCATGCCAAAGGACTGCAGCCATGAGACCTCTCTGCATTAGTCACTCACAGATGTGGCTGGGAGGTCAGTCGCACCTCTGCTGTCCAGGCAGCCCTCAAGGCCCAGGTCACTGCCTGGACCTCAAACTGACACTGACATCCCACTAACCTACTGATGGATTGGCACCACGGCTGTTAGCAAAACACAGCCAGAGACATGCGGTGTCCAACTCATCCACACCCTATCCTCTAAAACTCATTTCCCTACCACACCTTCTCACCACACCCACACTGAACTGCTGCCTACCTCCAACCCAATGCTACCTTTAAGGCACCCCCGAACATTTCTGAACCCCTCATACAAGTGATTCACATGTTAGCATCTGTCTGAATCGGGTAGAAACTCTGAAACAACATTCAAGAGATGAGCCTAGAAAAGGTATCAATGTGCCAACGCAGCTCTGGCTTCAGAATTAACTGAAAAACTGAAAACAAACATGCAAAGGTGGATGCTTGGTCCCCTTGTAAAGACTTGCATTGCTCACTGGAACAAGTCTTTTTGGCATGTGGTAAAGAGGACAGATCACCACCACTTCTATCCCCCACCAGTTTTTTTTTTTTACTTCTTTCTGAAAGGGCTCTCAATACTCTTGCTATGCAGAAAAGCCTGCTTAGGGGTTCAGTGTGGAATTCTCTTCTCACATACCTTTAACTCATTATGGATACATCATCACCATTATTATTTCTGGATACATTACTCTCATGAGCTAGGACATTAAAACTTTCAACTATTTAAAACCTCACTTCACTAGAGCGTCAGACAGTATTTCTGAAGTCCCCACAAGCCTCCACAAGCATCAGCTGGTTCAGACCCTGCTGCACTCAGCTTCAAAGAAGGTTATTTCACTGCAGTTGCATAGTGCTTGGGCTCCAGGCTATTCATCCACTACCTTTTCAATCCAGAAATTGTTCAGTAAGCAAAAAAGTTATATCGTGTCAATAGCAGAGAGGTCTGCTTGGGCTCTCACTTCTTAAAGCAGTAAAAGCAGGGGTAATTACACCTCTGTACTTTTTGTTACAAGATAGTTCATAAAAGTTTAAACTGATTTATAGCAGTTGGGGGTATACAAAGTGATCCATACTTCAACTTAGTCACAGCTCTGTCCTCAAATTCACTGTGCTTTAAAATAACTGTCAGTGAAAGAAGGCAATATTTATCAAGATAATTGCTTCTCACCTCCACAAATGTGTCCAACATATGTTTCTTTTGCCTCTTGCTGCTACAGACTTTATCTCCATAGATGGTTTTGAAACTGACTTTATCTGTTTTGGAACATGGCCTTTGAATAATAAACAAAGGTAGCTACTACATGTGGCATCTCTCATGTTAAAATCATAGCTCTTTAAACATTTTAGAGAAGTTTTGCTGAGCCATAGGGAGTCTACAGATGCTATTAAATTGATTTTAGCCTACGGACACATAAAAATATGAACAAAAACCAATTAAGTCAGAAAGACACTATGAACTGCATATGATTGGACCAAATGTTTTTTCATTAATTATTTTCTTCAAGGTGCAAAGTTCTGCTGCATGAACAGAGTCTGCACAGCAAGACGTTCCTATGCTATCAAGAACTTATTTTTATTAAGCATGTTAAGGTTTATCACAGACTCTTCTGGGACACCTCTTTTCCTGCAATCCAACTTACACAGTTGTAGACAGCTACATCCCTGTTACAAATGACCGGTGTTGCCATAATCAATACTCTGAAGCCAAGGTGGGATTTCCCCTTGCTCATGACCAAAAAAAGCAAATAAACCAAATGCCTTCAAAGCAAAGCCCTCCTTTACTGAAACAGCAACCTTGCCTCCCTGTTCTCTTTCAGTATAACTCCTTCACCTTTTGAGAAGCAGCAAATCCTCCTTCTGAGAATGGATTTGATCTCCCCAGAGTTGCAAAAGTGGAATGAAAGTTGTCCAGAGAGGAAGGAACAGATTCAGGCCTCAGGATGGTCAAGCTGCAGTGCATATTCTACTGGGTAATTTCCCAGCTACCAAATTGCAATTACGTAGGTAGGTGCATCTTACACTTCCTACTTTCGAATCTCTTACATGCTTTCTCAGGGAGTCTGCCTTGTCCTGTCTTTAAGGACCAGGGAGAGAATTAGCTCACAGGAACTTGAAAGCTGCTACTCAATATCGAATTTTCCCCAACAAGGCACATAGTACAAATAAGAGACTACCCTGTCAGGCTTAAAAAACAACAAACCGTATGCACCAAAGTTACCTAAGTTTCTCCCTACTGTTTGCCTTTCCTATTGCACATGCAATCTGTTTTGATCAAACTGTCTCACATTTCCACTAGATATTCCACTACCATGAAAGGCCCTGTAAAAGTAGAGAGAATCCTCTGAAAAGCTCCATTAAGTCTGAAATTGTTGCCTGCCTCCTTTTGCTAAGCAGCTTTGAGACCAATTCCAGAACTGGGAGAACACCTCTCCTGCAACTTTTGCATTTTCCTTCTTTTTTTTTTTTATTACTTACAGAAAATTGATATATCAGCAGTTTAGCATGATTGCCCTTAAACCACTCATTTTACTTTTAGTGACTGAGGATATGGGTAAGGCTTGTATTTCCTTTGTGCTCCTGGATGGCCATTTCAGCATCCTGGGCACAATATTTCATCATTTTCTTTTCAGACATAGAATCAAGCATTAAGAGCCTTTCCTCCCCACAGAAAGTTTTCTGTAGCTAACACAAGCTCATCTCATGCTTTGAGAAACATTTTGCATTAATGCTGGCAGAGTCTTTCAGTTATTCATTAAAGTGTACCACTATTTGCAGACCTGCTATTAGGTGCAAAAAGGTTAATTCTGATTGGAGGAGCATATCGAAGGTGAAGCATTTCAATCATTTCTTTATATTGCTCATTTTAAACAATGCTGAAGGCCTTGTTAGTGTACAGAAGGCTAGAGCTCTCTTATTAAGTTCAAGCCTGCCTTGCAATCACTTAAGGCAGAACAGATTGATCACCCTCCTTTTTAGGGAATGGGATTCAAAGATAAACAGACTGCTAGTGAAAGAAACTGATGCAGAAGAGCTGTTGTTAGTAGACTTAGAGCAAGAGCTTAAGTAACCATCACTACATTTCAATGACAATGCCATAAGAAGCACCTCACTTCCAGAATAAAATTTAGCATTCTGTTCCTCTCCTTCAAAAGACACATTTAATCTCTGGAAGTCCAAAACACACAGATTTTCAGCACTTCCCGAGACAAGCAAGAATCCTGTCTTGCTAATTCTCCACCATTTTTGTTTCATTTTGAAGGAATAACCTTTTAATGACTTAGTACCACTCAGTCTCCTCTTTCCTACTATTTCCATTTCATTTCAAGCTGTAACAGCCCTATCTCTGCCCCTTCTCAGCTGCTGCCCCACCCCATAGGCTGTCAAGGCATCTAAATTAAGTCTGGGCCTCAGATCCCACAAGATTTTAAGCTTAGGGATTTTAGCAGCATCCAGAAAGAGTCGTAATCTGGACTCCTGCAGAACTATCTAGAACACTATCCCTTTGCCTCTCTTTGAGGGCATAGGATGCTTGCTACTGCCAGCTGCCTAACCCTCCAGGTATGCTTAGCTGACCCTTATATGTCACCTCCTAAAGTCTTCCTAACAGTTTGGGAACTTCTTTCAAGCTACATCTTTACAAGCTTTCAAATTTAGCTTCCAGAGAACCATAAGAGGTAAAACAAATGAGCGGTTTCTTACAAAGTGTGTGCTACACTTAAAGAAAAAAAAACCCACGTTACTTGGACATGCCTCTACAAGAACAACCAATATCTGTAGGCAACATATTCCTCCTTGTTTTCCCCATGCTCCATGTCCTCATGTCTGCAGCACCATCTGCTCACTCCTTTACCTCCCTGTTTCTGCTTAATCTTCCTGGCAGTGAATGACTGCTCCTACAGACTCTCAAGAGAGGTATCTGAAACTAAACTAGACCTAGCATCCTCTCTCAGACGACCTCTGGGACAACTTCAGAGTACTGCAAGGTGACTTGCTGCTTAACAAGAGCTGTATCACTCTCAAATTAACTGGAGAAAAATTGATTCCCTGTGCTACAGCCAGCCTCCTGGTGTAAATTCACCTGAATGGTGACCCATCACAATGGAGCCCTCTTGACAGCTCTCCTCCTAGTAAAATCAAACCCTTAGAGCCAGCAGAGGAATAACTACAATCCAGTGTCCAAGCTCCAAGCTGCATCCTAGAGCCACAGTGCACAACAAACAATACAGTACAGCTTGCAGCAAGACCCTTCTTCACAAGTTTGCCCGAACATTTAATAATATATTCCACAGACCTCCTAAATGAAGTACATTCTTATGGATCTACTCAGTCACCCATTTCCATTATTGATCATCATGACTAATCACAGTAATAAGTTTAAAGCAAGCAGGGGAACACCCAAATGCATCTCATGATTAAGGTTTTGTTTGTATTTTCAATTTCAGAACTACCCACATCTCAACCCTGCTCCTGTTCCAAACATCCCTTAAGGCTCTGCTGCCCAGCCAGACACTCCTTACCTTCCTTAATCACACACTTACCAGGATGCATCCTCATGCTTAACAGCATTACCACAGTGCTTTTGTTTTCCAACTACTGCTTTCAGAAGTGTGGCTCTCAGTTAAACCTTTGTTTAATATTAAAGGCCTTTTAAAATATTTAATGTGAAATTAATTTGAATCCAATTGCAGAGGAACAAGAAGGGTATGCCTGTTTAGCAAAATACTATCTCATTTGTGTCTAAAAAGTGTCTAAAAAGACACTGAATAAAGATCTTTAAAAAGATCAACCCAGAAATTCTTCCGTAAACTGAAAAAAAGAAGCACAAGGATGACAAATATGTATACTGGACAACTTGTGGTTGGATCACAGGCAAACGTGACCAGGACCTTGATAACAACATTCCAACCCCAAGTACTTGTTTTCTTTCAACTGCTGTAACACTCCATGAGATAACTTGCATAGGCAATTTTCCACAAATCTCTGTACACTCCGAATAATGAAATGACATATTAGAGGTTATTAACATCTCCTGGCAACAAAAACACTCTTCAGAAACTGGGAAATCCCAAAGG
Source organism: Aviceda cuculoides (assembly GCA_035590195.1). Taxonomy (NCBI): domain Eukaryota; kingdom Metazoa; phylum Chordata; class Aves; order Accipitriformes; family Accipitridae; genus Aviceda; species Aviceda cuculoides. The sequence continues at coordinate 17,222,682 of JAVJGG010000024.1, read as the reverse complement.
GCTAGCCTAGCTAACCAGGGGGCATCTCAGGAAAGCTAAACCCATCATCTGTCTGAAGTACTTATCACAACAACATTCCTGTAAAAAATTCCACAGCACACAATTCCAACACAAGCTCTCGCCCAGAAAATGCTAGTAACGATGAAACAAATAGATGAAAGACTATTGGATAATTGAGTGTTTAAACTGGTCATTCTGCCTCCTGTGACCTATATCAAAAGCCCTCCTTAGAAGTCCAGGAGTTAAACTCGTATAGATATTATGTCAGATTGGCTATGTTAGAATATTTGTGTTTTAAGCAGTAATGATATGTATTAAAGTCTCAGTAGCCACAGGCGATGAATCTGATCTTTACTGCAGCTTCCACAGCAGATTAATTACATGAATTCAGTTAACATACACAGGTTAAAACTTCCATTACTCCAAAACATAACCCTGGAAAGTACGTGCAGCCTCTTGATCTCCTAACAGTACTGATATCAGCACTAAGAGGACAGGACTTCCTAAAAGGACGGGACTGTTGACAGTACTGACCTAAGACATCAACCTGTACTGCCTAGCAGCCAAGAGCCTCTGCAGGATGTGGTACTTTGCTGTTCTGCACATGGAAGAGGCTGGATGGACCCCTGATCCCAAGGGTTAGGAATATGACAGAGAGGGATGCTGAGCTACCCCCTGCTCTTTCTTACTGACTCCACATCACAGTCCAGGTGCACTGTTAGCAAGGTGCAGAGAAGGATTAGCTGCCATGGGTTGCTCGACATACTCTCCAAGACCATTCCCAGTGTGCCTGCTCTGGGTCTCAGCCATAGTTTACCTGGTTTTTTGCACCTGCATGTCCCTTGATTCTCTACAAACTAATGAACTCTGCAAAGTGCCTCATTCACCATGTACCTTGCCATAGCTAAACTTAACAGCAAGTCAGGTTGTTTGAGAGCGTTTGGAAAGACGACAGCTTGGCAGAGACTTGTCTCACGGGTTATTCCCCAGATTCCCCAAATGAGGGGGAAGGGGAGGAAAGCTGCTTATCTTCTCTTGCCCAACTCTCCAAATGCAAATATGTTTGTCTTGTGTTCCCTTGAGAAGACTGAATCCACAGGCACTTTTCACCACTGATGCTTCGGCACAGCCACTAACCAGCCCAGGGAATATTTCTTCTGCAACCAAAACAGTACCACAGTTGCCTTCAGCTGTCATGTCAGCAACAACTCAAAGCAAAAGCTTTGATCAGCTAACATAGAAAAACAGATTTGGTTGTAGAAAGATTCCTCTTTCCACAGAGAGTAAGAGACGCTCTTTCACTCCACCTTCAACAAATTACAAATAGGTTTGCCACTCTCAAAAGCACTGTACCAATCCAACTGTTCCCACAAAACAATCCCAGGACATCTGCATCTTTGTAGTACTGAAGTAATGAGTTTGACACACTCAGCTGAGTCTGCCACAGTGAACAAGTTTCCTCTCCATCAACATTGCAAGCTGCTGGTTTGCAGATCAGAACAGTCAGCTTCCCCAGATAAGGCAGCTCCTTCCTGGAAATGGAAGACAGTGCTGCCTTATCTCAGGAAAGGGAAGATAAAAGGTCACTCTTCACTAAGTGGCAAACTTCTCACCTGGAAAGCTTTGCCCCTTGATCGGCATGGAACTTTTAATCAGATGCCTGCGTAATTACTAAATCGTTATTAATTATATCAGAGAGCTGAGACCTCAGAGGAAAGGCAAAGCAAACAAAGAGCCCAATGAAGCCTCCTCTGTTGTTGGAAAAAACTGGTAATTAAAAGTCATGAGTGCACCAAAGAGCAAGGGAACAGCATCACAGTCACTGTTCAGAACTCAGGAGTGACTTGCATGCAAAACAGCAGACTTATCTCCCTGGGGAAATTACAGGGTACTGCGTTAGAGAGCAGTGAGTAGGAGGAAAAAAAAAAAAAAAAGACAGAGAAAGAACCATTCTTGTTTTATCAATAGCTTTATTTGCCCCAGGGAAAGGAACAGCACTGCCAACCAGTCTGAAGTCTGAGAGGTGCCTTCTACATGTTTCTGGCAGCTCTAGAAAGTGTCCCAGCCTTATATCATAAAGGATTCCCACACTGAGAAGTGCACAAAAGAATGAGACCTTGTGTTCAACCTGATCCAGCCTACACACAGCCCTTGCCCAAGCAAAGACTATTCCAACAAAAAGCCTTTATTTCCCTCAGTGACCTGAGCTCAGCCTTAGTGACTACACTTTCCCCAGAGGCTGCCCATCAAAGTATCACTATCGAAAAATCAAAGAACTTCAATCTTCCTTTAAAAAACAAAAAAAACTCAAAAGAAGAAAGAATGGTATGGTCCTGCTCACACCATAATAAACCAGCCTAAGTAGCCATGATCCCAACAGAAACCAAAGCAAGTGCTTTTGCTAATCAGGCTATGAGAAGATAAATGCTAATCTATTTCTACACCAGTGATATGACACAACATCTCAGGGTACTGAGATATCAAAGATGGCATCAGATTAAAAAAGGCACCACGCTCTCTACCATAATTTGCAGGCAAACACAAAGAATCTCTCTGATTTGCTATATAAGTAGTCTTACAGATCCAATCCTAAAGACGACCATATGCAAGAGGTGGCAAATCTGGGCGGAATCCCTGAAGAGATCAGTTTAGATGGATTACGAGACTGTGGCGAGAAGAACAGACACTCTTATGTGCTCAGCACTCCCAATGTACAAAAAAAGAGAAGTGCAAAATACCAGAAGCCCAGAGAACTGTTTGTAAGTCCCAGAGATCAGAACAAAGAGACATTTTCTACTCCATTGCTTCAATTGCAATGACTCAAAAAGATGTATCTTCAAGATAGTCTAAATAAGAAAGTCTCTCATTTAAAACATGAGCAGGAAGGAATAAAGGATAACTGCAGCAGAAGCAGTAATGCAATTTGTGGGAGTCTGCCCCTGAATAAAAAATTAGTAACAAACAACCTCTAGGCTAACTGCAGCCATTTCATTATGCTTAACTTTGGCAGACCTGAATCCAATAAACTTCTGTTGAAGTGCATCTGATCCTTCTTTATCCCTTTTCTGAACTTCCATTGCTTGCCAATGCAATGCCCTTTCACTGCTGCAACCATATCACCACACTCCGTTTCCTACTGCTGAATGCTAAGCCCCCAACCCCCATGTGACAGCACCATACCTGTTGAAGATATCACCCGACACCTTTTGCAGATACTGAAGTGCATCTGCCACTTGCTGAACAGCCTCCTCCCTACGTAAGTCCGGTTGGATCAGCGGGACTGAGTATGTCTGCCCTTCCAAAAAGTGCTTCTGGGCTACGGTAGCCATTGTACCTAAAGGAAAGAGCAAATAGGACATTACAGTAAACACACTTCCATTTTATCACAGCTTTTATTCAGGGACTTCCACTCTCTGCTCCCCTCATTACTTTAGGAAAGTGTTTGCAATGGAATCGGTCAGCTGAGGAGAAAGGCACAAGTAGTAAGATTGACATATCGGATTTTTAATAAATCCAAGGCACATACAGTGAGGTGGAAGCCTCTTGCTTACCTGAATGCTCTTGGGAACCATAATTTTATTTTTAGCATGATACATAACAAATGTCTGCTCAGTACTGTGCTGAAAACAAAGACCACTTTGCTCCACTTTGGAGCAAACTCAGTTCAGGGTGGCGATAAGACTCGTCAGAAATCACCTTGTCTCCTCCTCCCATCCTCATATTCCAGGTGGATATATTTCAGGTCATTCAACCTTATTAGCAAAATGCCGTATTTCATCTTACACTTCTGCTCCAAGAAACACAACCACAGCTTCCTTCCAAGAACAGCAGCCATGACATTACAGGGCATGCATGTGCACACATGCCCTTGCTCCAAGTAGGCTAATGAGAGTTCTTCCATTCCAAGACTCCCAGGAGCTGTTCGTTGCTTCTGGTGACTGGATTTTTCCTTAGTAACTGTCTTGAAAGAAGCCTCCTTATTTTAGGATCCTTTCGCATATAAAACCTAAACAGTCACTGAATCTTTCAGTTGTGTTCAACATATGCATCAGAGCAGTCTGCATGCTCTTGGATGCAGCTGGGCCAATACCACTGCTCTATAGTTCAGCCAGGAGAAGGCTATACATCACCCATGTTTCCATCCTGCCAGCCTTGCTCACCTCTCACATGGTGAGCACATCACCTCCATGGTACCTGGAGGTCTGCAGGAGCTAGTCCAGGGAGCACTGCTGTGTGCAAACTGTTCCAGCCTGTACAGCAGAGCAGGCTGAAAATAACATAGAAACACAGCCTATACTGGAGGAATTCACAAAACAAGAGTCTGAAGAGATAGTTACAGCATAAAACAACTGTTTAATAGGTGAAAATTAGGTGTCTTCACATATTCTTTAAATTGCCTATCTTGTTTCACAGAATGAAAAGATATCAGATTAGACTTGCCTGTAGCCAGTCCTGTACATTTAAGAAACATCATCCACCCTCTCCAGAGTTGTCCTTTCTGATCCTACTATAGCAGGTTAGGAAAATTTCTGTAAATGTGATGTGTTGTTTTGGTTGGGTTTTTTGGGGAGGTGGGTTGGTTGTGGTTGGTTTTTTGGGGGGTAGGAGGGTGTTTAATAATGAATCATATGGGAGGTAAAAGAAGGAGGAATCCTAGGAGCCATTCCGCAGATTTGCAAATTTGCAAAATCAAGCCCAGCCATCAGAAGACCTGGCTCTGCTGCAGGAAGCCTAGACCTATTCTGTTTCACTCCATGCATCACTGGCAACCAGACTCCGTGTCCACACTCTTTAGCAGCAACGTTTGCACACTGATTAGTCTTCTTGACTGGGCCTATTCAGCAGGCAGAAAATTATTATTTAGCACTGTAAAGCATACAAGTTAATCTGAGAGAAGTACAGCTAACTTTGAGATGGCATTTTTTGAACTGCTGACCACAACCAAGCTTGAACCCTTTCACTTTCAAATCTACTATTGGACTGACAATGCGGAACAAAGCGACCAGATAACACAGTGAGTGTGCAGTTATGAGGTACTCTGGCTCTGGCAGCAAAACAAGTTTACCATCCTCCCTGCCACTGGTCACAACTCTTTTGCTGCATCAATGCTGCTGATGGTTGGTATACCTATTTTTAACTCAGATTAGTTCAATGACCCAATTTACCACAGCCAGATAAACAGCTGTAATTGCCCAGTCATGAAACAGAGCACGAAGCAGGGGCAAGAAGGGGACTTCTTAAACTTGCTTCACTATCAAAACCATTACCATGTAATGGTAATCTTGCTCCACAGGATGAGAAGGCCAAGCTTTTCACCTCTAGAGGCCAGATGAGATTATAGAGCCCCAGTATGATTTCCCAGACTCTCACCAATCCTAATTCTCTTTGTGACCTTTCTAAAGCCAACCTCAGTTTAAGCTGCTGACTGACAGATGCTGACCCTCAGAAGCAGCGCTCCCCCAGCTACTACCAAACTGTTTCCTTCCTCACACTCAAAAGCTACAGACTGTTCTTCAGAACCCACTGCTCCCTTGCAAAGGGAGGAGCACACAGCAGTAGGGCAAAGCAGGAAAAGCCCCAGGTGCTCCTGCTTGCACTGTCACAGTTCAGCTGTCAGTAAACTTCAGCTTCACAGCTTCTCAGTGCAGCCTCTCACATGAGCTCCAGATTCTCACCTTTCCTAAAAAAACACATTAGAGAAATGTGGTAGACTCTGTGGCAACTGCTGTCAGAGACAGATACCAGAGACAATTCTTTCTGTGCAGAGTAACAAATTAGAGATTTATAGCAATAAAGAGGAAAAACAGCAACAGCGTTCTAAATGACTAGACTCAGGCAAAATCCCATGCTACAGCTGCTATTTATTACCTTTTGTGACCAAACTAACTGGAGAAACAAGCCAGTTTTACAAACACTTTGAGTAAAGGCCTGACCATATGCTTAGAATAAAAGCAGAATTGCTTCCCACAACAGACAGGGACTACTGCAGGAACAAGGAAGATTTTAAAAGGAAAATTTCAAAATATTCCCAAAAGTCAGGAAGGAAAGCAAAGACTGAATGCCACTCAGCAAGACTGACTCTTCCTTTATCTCAACCTCCAGTGCACTGAGAAGGAAGCAGCACATTTCCTTGCTATGCTCCATTATCAGAATTAGGCATGACATAAAAACAAAGTGCTGCAGATTAGAAATATCTCAACTCTCCCACCCTGCCCAATGGATCCCAAGCCTTTATGTAACATAGACACCAAAGGTGCAAATAAACTGTTCATATCTTACACATGGAAGCGGCTTTCAGCAGAGCAACAAACTGGTTCCAGTATGACTTCCAAATCTTAAAGAGGGAGCTGGTGTGTTTCAGCAGAAAGTACAGCATCCTGGAATTAAGACAGCTGACATGAAACACTCAGATACTACAGTGAGAAATGGGCACATAAAACTCCAAAGCAAGTATGATTCAGAAAAGCAGATGTCAGATCACCCAAGAAATTTAATCATTAGTGGTATGACCACCTGTGGGTCACACAAGGCAGAAGGAACAGCAGCACAGCACTTTTTTTGTGATCAAAGAGGCTCTGGAAAAGAGTTGGAACATCTGGGGGCTCCAGCCACTCTTTATTCAATTATTTTTTCTATGTCAACTTTCATGATCAACACAAATGTTCTCTGCTGTTATACAATAACCTCATTTGCCCTATTAAATTGCAAACAAAGACAAAACGGTTGATTTCTCACTGCACCACATGCTTAAAAGTGCTACTTCCTGATTTAGAAGTTCCGACTAGAGCTAGCAACTGCTCAGATTCACATTTTTGCCTTAAGCTGTCTATGCCTTAACCTCAAGCAAGCTGGTACAAAACTTGTCAGGGCTGATAGCTATCCCTCTGGACCAAAAGCTGCTCTCTCCTTCTCAGTTCCAACATCCACACTAGCAAAAGCTGAGTGAAACAACAGCAGTGGGAAATGCAACATCAGTCTCCACCAGACTGTCTCACCTTTCCAAAGGGCTTACACCAGGATAGATACAGGCTGAGCACTCCAGGGCTTTCAGGTATCTGGAACCAGCAACTGGTCTTACTGTTCAATCATCACAGGCAAGTCTAGTACTCTGACGGCTACATAGAGATTTGCAGCTCCGAACCCAGAGAAGGAAGTATACAATTCACTGCTCTGGGTAGGTAGAGAAACACTCCACCTACCTTGCTCACCTCTTGGGTTACTTCCCCCTGGACCCAAGAATAAAACTCCTTATGTCAAGGCTAAGCCCAAGAGAATTTGTTATGGAGCAAACAGACTAAAAGAAGCAACAGTCCTTTAAGTCCTTTAGAAAATATTGCTCTATGGAGGACTGATCACTGAGATGATTATCTACAAACAAAAAGAGCCTGCAACCTTAAAATATTTTAATTTTTCAAGGGAATGTAAACAAAGGCAATATAAGAAAATAGTCTCGCTGCCCTCAACACAGGCAGAGATTGTAAAGCTATATATAAGCACTTACCAGATACATGCTTTGCTATGAAAATAAAGGGAGAATAAAGCAAGCCACCAACAATACTTGCTTCCTTAACATGCTTCAAGGGACTACGGAAAGGGGCTTCAGGGGAGAAGAGGGCTTAAATACCTTGAAAAAAAATCAGTCTGTATCCTTCAAAGATACAAGGGCTGCTTCAGCAATCACTGTGCTGCTGCTTCTGTCACTGCATTGGAAAGGCACAATGAACTAAAGGCCTTTAATTCCCACATGCAGTAACATCTCCAACAAGAAGTGACTGGCTATCTCCAGCCCTATGCCTCTCCTTTGTAGGACCCTAATAAAAGATCAATGTGTTGTAGCCACCTGCAAGGATGCAGAGATCAGCAATACACAGTAAAATACAAGTCTGCATATCCCTTACCACACACCACTACACCACCACCACCAGGGTGGTTCCACAGTGGGAACAGACAAAGTCACAAATGAACTACAGGTTAAGATTAAACACACTCAAACAATGGAGTAGAGACAGGCTTTGGGCATAGCTTATCACAAGGTGCTGTCCCCTCTGATAGAGGAAAGTCACATCCATGACTTAGTTCATAGTGAGAAGCCATCTCAAATTCTTCACTGACAGTAATTTCTTACACATAGCACTTTCTATCATGTTTACCTGGACAAACATTGTCCCATCCTGGCTGACAATAACAGACCTCTGTTACTCTCACTTTCCTCTGCTCCAATCTAGTGTACTACATCAGCACATTGCTTGCAATACCCAAATGTAGCTTTTAGAGCTCACAAAGCTTGCAGCTGCTACAATGTCTGCTGTGTGTCTCATCACAAACTTCTACTACTGTACACTTTACTATGGTACTCTGTAGTACTGTACTATACTTAATTTATTACTACATCATTCTCATTCTCTACTTTCCACACAGGCTTCCCACAAAATTTCAAATCATGATCAAATCTGCTGGCATATTCAAGTCATACCTTGGTTGTACTACAAGCTTGCCTAGAGGCCATTCCAACAAAATATCAGAATGAACTCCTGCAAGGAAAAAAAAGATAATTGTATCACCTTGCCCTCCACAAATAAAACACACTCCTATGAGTTTACCAGCTGCAAAGCCAGGGAACTGTATTTAAAAAAGAGACTTAAAATGCTAGAAAAGCAAAACATGTCATTGCATATGCTCCTTCTGTTAAGGGGCAGCATAAGGCAGTGTGTGCACATGCCCCCCCACAGATGTACACACACAACTGAAATGAAAGCTAGAAGTTGCTTACACTCTGGTGGTAAATGCAGCACAAGAGCCTAGATGTAAATCCTATTTTATGCAGCAAATGATCATTCTGCCCTGTGTTGACATTCACTGGAGGGGTTGAAATTTAGTCCTCCAGCAGAGCACACAAGAGGTAACTATCCTGGGTAGGAGAGCAGGATGTATTTCCAGCAATGAGATGAGAGGTTCACCACAGTCCCTGTGCTAAGCCAACTTTACCTTTTTTGGGGGGGCAGGGAGGGGAAGGGAGGAAGAGAGAAGCACTTTGATAAGTTAAGAGGATGAAAAGTCTATTTATATTTTTTAATTAACCATGTTCTACAGTGTTATTAAGCAGCAATCAAAGATGCAGATGGTACTGATTTGATTGGCAAGAGGTGCACTGTGCTGAATATTAAGGAACTCTGCCCCTATAAATAGGTCTAATCACCATCTGAAGGCTGGAAGGTAGTGATGAAAGAAAGCATTAATAAGACCATAATTAGGCCCCACAGCAGGCTGTACTCCACCAGAGTGTTCATGTTACTAGATGTCTCTTATAGTAGCATCCTCAAACTCTGTTGTTGACATTACTGCTTTGGGTCTCAAGACCTGCAGTAGCTACTTTAGACAAAGCTATGAAGAGTGGGGTTTCTCCATCTTTGGAGGGCCTGGCATCGGTTAGGATTTTACCTCCCAGTACCATTTCTGTAGCAAGAGAGCTCTCCATTCCAGCTGTCCCACCCTGCCCACTCTCAATGAGTAAATTAAACTGGGCAGCTGGAGCTCCTCAGGCACAGAGACTGGCAAGGGGTGCAGGAAAGTGAGAAGCTTTAGAAGCTGTTGCTCTCCCTCCCCTTCAGAGCAGCAGGAATACATCATGGCCACATCTACACCACAAAGTTAACCTAGCCACAGCCGTAAAAGCTATTTCAGCTCCTTTGCTCCAGCTTTAAAAAGAGAGATACTTACTCAATCTCATCAACCTCATACTTTCAGCCTGTCCTTACAGAAGAGCATTACTTCAGAAGAACAACAACAAAAAAAGCCTGTGTAGAAAATGAATCCTACAAGGCATCTCCTGCTACATGCCAATACTTCCAAAAGTTGCTCCTTGATATGGGACTGCCTGAACAGCCAAGATCTTTTCAAAAGGAGTCAGTCTCTCACATCATATCACAGCCCTGCAGAAACACCAGAGCACTCAGGAGCCTGACCTGATACTCAGCAGGACTCGGGGGCTCGCACTGCATTTCACACACTGCGCATCCTGGCCTTGTGGGCTGATATTCTGCTTGGAAAGGGCAGGAGTGGATTCCATCACTGAAGCAGTCTCACCTCATCTGTTCCAGCAGCTGTGCGAAAACGAAAAACTTCTTCTGCTGCATTGGTAGGCAGCCACTAACTACCCAGTGATATAACACCACTTAGTTCTCCATATCCAAATAGTGTGGAATTACTGGCAGTTACCACATATGCAGTACCTTGCACATCCAGGTACCACAAGAACATTGTGTTGTACCACGATGTCAGCTAGAGTGCTAGGTGCCTTTTTGGTAGCTGAATCTACGTATCACTGACAGCCATTTAGTCATTGTACTAGAAAAAGTTATTAAGGTAATGCTATGAAGATACTTTTGGAAACAGCAAGAGAGACTCTGGTATGAAGCATGCATCCAAAACCCCAAAACTTTTTTTTCTTCAGTTAATTCCCTAAGTTGCAGAGGGAACACAATAAATAGGCTGCTTTGCAACAAAAGAGCAGCTTGTTGACACAAGTTCTGTAAACTGGGTGCCTGATAGGAACATGTCTCCCTAGAACACAGGCTGTGTCAGAGACCATCAAACACCCATTGCTACTTATGTGTTTGTCCCATCCTGCTGTTTCCGGAATAAAAGGCTACCTGTATGTGTTCCTTCCTGAGCACTCAGAGCTACCAAAGGAAAAGCACTGGCCTGTCAAAAATCTACTTTTGAAAGTGGGAGCCCAGTATTTAAGGCAGACCTTTCTCAAGAAGCCAGAGCCTGTTAACACCTTTGGCTCAGACACAATGCTTTTAAAGAAACAGTACCTACTGTAGCTACTAGACAGATGAAATCTATGAGCAATATGACAGTAAGGAAGAGACATTATTGACAGGTAACTAATGCACATGAATTGGAGAATTTGGGTTCCCACCAGCAGCATTGTCTCTTGGATCAAATAAGCATGGGCCTGAACCAATACATCAACAGACTCGGTGATCATTCTCAAATAGAGACCCTTCCTTTCCCCAAAAACTACTCAGAGCCACTTAGATTTGTTGGTTTGTCACATACTACACTGCCCCATTCCACTTAGGCTAAAGAGAAAGAATCAAAATTTGAGATCTCAGAGCCCAGCTTTACAATAGCGTATAGCAACTTGCTGGCAAATTGTGAAATACTTGACATTTAAAGATGGATCATATAAAATCAAATGATATAAACTCTCCAGAAGACAGAATGCTATTACATTAAATTATTTTTCAAGGAGAATCTGAAAGGTAGAGACTTAAAAGAATTTCGAGGTGCACTTCAATCCTCTCAGTTCCACAAGCTAAGATGGCCTCTAAGCCACTACTGTCTTCAAGACCATCTTTCCTCTCAATGCAGAGCTCTGCTTTGCGAAGCAGTCAGCAGCCCTCACTGCCATGAGGCATCAAGCTGCAGGCTGCATCACCCTGCTGAGAAAGCCCTGTCCTCTAAGCACAGGCTGAAATTGATTTCCCTCAGCTGGATACATGAAGCTCATTTTGACAGACAGATGTTGATATCTAAAGTTAATCAGATAACCCACTCTGCAACTGTCACCTTTGGCTCTCTTCATTAATGGAGGCAATCAGGCGCTCTAATGAACAATTGATCTAAGTCAACTGTCTACAACTGACCAAATAGCACTGTGCTAATTGTCTGCCTTCCTTTCCTCACTATTTTATTATAAAAGAAGCAGAAGCAAATAGCTTAGCTACACCTACAACACGGACATCAAAAGTAACACTGAGAAGCCCAGCCCAAACATCCAGACACAGCTCTCTCTTCATTCAGTCTCCTAAGTGGGGATACTTTGGTTTTGTATGCCTGAAGTACACAAAAGCCACTGGCTATGCCAAAAGTCCCTTGGTGGGCCATTTCCCTGCAGTAAGTTCTCTTAAATACTGGAGTTTCAAAAGGAGGCTATCTGTAACACTGCTGTAGAGCTTCCTGCAGAACGTTTGGTTCAGAAAAATGAGGAGCTGCTCAATCTTACTATCAGACCACGGCAACAAAGATATGCTTCCAAAAACATAGCACTTTCCTTAAAAAAAAAAAAAAAAATCCAGCTCTTCCCTCGAATTTTCTGATGCAAAATTAGCTTCGGTCTCTTGCAGAGCGACCTTAGCTGCAGATCTAAGCACTGCCACATCTCACTGCCACAAACCCTAACTAGCAATGTCCTGTTTTTCACCTCCACATTCAGTACCCTCTGCTCCAAAATTTTGGACTTTTACAGCACTCATACCCCACAGGCACTGTGTTACAATAGATCCCGAGATATTTAATGAGGGCAACAACCAGATCAAACTGGCAAAAAAAGCAGTTCCTACCTGTTTTATACATTCAAAAGCAAAGGAAATGTTTGCATTTCTGCAAAACGACAAGAGGGGAACTCACTCACTATAAGGAAGTGTCTTCAAGCCTATTCACATTTGCTAGAAGAAATATCCCTACAGAGTGGCCTGGATGACAGGAGCTGACAAAAAGCTGGGTCAAAGGAATGACACCTGGGGAATCAGTAACCCACTAAACAAACTGCTGGATGGACTATTTTCTGGCAAAGGTTATCTTGTGAAGGGGTCTAAGCAGAGCTCATTAGCGATAGAAATTGCTTTTTGAGTGATAAAAATTATTCCCTTCAAGCTCATACACCACAGCCACAAGAAGCATCACAATTTCAGATACCATCCTCTTCTTCCTCTGTACACTACCTTTAATCTAAAAAAAATTATTTAAAAAATCTGCCTGGCTTTCAGGCTTATCTCAGTACTATTTTCCCCCAGCCCTCAATTTCTACCCTTCTATTTTACTGGTCAGGTTGAGTGTGCAGTGACTACAGTTACCTAGTATTACCAGAACCCAGAAGCTAGACTGCAGAGTAGTTCCCAGGGATTATCTGCTTTCAGTTTTCTTGCCAATTAACTCCTGAGTTGAGAGAACAGCACTTTTTATCTGAATGAATTAAGATTTAAAACTCATTTTAAATATCCAGAGTGATAGAAGAAGGGCAGATGCTAAGACTAGCAGCCTGTGCTGCTCCAGGAATGCCTCAGGCATTTTTCTGCCTGAGGGCTCTTTGGATGTGTGGCCATTTCCCCCCAATCAAAGCATCCCAAGAATACAGAGGTGTATCAGGTAGCCTTTACATCGCAGCTTTACTACTCAGACAAGACAAACATAATCAAATATCAGGAGAACTTATCCGCCCCTAGCTAACCTTCCTAAAAGAACATCTAAGCAAGGGACAGTTGAGTGGAGCACCTCCGATTCCCTAGACAACTGAAACGCAGAAAGCCTCTACAAGGACATGCCAAAGTCGCTTTGCTTCCAGCCCTTGCCTCTGGCAAGAGCAGCACTATCCGCTCCACTTCCTCTCATCGCTCTGTATTTCAGAGACCTGGCAAGAAATAGGGACAGTTTTAGTTTCTACCTCATCTACTACAGGATAGGTCAATCCAGTCTGCAAATCACCGCCAGCAACAACCGCCACACAACCTAAATGAAATAAATAGGTCATCTCAAGCAAACTCCTAGCTGACATTTGCCTGAATCACATGAAATGCCACAACCACACGCAGCACTATCCCACACTCATTGTTGCAAGCTGCACAGTAGAAGCGAGCAGAGTCAAGAATTAGCCTACTCTCCCCAGGGATGAAAACTCTCCTCTTCTGAAAGAGGCCTTTGGGAAAATCCAGGTGCTGTCCAACCACTCAACATTTGAACCACACAATTTAAAAAAAAAAAAAAAAAGAGAGGGGAAAGCCTCACCACAACAGGACTTTTGTGGATTACTAAAATAATACTAACAATGATCATCACTGCTGAGTGTGGATTCACAATGTTCACTATGTCCATCAGCAGCCTTTCTTCATGTGAACAGCTAGGTCTACTAGCCCTGTGGTGTTTTTACTGTTGGCTCACTCATTCTTTATTTTGAACACAGAAAAAGTTAATACAATAAATGCATTTATCACAGCAGCATTTGGGTTCACTTGCTAACACTGACAACGCATTTTTATTTGACAAATCATTACAACACCACAGATAACAGCTAAGGAATGATGAACATGCCTTTGTGCAACTTAAGGGCAATCCATATTAAAACTGATTTGCCAGTACTCTGGGTAGCAAACCATGTTGATGCACTGAAGAACTAGAAGTTACGTTTTTTATAATCCATGGTGTTCTTCGAAATGAGCCGATAGTTAACAGTAACCAACCAGTACTTGGCATAGTACAAACCCCTCACAACTCTATTACAAGCCATTAGCTAACTCTGAGGAAAAATTATGTGACCCATATCCCAGAATCCTCTAACTCTCTACCTTGAACACCTTCTTCTCTTTCTTGTGACTCCCTTCAGGCTGCAGCATCTAGCTGTCTATCCCTACAGGGTACCTAACCTACACAGAGAGAAGGCATTGCCCTTCACAGTCCCCAAAGAACTACATTGAGTCCAGCTGTCCCACGCGTCATCACCAACTTGAGGTTTCCACGCTCCACGCCTGCCTGCCTGGTTTTCCCACTCACTTCATGGCTCAGCGCTGAAGAGCCACATACGAAACGTAACAAAACACTTTTATAAACCCGCTACCCACCCAAACAGGTATTGTACGACTCTCATTTCACATTACCAAGCTCTTCTTCCCAAGACCTGATGGGGTCCCCGACGGACAGAGCCCGTGGCCACCAGAAGCGGTTCGCCGCTGGGCGACAGGCCGCAGACCCCGCGGCAGCCCCTTACGGACGCTCACGGGGCCCTGCCAGTGCCTACGGCCCCGCTCAGGCTCAGCGGGAGGGATCCTGCCCGAGCCCCGCCTCCTCGCCGCCGAGTCCGGCCAAAGCTCTTCCTCTCCACGCTACGCCGCGGGGACACCACCCCCCGCGCCCGGCCCTCCTCGGCGCCCTCCACCAGCCCGCCGAACGCCGCTGTCCCCGCAGGCCCGCCTAGGCCGCCCCGGGCGCCCGGCACAGAACCGCGGCGGGGGAGAGGGGGGGGAACGGGGGAGGGCCCGGCTCCGCCCAGCGCGCGCTCCCTGCTGCGCCGCTCCGCGCGCCCCTCACCTGCCGCCAGCCAGCCACGCCTCGGCTCACGAGCAGGAAGCGGCGCCCTGCCCCGCTTCCGCCCCTAGTCGTCCGTCACTTCCGCCCGGTTAAGGCACCCCCCTGCATCTCGCGGCCAGCTCCTGGGCTGGGCTGGGCTGTGCCGAGGGTGGGGGGCGGGCTACGCATGCGCGCGATAGAGGGTGGGGCGCGGGGCGTGAGGTTATCTCCGACGGCGGAGAGCGTCGGCCATGTTGTGGGCTTGCGGCTGCTTGCTCTCTCCCCTAGTCCTACCGCTGCCGGGTCAGGCGTTGTGTCATCTGCCCCGCCTGAACCTCTCCCCGGCACTGCCGCCCTCTCTTGTGCCCCAGCCTCTTTGTTGGCCTGGCCCCAGGTGGCCTGCCAGCCCCAGGTGGGCAACAGGAGCTGGTGGTCTGTCAGCCCTGTGACAGGGCACAGCCAGGCAGGGACGCCACTGAGGGTCCTCGGAGCATTGCTGGGTGCCTTGCGAGGGAGGTGTGATGGCCCTCCAGCACGCCTCTACAGATGGCTGCCCCGCTGGAGCACTGTGGTTCTGTGAGCAGTACCGCACTGTGAAGAGAAGGGGGTGTTGGGACAGCTCTCGGCGTGGTCCTTGCCCACGTGTTGCATAGTCAGGGTTTGAGAGAAAATCTCACAGATGTTGGTCTTCTGTTGCCATGTTCAGCCCTGCTTCTGCGCCTGGCTGCTTTTCTGCCTCCACACATCTGGTACAGAGCATGGCAAGCAAGAGGGGGAATCTCTGACTCGTACACTTGCTTGTTTCCTTTCCAGTGCTCATGTTTAGAGTTGGGCAATTTAAAGATCAGCTTTATAAAACAGTGATTTTTCTTTTTTAAAGTATGTTCTACTAGTTTGCTCGTGTCACTTTTATACTCCCCTGTATGCACACATTCCAGCAACCAAGTTCTTCTGGCACAAATGCTCATGAAAAGTGAATTTCATGAGTGCATCCGTAAATACTAAAACCACATTTTAAAGGGCTGTGTGCTACACATGACAGGTATTTGCATGCTCATCCACTTTAGGATCAGAAACAATTTCTCAAGACTTACATAAACAGTTACTGCTATTTGAATAGCAAATACCACTTTTTGAATGCACGCAGGGAACATTTGTGATTGATATGTAGCATTAAAAACAGTGCACAAGGAAAAAAATGAGACGAGCCTCTTTAAATAGTGAATGCACTTGGAAGACATCAGGACCTGCTTATGCATATTCAACTCAAGGGGGAAAAAGGTAAATCTATTACACAAATTACCTGTTGCAGATTCTTCACTTGGTTCCACTCCTTTGCAGTGGGAAGCGTGGACTGAAGCGGGGGAGTGATGTTAGACCTGGTGGAGTTGCAAAGGAGATCAGGAGTCAGCAGCAGTGGCTTCCCCACTTCAGAGCCTGCAGGAAGGTGCAGTGCTTGCCCCTGTGATGGGCCTGGTAAGACTCATCAGTCTGGAGAGCGTAAGAGCACAAGAGCTAAGGACCAGGGTAAGAGCTACTGAAACTCTGTAAGGGAAGAAGGTTGTGAGGAATGGAATATCCTGCCAAAAACTCAAAGCAGACAAAAAAGCAGATCTAGCTGAGTCTGAGCAAGGAGCGTGGGTGTCAGGACCTGTCAAAAACAAAATAAGGAAGTGGATGTAAGAAGCAACAATCCAATCTATTCTGATCCATTTTTATATACTGCTGATGGAAGGCCTTCCAAATGCTTTCTGCTGCTTGGGTAAAAATCCAGTTCAATGCATTTATAAAATTCAAGAGAAAGCAAGAGGTGACGGCAGACTGACGCAGCCCCTTTCTATATCCCCCTCCCTGCAACCCTGAGGAAGAGGAGCCAGCAGGTTTGCAAAATCCATCATTAAAAGGTAAAAAGAGAGCTAACATGGAGAGAAAGGGAGGACAGTGAATCTTAGGCCTGGCAGGCAGAGAGGTGATGGAACAGCAGGGATACAGCGAGCCCCACATAAGCGATAGCAGGATAGCAGTGGACTGGGCAAAGCACCAGGAAGACCCTGGTAGCAGGTGAGAAACTGTAAATTGTAGTGAACTCCTGTGTAACCTTGTCATGCACCAAATGTGTTTCCTGTGCAGACAAGGCCTATCTAACCGGGCACAAATAGGTGTTAATAACAGCACAGAAAGAGCCTGGAGGCAAATCAGGAGAGCAGCTGGGTAACACAGTGTTTAATTCAGCTGCAGAGGCACCAGTCGCCGGACAGCTGGATGTCTCAGCCCACACAACTGGCTGGTGGAGACCGAGCGACGCCATTCCCAGCCAGTGGAATAATGGACACTATTTCTTCTCTCTCCAGAACAATGTTTACTGACTACATTTCATAACCTTTAACTGGCTCATTTTCAGTGGTCCTGAGGACAGGATCTTCTTACTTAAGCAAGGGCTCCTCTCAGGGAGCTGACTGGCACCTGCGGCCGCCAAGCTTGCCCTGCTGCTGCTTTGCATTGGCAAGTTCCATCCAACAAAAACAAAATCACGCACAGTATTTTTCTCTCCTAACAAAAGGTGCACTACTACCCACTGTTGCCCAGGTATGGGAAGATTTAGACGGAAGTCCCGCTTCCCATGCAGTCAGTAATACATTTTTCATAGGGTGCAAAAAGCAGCACCTTGTGGTGTGCCAAATCATGCATGAGAGTGTGGCAGAGGCTTTGCAGTTAGGAAATGCACTAACTGCTGGTTTGGAAAACGCCTTCTGGCTTTCTCAGAGACATTGTCTAAGTCGATACCAATGGAAAACACTAGTTGTGGGGGGCTGCAGAGAGATCCTGCTTATGCATGGTGGCACTGCCACTTTCAGTGACTTTGTTCTGCAGTGGCAAGATAGTGACCTGGACCCCCCCCAGTCAGAACCTGCTTTTGCCCTTGGCCCGCTGAATAAATGAAGCCAGGTGTTTCCAGCGGTCTTCTTGCAGACTGCATGGAGGCTTTGCACGCTCTGCTTTGCCGTCAGTTGCTGGCAGAATCCTCACTGTGAGCAACTGGCTGATCCAGAGCAGCTCAGGGCATGTCAGGTTTTCTGTCCTTTTGCATGCCACTCTCTGGCTAGCTGTCTAGAGTGCTTATTCTGTCTGTTAGCTTTTCCATCACCGCAATATTCAAGCGCTTCCACCCTGTCCAGAACTCTTGCATAAAGACATTTTTTCCTGTAGGCTAGACTCATTGCAATTATCTATACACACACTGATCGCTCATCTGTTGTTGTGTCAAAGCCACAAATTCATGTGCAAGAGCCAACCATTTTAGATTCACATTATATTTTCACTCATTTTCACCTTTCTAAAACTGCATTTTCCCACCAGAGTGCTTTTTCTCAAGTAAAAAAAAAAAGGCAAACCAACAAACCCAACCTTCAAAACATTAAATTAATTTGCTCTTTCCCTTGCTGCAGTATCTTTTACTGAGCAAAGTCACCTTGGGCAAATAATTAGTGCCTCACTTTCCTCACTAGAAAAATGGAAAGAATAATATTTTTCCATCTTTGATATCTTTAGGATGGAAAATGTTACTACTTATTATTTATTATAATGTTTCACATGAAAATTTAATAACATAAAACTCAGAACCTGAAGGGAAAATGTAAAAAGCAAAGGTGAGGAGAACACAGAGTGCTGCTGTAGTTATATATTTTGAAGATGCTGGAAATTTCTTGTAGTCTGTTGAATAGCATTTGTCAAACACTCATGCAGAGCTGGCTGAGTTGCTTTTGCACAAGGTCAGGAGAGGGCCAGAAAACAGATCAGATCTTACTCCAGACATCCCTCTCATTTTGCAGTTTTTCAGATCTAAGGAATATTTTGCTATTCCAGTTGGACGTAGGGTTGAGGTCACCTAACATTTGGAAGTGTTTGGACTTCAGGTTTTGCTTCAGGTCTGACTAATGTTTTGCTTGTAGCATTGCCTTAGGAGAACAGGCAGGATCCTCTTTGAACATCCGTCCCTTGTTCTGTGTCTGGTGACAATTAGCACCTCCTCTGAGTGCACACTAATGATCAGTATATGCTCATGGGATGTTGAAACTAGACATAACTAAACAATGTTCTGTCTTTTGGGAGACAAAAGTAATATGCTAAGTACTCCCCCCCCCCCGCTAGAGGTATAGATGCTCTAAGTATAACAATATCTGTATTACCTCTGAGGTGTTCTTATTGCAGGGGGATAAAATAAGGGCCAACTACAGCCACCTGTCCTTCTGCACAAGCTTTCTTCTGACTCAGATTTGTGGAGACACTTTTCCCACACACTTCCCCCCAAAACATGTGGCCTTCCTCTTCCTCTAGTAATGGGGCTTTGGGGTAAGATGCAGTGGAGTGGAACAAACTAGAGCCTGAATTTCACGGAAGCACTGTATCTGTCCCCCTTTGCTTTCTCTGCCACTCTTACCAAAGTCCCCTCCTCAAACCCTTCTGGTTCTACACTTTCTTCCTTATCATCCAAGCCTCTCCTCAGCCCTGGACTCACAGCTTTAAACATCACTCGCCAGCATCACATTGCTGATTCTTCATGAGTGCCAGAGGGCTTCTGACATCCTGTGCCTGCACTGCCCATCACACTGTAAGTTCTCCAGGGCACAACAAGCTGCAGTGTTTCGTGTAAGGCTCAGGCTGTGCCTGGTTCTCAGGCAGTGCTGGAAAAAACCACATGATTAACAATAATAATGCAACTTCTTCAGTGCACACATGAGTATCAAATGAGCTGTGTATTACTGTCATAGGTTAAAATGGTACCTTTCTGTACAACTAGCATATCATATTGATGCACCTTTAACTGGTCTGTAAAGGAAGGCTGGACTGCAAAGGTCTCCGTCCTAAGTGTTGCTGGGAAGGCTCTTAGCTATGAATTCCAAAATGCCATTCTTAGCATTGTATCCACACAGTTCTGCATACTCATGGTAATTGCCTTTGTTGACTTCAAAAAAAAAAAAAAGTGTATGAAATAATGGTACATATGAGGGAAAAAAGGTAACAAAAAATAGACAACAAGAGAGTAGAAACTCCCTGGAGTGCAGCACAGCCAAGGACAGTGTTTCACGCACATTCTTTTATTCTGTGGCTCTTTTCAAAACCCCCACAGCTCCCCCAACTCTATGAGTCCTAAGCAGGGCTGAACTTACTGAACACGTGAGATCTAACAAGAGCACAGCACACAGCAGCATGGCTGCAGGCTAATGCTTTTATTTTTGTAACCGTGTATTCATAAGAGCATGGTAACAGGAGTTAGGGATCAAATCCATGCTTCTTGCATAACTGAACAGAGTATTCCTGCTAGACTACCTGGCAAGAGGTCAAACATCCCATACCAGGCCTTTAAAAAAAAAAATAAAGGAAAGGGAGAAGTATTAAGAACAGCCATGGCCATAAGAGAAAAGCAACAAGTATTCTAAGGCATCCACTTAACCATGCTCCTAACAGGCACAAATTACTTGTTTAATTTTGAAATCACCCCATACAAGGCTCACAGAATCTGCAACACTCTCGGACACTCGGCTGTTTGCCATGCAATCCCAGTTACTATTGCAAATTCAAGCCAAAATCCAGCTATCCAAACCTTCTCCACTTTGTTTCAGACATGAACCCCATTGCTGGCCATTCTTTTATTGCTATAATGAAGTTATGAGCTGTCACAAACTGACTAATCCCCCTCTGCCACATGAAGAGGACATTAACCCAAGGGTGAAGGAGCCAGCTACAACTACCAGTTACCATGTTAGTAAATCACCATGAACATCAGTCTTCTTTTGATTCTGACTACCTCCATTAAGTTCCTTTATAACAATGTGATGCTAAATATTAGACCTTAGTTCCAAAAAAATTGACGTTTAATTTTTTTTTTACCATTCTGAAAGGCACAAATAAATGTCAGCATTCTGATGAAAATTCACTGCACTGCACCTGGCTTTGGACAAGCTTTTTTTTTTTTTTTTTAATCTTCTAGACTTTTAATTCCTAAAAGATGAAAAAAAAAAAAAAGAGAGAGAGAATTTTCAAGACCATTTCTTTCTTTTTTAAAAATAACTCATTTAAAGATTCATATTTTTCAATCACGTATATTTAAACCAAGAACTTTTAATAGTATTTTATCAGTTTCCTACATTATCTTCAGTGTTTTTATATGTACATTTTAATGCTTCAAGACATAAGTAATTTCTGGATACAAATTAGGGGATTTCTGAATATATCTGGGAAGTTAATAAAAAGAGAAGCATGAAAAGAGATGCAAGACCCTACATTAAAGATTAGAGTTACATATAATGAGAGAGAGAAAGATTGTCTGTTGAAAGCCTGCTGAAAATATTAGTGTATATTAAGAACCTACTGACAAATGCTTGTCTAAATAGTGACAGCAGGACACTCAATATATTTTAGGACAGTCTGTTTCCAAACAGAATAATGAGGGTTGAAAGCAAAAAAACAAAACAAAACAAAACAAACATTTTAATTATTATCACCATCAATTAGGGCTCAGTCCTGCACCATTTAATTGTACTTTTGACATTGCCTCCTAGAAATATATTTCAGAAAATAAAGTAATAGGTGGTAAAGAAATATTAGCACTGAAAAAATTCCTTTAATAAAAGCTTGTTCCTGCAGAGTTAGTTTCAAGCTGGAAACAATTTTTCCTCTTTTCAAATATAAAAACTAAATAATAGAAATCAATATTCTCTGGGAATGAGACTAACCCCTGTGAGAAGTTCATCCCAACTATTTGCTGTCAATGGCAAGCTCCTATTTTAGGATTTCAGTGGGTGTTCAAATGGCTGGGTTGTGTGAATAATTGATTATTTGATTCAGTTGTTGAACCAAAAAATTAAACTCTGCTTTTTTCCGAAGTCAACCCCAAACCACTGTTTTCAGTGTATTTGGTAAATAATAAAAGCTTTGTACTTTTCGGGTAAATTATTTGCTATTTGTTTGGTTTGGACCAGCTTTAGTTCTGCCATTTTTTTACAGGTATATGCAATAAAAGCAAAGGACTAGATTCATAGAAGAGTCTAGACATTACCTTCAGAGATGTTTTTCCAATTTATACTCAACTGGAAATCTAGTGAAAAATTGAAATTCTTACCTGAAATATTTTCTTTCTGAATGAACAGTGAAATACATGTTAAACATTTCCAGTGACGTTATTACTCTTGCATTTCAATCTTTCAAATGCTTTCTATTGCTGTTAAGTATTCAGATGAAGTTATTTCATTTCAAAGCTTACCATATCAGGCTATTATAATTCCTCTGTGCTGCAGGGCGAATTTCCTGGTGGTCCTTAAAATTATGCCATATTAACTGCCTTGTAACAACTGTATACCAAGGTGCCATGTTAATTTCACAAGATTTTTCTCTAGAAACATGATTTTGCATCTGTATTGTAACATCAGGTCCCTGCTTAATTCTATTTCTATGACCTACAGATACAATATTTCTTTTCATTTACAAAGCAGTAGGATATCTTTCTCCCACTTCAGCCTTTAATTCCCCCCTCCATTTTAGAGAGACGTGAACAGGTAAAAATAATATTGTGTGCAACACAAGACCCATTTTAACAGTATCTTTGTCATTATTTCATAATAAAACCAGTGCATGCATTTAATAAATATTTCTAATAGTACTTCTATGTGCTAGCTAAACTGCATAGCTCATTCTTTAAAAAAATAGTAAAGTTAAGCTTCAATAAATAACTGCTCCAGGTTTTATTTTTTTCATTGATCTTAGGAGAAGACAAAGGGCTTAGAAGAAAAATCCCACTCAAAACTCACAAGTCTGGAGAGTTTCATATGAACCAGAGAGCAGGAAGGGGGTGCGCCTTATGCTCCAATGTTAAAGCCTCTCCCCTGAGAAACGGGTTACATTTGTGCACCCTTGTGGCATGTGCATTGTTCTGTCATGGTCCATGTGAACATCCTAACCAGGAGCTGCTGAACAGAAGGATGGTAGCTGGGTGATGGTGTAGGATTCCCCTCTGTCCCCACCACCTTATGACTTCATCTAGGACATCCAAACAATTTGTTTAAAAATACATTGAAAAGAAGCATTTTGTCATTCCTATAATGTTGTCTTCATTGTTTTTAATGTCCAAAATGTTCAGTGAGTGCATCTCAAATTCACAAATAATTTTGCATTGACTGACTGTTTAGTTTGGCAAACAAACAATTTATGACAAAAAATTCACTACATCCATTTTAACATGGCCTTTGGTAGTAGGTGAGCATGTCCACTAACATGAGCCAGGAACCAAGAATATTCATCAGGAAGGAAGACAGGACCATAGCCAAGCTCCTAACCTCTCAGCTCAGGCTGAGCTTCAATCAACAATGAAAGACGTATTCTCAAATCCATATGGGTCATGAATATGTCCTTGAATTTCCTGTCGAATGCAGAGAATCAGGGTTGAGCCCAGAAATCCCCTAAGTTTGTTAGAGGGGGCCTCTCTATCTATTTTTGTCCAGGTAATTTGCTGCCAGGCAGAGGTGCTGAGCTGGATTGCTAAAGACGAGCTGCATCCTGCTCTGAATGGTGAGACAGCACAGGTGTCCTCTGCCCGCAAAGCCTTGGGGTACTCCTGCCTTTGAAGTGGGCAGTTGTGGATGTGTCCAGGTACAGTGTGGGGGACTTACAGACTTGACCTTTCTGGCACGCAGGGAAGCAGGCTAAGCACAGAGATGGCCAGGACAGGTAAGTCAAACAGCATCAGGAGCAAGAAGCTGGTTTGTAAGGAAAAGAGTCAAAGGACTCAGGACCTTCACAAAACTGCCATGGGTGGGAAAGAATATCTGAAAGCATCCAAATATATAAACATAAAGGAAGAAGAGGATTTCTTTGGGGTACCTCAAAATGAGTAATTAGGACTTATCAGAAGGCAAATGAAAATATAAATGAACTACAAGAATATTCCTTAAAATTCAGACTGGCCTGGCGGTGATGGCACTAGCCTCCATGGGGAGTAGGGGCAGCACCTACCTTTGATTGTACTGACTGGTATTTACAGTTGAGAGCTCCTGATTTTATTTTGGGCTTTATTCCCTATAGTCACACAAACTATGGCACAATACTCCACCTTGTCTCTAGCACTTCAAAGTACTTCATAGTCACCACTACTCCGGAACCACTAGAAAAGCAACATAGACATAGCACAGGGTGAAATCTTGGCTGCTGCTGAAGTCAATGGGAGTTTTACTCTCTGATTTCGAAAGCACATAGTGAATCCTTGCCTTTAACTCTACATAGCTCAACTGTTACCTGTAAGAGAGTTTTAATTTTTCAGGAGCCCCCTGAACAAAGAGTCTACTGGCTACAGCATAGCTGTTTAAGCAGAAGTTCCAATCAGGGCTACCTACTAGTTCAGCTGAAGCAGCAGTGACACCAGCAGTGGTAGCAAGGATGAAGAAGGTTAATTAGCATGTTGGGTGGTAAAAATGCCAGCAGTTGCCAGAACATCTCCACTTAGGCTCCCATCACAGTAATTCCCTGGTTTTATCTGAACCAGCACTAGCAGTGATGAGATAGTTTTTTCTCCTACTCCTCTTTGGATACCCAGCCAGGACAGGCAGACTGTCACATTACGAGTTCCTCCTTTTCCTCTTTGAATAGCAGCAGGAGCTTGGCCTTGAGTATGCACCATTACCTTTATAGAAGGGAAGGAAATACAAAAAATTAATGCCAAAACCAATATTGTTTCAGTCACATTTGGTATTTTATAGGCCTGTTTTGTTCAGTTTGGTATAATACTGTTTATGTCCTGAAATCTATGCTGTGAAGCATACAGAATATACATTATGGAAGAATTCCCACTGCTGCTACAACATCAGCCTCTCCATTTGCAGAAGCTCGGGAC
Organism: Aviceda cuculoides; assembly: GCA_035590195.1. Lineage (NCBI taxonomy): Eukaryota > Metazoa > Chordata > Aves > Accipitriformes > Accipitridae > Aviceda > Aviceda cuculoides. Next base: position 17,197,736 of record JAVJGG010000024.1, on the reverse strand, counting down.
TGTACATCCATCACCTGCATGATGCACTAGTGCCAGGTTTGCATTAAGAAACAACTGGGATTTTTTTAGCTCCTCCTGAAAATTAACTTTGGTTCACTTTTTAAACTGACCGGCTTCATTCTGCAACCACCAGAGTCGAAGAATAAAAACTCTGTCGCATTTCTTCATGACACCAAAACTCATGCCATATCAACAGAACGTTATCTGGATCTGAAAGACTGGCAAAAGGAGGTAAATGGTAACTGCAGGCTGATGCTCTGGCTAGACGGATTTTTGTGCTTGGCTTGAACCCACTGATTTGAAAATGAGGCCTCATGCACCTGCTTGCCTAGAGCAGCTTATAGGATTGGGGTCAGAACTGCAGCTACCAGGGGAAGCCTCCCCCTCAACCCTGCCTCCAGTTTTTTCTTATCATCATCATGCTTATATCATCTTTAGTAGCACTAATGCAGCCTGATCTCTCTAAACTAAGTCATACTAGTAGAGGGTAAAAAAACCCCCAACACTTGTCTGCTCTCTCCTTCTTTGTACTCTCCTTTTTTTTTCATTTGTTAGGTATGGTGACCTCTGTGAGAGTGCCAGATTTATTTGGGCAAATTTGGCTGCTAATTCATATCTACTAGGACTGAAAGACATGACCTGAATTTGGGATGTCTCTCTATTAATAATCTGTTTGTTATCTTAATAATTATTTGTGAATTGTTTATCTGACACATGACATGATTATTATTAACAAATATGCTTATTGGTCATGATTCACATTGGTCTTTATTATTTTGGACTGTTTTCATTTATCTGTAGGCAGCTCATGCTGTTTTATATATTCTGTCACAGTTGGTTGTGTTTTGCCTTTTTGTGCTGATCTCTGTAAAAAACACAGCACATAAGAAATTAATTACAATGAGAATGTTTCCAAAATCATCACTCTACCACATCCATCCAGCAGTAATTTAAATGTGTTTGAAACAGAGTACAAACCTGAACAGATGGGAAGCTTTTAAACAATTCATAACTTAAGACATCAGCAAATAACTCTGGCTGCTTTAGGATTGAGACCTGAAACTAAGACAAAGTCAATGGAAACACTGGCGTTGTCTTTTGACCAAGCCCCAGGTGCCTACATGCTCCTGCGCGGTGACATCTTTGGAGAGAGGACTCTGCTCGTCTGGCCTTGATCCCTCATTCAGGTATGTGATGCTGTCCTTGTTCCTCAGTAGTGCACAGAAAGAGAGGTACATACAGCTGGAGCAAAGATCTGATGCTCCCTGCTACAGGGTGCTGTGAATGCTAAAAATGCAGACAGGTTCAAGGTGAGATCTGCCAAAGTGATTGAAAACTATTAAGGTTTGGTTTTAATGCAAGGGTATCACCTCTAACTCAGGAAGTCTGGTTGGAAGCATATTTTGGGAAAGTGTCACTTTGTGTTGCTCCCACTGTAATTGCCTTTCCTAGGCATCTGATTTTTGTTATTTATAAGCTTTTAAAGTCTTACACAGTGGATTTCAACCTAACTTTCAAATTTTGAGGTTTCCTTTCAACCATACTCAGCATGTCTTTATAACAAATACTCAGCCGTTCTCTTCAGTTTACTGAGAAGCACTTCAGATACCTCCTGCCCTCACACCTTTCTCCCTCCTTCTGCACATTCACTTCTCTTCCACAACTTCCACAACAGTGTTGCCTGCAGACCAAACATCAGCCTTCCCCCTGCCTTAGTTCTTCCCACCCCAATGACTAACAGCCTATCCATCCTCAGTTCCCTGCCCCGTCAGTTCTCAACGGTCTCGCTATGTATCATGCTTCCCAATTCACACTGGTTTTCTCTCCCCACCATCCAGCCACTGTTACTGCTTCTCGCTCCTAAGCCCTCCCTCCCTCCAGGGACAAGACCCCTTATACTTTGCTATTTCTCTCTCCACCTTCCCAAGGTGAGCACTGTAGAGAGTGCTGCAGAGGGAAGAGTAACTGAACCGTCATCTCTGCATGGGATGGAAAGAAAGAGCAGTGCTGCTGTGAGCTTTGGGGATTTTTTTTGTTGTTGCTGTTTTTAAAAATTAGTGTAGTGTTGTTTGAGAAGATACTTCTGCTCACTATCTGAAAAGGTCTGCTAGGCTGCTTTTACTTGGGAGATGGGCAAACATAGCAGCCAGCAAATCAGTGGGGAATTTCTCACTGGCCAAGTTAAATATTTCAGCTGCTTGCCTTGTCACTAGATTGGCTTCAACCATTGCCAAAATCCCATCAGTTGTGAAGAAATTAATGACAAAATGGCTCGCACCCAGAGCTTAACCTTATGTTAAACTAATGCATGCAACACAAAAACTAGACCTGTGATCTGCCACCATTTGACCTATCTCCCGCTCTTTACAACTGGGCCTCCCCAAACAGAGTGGTCTTTTATGTTCTTTGCAAGAGGCTGTGTAGACAGAGGTCCTACCATATGGAGTCAGTTGCAGGAATGTGGATGGTGGTAGATGTCTGAAGCAATTCTGCCATGTTCCTCAGAGAAGACTCTGGAGCAAGTTCTGCCAGTTTTGAGTCACAGGATCCTTTTTGTCTCTTCATTTGCTCCTTGAAATGCTTTCACGCACCAAAACAGAACATAGAAATATTTATCACAGGTCAGCATGTCTGAGCATAAGGGATCCTGTCTGTAAGCAGACTGGAAGGCAAAGGTTAACCTGAGTAGAAGCCTGACTCCATAAATAATGAACAACAAGAGACAGGAACACATCTGAGCATCAACCTTTTCAGCAAATATTTGGCTTGCCTCTAGTTGGACCACACTGTGTATCAGCAAGTCTGGAGGATTACCTCAAAAGCAAAAAAAAGATGGAATTTTAAAAAAAATGCATCATTTAAAGAGTTCGATTCAGTTAGTTTGCTAAAAATAATATCATCAGGTGATCTGATCAGCCACCTTCAAGGAGAGAAAAGCTTTAGGACTAAAGAGCTTTTTACCCTACTGGAGAATGGCATAAGTACTCATGGCTGGAAAGTAAAAAGGATAAATTCAAATGAGAAACATATTCCAACTTGTCAACAATGACAGAGATTAACTATAGTGACAGAATATCAAGAAATGAGACAAATGCTCTACCTTTTACTATGTTCACAGTGGTATCAGAGGCATTTCTGGAGATCGGTTTTCCTTAAACTCATGTTGCAGGTTCAGTAGCTGCATGAGATTATATGGTATGTAGCATGTCAGCGCAGATGCGTTATTGATTTGTCCTGGCCTTAATTTCCCTGAGAAGTCAGCATCTGCTTACCCCTGTTATATAACGGGAGCACAGACCAAACAAGCCACACTTTCAAGGTGAAACAGGACGCCACGGAGGGTCTGTAATCAGAAAAGCGTTGGAGTCAACAGCAGTGCTGCTTCTGCATTGAGTAAAGACAGGAGGAGTCCTCTGGCATCTTCATCCTTAGTCCAGCACCTAAAAGCCAGGTGGTATGGCCTGCAGTCTTACATTCTTAAAACTGAAGTCTGCAACAAGGTGAAATCTCTCTCTTGTGTTGGGGCTGTTGAATTGTTAATTCATACTGATATCACAAAATCAGAAGAAAAGGGAAAATACCTTGTTCTATAAATCAAACATAAAGAGCTGAGATGTGATAAGGACAAATACTTGGTTGGGTTTTTTTTTCCTCTTCAGTGCAACACAGCTAAGCTGACATATAAATATTTTAAACAGCTGCTCATCAGAAAAATGCTATATTGTAGCCTTAGCTGAAATGTATACTTTTCATGCATGTTTTTTGTTTTCTTGACAGTACTTGATCTCTGCCACTGCAGAAAAAGCTTCTAACTAGAGTATGAGTTTAGACTTAATGTTATTCCTTTTTTTTTCCTTCTTTTTTTTTCTGTGTATCTTATGCAAGGTCAGATCACAAAAACTTGTCCCATCTGAAAATCCCCATGTAATTTAGCACTACTAGTCAGATAAGATTTGGAGAATCAAGCTCATACTCAATTTTTTCATTTTACTGCAGTATTTACAAAAGACTGAACAACTGTCAGTTAAAACAAAACCTGTCTGACTCTGAAGAAAATGTCTCTGTGTAGCTTTTGCTCTCTATAATTAATCAATTAAGTGGTCAAAGCTTAATTTCATGAAAAAGACAGGAGATAATGTAACATTTAACAACATTTAAAAGGGAAAGTGCATTCTGAAGAGGGACCTTGATTCCTTTTAATTTGCAGTAAATAATGCAAAGCCGCAATAGCACAGTTCAAATACAGTCAAGATTTTAAAATGTGTCAGAACTATACATCTCAGCTAAGGCTACGATACAGAATTTGTACCTTTTTCCTGATAAGCAGCTGTTTTAAAGTATTTATATGTCAGCTTAGCTGTACTCCACTGAAGAGAAGAAAAAAAAAAACCATTGAAAGAATCTGAAATATTTGTCCTTACCACATCTCAGCTCTTTATGTTTGATTTATAGAACAAGGTATTTTCCCTTTTCTTCTGATTTTGTGATATCAGTATGAATTAACAATTCAACAGCCCCAACACAAGAAAGAGATTTCACCTTGTTACAAACTTCAGTTTAAAGAATGCAGGTAGGACTCAGACCATGCCACCTGGCTTTTAGGTGCTGGACTGAGGTAGAAGATGCCAGAGGACAACTCCTGACTCTACTCAATGCTCATCTGAATGAGAGGAAGCACTGCTGCTGACTCCAATGCTTTCTAATTACAGACCCTCACTGGCATCCTGTGTGATTGTGGGCAACACACTTTACTTGGTCTTAGCTTCATTTTATCCATCTGTTTAACAGGTCTAAGCAGAGAGTGACTTGACTTAGACTCAAGATAGTGAAACATCTCCCATCGATCTGAATAGTTTTGGATGAGGCCTCAAATGAAAGAAGCATTCAGGAGATGCAGATTTTTTTCCCCATGCATGAATTATGCATGAGTACATTATGATTGTCTTAATTCTATCCTCTATTTTGAAATTATTCATCTAATTCCTGCTGAATTTTTTTGCCTGTAGGCTTTTTGCAAGCAGTTCTGATAATCTACTCAAGCAGCTGCTAACTTCCAGGTGGGGCTGAAAACGCCCTGTCTTTCCCCAGAAATCAAAATGGAAGGTGGCAACACAAGACCATGATTCTTGCATCTCTTCCCTCCCATCTTTAATTCTGGGGTTTTTTATATGAGTTGTGTTATGCTTCCTTGTGTGTACTTCTTAAGAACTGGATGAGAATGGATCGGGGAAACACTGGCTGTGGGGATTTCACTTGAGATTCTGCCACAATTTTGAGAGAGACAGGAAAAAGGGGAGAAAATTTTGGGTTAATTAAGGTGGGTTGGCCACCATTAAATCTGCCTTTCCTTGAGTACTAAGGACTTGACCTTGAACACCAATAATCTTTGTTGTATTCTGGTGCGCTTGTACACAATCCTCCTTCTCCTAAAAGACAGACAATAGAAGTACATGTCTTATAGAAGTATAAAGAAACATACCATAAGCTCATAAGCTTATGATAATAAGACCATAAAATCATAGCTGGGAACCTAAGCTATATGCCCTGCATATCAAACTGGGGGCACTTTGGATACTGAACTACCAGGAGAAAGTTGTTACCTTGCAAGGCCTGGGCATGGAAGATGGAGGAGAATGGGTTCAAATGCAAGAAATGGGAAGAAGACTGCCTGGATTTGCTGTGAGGAGCCCCTGTCTGGGAGAAAGAGATGGAGTGTAACTGAGAGGAGGTAAATGCCTTGAACAGAATTTCAAATGGAAAAACACGGGAAGTCTCTACCTGTCAAAAGGGTGGAGTGATTTGTTTGCATAAATTTTCAGTGAGCTGTTGCAAATTAAAGCGGGATTAGGACCTCTCAGAAAATGTTACAAGAACTGCAGTGAAAATTTTTCTACAGATGAAACACCTGAAGATGTTACTATCTTCACAATTGTGTGTGCTTATTCGTATACCCTTATTTATGGATTCCCTCTCCTCTGACTGAATTAAATAGCTAAATAAATATAAAATTAAATCATTTAGTATTAGACCTTTCCATTAAATCCTGGGGCTTGACTCATTTGCATTTTGTTTTGTTTTTATAATTCATGCTTATTTTAATTACTACTCCTGCACTTTATTTGTAATTGTCTGTGCAATGCCCAAGCACCTTGCTAAGTGGATAAGGGAAGCACTTTATTCCATAATAACATAATTAATCTATTATTATTCTTTTTTCTGGAATGGACTGAAAAGAATCAGGACTTTGAAAAATACAATACCAACAAGTCATCTATGGCAAAAATAATTTTAACAGAATTCATACTTTCCTCATCTTCACCATTACTTCCCTCTAGATATCATCTCTCCTGAAGAGAGAAGCAGCAGCATTTAATGACCTGAATATTGGGCTAAATGCCAAAGAAGTTTGGAATCAGAGATCTGTCCCCCCAGCTTCCTGCATGGCCTTGGACAAGTCATTTAACCACTCTGTATCCCTATTTCCCTATTTCTGATGGCTACAATCCTAACATTCACCTTCTACAGAACAGCAAAGCTTACTTCACTGATGTGCAGAGCTTTGCAAATTATGTATGCTAGGTATTGTAGCAGCATAATCAAAGGGACACAACAATGGCTGGATAAAAGAGGAGGCGTTTCCTAGCTATGCAGGATTCTTGCTTACCGAGTGGAAGATGACATTCAGTTCCTTCTGATATCCTTTGCAGATTCCTCCTGAATGAATACCCTGTCTTCATTGAATTTTCTTATTACAGAGGATTATGCAACTCTATTACCTCTTGAAATTTGGTAAGGAGATCCCTGCATAGTCTTTCATGTTAGGCACAAAAGCATTCTGCTGCATTTTCCTTTGGCACCTGCTCTCTGTAGAAACCTGGAAGGTCAAGGCTGGTCTTACCATTTTTGCCCACCAGTCACCACACCCGCACAGTAAACAGGTTTCTTTCTGATTCTCCTAGCCTGCTTGTTTTTAGTTTACCAATCCATGGATGTAGGTCTCTGTTTAATTTATGACAAAGATTTATTAGTAGAAACCAAGCTAATGAGGCTGGTCAAGCAAATTAAAGGTGCAGAAACAGTGAATGAATACACTGGGTCCACTCCGTGCAGTAAAAGTCTCATCTTCTGATAGGCATTCAAGCATCATGACACAAGACTTCCATGCTCTTTTGCCCCATCCTCAATCATCCAAACCAGGATGATTTTTTTCTTTATAGTTAGTATTCCCTTAAGAATACATGCCACGACCTGGCTGACTATACCCGGATAGGCCAATACTACTTCTATGACCCTTACTTCTTTGTCGCTTTTATCCAGCTGAGCTGCAAAGGAACATGATGTCCACTGCAAAGACAGAACTCTGCACAAGGCTTGCCTTAAGAGTTAAAACAGCCTCCTCTATTCTGCAAGATAATCTCTGCCTGAAGTCTCTCCTAACAAGGACAACAGGTGTGCGTGGTGGGTGTGTGTGTGTAGACATACATATGTGAGTGTACCCATAGACATCCCTGGTTGTTTCCCAGAATGTACTAATGCCAAAAGCACGTTATTTCCATCAGTGTCCCTGGACTCTGTTTCTGTGAGGCAAGACTGAAGTGATGCTGCTCAGTAGTGTCTCTGAAAGGAGACAGCATACCAGCACAATTTCCCAAATGATCACTTCCACTCTTCCCCAAATATAGCTTAGGTGTTTTCACCTCCCCTGTCTTTCTGTGTGTGCCTCTTTTCACACTCCCCTGTAACCATCTCTCCCCTTGTTAAATAATGCCAGTGCCTGCTCAGTCAATCCCCTGTCACAAAGCATTAATGACACACTAGGCAATGAGATGGAGGAAGGTAACCCCTAAAACTTCGCAATAAAAACATAAGTCTGTGGGATTTTAATGCTCTTACTCCTTAGACTTCACTCCAAGGTCTTCCCCCAACACACAGGGGACGTATGGCAACATTTCACGATCCCCAAAGCCACATCTAAGAGCTTGTAAGAGAACTGTGAATAGCAGTTCTTTTTTAGGAGGAGTCTGTGAACAGCTTCTAATCCTGGTGATCCTGTTTGCATCAGTTTACATTTCCAGGGCTATCTGTGAACAGAAAAGACTGGAAATACACCTTTCAGCTCATCTGAATCAGAGATCTCCTTTACATTACTCGGTTCCTCACTTCAGGAAACCCTTGCTATGGTGGAGGTTTTGCTAATCTGAAAAGGCAAAACAAGAGTAGTTTTACACTCAAAATCACCCACTTAAACAGTTGCGTTTTGTTCCGTGGCCCTTACACCCTTTGTACACTCAGTCAAATCTACTGACATGCTTGCCTAAAACCAGGTCTGACTGCTCGTTACACCTCCTGGATCTTCAGCACCCACAGTGATTGGAAAGGAGACTGCTTTTTTATGCTTTATGGAAATCATGAAAATTGTTCATGAATCTACACAGGACTTTATTAACCTTAGCCAGGTTACTTATTGATGAATATAATAGAAAGCACACAGTTCCTCAGACCCAAGGTTCTAAGTTTACAAACTCTTAAGGCTGTGGATGAGGAAAGGCAAGGGAAGGTTATTTCTTGAGGAATTAAGACAACCTGCACAGATTCTAGCAGCAAAGGCCCCGCCTGTCACTCCTCTGCTATTACATCCACAGCCCCCATACCCCCCAGCAAAACTCCACAGTGAGTCCTAAGAACCTAAAGGACACCAAAGACTCAGAGGAGAGACAAACTTGCAAGGAAGCAAGCAGGTTCCTCTAACATGCGTTTTCCCGTGTAAGTCTTTCTCTCGGGTTCAGAGTTACCCCTGCCTTCTGCATGCTAACAAGGTAAGCAAATAACAGGACCGTTATCAACAGGGCAGCCAAAGCCACTCTCAATTATTCAAGTCACTTAAAAAAAACCCCACCAAGTCGCCCTGGGGGAAAAAAAAAAAAAAAACAAACAAAAAAGGATAGCAACACGTAGAAGTGCCACTCGGGGCAGAGAGAAGAACGGGTGTCGGATAGGCTGCGAAGGGCTCCGCAGAGGGGCACAGCTGGGCCCCGCAGGCGCGGCGCGCTCCCGCCTCTCCCCGAGGGCTCCCCTCAGCAGCGGAGTGACGCGGCAGCTCCCAGACGTGACCGGAGCGGCGCTAGCCACCTCGCTGGGGGCAGGGAGGGCACGGCGGCGGCACACCGCCACGCCAGCTTTTCTCTCAGAAACACCGGCCCGGCCCCCG
>JAVJGG010000024.1:17143712-17175959 GCA_035590195.1 Aviceda cuculoides | reverse complement strand
GAAGGGGGGGTGCATCTGCCAGTCCAGGGGGGGCTCCTGCCTTCCTTGGCAGACACCTGTCTTTCAAACCAAGACACTTATAAAGCATAAGGAATCACGGCCATTTTTCTGCTGCATCTTTTTACAAGGCTTCATTGCAGGCTGCTATGGCCAACTCTCAGATCTAACACCAGAAACATCTGCTTTTCAGAGATGAGCACATATGCACCGTAATGTTACATTTTCTGAAGTCCTTTGGGAATGCACTTATTCACAGGTGGAATATTGCTAGTGTATGTGACTACTAATATCTAAGGAGTGCAGCAAGTAGCAAGTATGTAAGCTTTTCTCCTAGTACACCTCTAACCATGGCAAGATCTTGCTGCTGGATGAGTGATAGAAATACCATGCAAAAGTGGGTGGTAATAATAATAACAACAATAATAAATATTATTATTGTTGTTTTTGTTGTTGTTATTCTGTCTCTTCTGCATTACTCTTTATCTGTAGACCCTTCAGTGCTTACAAGGGTGGTCCTCATTTTACAGAAGGGCATGAAGACATGGAAAATGTTTTGCTTGAGTTCACCAGCTAGTCAAAGCTGAGAGTAAAACCTGTGTCCCAGGGCTCTGATCTGTCAAGTAGGCTACAGTGCCTTGAAAGAAGGAGACAAACAGGACAAGAAGTGTTAAATATTATGAGATCACTTCTATGGCATGAATAACATTGCTCTAAAGCCTGAAATCTGATTCACTCCCTGGACAGCGTGATATCAGGAAAACTTTCAGGCAATTAAATAACTTGGCCAAAAATCCTTAAAGCCATTCATGATTGGTGTCAGTTACATACACTAGTAAGAGTGAGCAGTGGAGGCTGGAGATAAATTTGAATATTGAATTTGAGGAGGAATTCAGACACATGGTTTCGGGTTGGCAGGGCTTTGAACGTTTATTGCATGCAAGTCCAGCAAGGTTTACAAAAGCAGCTAGTCCAGCAAGAAAATGTGTCGGAGTAAAAAAGTGGTGTATATATGTTGGAGTAAAAAAGTGCAAGAAACCACAGATGCACACTGGAGTGTGTTTTGTTTCTTGCAGCAATGAACCAGTTATGGGTTGTACAGAATGATGAGGGGTAGCAAGAGAAGGTAGGTTAAGAGTCTATAGCCTCTGCTATTTCAGTCCGGTTTGATGGGAGCAAGCTCAGCGAGCACATGGAAGACACCAAAAATATTCCTCTTGTGGGAGCAAAAGGAAAAGCCTCCTACGGAGGTAGGTACTGCATGTGAGCTAAGGAAGTGGAAAGTAATTATCACATCTGTGTATGTGAATGAGTTGACAGAGTCCCTTTTCCAAAAAACGCTGCCTAGCAAGATGCAGTTTCTTATAACCACAGCTATATTTTCCCTCCCCCTGTTCTCCTGTTAAATACAGAGGCATACTGGGGTCTGCTGCCTCCATCCCCTCCTCCCGTGAGACAATCACAGCAGTACATGCAATCACCAAGTCATGCAAAGAGTTTCAAAGTCTTGCTCTGTCAGATTTTTCCTGCCTCACCCAAGGAGAACTCTTGCATGACTGATATGTGTGGCTTAATGGATTCTGAGCTGAGGTTTTAATTTCCAGTAATGAGCATTTGCATTCCCCCATCCCTCCTGCTTGTGGTAGAGGGCTTGATGGTAAAAACATTTCATTAGCTCAGTCTGATTAGCTGTTACCTGGGGACATCACTTTGAGAGGGATCCTCCATCCTGCCTGTTCTTTTCATTCAGTATTGGGGCAGGCCCCAGTGTTTTACAAACCTGAAGGGTGCTCTTTGGCACACTCTTCTGCAGGTATGAGAGGGGGGCACACTCTGGGAATTCTTACGCAACTTGAATACATTTCCCACAGTTAAGGGGTGCATTCAGTACAGACCTAGGCTGCATTTGATAATGACAGAGGTGGCAAGGGACATCTGGAACAAGGGCAAGAAAGCCTTCAGGATGTGATTGTGCCTTGGATGTTTCTGGAATTCCTTTCTCTTACCAGCAAGGAGCTACTTAAATTGGTGACTTTTTCCGCTCAGGTTGTACTGTAGGAGTATACTGATTCCCTCAATTTTAAAGGACTCAGCACCTCAGGATCAGGACCTCACTCTCCTTTATCTTCCAGCTCTATTTTTTATTTCTCCATTCTGCTTTTATTTGCTGCTGTTTTGAATTCCCTGAGGTGAACATTAACCAGAGGCACAATTAGTAACTGTTCCCGTGGGATCCAGTATGGCACTAGTTGGAGATATGTCATGAAAAATAGCTAAAATATTACCAATTTAACGACACTTCTCTATTACTACTCCTTTTATTGAAGTCATAAAGAAAAGTTAGGAACTGAGTGGCTCCTGATAGCACAGCGGCATTTGCAAAGATATCAGCAAGAATGAAACTGGCCTTCAGGAAAAGAGCTTGGAGTCCCTCTCCAAACTTCACTGCCTCCTTCCAGACAGCACCTCCTGTTTATCCTTACTTAGCTCAACCTTGTTGCTCTTTCTCACTTGCAGTTACACCCTCTCTTTCCCCCAAAACCTCCATTCTACAGCTCTGCTGCAAGAGTAGCATAGGTGGCAGCTACACCACAATGGCAGCATATGAATACAGTGCTGCTGAGAACAAGGCTGTGATGAAGGTTTCTGTTGCTGGATTCCCAGATAGCTGTTGGGAGGAAGAGGAGCATGGCATGACTTCATGTACTGAACAGTGAATGGGTAGGGTGAAGTGGCATGTGAATGATACATCTGCATTCCCATGAGAATACATCTTCCTTTCCCTCTAGATATACATCTCTGTGTGGAGAAGTGAAGTCTGAAGGAATGAGGGGTTCAAAAGTATATAAACATATATATTCACTCAACTGTCTGGGTGAACAGTCTTAAGTGAGATGTGCTTTATGTCATATATATCTAGTTTTTATAACTGGTGGCTTACATGGGTTTCAGGAACCCACTGAATTAACAAAATCAATTAAAAAAGATGGAAGGGAAGATTTGCCCAATGTTTTTTTAAAAAACCTTAACATTTAATTGTTTTGTTTAGTGGTGTGGTGTGGTGACAACTACAGAAAAAAATCAGCTCTTTTGACTTGTGTTTTGTGCTTCAAATAGTGACTACATTCTGAACCTGAAACTAAGAAGGCTCCAGAGATAGCTTAGACAAAGGTCTGAGTAAGCAAAAAAGAAGTCATGCTACAAGAAGGAAAGAGCTAAGTAGAGGCTTCTAAGCAAGAGGAAGTCAAGCTTGGGAAACTCACATTGTGAAAGTGTGCAAAAAAACCACAGGTGGGACTGCTCAGGAGACAAGCAAAATGCTGACTGCCTACCTGTGACCCAGTTCCTGCTATACACTGAAACAAAGAGCCGTAGTTACATATACTACTAATATCAAGTGTAGCCTTCCTCAATATGAGTCGCCAGACCACAGTCCATGGGGCTAAAAGATGTATCAACCTTTCTTGCCACTCCATTTCTGAGCTGTTATAGCAGACAGTGTGGCAGGTGCTATAAGATCCTCAGCAGGCACACCTTTGTTTTGACACAAACTTTAGAGATGTATTTATTGATATTGAAACAGTACATTTTGTCTACTACCACTACCCTCTGCTAGGTGGGGAGATATCTGATGGCAAGCCATCCATACAGTAGTTGTCATGCCAGTAGGCTACCATGGGTCTGCCTTAGGAAAAACTAGAGTGAGCTTAGTGATGTTTGTCTACCCTTTATGTAGGTATTTCCCCATATGGCAAACCCAAGTTTGCTCAGCAGAGCTTCTGTGCAAGTCCAGAACTGCATTTGTGAGGTAGGAGTTGCTGGGCAGAGTTGAGATGAATGCGAGAGGTCTGCATTTTGAGGAAGAGACGTGGAGAACTGGAGTAAGTGGTGCTGCAGGACTCAGACAAAGACTGAGTGTTGTGCAAAGGACTAGCAGATGCTGCATGTGGTGAGAGAGGTGAAGGAGCAAGACTGGAATAGCATGGGAAAGAGTAAGACAGGATTCTAATGCATCAGCAGAGCTTCATAGACAATTCACTTGGAATAACAGTGATAACTTAGGCAGCTTTCTGCATTGGCAGCAGAGCTATGTGGATGAATAGGAATGGGCTAGCAGGATTTAGGTGTACTGGCAGCTGCACAGGTGCTTAAGACTAAGCTAGTGGAGGTGCTGCAGGTGAGGAGAAGCTGCAGAGCTGCACAAAGGAAGCCTGCCTGTGCTCTGCTTGGCACCAGGCAGTTGCTATTAATCTTTCACTTCCCCAAGCACTGATATTCATATAAATTATGAAGAAAAAAAGTTCCTCAAATGCAGCAGGAAAGGCTCTTTAGCTTCATATTTATGAACTTAGTTAAAAGAGAACTTGATATGAATCTGGAAAAGTGACATCTCAGTTTTATCCTGCCCATCATGATGATGAGTGCAAGCATGGGTTGATTACTTGCTACTGACCCCTCCCTTTCCCTTGTCCTTTGTAAAGTTCTGTTTCTCAGAGAAGTCCTTTTCACTTAACAGTTCAGGCTGTTCTTTGTCCTTACAGCCTTGTGATTTCCACTAGCACCAAGCCAGAAATTGCCTCATTTGCTAATAGGTATTCTAGTTAATAATAGCAAATCCATCCACTGAGGATATTTCTGGCCTGCTTTGCAAGACAGGGATGCTGTTTTAATGGCACAATGCTGGCACAAAAGTGGGAATGCTTGCACCCATTTGTGTAGCTGCATGTTGCACACAGTCTATGCACCCCTGAGAACTTGTGATGCCCCATGCTGCTCACCAAACCATAATTACGACAGTGGAGGGAGCATAACAATTCCATAGACAGCTGAAAATCTCCTGGGTAGAAAGGCTTGCTGAATTTCCATGGCACAGGATTTCTGGGTATGCGTTCATTGGCTGTTTGGGGATTTGACTATGAAGAATTGAAACCAATTTTCTCAATCAGGCTTTTGATGTTGTTGTTTTAATTATTCATTACATAAGAATAGGTTTTCAAGAAAAGATAGATCAAGCCATCTCCCAAACAGCATTCAAACCAGTCTCCAAAACAGATTTTCTACAGAATGGACTATCTAAACAAGAAAATTACTCACATATTTTGTCTGTTCCCAATGTCTTCTAGATGCTTAGTGTATAATTCCTGTTTTGTTTACCTTGGCACAAATGGAGTAACCATCGAAGGCAATGAAACCAATGCAGTGGAAGCCCACAGCCATGATCAGACATAAGTGAGGAGAGGCAGAGGCCCTTAGAGTTCTAATGGGCCCACAGGCAACAGATGCAGATTTAATTAAACTTTTAGTAGCTGGATTGAACAGTTAATAGGGGAGGCTGTTTCAGCCTTGGTAGAAATACAGGCTGCATTGCTAACTAAAAAAATATCTTGAATAAGCAAACAAGAAGGGTAGCGCTGTAGTCAATAGTGGCTGTTGTCTGTAAGAGAACAATTGGCTGTAGTAATGGACATGGCATGGGTCCCAATGCCACAGCAGCTGTTCTGTGCACTGCTGCATATCTCAAAGTTCATGCCCATTCTGTTTCTATCATGAGTGAGACAAAGATGCATCAAGAAATGTGTTTTTCTTTTAACTTGCCTTTTTTAGGCCCAACAGATTTTTATTTTCCAAACACTTAAAGTATGAAGTCTTCGTTCCCCTATTTCCTCCTTCTTGTTGAATTCAGTCAAGAATATTGGAGAATCACAAACAGGAATGTCACATAAAGCCAACACTGACAGTGCTTCTTCACTTCCACACTCCAGTATTTAAATAAAAAAAAACCTCAAAGAAAATCATCATCATCATCAAAACCCTCCCAAAATGGAATAAAAGTTACTGTACCTTAATGCCTCATCCCCTACTTCTTCCCTGACACAGCCTGTCAAGACCAAAAGCCCCAGGTTCCTTTAAGTAAGGATCTGACACAAAAGAAAAAGGAGATAAGGTTGAATAAAATCTGTGAGAGGAAAGAAGGTATGAAATTAAAAATACAATGTTATATGAAGGCAGCCTTTATAAATGCTGAAGAAGCAAAACCCAAACAACTTTATTTTCCGTGGAAAGCATTTACAGGGGCATAAGAGTGCAACAGTCAGCCTGTTGTAATACATGCATAGTTTTTAGTACACTTACTCAGTTGCTTTAGTTTTGCCTCCTCCTTTAACAGACTGAGGGTCTTGAGACAGACTGCAGGCCTTCCCAAGGAGTGATAATAAAGAGAACATTGATACAAGGACTTGTTAAGATAAATGAGTTTCCAGAGAGTGATTTATATAAAGGATCTTGTAATCACTCCAACCCCAACACTGCCTGATAGCCGTTGTTTTTATGAAGGAAGTTAAACACAAGAGTGACTGCTGCAGAGCCCTCTCCTTCAGAAGGCTGGGTTAATTAAACAAAACAAAGCAACCAACAAACGGCTGGAAGGAGAAGATGAGGTAGTAGCTAATGCTATCAACTGATAAGACCTGCTACATTTTGGAAGCACGTGCCATCCAGGAGCCACAAAGCCTTGGCACGTTCTGCAAGATGGCATTTGGTCATTAAAGTTACTGCTCCTGGGCCATATGGCCTTATTGCTGTTGCATATTGAGCAGTCTATTCTCAGATGCCAGCATCGTTGTTTTGTGGAGAGCTAAGGGTGATGTGGTAAGCTTCCCATTCTCAAAGGTGCTAGTATTGCTCTATCTCTCATGGCTTATTGTATTTCATATGGAGCCCATCAGTGGAGGAGCCTACAGATTTGTCTTTGAGGACCAACCTCCAGATGCATTTGAATTTCAATTCTATAACGTTGTACAATTCTCTTTTTTTCTTTCTTCTTGACTGTATCCTCCATCTCTTTCCATTATTAACAATACCTCATCTTATTTTCATTGGAGCACTCCTCGGATTGATGTAAAAGCCCTAACTTAATTAGTCACCAAAGCAGAATTAGGATGGCCAAATCCCATGATAATACTCCACATCCACCTCTTGTACTTCCATCATGCTCTGTTCCTTTCCTTTTTCTGTCTTGCTCCTTGTAGGTTTTTCTTCCTGTGAATCTCCCATTGGTCAAAAAATCACATAACCAGAAAGATAGCAGATTTTTATTTTGTCTGAGGTCAAACAATAAATGTAAGTGCCATCCCCTTGGTCTTTTTGAGATGCTGAGGCTGCCACAGTCATTCTGAGTGATTACAAGCAAGAGAAAGGCTGAGGAAGGGTTATGAAGTGCAGGTACCTCCTGATCTCATCCCGACACTTGGAGCTCTCAGTACTAGCTGTTACAAAGTCACTGATTCTAGTTCCTTCCAGACAGAAGCAGCCATGCAGTAGATATCTAATAACAAAACCACACAGCACTTTTATTCTATGTGCACTGCAGGCAGCAAACCACTTTCCAACAAACTTGCAGTCCTAAGCAAAAAAGCAAAAGAACAAAAGCCAGAACTAGAAAATGTCACATAAAGAGAGCAAAGGACATCAAGAATATTACACAAGTCTTAATTACTGTAGAAGTAAGGTGTGGTAAGTCAAAGTCAATGACCCTAGAAAGCAAGCCATGCTGTCCACTGAAGAGAGGGACAATCAGAAAATAATGATAGGCTGAGGAATGGCATGAAATAATATGACAAATGATTTTGGTTTAGAATCTCCCAGAAAAAAATGAAAGAGTGGCACAGACTTACATACACATAATCAAACTCCTTCCTCCCCAAACATAACACCTCAGCAGCCCACGATTAAAGAACCTAAGTCTATTTCTAGGCACTCACAGAATTTTGTTCAGAGCACTTAGCACATGAAAAGACCACTGTTGAGTTGGACTAAGATGGCCTGCATCTTTCATGTCAATGTAGAGACTATGAAACTTTGGGTACTATATAAAGGAGAAAAAACCCAACCCAATAGAGATTCAAAACACTGTCACTCCTTCTCTGCTTGCTGGCATCTCATTGGCCTCCGGCCTCAGCTGTGTTTTAGCTTCTAAAAGTTGAGGAGTCAGTCTAGTTACAGACATACTTTCAGAAGTTTAAGAGTTCAGCTCTGGATTATGACGAAGAGGATGATAGGGAAGGACCCAAGTATTTGTCTTTCCCATTTTAAGGATCATGAAGGAAAATGGTTATGACACTGAACTGCTGAGTAAAGAATATTGAGGAATATACTGCCAACCTCTAATATCTTACCCATTCCAGCTAACCACTGTTAGATTTCCAGTCAGATTTCCAGAATCAGTGTAATGTGGAACTGTACGCACAAGTGAAAGTTCAGCTCATCCCTTAATCTCTTTGCTATTTAATTTTCCTAAGGAAAGTCTGGCATGCACTTCCCTTCTGCACATGGCCCTCAGCAGTGCCCAGCCCCCCAAGTCATCCACAGAGCATCCCTTTGACACAACCATGCTATACCTTCTATTCCAAGCATGCTCTCAAGGTGCCTATGACCATTCCAATGGATTCCACTTCTCCTGCTCTATGATCCCAGTTCTGTGGTCTGCTAGAGGCTTTGGTGTGCATTTCACAGGGGTTCTTACACAGCAGTGCAATTACATTTCCACTAGTTTCTGATAGTTGCATGAACTTTATCAGAGGAGTTCTTGGGATTCATACCCTGCACTGAAGCACTAGCTGAAGCAGTTAAGAAATTCTCTCCCTTCATACATAGCCTTAATGAGGCTTTTCAGAAGCATTAATCCCCTTAGAAAAAATGGGTTTGTGAATTAAGGACTTCAGAGGATATGTAATTAGAAACAGTTCCATCAAATAGTGGCTGTAGACTGGAATTCCCTTCTTGCCCTGAGGGACATTGTACTATGTTTCCAAGCCAGAACAATATTAATTTCCATTTACAGAATGCTGCTTCTTTCTAAGCACTCAAACTGACCATTACCTGCCACTGAGACACAGCTGCCTCTGGGACAGAAGGCAGCAGTCCCCTGTGATCACAATTGCCATTTCATCCACAAAATCTGCTGTGCGGGTGTTAGGCTAACCAACTGAGACTAGGCCGATAGCTGGTGCATATATATAACCATAGCCCCAGTGATCTCTGTTAACCAAATGGAGTTTGACAGAAGACTCCAAGTTTAGATGTGCAAGCATGGAACAACAACAACAACAACAAAAATATATTTATTCTTACTACAAGTTCAGGTGACTTCAGCATTACATCTTGCTAGGGACACTGAACCTTACAGCACCATGCCATGGCAGTGGTGGAGTGATGTCTCAAAAGGAAGACTACTACTCACTGTAGCACCCCCTTCAGTTTTCGTTGGAAGTCTTCAATCCAGCTTCACCCCTAGACTGACTCACTTAGCTTATAATAGCTGGCATGACTGCAGCCTGAGGAAGCATAGCTGTAGGTCACTGAGCATTGCTAAACAGGCTTTTTCAACTTGGTGAAGGAGGTCCAGCAACTGCAGCGAAAACTTGTCACAGTCTGTCTGCTTTGGAGTCACCTTGAATCTGACTTTGCTATGAATTTTGTCATCCTAAACACAAGGATCTCACTCCAGTTCTTTTTAAAGGAGAGAAACATACCCTTGCATGTGGGCAAGAATATGACACAAGCAATGCCCAGTCTTATTCCTAAAACATTTCTAGCTGCCAGTCTTGAACTAGATGAGCCTCGATTTGTGCCTGTTGTCAGTATTTTCAAATTTTTTCTTATATGAAGGCTCCTTATGCTGCAGTTTCTACTGGTGAGAGGAAACTAAGCTATCAAACACAAGCTAAAGGGTCATTTCCCTTTTTGTAATCCAATCAACTGCAACAATTTAGTCAGAAGTGCAGAAAGACTAGTGCAAAGTGATAAAGAATCACACAGAAGCTTATGGATGGTCTAAAAGCAGTGGAATGACATACTCTTCTGGGAACTCACATAATCCAGCCTGTACACTTGCCTGAACAGCAGAATAAGCTTAAGGAAACCAGTCATCTTTCAAGGAACGTTGGTTTCTGAGGACATGCTTCAGTCGCATGTGGGATCTTCAGCTTACTTGCAATCTGTAGTCAAGCAGGACAGCTCTTAGTTCCTATCCAAAATGGCTTAGTGATCT
Source organism: Aviceda cuculoides (assembly GCA_035590195.1). Classification (NCBI taxonomy): domain Eukaryota; kingdom Metazoa; phylum Chordata; class Aves; order Accipitriformes; family Accipitridae; genus Aviceda; species Aviceda cuculoides. The sequence continues at coordinate 17,165,914 of JAVJGG010000024.1, read as the reverse complement.
AAGCATTTATTTTCGAAAGGGGTTCAGTTCAGAGGCAAAGAAACTGGCTTCTCAGGAGCTCATGGTGGAGCAGCAAATCTCAGATTTGAAATCTGAATGGTAGTGTTCCCATCTGCTCTGAAATGACTTAAAAAGGCTGAGTCTTCCAAACTCACCAAGAGATTTCAGGTGCTTAGTTTCCATTAACACTCACGGAAAAGGAGCAGTTATATCCTCCTGGGCAGCCTTGAATCCCTAAATGATCTTCCAGTATATTTTGCAAGAAAAAGGGTTTGTTTAGATATCCCTGGCTCAAAACTCCTTCTTACACAGCTCTGCAGCATACTGACTGCCAAATCCCACCTAAGAGATAGCTAGACATCAATGGCACTCTTGTCTGTTTCTCTCTCCCCACTACACCTTTTATAAAGCACTTAGGGGATTAATGGAAGTAATTAAAAATTGCTTATTCTTACTCCAAACAGCTGCTCTACCTTAATTTTACAAAAGATATTAGTAGTGCCACAGAGGGCAAGGTATCTTCACTGTCTTCTTTGCCCAGCTATGCCCCTTACAGAGGTTGGGGACTCAAGACACTAAAGTTTAGCATCAAGACATCAATTTTTATCTCTTCCACATCTTCTCCAGCAATCAGGTTTCTAACGTTTTCCCCTCCCCAATACGAATGCAAGCACATGTGTATCCTTGGTCACCACCACTGCATGAGAAAGAGCACATGATATGTCCCAGATCAATGAATAGCATTGCAATGTCTTTCTCACAGCTACAGCTTGAACGAAGACATCATAATGCCAGTAGATGGGGTGGGTGGGGGAGAGGAGGTGGGTGTGTCTTCACAGGTAGTTTTGAACAGTATTAACACTGTTTGGGGGGGGGGGTGGTAAACTTCACTTCTCAGTGAAGTTCAGCCACCCTAAACTGAGCTGGATCATGCTACCAAATGAGGGAGAAAACACTGCACTTAGTCCATGATGATGGAATTGTGCTACCAGAATAACAGCATCTAGTGGCTAATCTCCAAGAGGATAGGTTCTCCATGTTAAGAAGTAACACAGATTAGTTAGAAATCAGAAGCCCTTTTCATTGAGCACAAGCATAAGGAGTTCTTGTAATTTCTCTCTGGCACCATTTGAGAATATTTATGAACACTAAAACTGGCTAAGAAACCACCCACACATTTTCAGTGTATGATAAAGTCTCATGAGAGCCTGTATCTTTCAATAAAATGTGACGCTTAAGAATCAGCAAACTGGTTTTTGTTCCTAGATTTTCTATTGGAAGGTTGTTAAAAAAAAGTTAACCAACATTTAAAAATCTTGAAGTGTTCCTTCTGGGCCAGAAAAGCACTTCTTGTCAGGAGAATGGTTGAACTCTAGCAATTTTTGACCAGTTGTGTTTAATAAATTGTCATTCAGACAAAAACTTGAATGCTTTGACTTCTTTTTCTTCAACCAGAAGTGATATGGGTCATGGCATCTTTGGAACAAGCCATTAGAAAACAACAATTTTTCCTCTAATTGTACCCATTAACAGAGCAAGGAAACTTCCTACTCGTTATTCCAGGAATAGCAACAATGTCTTTTGAAATTGGATTAGCTTAAATTTCAAGTGTGCCAGTACTCCTCAACTCTGAAAGCTCTTCCATTGACACCAAGCAGCAAGATTAGTTTGCAGGAGGAGGGAGCCTGCACAGCAGTGATGTGGTGTTCAGAACTGATGGCGTAAGTTGGAATGTGATGAAAACTCCTAGTTATTCTATATCAGCAAGCACAGTTATAGCAAGATGGCCTTCCTGCTGGCAGGCTCGGCAGAAGAACTCATGCCTGTGGGAATCTGCAAAGGCTAACAACCTTCTCAAACCTAAAACCAAAGACAAGGCACAATGCTAGAACAACATGGAAGGGGAAAGAAAGGCTGCTTTCCATTCTGTGTGTATCATATGGCAGGTTGCTTTCATGTTCTTTCCTCATACTGGAAATGTGGGGGCTGCATTTCGTTTGTCTGTGTTGTTTGATAAGGAGAGAATGTCTCAAATACTTATATGAAAGTTCGTTGGTATTTGTTCCTGTTAGCTGTCTGAGGCTTACATTTTCCTGGCTCTCCATTTTATTTTTTCCTTTGCTTGCAATAGCTGTTAGTGACAATCAGTTAGTTAAAGAGATTTATTGTTCCCTGTTAGGGCATGTTGCAACTTTTCAGTCTGATTATTTTATTATATCAACCCAAATTAAGTATCTTGCTTATGCTGCACTTCCCACCTCCTGATAGACCTGCTGCCTGAATGGAAGCAGGCAAGGTGAGAGGACTCAAGTATATTGTTAATCTGTGCCCTGGGGAAAGTTTACATTTTTAATGATCCTGTGAAATAGACCCAAGTTCTAGACATATCCTTTATCTCTAGTTGTCTTTGTGCATATGTGCCCTCTGCTTTTTGCAGTGTAGTCAGAGAGATGGAGAATGTTTAGTTTAAGTAAGCCTGGAGACTGGAGGAAGTAATCCCAATGACACCTACGCATTCTCACAGAAATCCTCTTTTAACTCAAGCAGGAGAAGGTTCTTTCTCCGTAAGAAGACATCAGGGGCTCCATTTCTCTACTGTCAACATACAAGCAGATGTTTAGCCAGGTGCTGCTGTGCTCATTTGTATGCTGCTGCAAGACTTTTATGAGCTTTAGTGGTGATTTCAACAGAAGGGTGTTGCTTATTTGGTGTGCTGGCAAATAACTGGAGGTTCTCACTGTGTTATTGAAGCTTTATGTTCTTTTCTGAAGAGGAGAAGACTGATTAAAATACCTGTAAAGCTAGCCTATTAGTAACAACTGAGCAGTATAGGTCAGTTTCATTCCTGTTCCTGTGGTTTATTAGTGATGTGAACCATTTCATTACAGTTTATTTTATGTTGCCTTTGCTACTTGTAGTGAATGGATTGGTTTGCTCAGCCTGGAAGGACGAAGTTTATACTACTCAGGTTCAAGGCCTTTTTCTGGTTATGTGAGCTCATTTGCTATTCCAGAGACAAGTTACATAGCATCTGCAGCCCTGTCAGAGCAAGGGTAATACTTAATTCAGATAGGCACAGCATAGTGCTTCTACGAGACAGACATATTCTTCTGTAACCACAATTTAGGCTATGTAGAAGAGCACCAGGATTCAAATGCCATTATTTTCAAGGAGAGGTGCCCAGTTCTGTTCCTTGGGGCTGCTATCCAGTAAAGAAATTTACAGTGACCTTTAGTGACCTTACCTGGCCAGGTGAGCTACTGGGCAGAAGTGACTTGCACTCTGTTCTGTAGAAAGTTTCTCCCTCATTTAAAGAGGCTTTTTGCTCTGCATATTATCACAAATCAGGGCAGGGGAAGCAGTATGGGAGGGCTAGATTTGAAAACTACAAGATTTAGCAGTTGAGTGTAGGTTGTTTCTGTCTCTTAATCAGTACACATGTTCTTCACCCCCAACCTGTTGAATTCTTTGTGCTGGTTTGTTCCTCTCCTGTGAAATTAATTCTTTTGGCTCCTGTTCAATATGGTGTTAAGTACCTACTTAATCCTTTGCAGTAGTTTTGAGCTGCTGAACAGAGAGGAAGCTTGGGCTATTGCTTAGAAACCAGGACTGAGCTGTTAGAAAGGTAGGAGCTTCATGCTACAAAGAGAGTGAGAGAGTGGGTAAATTGTATTGCCTTGCTTTACTTTAGCATCCCTCTGTGTGACTAGATGAGTGTTACTCATTTCCCTTGCAGGGAGGGGGTAGCACGAGGTGTCTGCCAGTGGGGATTGTAGAGAGCTTTGAGAATGCTGCCTTTGAAAGATGAACAGTTTTGCCGCAGTGAGCGCTGGATGACTGGACATGTTTGACAGCACTTTGTGGAACAAAGAATTTAGTGGGACTGTGCATTATTGTCACAAAGGGGAGACAGTTTCTGAGACAGCTTTTGAAGTTGAATTCTATATAACATTTTAATGCAAGAGTATATTTTAATTTAGACACAATACAAGGTGCCACAACTTTAAAAGTTAGAGTAGAGGCTGAATCAGGCAGCCATACTGGAACGTTCCTAGTGCTGCCCCAGAGCCAGCACTGAGCTTTAGATCTTGGGAGCCTCTGATGGAGAGAGTCACATACTATGCTTAACAGCTCCATTTTCTCATCGAATCAGCTTAGGTGGAGCAGTTTGAGGTACAAACACTGTTTGGTGCGAGAACTCTCAGGATGGAAGTTTGCTTACCCAAATTCCTATTCTTCTAGCACCTCAAAGCAAGCATAATGGTTAAGACATATGGGTGACAACACAACTTCCTATCCCAACAGGTGGAAGATGGACCCTGAAAAGTGGCAAGAGTTGCCTGGGAGAGCTCAGGGAAAACAAAAACAGTGAGACTGTTCTGCTAGTCTGACAAAGATTAATAAAATCTTTGGTATTTAAATATGTTTTGATTATTAAATCTGTAGATGGGTATGGCATTCCAAATGAATGGTACAATTTGTCAGTGAGAATACTGAGAAAAAAATGTGGAGGCTGAAATTCAGATCCAGCTTAGCATTTTTGCAGGTAAGTTTTTTGGATTCAGAGCTCATTTGAGAAGGGAGAGGCATAGGTTCAAGTCTCTGCAGATTCAGAGCAAAGGTTTTCCTCTCCAGTCACTCTGAATTACGTAGAAGAGGAACACAGCTCACTCAGTCTTCCACATGCTGTATCAACAACTGGAAAAGCCTGTTATGCAGGTCATACATGACAATCGGAGGTCTTATTTTGGCCTTCTGGCACAATCGTGAAAGGACGATGTAAGACAAGATATGAGATAACTAAACACAGAGATCATTCCTGCCGCTCTTTTTGCTTCAAACGGAATTTACCCCTGGTGAGAAGTTCAGAATTGACATTACTAAGGTCTGAGATTTCCTGTTTACCTCAGAAAACAAGCACAGCACAGGCTGTGATAGCTCAGGCTTCCACGGAGTGCCTCAACAAATCATTGTCACCCCTCACCCAAAGGGACGTGCCACAGGAGCACAGGGGTAGTATCCTTGCAGCCATCGCTACTTTGCTCTTTCAAAGTGTCTTCAGCCCAAGGATCAAAGGTCATCCAGACATTCCTAAATGATGTGCCTAGCACCTGCAAGAGGTTCACTGATCTCAGTGAGGAAATGGGGCAGCTAAGAACTACTGCTTTTTTTATCCCAAAAGTGAAGCTCGCACTACCTTCTACTGCAAGCTGTGCCTGTTCTCCGCATCAACTTAGTGGGACACAATAAGTCATGTAGAACTTTGTAGTACTGGTATGCAGACTCTGCACAGATAAGTGGGACAGTTCACACCTCTCTTGCTGTTACTTCAGTCTTTCTGTGGCTCGTGCTGGATCATACGTTGTGGATTATATGTGAGCAACAGATTTTTCAGAACTGCATGCCTGCACACATAATGTCTCTCTAAACCCATGTTCAGGAAGTATTCAGCATGGAATCATTAGGGGCTCTTAAAATCAGGCTGTTGATTTTGCTACCCACAGAAAAATATTCCCATTTGAAAGTGTTTAGTTACAAATGTAAAAAGATTGAAGCTGGAGAGGACAACATAGGCATTGCTAGGGGAGGCTGCTGTGTGAGAGGCCATATTGTTTACTGATTCTCCTGCTTGAAATGGCAATAAATGACATTTCTCATGCAACAGACAGAAGAATAAGATCTGTTCATAAGTAGGGAGTGCCTTCATTTGAATGCAGATAGGATTTGAGCCAGGACAACCCTTAAAAGCTGAATTGGCTAGGATTCACTGCATGGGACTTGAGATCAGATCATATACAAACTCAGTGGAGATACTGTTTTAGTGGGAGTTGGAGGAGACCCCAGATGAATAACAATCAGATTCCATTTCAACCCTTACTCTTGGCCAGCTGCTTCTTTTGTATGTGCTGGGAAAGATTAAAAAGTTTGGAAACAGGACTCATGTGGCACCTTATCACAGTTTTGGGGCATTTTCTCTCTCTCTCACTGTACCAGAAGTGCTAACAGTTTAATAAGACCAGGGTCTGTGGTTTAAGAGTGTAAAGTTAAAGAATTGCATATGGCCAGTTAGGGTACATTCTGTTTCAATCAAACCCATCCTGCCTTGAGAAAATTTCAAAGACAAAGGATGATTAGATGTAGAACTGGTGCCTACACAAGCAAGTAGGTAGTCAAAGACGTTACAAGCTTTGTTTACCCTTTTCTGGCTAGCGTATTGATAGCAGTTATTATATGTTTCCTCTGAAAAGAGTAAGAATTGCACAGAGGCCTCCAAACTCCTTCCTTATGTTCTGTACCTTGGATTCTACACAGAGGTCTCCCTGTGTGTTATTGGAAACCTTTCGGTCTTCTGGATTCCTTCCAGTCTTTTTACTTATGGGGAACCTCCTAGTACATTTATGTTTTGCTTATGTTTTATTTATGGGTATCTTCTAATATGGTTATCCTTTGCCAGAATCTCTGATCCTGTCTCAGAACCATTGATAAGTGGATTGCATGAAAACATTACCATGGCATATATGAAGTTCTCCAACAGAGCTGGACAAACTGATTCTAGAGTAAGAAATATCACAAATTACATTGAATATATTATTAATTGATTTTTACTTTATTCACACAGCTGCACGGTGAATAAAAACAAATTACAAAATGACTCAGTCATTTGCCTAGCTACTGTGTAAGTACAGAATCCTGCTTCTCCTGATATCAAGTGCTGACATTCCCATTAAACTTGTTGATTAAATAGGAGCTACAAGTCTCCAAACCAGATCCATCTGTGCATAGGCTATGTAAATACCATTGATGGCAGTAAATTTACAGTAGGGTTGTATTTTGCCTTAAGTGTCCTTTTAGATGATTCTTCTCCACAAAATCCAGTCTTCCCACTGGTACTTTAATTTCACTGTAACATAAATTCACCCTTGGTTTGACTATTGATTTTTGTTTAAAAAGCCTCATATCTTGAAAACACACAAACAAGATGATAGGCATTTTCAGTTGTGTAAGCAGTGAAAACTGGCTACTCCAGACAACATCTTAACAATGGTACCTGAAACATGCACTTGAATCATGGCATACAGTTACACCCCGTGGCTGAAGCAGCAAAAAAACCCTACTTTTTTCTCTATTGATGCCTTTTATACAATTCAGCATTGTTTTGCAAAGAGGCTTGAGCTGTCCTAGGACGGTAATCACTATGAAATCTCAATAAATGTGGTGCATTCCAAGTGCAGCCTAACCATGAAACTCCAGTCTGTAATGCAACCTTTTTTTCAAGATGGGAAATTCTGTCTCCATCCAACTAAGAATGGGTCACCGTTTGGAAGTGAATGTGGAAACAGAATCCAAGTCTTGCTATCATAAGACCTGAAGAGAAAGACAATCTCTTCTACTTAAGTTATTTGAAGAGCATTACTTTGGCAAGAAAAGAAAAAAATATTGCTATTCTAAGACCTTGCACGTTCCAAAATAACATCCCTCTGGAACATCCCAACATATTCTTCCAGTGAGCCTTGTCTGTGGTGGGTCAAAACTCTGGCAATATGATCTTCACTGTCTTAGTACTGTATAGTGCAGAGACCAGTGGTACACAAGAAGAAAATTGTTAGGGCAGTGGTTGTTCCTAGAGATACACGAATTAAACTGCCTAGTAACAGAGGACATAGAAACAGGGTCTGAAATGTCTTATGTATTCCAGTTATTCCATTAATTTACTTTGCAAAGAAGAGATAGTGGTCTTCAACATGCCTAAAAGGGTGGAAGAATTCAATTGTTCTGCACAAAGGTGAAAAACCCAAGCAAATGCACTCAAATTCACAGTGGCACCAATTACCCTGAGCTTAGGAATTTGGAAGATGTGCTTCAAATAATGGAGTAAAGGAGAAACAGAATAAATAAAACACAGCCAAGTATGACATTGCCCTTTACAGACAGAGAGTCATGGAGTGAATAGCAAAGCAGTAGATACCATGGTTAACCAGAGGATGATTTTGCAAGGGAAACAGAAAAGGCTTTAGAATCTGCCCTTTCCTTAAAGAGTCAAACCTAAAGCTTTTTTTATGCTTGCTGCCCCCAGCCCCCATGCTCCGCTGTGCTTCCTTAAAAGACAGAGCCTGGCAGAGGGAATTCCACAGAAGCACAATTAAAAAATGCTGTCAATGAGAGAAACTTCTGACTGCAAGAATCAACTTAACTTTATTTTTCAGTATTCATCTTTATACAAAATGCCTGTTATCTCAGGACTGTAATATACTGCTTCTTTCTACCACATACAGACACACACTGGTGCTTTTAATGACATCTCTTTGGTCATTTTGTAAATGTCACATAATGCATCCTTGCTTGCAAAAGGAAAGATCCTTCTGATAGAAACTGCCTATCAGAGTACCCCATCACATAATCTGTAGTGACCACTGTTATTGTCCTCTTGCCAAAGTATCTCTTGCTTATGATTATTTAGATCCCATCTGAATCTGTGCTGAGCCCCATCCCAGTTGTATGGTGGGCATAACTGCTGCCACACAGACCAGAGAGATTAATCCGTTCGCATCAAACTTAATTTGAAAATATGGTGGGTAGAAGGAGAAACAAATACATCAATGAAGTGTGAGTTTATATAGCTTGAGTAAGCACTGCCTAGAGCGGTGGTGAAAGCATCAACATTCAGCTGAGAAAGAACTGTTAGGAGAGGTGCAATGAGAAGGGGAATAAAATGAAATGAGAGTCAAGTTTAGACTGAGCTGGGAGATCAGCTATTTGATGGAGAGGTCAGCTGAGAAACATGGAGCTATCAATACAACTATTCTCATCTACACAGGATATGATGCTGGCCATTGTATTGAAGTAATCATGATCAGGGAGGAGGCAGAGATATGGAAAGTCCTGAGGAGATACCTTGCTAGTTAAACTAGAAAGCAAGTGTATAAAAGGTAGATTTGCCTCTCAGTGTTATTTACTTGGTTTTGCAAGCAAGGCAGAACAACTTTTATCTCAAAAATAAAGAGGATGCCCCTTTCTCACCCCATTTAGGTGTTTTTGTCAGTTTGCTGCAAGGATGTTATTCAGTATTACTTGCCCTCCACTATGAATCACTTCTGATTTTTTTTTTTAATCAGTTGACTGTTGACTGTCTAGCAAGATTTTCACTTTACAGATGGTCTCCAGATCACTGTCCAAAATTACCTTGGAGGCCTCAGCCTGTAGAGACTAAATAGTGGTCTGCAGCTGCAACTCAAATTCTGGCTTTCTCAGGGGCACACAGGCAGGAGCCCAGGACAGCACTCCTGCTTCTTCATACATTTCAAGAGTATTTCTGCTGTGTGAGCATGCTGGTCTCTGCTAACTGTGTAGGGAATCAGGTACTAATTCTTTAGAAGAGGAAGTAGCAGCTGTGGGAAGACAGGAATTTTGGCAATCCAGAATCAAGACACAAGGCACAAAGAATCGTGTCTCCCTGTAGGTTAGGACTAGGGTGGAGCAGCAGAGCTGCATGTAAACGACATAGAGCTAGATGACCCGGGAGACAGAGCACCCCTGCTAGCAGAGGAGGGAAGGTATTTAGTCTCCATGGCACATTGAGTGAGCTCTACTTCATTGCCATGAAAGAAATCCAGTGACTAATGAATCTCTCACAATTTTTTTCCTCTGGAGTCACCCTGAGAACAAATATATGTAGCTACTCCCTGGATGCAGGGGGCTGTGTTTCAGCTACAAGCAAGGCTGACCCTCCTAGACTAGGAGTGTGATAATTGCTTTTGCCTATTCATACCTGTGCTTAGAGAATAGGAAGGAAGATGGCTGTCCTTTCTAATCCAGAGTTCTACCTCTGTGCTTCTCACTGTTTGACACTTGTTTGATTAAAATCTTATTTTTACTAGGTTGTTTTTCCTGTGAGAGGCTTCATTGTCTCTTCCCAACATCTTTTCTACAGCTCTGGGATCTCTTCATGCACTACACACTTTTTATACAGAATGGCAGTTGCCAAAAGTGGAATTTCCCCCACCACACAGCTTCCAAGGCTAAACTAGAGTCTAGGCAGAATCTGTTCATCACAAGAATCAAGATTTCAACAGCTCCTATTGCTAAAGTAACCACAGATGCAGATACTGCCACTGCTGTCGCCTCTTCCCAAGATGGGAAGTATTGTCACATTTCAGCATCTAGGGTCTGGAACCATCACTGATGTGGCTTCACAGCTGAAGTGTGAAAGCACAAGTAGCACTGCCAGCTTATGCTGAACCACGTGGTGTCAGCTTATGCTACAGCCCTCTTGGCACCAGGGTACTGAAGTAAACTTGTTAAATCTCTGTTGTTAGAGGAGATTGCCCAGCTGTAAGTACCACAAGGTTCAGAAGGTCTGCATCAGCCATCTCGTTTCAGGAGCAGAAACATAATCAGTCCCACAGCTCCTCACTCTGATTTCTAGTAATTGTATTTGCAACTTTCCTGAAATATCTCTTCAGAAATCAGGCTCCTATAATACAGGAAAATCTCTTATGTTTATGTTTCCAGAACCACACCTTTTTTTTTTTTTTTTTTTTTTTTCTTTTTTGCCAAATAAAGGGGAGGAAACAAAGGACTCCAGCACATGGTGGGAAGCTCAAAGCTTTAAGTAGAGAACAGTAAAGGATTTGTAAATCAGATGCTTTAGCAAGTTAAGACTTCCCACAAGGCACAAGCTAGCTGCAGTATGGCACTGCAGAGAGATCCAGTAGTGTAGACAGACATAAGCAGCTCATGTAATTCAAGATAAGCTGTATATTTGGTTGCAGATGCATGCTATATAGGTTCCTATAGACATCACTGACTGAAGCAGTGCTCTTTTGGCCAGGTATATGAGAGTAAGATGGCATTTGTATCTCAGTTCTGAGATAAGGCATGAATGAACAATTAGTGTATGCAAGGCATCAGGTCAAGAAGTGATGCCTTCTCCATTTTTGTGGTGATTTTTTCCCAGTGCTGCCGCACCAGACAGGCAGTATAAAATAATCCAGCTCCTGGGACTAAGATTCACCTAAACTTTCATCGTCTTGATAAATTGACTTGACAGTACATTCTATGTCCTAATGGTTTTAAATCCCAGGAATTACTGAGCAGTTAAGATGGGGAAAGGGAACAACTTTCATAGCTTTTCCAAATCTTAGGATACCTCATTAATTCCACCTGCTCTTCTGCTACCTTAGCAAGGTCAGGAGTTTATGAAGCCTCAAGAAACTGTGAAATCTCCTCTTAACCCAAAACTGAATATCCGTGATGGTCAAATTTTGAGCATAGAAGTCGCATTTTCTCCCCACTTGCATTAGTGCCAAATGATACTTTCCTTCCAGGGCAATTACATATGCAAATTCAGCTGCTCTTGGTGTCACCAGCTGCTGTGTCCACAAGCAGTCTTGAACACTGCCTACTTTCCATATGTCAAGGCCCTGGGGGTGTGTGAAAGGGAAATGGGGAAATTAGATTTGCCCTGAAGCAACGGTGACTATTGCTACCTGTCACCTGAGGTATTAGAGTCAGCTCTGCAACTGGTCCTGCCCTTTTCCTCTGCTCTTCCCCTTCCCACAGCAGAAGCGGCTCAGCTCTGAAGTGTCAGAGAACAGCAAAATTTGGTCTTGTGTATGCCACCAAGCAGTCTATGTCTGGTTCTGCATTCCTAATTCTCCTTGTTGTCCTTCCCCGTTAGGAAACCACTTTCAGTTGTAGGTGTCATTGATGCAGCAGCCCCAGATACCTGCAGGCTGGGTAGTAACTGGGTTTCCATAGCCAAGGTCCCAAACCAAGGACCTGAAGCAGCCTTCTGCAAGCCAAGCTGAGCCAAGCCAAGCAAAGCCATGATCTTTCTCACTGCATTCAGCTGCACTCCTCTTGTTATACTGTTTTGTGTCAAGCCTCAACATACAGTAGAGTCTAAGCAGCTCAGTACTAGGCAGGAGGACTTTTACCCCACAGAACAATCTTCATAATCTTTGGTGAGTATGCAGAATAAAACCAATACTTAAATTTAGTGCATCAACCCAATGTGGTAGTAGCAAGCTTTTAAGCTTGTCTTTAATAGCTGATGCAGTTCACTGTCATGCTACGCTGGTATCCAGCATTGAATACAGAGCTGCCTGCAAGGGCACAGAACTGCAGTGATAAAAGTAACACATCTGACCATGCATTTCCATGCAGGGGCAAGTCTACAGAAGACAGTGTTGCTACAGTGCTTGAAGCGCTCAGTGGTGAGCCATTTATGTGTATGCAGCTAATTTGCATGTGTCCTGGTTTTGGCTGGCATAGAGTTAATTTTCTTTCTAGTAGCTGGTATAGTGTTATGTTTTGGATTTAGTATGAGAATAATTTTGGTAACACACTGATATTTTTAGTTGTTGCTAAGTAGTGTTTATACTAAATCAAGGATTTTCTAGCTTCTCATGCCCTGACAGCCAGAAGGCTGGAGAGAAATAAGAAGTTGGGAGGGGACACAGCCAGGACAGCTGACCCAAACTGGCCAAAGGAATATTCCATACCATATGACATCAAGCCCAATATATAAACTGGGGTGTGTTGGCTGGGGGGGTTGATTGCTGCTCAGGAAATAACTGGGCTTTGGTTGACAAGCGGCGAACAATTGCATTGTGCATCACTTGGTTTATATATTCCAATTCTTTTATTATTATTGTAATTTTATTGTTGTTGTTGTTAGTATTATTATTATTTTCTTCCTTTCTGTCGTATTAAATTGTCTTTATCTCAACCCACAAGTTTTACTTTTTTTTATTCTCTCCCCCATCCCACTGTGGGGGGAGTGAGCGAGCAAGCAGGTGTGTGGTGCTTAGTTGCTGGCTGGGGTTAAACCACAACAGGATGTTTATGGGATTCTGAATTATTGAACAGCACTCCTTCATATAGCTTTGTATCATTCTCCAGTGCTGAGGGACAGTTTGATTTTAGCCTCTGGAAAATTCCAGGGCTTTCTTCCGATCCTAAGGGGTTAAACATGAGCCACATGAGTGAGAAGCCAATAAGAAGTCTAAGCCTGGTTAAAAACACATCTAATAGTCATAACAAAAATCCTTTTACTGAGTCCAATTCTGACACTTACTCAAAAAGTAAAAATAATTTATTCTTACTGAAGAAGAGACCTAAATTCTGTTTATATCTTACAGTCCCAGTAATTATGAAAAGGGTTGCCAATTCCACTGACACAAGCCTTAGCTTTTTTATAGTGTTCATACATATTAGCCCAAAATAGGAGAGAAGAAAAAAGGTGTTTACTCTGCTAGCAGAGCATTCAGGCAGAGTGCTAGTTCTGGATCTCTGTAGGAGGACCACGTACTCATTGGTATTAGGCTGACAAACTATAATTATTATATGAAGAACTGGAGGGGATTTGGCGAATGCTCATCAGTGTAATTAAAAGTGAGGTTTTGCCAGCTATTTCCATTTTATGTAGTTATAAATCTATTATTTGAACAAAGAAGAAAGGGCCTGTGTATAGTACAAAACAGAAGAGGTATGAAAAGATGTTTCAAAGCTGCAGAAGGTTGCTATCAGCATGCATTTGCAGATGTGTGATTATTTCATTACATATATAACCTTTAAAAGAAATGATGATATTGAAGATAGTTGGAAGTGAGAGATGCTCTCATGGAAAAGTAGTTTTTTATTAATATACCATCTTTCCATTAAGAAATTAATTCATACAACTTCTGTTTATGGTAATGCTTTAATTGAAATTATTTCAGGAACTTACACAAACTCCCCCTCACACATGCTTCAGATTTACATAGCAGCTTCCTAGTTGTGATATCTGACATACAGTTTTGGCTATAATTTATTAAACCTCTGCTCAGTCCCAGAGAGTGTTGCATGTGTCACTGGAGGATCCCCTCCACATGATTAGCTGTGCACATACACTTAGAATATCGGATTGCTCTTTTACACAGTAGCTTTTTTCCCTGAGTACCACTATTCACCCTGTTAGCAAGTAGAGCAAATGATGTTGTCACTTGTCTATCACAATAAGTCGTCAACTGTTTCTACCATTGACAGAGGATCTAAGCAAGACTGGTGGTGCACATTTGGCTATTGCATAGTCCAACATGCAGCATTTCCTTCCATCATGGCCACTTTGCCTTCTTCCTCTTAGTGCTGACAAAGCACCGATCCAATTAGCAGACATCCATGCTCTATGTGGCTGATGTTCCTCTGGAAGAAAGAAATCCAGTTTAAATGGAGTGAATGGACTCCCCACTGACATGTGATTCAAAGACATTTCAGGAGAGGCAGCCTCCCCAACCCCTCTAGCAGGTGATGACAAACTGTCTTCCACCCAGGAAGTTTCTTCCTGGGAATTGCTGCAAGTACAACCATTTCCCTCATCCCTGTTCCTACCGTGCCGTAGGAAAGAAATTAATAGCAAGAAGAGAAGCTTCTGAGTGAATTGCTTCCATTGGGCAAATACGAGAGCATGAGGAGCATCACACATAAACCCAAAGAGTGTTTCCTCAACTAGTAATTCTGTAAGAGACACCAACATAGCTACATCAGAGATACAAGTACCCCCTACAGAGAGCTTTCAGTCATGCAAGCTTCTCCCAGGCCATCCACATGTCCCAAATCTGAATGTTTTGTTCTGTCCAAGTTGAGTACTATTTCTAAATCTCTTCAAGCTGCTGCCTTTTATTAAGGCATTGCATGTGTATGCACTACATTATGTTTGCTGCTTTAAGGACCAGACTTTCTCTGTACAGCAGATACTTGATCATAAGTTTGCTCCTGTGGACAATTTCCGTGACCTAGACTGACTCTGGTTATAATGAAGTTAGTCCACAGCTAATTGACAGTGAGTGTATCATCCTTAGTTCACCTTAAGTAAGTTATTTCATCCCACTGTAGCTGAAGCACCAAGAGCCACAAAACTGCACAGAGTAATGCACCACCTAGCATAAGAATTGCTGGAAGTGCGTCCAAAAGCTGGCCCCAGACTTTGCTGCTGGCTGTCAGAAGGAGATTATCATCTAGCAGACTAGACCCAGGAGCCAGTATGGATTCTTTCCCTCCAGCTGATTCCTGGGACGTGTTCCATTCCTTTTTCTGCTCTTGCTCATTTCTAGCATGTAGGGGAAATCTGGCAGTTAGCCCAACCACTCCTTGTAGGCTTAACAAATGGATTAGATTTCTTTCAAGTGTTTCTGGGTAACAAAATGGACTTGTCAGCAGCAATTTTCACTGAATACAGTAAATCTACAGGTGACATCTTTTGAATCTTCCTCACTCTTGCTAGCGATGTCTGGAGCCTAGATCCTTGGGTAAGGAAATTTCTCTCAAGTAGCCTGTCACCAACAAGAGAAAAGAGAGTGTCTAAGTCTATGGCAGAGGAGGAGATCCCACTGAGCCAGAACACAAGAGGCCACAGCTCATTTGCACCATCTCCCAGACACATTGGTGACTCTGACCCTATGCCCATGAATGCCAGGTCACACTATCTCTTCATACTCAGAGCCTCTTTAGTACACATCCACATACATTTGTCCACTGGTCATGTTCTTCATACTGAAGTTGGTGCAAAACACCCCAAATTCTTTCCAAAATCCATGTACTCATCTGCCAGTCATGCCCACACTTTTCCCCAGGAATTTCTTCAAGGCGAAAGTGAGGATGTACAGGAGAAATACCTGCCACACATATGGACTAAAGTAAGCTGAGAAACCAACTGTTCAGGAAGATATGGCATTAATATCTCCTTCCCTAGAAGCAGATGGTGATAAATGAATGGCATATTTGACATAGCTGTTAAAGTCACCCAACTAGTTAACCAAAAAAAGATCAGATCACAGCAGCATTGTCTCAGATCTTCCTCCAACACAGGAAATTCCATTTCCTCAGCACAGTGCCTTGTGCTTATCCTCCCAAGCTGTGCTGTTCCAAAAACCCACAATAGCTCAAAGACACACATTTGCATCAGCATGTCACATTGAATTTTCACTTTCCAAACAGTAGTGTATGCATATGGTATTTTATACTACTGAAGTGAATTTGTTTTAAGATAGGGTCTCTAAAGCCAAGAAGTTCTTGTGAGAAACTGGAAATACTCTGTCAATGGGAGTACCATCTTCATCCCATGCCCTAGCACTTGAAAAAAAATTTATGGTAATGCTATACAAAGAATGTATGACTTAAAATGAATTTGTACGAAGAAAGAATATGATGATTAAGTAGGTGCCAAGTAGGTTTTAGAGATGGGCTCTGATCTTTTGATCATTAAATTTCTAGAGAAACATCATGGAAGAGGACATTCTCTCCAACACCGACGAGGTGTTCAAGGCAGGCCAAGTTCCAGACTACAAAACATATTTGATTTTTCATTTCTGGCAGGCAAGCAGAGAGAGTAGATGCTCCTGGTTAAGTTCTCCTCTCTTCACCCCGCCCAGCATGACTTTAGAGGGTGGAGGAGCGGAGAGGGAAGAAAGCTTTGAGAATGATAAATAAAGAGCTGTGGAATGATAGGCACTCAAGTGGACTGAAAGAAAAGATACCATGCATCCTGGCAAGGTTGGGCATGTATGTGTATGTTACACACTTATCCATCATGCTGACATTGCCAGGGGGTTTCTTCAGCCATTTGTTTTTGTAGGCAGTAGTTACATGCTGGCATCTAGACATCATCTAGACACATCTTCATTTTTTTTCATACAATTAATTAGATATCTAAGCCTGTGAAGGGTTACAGGCAAAGCTAGACAGTCCCTGGTCTCAAATAAGTTAAGAAAATCCTAGATCTGGATGAAATAACTGCCATTCTGTACATAGATACTTTATGAACATCTACCCCTGTAGACAACAGATCAGAGAGTCAATTACAAGTATGTGGAACAGATATAAAGTGGTTCTGCATAGACTATAGTGGCATATGCAAGCCCTTTACAAATATGTCCCTGACCTTCCGGATAGCTAAAGGACTAAGGATAGTCACTGACACTTGAAAGGTTTTTTCTGATGAGGGAGTTGAGGCAGTGATGACTTGGAGAGCAAAGTAAATCTATAGCCATAAACCCAACAGATGTGGAGTATAGGAAGAGGAAGTAAAACCAAAGTAGCCTGAAGGTGTTGGTAAGAGCTTGCTGAGTCAACACACACAAATTCCAAATCATTTTCATATCATCTTTTGCTTAATTCTTCCCCCTGCTTTATTTGGTTGTAGTTTCATCCTCAGCAATCTACTATGCAAATCTGACTGCAGACTGCTTCAGTCTTGTTCTCCTCTTTGGGGTTTAATACTGGGACATTTTTTGACTGAACACGGAAGTCTCTGACAATTTAGAGATTACCAAATCAGTCCATTACTAAAAAGCCTCTCAAGGACACTCAGGTTGGGATTGTTGTAGTTACTGGGAATGTAAAATAAAATGACAGTTTCAGTCTTGTTACACTCCTGTATCTCAGTATCTTGGCTACTAAGCCCTTTAAGACAGGATTTCTCAGACAGATTTGTGAATCTGGTTTGTGTAGCTGTTTTTCAGAGATAGTCAACATCAGATGTTCAAGAAGGAAAAGCAAGAAGAGTCACCATAGATAGCCATGAAACATCCGTAAAAGTCTTCTTCTAATGCTGAAAAGTTTGAGTCCTATACATTGGCTTTGGGAAGAATCTGCATTAAGTATTTTCATAGGATAGTCTTTAAAATGACCAGTTCCTCTCTGAATCTTGTCAAATTCTTGCCATCCACAGTATCCTATAACAATGAGGAGGCCATCCGACTTAAAAGGAGTTAAGGAACGTAAATTCCAGATATTACCTTGAATTTATTTTTAATCATGTATGGTTTCCCTACAATATAAACTCTGGCCATACTCAACTCCCTCCAAAATACCAGTCTAATGACGTACAATTGAGATGAATAATTAAGACAGCTAGAAATTTTTAGTGAGGGTATTTTGGAATGAAGAGTGAAGAACCGAGGGAGAAACAGCTAGTTGCTAGCAGGTACACTTTTGGAAACACTGCCTCTTTCAGATCTCACTTCAACTGTCAGTTCCAGATTGACTAGAGTCAGAAATAGATCTAGCACAGGAGGGAGATGATAGAGGAAGTAAGGCCTGTAGCTAACCTTTGCTAAGTTGTGTCACAGCTCCCTTGGTAGGTAGAGGTAGCACTGAGCTACACATTCTGGGAGACTAAGACTGTGCAACTGGCCTTTCCTAAACTTAGCATTGCTAAACGGTTCCTGTTTGTGGTTCTCCAGTCCTCACCTGAGGAAAGATAACAGACAGTAAAACTTCATCTGAGGTGAATTCAGTTCTCCTTTGACTCTTTCTGCCTTTAATCTTCCCCTTCTAGGCCATGATTTTCTGTGACTCCATCTGTTCTCTTGGCAGCTATCCAAAAAAATGCAAGATAGAGACAAGTAGCAAAAGACTCCAGGAAAGCTGAGATATCCAGCATTACAAACAAATACTTTTGGCCAAAGCCTCTAGGATTTCTTCAAAAGGTGGAGTTTTAAAGAGAAACCAGAAAGGCCACTTCAGTTGGACTAATTATTTAATGATAGAATACTGCTTGAGGAATCACCATTTGCCTTTCAGCATTGCTGGATTTCTAAGAACTGATGTGCACTTGGGCCAAGGGCAAGGCTACTGAATATGCAGGCCAGTAAGGCCCAAGTACAAGGCTACAGAGGTTAAGCAAGTACTGTCAGTTGGAGAACCCAGTAATCTTCATTGTTCTTGGAATAGGGGCCATTCCAGCTATCCTCGATAACTGACCAGGGCAGCAGTCATGGTGGGATACACGGGTGATGCAGCATGTTAGAGAATCATGCTCTGTGTACTGGTAGTGAGAGCAATTTTCATTCTGTCTTGTTTTGGCATTTCTTGTAGTCTAAAATCGTTCATGCAGAAAAACACTGAGCTGCTCTTTGTCCATGGGAACAGGCCACACTGGGTATTTGTTTAATTAAAGCTGACTGCTGGAGAGCAGGGAGCACCACCATTTTCCATATGCTGTCTGGGTTGGGGGTTTGCTTTTGTGAGGGACAGGAGAAGAAGAAAAAGGGGTTAGACTTGTTTGCCGTAATACAACTCTCAGCAGACAGGCATCTCTGTTTCAGGACAGCTGTCATCAGTGCTGTAATAGTGGGCACTGATGCTTAGGATGGGCAACAACACCGAATGAACACACAGCCCCAGGCACTTGTCCAAAGGGGCGATACAGCATTAAGGCAATTTTATGAAAGTTTGCACTCCCTGGCCCTGTGATGTGCAATCTAGGTAGCTACAGAGACTTTAAATTTTTGGAGCTTAACTCTTGTACCCTCTACAACACCAGTTTTTAAGAGAAAAGAAGCTTGGCTCTTTGGGATCCATAGCTGTAAAGACCAAGGCAGCATGAGCCAGGGGGCCCCTTTGCAGCACACTCCAACTTTCTAAGTCAGAAAGGTAGAGCTAATTCCTGAGATGACTAGACAGCCTGTGCTAGCCAGGAGGTTTGGCACAGGCCTCTCTGAAGTTCATCACGGAGCAGAAATTGCTGTGGCCGGACAGTTCATTCACAGATATCACAGATGAGGCTGCAGGCAGCTGGCTGGAGGATACCTCTTGTCAGGAGCAATGCTACGAGACAACTGAATAAAATTCAGTCACTTGTTTTCTCTCAGAAGAGAGGGGGCTAACATTTCAATTGACAGCATGGGTTACTACTGGGCCAAGTATAGCTTTCTCTGCATTTAAGATAGGTCTGGACTGTCAAATCCTTGCCTCCAGAGCATGTGTCCTAGCTAGAGGGAGCAAGGCACTGACAGGCTCAGGCTGTTCCCAGTCCTCCTTTTGCATCTGTGCTTGCCCTTGTCCTCTGCTGCTCCTCCACACACAACTCACATGCTGCTGGCAACATTTATCTCCATAGGCCTTCCTCTCTGTTAGCCTATTATCTCTCTTGTACCACCCAAATTCTCTTCACTCACCCAGAACACCTTTTCTTCTTGCTGGCTTTTCCCTTCCAAGCTTTCATCAGGGTGCAGCCCAAGAGATAATAATTTGCTTGTTTTTAAAGCAATAATTGGAAACAGAACAGTTCAACAGTATCCTGACAGATGGCAGAAATCATCTCTCTTCACAATCACCTGCCTGATCTGCCCACAATGGTGTTTTTTTAGCCGCAGTCTCTACGATGGTTCACAAGTCTGAGGAAGGCAAAGTAGAGGACATAGAGAAAGAGACAGAAAGGCGAAAACGCAAGCCCTGGACCTACCTTTTTAATTGGTAGACCATTGCCACCTACCTGAAATATTTAAAAAGAAAAAAAATTACAGATCAGCACCCCAAAGTAATGAGTCCGAATCAGCTGTCACTGGATTGGAGGCACATTGCCTTCCTCTCTGTTTTTCAAAGGCAAACCAAGCCTTATGCTTTCTGGTGTTTAACTCCTCAGAGGCTGCACATTCAAGTTTTCTGTAGCCTTTCTGACTTATGAAGCAAGATTTGTTTAAAATCAAAATAAAAAGAAAGCACAGAAATGAGAAAAACCCCACCTTCAAAAGTCTTGCACTGACTTCAGACAGATACGAAATATCTCAAGACTCACTTTAAAGCTGCAAAGGATGACAACACCATAGGGGAATGAAATCCAGGTAGCCACCAGCCATTACAACCCTGCCAGACCTTCTTGAATTACAGCAACAAAAATAACATCTTACCTGAAGTCTTCACACAGTTGAGAAGACAGCTGCTTTCCTAGAGCACTTACTTTAGGCTTAGAAGTGATAGTAAGTCCCTAGGACACTTGCCTTTTGCACACAGATGAGAACTGCTTTGTGCAGACAGCAACTAATACATCCTGTTCAGGGTAGGAACAGATCCACTTCTTCCATAGCAAGTTAACCCTGTCTCACCTCCTGTCTGGGCCATGCATGCTATGCTGCAAAGGTGAAGGCATGGATTTGCAAAATATCAGTTATATGCAGGATAAAGAGATGGAAAGAAAGAGGAAAATGAACAGGGATAGTCTCCAAGATGGAACCCAGTCCTTGTGGTGTATGCCTGCATAGCACAAAAGGGAAAGAGAAGCAAGCTGTAAAAGAAGAATGTAAATAGACCCAGAACTCCAACTGGTCTCGGGCATTCAAGGAACTCAGATTTAATGGGAGTAATAAGATATCCTTCCCTGCCCCCAGACAGGGGAAGACATTTCAGCACAGTCTTGGAATACCCATTCACACCTCATATATTTACCTCTATCAGGCAGTGTCTGCTCCTCACCACCTCCCTGGTGGCTTCTCCATGGGAGGCATGGCCCCCAGAGTGGGACTGAAAGACCCCAAATGGCCTGGAGGCAGATTTCTGCCTGTGGGCATGGTCAACATCTGGTAGTAGTATGTAAGGTGCACAACTACTCTAGAGATCTTGGGATCTTGGAGGTTCGAGAGGACTCTGGTTTGGGCAAAAAATACCCAAGGTTAGTGTTAAACACACACAAGAGATCATGAGAACCAGACTGCTGACTGCAGCTGCAATGCTCAGAGCATACTGATTCTAAAGAGTATCTGTGAGGTGTTTTTTCTTAAAACACCCACAGGATACTGAGCCTCAAGTCCTCTAACTTCACACCACTCTTCCTTTCCCTGTTTCCCCTTTTCTCCGTGTTTCTATCCAGATAATTAACTAGCGAGGCATTTCATCTATATACAGGCTTCTATTCCTCAGTTTTTTGTCTGTCCTTGTTCCTTCCTCTTTTTACCTATGTTTTCTCTCTCTGTTGTTTGCTTTCTTCATGTGTAATTAGGAATTGGAGTGGCACATCTGCTGTTTGAATAAAAGCAGAGAACAGTGTAGTTCATTTAGGGAAGCGCTGAGATTAGAAATGGCTGAAATTTGGGGTCCATTTTATGGAAGATTCCATCTGGAAGCTGGTGAAGCTGGTCTAGAGAACAAGTCTTCTGAGGAACAGCTGAGGGAACTGAGGTTGTTTAGTCTGGAGAAAAGGAGGCTGAGGGAAGACCTTATCGCTCTCTACAACTCCCTGAAAGGAGGTAGTTGTAAGGTGGGTGTTGGTCCCTTTTCCCAAGTAACAAGTGATAGGATGAGAGAAATAGGCTCAAGCTTTGCCAGGGGAGGTTTAGATTGAATATTAGGAAAAATTTCTTCACCAAAACGGTTATCAAGCACTGGAACAGGCTGCCCAGGGAAGTGGTTGAGTCACCATCCCTGGAGGTATTTAAAAGACATGTAGA